>CM040464.1:6694848-6782366 GCA_022758105.1 Pangasianodon gigas | reverse complement strand
TCACATTGTTGTTATAACCTGAAAAAAGATCATCTTTCTAGTGTGGCAGTGTGCAGTGATGCTTACTCAAAATTAGATAATTGCTTGGTTTAGGTGTGGTCAGCAATGCCATGCTCCTCTGGGTGTTTGATAGCCACTGTGTACGGTAAATTTACAAAAATGCTAAGAATGGCAGCAGCAATGATAGACACACTGACGAGTTCTGCCTCTTACAACTTTTCTCTGTCGTCATGATTGTTGTCATGGGCCGTGTCTCAAACTGAAAACTCTGAGCTTATATTCAAAACTATTTACTAATCCAGAAAATCCAGAAGACTGGTACAAAAAAAACAGACTTTTGGTAGGTTTGAAAGTGACATGAGAGGTTTTTAAAATTCAAACTAACTGTAATAGGAAAACTGGTTAGTGTTAGTACACGATAACGGTCTAGGGCAGTACATATGCATGCTATTTAAGATACAACGCATATTTGTTTAGTGGAGGTGGATGGACAGGAAAACTTGTCTATTTTTGCTTAACAAGGCCAGTGCAGCATGTCAGGATAGTGAAAAAGACTAAAATACCATTAATTAATTTAACTGTGGCTTATCTGACTCCCAGTAACATTTAAAAATATTTTAAATATATAAAATATAAAATATTTTAAATATATAATAAACACAAAACCTGTTTTTGATATCTGTAATATTAATTTGTAAAATAATTTAAAGAAACAAAAGATGAGATTGTGTGTTTCTCTCACAACCCTATTTGTAAATCAAGTTACACCTAGTTCGAGGAAGCTTACACCTAGTTCGAGAAAGCCTGATTAGGGCGAGTCCAAAGGGAAGAGGTGTGAAATTTCTGGGGAGTAGTAATCAGACACAAAAAGGATGAGAACCACTGGAGTACACAACTTGATCAGGTACAAAAACATGAAATGTTAATAGATGGAAATGCATATGAATCAATATTGTGAAAAAGTCAACAATGAGGTAGCTGTCTGATCATACACAGCAACAACCCTAGTTCTCATGCCTTTGTCTTGAAAGCCAGTACTTTTGACACAGTACTGTTGAGTTTGACAATGGGTCTCCTCAGTGAAGACACTTCACCATTATTCAAAACAGCCAGAATGTTCTGCTTTGAAAACACCAAGACCAGGAGTTCATGGAGTTCAATGGTTTGCACAGAATGACAGCTTTACGCGGACAATTTATAAACACAACTCAATCTTTATGGTCTGATTCTATGTAAACAATGTCAAGTTGTTATTATGGCGCCTGGACGACGTATCTGAAGACTTCAAATGATTAGGATCTCTGTTGACTGTAAGTAACGTCGCTCGAATTATCCGGTTATGTTTACACTGTCCAGATCACTGAAGAAGTGTTCAGCCGGGCGCTGGCAGCTGGTGCTGTGCTCTGTCCTTGTCCAGCTCATTAAGAAATATATGAGCAAAAGAGCAAAGGACGAGTTTGTAAAACAAGGCTCTTGTCTACTGTAAGAATTTCAGGGTTATCAGGAAGAACGACCTTCTCTTGTAAAAGCTCAGGTTTTTGAAACCCATAGCCAGAGCCTGTGAGACCAGTGGACAAATGACTGCTATGAGGACAGGAACCCTGGAAGAACCTCTGACCGCTCTCACATCACACAGAAAAGGCCAGAGGAAATGGAGGTCATTATGATGGTCTTCCATGAAGTTCGCCCAAGCTACGAGTCCCTGTCGGCCTTGCAACACCCACATCACTTTCTGCCTATCCTGCATTCTCTCTTCATCTCCAAACAGCTTGCTGAGGTCATAACAGGCACACAGACAGACAGGAAAAATTAGAACACACTTATTTATCACTAGTGTCTCTCTGGGGAGGGGGAAGCCCCCTCATTGGACCCCCTTCAGGTCACATATCGTCCCAAGCACTCAACAGATGACGCCATCGCCACCACCCTCCATCTGGCCCTCACCCACCTGGACAAAAAGGACACTTACATTCAAATGCTGTTCATAGACTTCAGTTCAGCATTCATTCCTCAGCATCTGATCGGAAAAACTAAGCCAGCTGGGACTGAACACGTCCCTCTGCAACTTGATCCTAGCCACTGAGGGAGACCTCAGTCAGTCCAGATCAGGAGCAGCATTGCCAGCACCACCACACTGAGCACTGGGGCCCCCCAGGGCTGTGTGCTCAGTCCACTGCTGTTCACTCTGCTGAATCATGACTGTGCAGCAACGCAAAGTTCAAAACACATCATCAAGTTCAAGTGACACAACCTTCCCTGAACGTGGCCAAAACAAAGAGATGGTTGTTGACATCAGGAGTGCACGGAGCGACCACTCTCTGCCGAATGTTGATAGCCCCTCCATGGAGATCATCAAGAACACCAAATTCCTTGGCGGAGAACCTCACCTGGTCCCTCAACACCGGCTCCATAGCCAAGAAAGTCCAGCAGCGTCTCTACTTTCTGCGAAGGCTGAGAGAAGCCCATCTCCCACACACATCCTCACCACATTCTACAGAGGGACTATTGAGAGCATCATGAACAGCTGCAACACTGCCTGGTTTGGAAATCGCACCATTTCAGACCCCAAGACCCTGCAGCGGATAGTGACGACAGCTGAGAGGATCATCTAGGTCTCTCTTCCCTCCATCACAGACACACCCCTCACACAAACATTTCACCTTCCTGCCTTCTGGCAAAAGGCACCGAAGCATTTGGGCTCTCACAGCCAAACTGTTTAACAGTTTCTTCCACATCAGACTCTTCAATACCCAGAGGCTGGTACTGACACCAACTCAGACACACATACATGCATGCGCGCGCACACACACACACGCACACACGCATACTCACCTGAACACCATTCCACTACCTCTGCAATTTTTGCACATTTCTTTCTTAAATTGCTCCTAAAACATCGTAAACAAAATACCGTATTGACCACCTGCATTTTTGCTGCTAATTAGTATGTTATGCTTATATTTACAACACTTATTACTATAGTGCAATATCTCTTTGCACCTTATTCCATACAAGGACTGTGTACTGGTTAGCGCTGCACTGTCCTTTACTGTGCCATTGTTCTGTTTAGTAACTGTTGTACTGTCTTGCGCTGTTGCACACGTTTACACACGTGCACTTTATACAGTCCTGTGTATGTCTCTGTAGTCTTATTTAGTTCTGTGAAGTCTCATGTAGCTCTGTGTTGTTTATGTAGCAACATGGCCCTGGAGAACGTTGTTTTGTTTCACTGTGTACTGTACCAGCTGTATATGGTTGATGACAATGACAATAAAATCACTTGAAATTGATATGTAATTTTATATGTATGGTTGAAATGACAATAAAGCCACTTGAAATTGATATGTAACTTTATAGCATATTAATGATAAATATCATTATTTATTATTTTTGAATTATACCCCTGTGCAGCTGTGTTGATTTATTTTCTTTAACAGCAGCTCTGACGGTAGTGCAGGTGAGATGAGGTGACGTTTATTTAACATTTATGGAAGGAGTCACCAGTGTCAGCGCTTGGTACCAGTCAGATGTCAAGCTATAACTTCAAGTTTTCTGACATCTTCAGGACTGAGGAGTTTACTCTTTGTGGTTCCTTGGTAATGTGACAAGCTGCATTTTTTTTTCAAAAAAGATTTACGTTTCGTAGACATTCCATAGCATTAGATGTACCAATAAATGGATAAAAGAACAATGTGTCGTTCTTTAATAAAGAAAAACCTGTTAGCCTTGGCAAACAGCCATGGTATAACTGGAACAGTATAACTGGAACTGGAACACTTTGTGATGTGCTGTTATAGGAAAATAATCAACTTTGGGGTGGTAACGGTAACTCCACTTCATCACACCACCCTGTCACTGATTATTTTCCTATAACAGGAGGTACCCCGAGGTGTTGTATTTTGTATTCTGCACACACATTTCCAGCCTTAACACTTTATGGGTATCGTTGCACTGAGAAAAATGTGCCAAGCAAAAAAAAAGGTGCATGAAGTTAGTATATTTAATTTCCCAATGATGAAAAAGTTAACAAACAAAGTAAAGACTGAATGAGCATGCATGTTAAGTTCATACAGTAGAGCTTTTCCTTCAGATTTCTTCAAATAATGACATGTCAGTGTTGTTCCATTCTGTTTTAATGGCCTCTCACTGAACTTTAAGTGTTAAGTGTATTAACATGAACTGGGTCCTAACTTTAAATGTTCTGCAAAATGTTCGTGGAAAAAAAGAACCTTGGCCCATTTTCCCCCCTGCCGAGTGTACAGCATGCTCACTCAGGCATGTAATAAATCCAGAAATTTAAACCAGAGATTTAGGAGTTTCAAAATAGAAAGTGTCTGGATAAATTAGTCATCAGTACGTGACACAGCAAAGACGACACTGAAAAGATTATGATTCTAAACCTAGTATATCAGCAAACCTGAACACCATGCTCACCTTCTGGATGGGTGGAAGTCTCCTGCTTTCCCTGTGGACAGCCTCCAGAGTTTCCATTTGGATAGCCACAATGCCTAAACACACATATACACACAAGATAGTTTACCTCAGCACATGTCTGTTATGTTGCTGTTGTGCTCTAAGCTGGTACAAAGTGATAAATATGACTCACTAGCATCTTCCCCTTTAACTAGTTCTTACCTGGAATCATACTGTGCAGGTTCTTGATGTGGTCCTGGGTGACTCCGCTCTCAGTGCAGACCTTGTCGATGAACCGAGCGATGAACCTCACCACCGAGTTAGCGATGTCGCTGTTCTCAGAGTCTTCGAATCCGCTCTCAGTGTCGAAGCTTTCCGCAACACTGCCGGCGATGCTGTAAGCATAACAGGCAATGAATATCACAGCATTTAATACTACTATTCCTGAGCACTGTGTCCTCAGACTGACATAGCCATATAAAATGTCATAAACATGTAATATGCAATGATTAAATCACTTGCGGGTGTTTTGGTATAGAAACAGTATGAACAATGGGGTGGTTTATTAAATCAGAATTGATAGATTACCTATAACAGCATGTTCTGAAGTTTATTTTTCTTATTTTCTTATAAATAAACATACTTTTTATCTGTCATTTAATATTGTGGAAACAAGTTCCTGTTATCACTTATGGTGTAGCAGCTATACAAAATTTTTTCTCTAAAATGTTAACATAAACGTCTCTATCCTGAGGGCATTCCTGTGTCGTAAAACTTCCAACTTCTGACTGTTACAAACCGCTGACACTGGAGACTCCTTCCAAAAATGCTACATAAATAATCTCCTCACAGAAACATCAACAAATTTTTTGATTCACTTATGAGGAGTGTCCTCCACACAAGTCCCTTTGCGACATGTCAGAAAGATTAAGTATTAGAATGAGAGTGTAAACATAAACCTGTGATTTGATCAAGAGTTCATGGTGTAAAAGATCATAAATAACACGAGTGCTCTTATGACTCTCATGATAGCTGTTATAATGATTGATATATACTATAACAACTTTGTCACATTGAAAGAGTTTTATGACTGATGTTATGAAATATAGTACACATATTTTATAACAGTCACATAAAATGCTTGTTCTGGATTGACTGTCAAGTGTGGGTTTTTTATCTCTAGATATTTCTAATGTAGCTCAGACACAAAAAAAAAATTCAATCACAATTCTAAAATAAAGCACCTCATACTATGGAACCATTCAGATTTCATGACAGCAAGCATACGGTGAACGTTTCTATTTTTGTTTCTTCTTTTCTTCCAGAAGAGTTCAGATTTGTCTAAACGCTTGTGTGTAAATTTTAGACGCACATCTCTGGGCTTCTCCTCTAGCAGAGGAGATTTGCGTGAAGTGTAGGAAAGGAGATGACTGCGGTGCAGGTCATTGCCTATTGTTCTCCGTGTAAATGCTTTTCCTGCTGCTTTCGAGTTCTCGGGCAACTCTTTTCGAGCGACTGCTTGCTTCTCTCTTACCTTCCTTATCGTTAGTCTGAGAGTGAGTTGTGAAACCTTGCGTGGTGCACCTGTCCAGGGATGATTCGCTGTGGTTCCATGAACTTTCCACCTACATATTATTGAACCAAATGTACTGACAGGGATATCTATCTTAGCTATTAGCTATGGCTCTGCAGCTTTTTCTATTAGAGTATTGTTTAGTAATGTTGTCCCTGAGAACTTTAGGAAGCTCCTTCAGCTTCACCGTGATCACTACTTGCAATGGCGACGTCTTTTATAATGACAGCAGATGCAATCTGCTCTGACTTTTTTTTTTGGCAGAACTTGATTTATTTTTATGTAAACTTTACATATACATATTTTTAGTATACTGTCCATATACGTTTTCCCTATCAATTTCTTTTCTTAAACATATCTTTCGTTCATGCTTATGAATACATCCTTGTTTGTCCATAGTTATAAGTACAAGGGCAAAGGACGTTGTACAACTAAAAATGATAATCACGATGAATCATGTAGCTTGTATAACAGTAGCTTATTAATATGCGCCACTATGCTGCCATAGATTTAGCAATAACATCATTGCAAGTTATAATCTTTTAGAAGAAATTAAGTATGTCAGAGTGGACATTAACACCTATTTTGTCAGCGTTATTACAGATGTCATAACATCCACGATAAAAAATGACCATGTCATGACAAACATTATGATGGCAATCATGAGAATTACCTGTAATGGCAACGTAACACTGATTATATAACTGACAGCGTACGAGATGTTTATGATGTGGATTTTTCAGTCTTATGGTGCAGGGTGCAAATAAAGTGTTAGCCAGTATTCTGATTTTATGACTGAACTATAAACACTCTTTAAACCCCAAGGCTAAAAGTATAACAAACTATTTCCTCCCCATAACGCTTTCCTCCTCGGAATACAGCAAAAGCAGTAAAAAAAAAAAAACTGTGTACACATTAACGATAATTTGGCTATGCATATAATCTGACACCAAAATTTATCACACCACTGTTTCTGAAAGTAACACTAAATTAATTGATAAAAAACAAAACATGCTAACTATGTAGATTTATGGAAATTCACACAAAGCTGAGACCAAAGTTTCCCTAAGTTTAAAATGTACCATGCTCGCTCAGGTTTGGGGCAATGTTTGCATTTAGGAGAGTGATGTAACTGACACTTCTGCTCTTTAAGCGCCAGTAGAAGAGTAATCTAGTAGCCCTAAAAGCTCCCAGTGTGTATGAGGAACTAATGTGTTTTCAAAGGGCTACTGTGCAGCCTGGCAAGAAGGATGGAACAAGAAAGAAATAAAATAAAACCGGCGCTGGAGATAACGATTTGGCTTGTCTTTATACACTTTATGCACAACATTCCCCAAAATTTGCACATATTATTGTGACTACAAAGCTCTGGGGTTCCCCGGTATTGTTGTTTTTGGTTGTGACTGAGCACTCGCTGTGCACTGGGCCAGATCATCAGAAGATTTCACCCACTCTGCTGAGGCTACTGCGCCAGCTGGACGAGGTGGAGAGGATATGGCACAGAAATGGATCTCTAGAATACACATCGTGCTGAGACGACGCCCCCGGAGCTGTCAGCACCTTCCTTAGAGCTGCCTCGCTTATGGAAAAGAAGCATGATCCTGCCCTAGAATAACACTTGGCGCTAACATAGGGCTAATTTAATTCTATTTAATTGGCCACTGGAGGCTGGTGAGCTATTTTAACAGACTTGCATCACTACTTTCCAGACTGGCGACTCGTCTAAAATGACAAACGCCGGACAGTAAATAAATAAAAAAGCCAGTGTTTTCACTGCACTCCAACTCTAGAGCACACTGCCTTGCCTGTTGGTGACGATGCTGTTGCTGCCGCTCTCCCAGTCAGCAGCAGGGGCAGTCGTGCGGAGCAGCTTGTTCTTGCTGGCGTCCAGAGGCACGAGCAGGTAGACCATGAGGCTGGCGTAGTGGATGGCCTGGCTGAACACCGTGCTCTCTTCACTCTTCACTAGCTCCAGCTGCTTCTCCTTGCTAAGGCTCGGCCATGCACGCAGCTGCTCGGCTGCCAGGTCCATAGCCGTCCTCTCTGATCGGGCGGGGACCGGCACTGAAGAGGAGCCAGGATCCTGATGAACCCGAAACAGAAAGAGAGATCATGGGAATGAGAAAAACAGGAAAGAGGTTGTGATGCTCTCAATCTATGCACAGGTTGAGTCTCCGATGTAATTATGAATATGCAATTGCAACTTCACGGCAACTCACACCAGCTCTCAAGTGGTGTCACAAGCGTTAAAGTGTTGGTTTATCAAATTTTAATCAAGGTGAGATTGTGTGCTGCTGCTGTATGACTAAGAGTTTAGATTACAGGCACTGACTGCATAATACAGTACAAATATTATATTTTATAGTGTTACTAGTTAGAAAGCATGCATGTGACGACAAACTCGAAAAGAAAAAAAATTCTCCACATTTTAGTCATGGCCAATTAGCACCCACTTCCTCTGTGCTTTCAACATGTTTCCTTTGAGACACGTGAAGCCAGTCAACCTCATCTTTTCGAATTGCTGAACATACTGCATCACAGGGCAGCTTGACACACTCGGAAGAAATGCTATCAGTCCTTTTCCACATACATGTGCTCACAGAGACGCCTGTGATAGGCTAGTGGTACTGTGATCGACAGGAGAGAGATAGTATGCCATCCCTACCACCCAGAGAGTATAGCCAGTTTTGCTCTCTTGGACTTCTGGCCATGGATGTCTATGGCTTCATCGGGATTCAAACACACGATCTTCGAACTCGCAATCTTCAAACGTTTTTCTGTTGTGCCACATGGGAGCTCTCTCATTTCTTTATCAGTGAGTGAGTGAGGTACAAGACAGTTCCTTGAGGTGCTTCAAATCTAGAAATATTTATCGAATGATAACATCATAATCCAATATTCTGTTTTTAAGCATGTTTTTTTTTTTTTTTTTTTTGGAAGCACAACCTTAATCTCTTTACCTTGAGTCTGGCTGTGATGAGGGGCTTCTCCTCAGGGGCGTTGAGGTACAGGTCCCGGATCTGGTTCTGCACCTCGGAGTAGAAGGTGGTCTCCCAGAATTGCTGACTGGTCCAGATGGGGTGCTCCTGCACGCACGTGTAGGCAAACTGGTTCACCCCTGGGGCCAGTTTCTGCATGTAAGTAATTAAAAAAAAAAAGAAAAAAAAGAGTGCACTTTTGATATCTGGCACACTGCTTTAATTAACTAAATATCACCCAACAAATACAAAACATGGCATGTTATAACTCGTCAAAGCATCAAGTCCGAGAACTTCACGTGCAAAGGAGCCTGGGGCAAAAAGAGGAAAACAATGTGCAGCTGCCAACGGCTTCTGAGTGATCCATGAGTCTCAGTGGTTATAATTTTCTCAACACGTACAAAAAAGGGACTGAGAACAGGCGTAACTCCCAAAGCAGACTTTAAAAACCGGTTCTCATGTTTTTGATGCATATCACAATAAAACTTCTGCCAAGACACAATAAAGCTCTACTATGACAACAGTTTTATTAATAATACAACTTTGCTTACACAGAGAAACTATTCATCATTCCACCAACACTGGCTCCTCTCTCTGACTCACAATGCAGGCTGTGTGCCTTTCTTTAGCCTAAAACCTCTTATTAAATTTGTGTCTGATTTCCTTTCAGCTTTACAGAGCACCACACTAGAGACTCTCTCTATCACCCCATCTCCCCCTAAACCCAACAAACCACAGCCACAATCACAATCACAGGCATAGGAGTAACACGTCTGCGGGCGGGGGTGGGGGGGGGGGGGGGGGTGGGGGGGTTTGCGATGAAGGAGGGAGGAAGAAAGAGCAGAGAATGATTTGGGGAAGACAACATGGATGTACATGGGAAAAAAATTAGATAAAAGACAAGTATGGTAATATTGATGTAGTTTCGGAAACATTTTTTTTTTCCCCTGAGGAAAGTTTCAGAACTTTACACTACACATGTATCATATCCTAATCGCTCCGCCACACTTTTGGCTGCCGCTCTCACATGGAGTATAAATTTATGTTTCATTCACAGATGTAGTAATTTTAACATAGCAAATATCTGTACTGACAAACGAATATAAACAGGCATTACGACTGTGATTTGCGTTTAATATTTCACTTGATTATTTCTGTTTATAAAACGCTGTTGAAATCTTCAGCCCGATTGGTCACAAGGAGAGAAAGGAGTCTACAGTGTCAGTATAAAGTTTTCCGACAAGTATTTTTTGTCTTATTAACATCAAAAGAGAGAAGGAAACCGTCTGTTTATAGCTGCTATAACAGGGGTTCCCAATCCTTTTGGACAAACAAACCCAAATGTACATTATAAATTTTTTGTGACCCCAAGCCTTGACCAGCCAACAT
This sequence comes from Pangasianodon gigas, assembly GCA_022758105.1. Classification (NCBI taxonomy): domain Eukaryota; kingdom Metazoa; phylum Chordata; class Actinopteri; order Siluriformes; family Pangasiidae; genus Pangasianodon; species Pangasianodon gigas. The sequence continues at coordinate 6,772,013 of CM040464.1, read as the reverse complement.
TTTTTTTTATTCCAGATTTATAATATATGACTACTACATCTGAACAATTTAGTATGTCAGTAACATGAGTGTGCGTAACTTAAATTCCTTGCACTGACTTGCCAGTACAGTGGGAAGTGTTGTGTTGTTACAGAAAAATAACCCACGCCGGGGTGATGTGATACGGCTCGACTCAAATCAGCCTGGTTTATACTTGACGCATTTTCACGTGTCAATGCAGAAGCAGCGGTAACGCAAGTGCCATTACTATTCACACGCACACTGCATATCTTATGTACATCTGGAAGATTTAAAAACAACGTGCACTAGACAGCATGTCAGAGCCAAAACATCCAAGTCGAACTGTAAAGCGGTTAGAGATTTTATGCACAGCAATGATAAGCACACTAAACAGGTCTGTCTCTCTTAAAACCTTCTGCTGTTGTCATGATTGTTGTCATGAGCTGTGTCTCAAATCAAAAACTCTGATCTTACATTCAAAAATATTTACTACTCTAGAAAATCCAGAAGGCTGGCACGCAAACCAGCTTTCTGTAGGTTTGAAGGTGATGTGAGAGGTTTTTAAAATTTAAACACTTACTGTAATAGGAAAACTAGTCAGTATTAGCACTCAATAATAGTATAGAATAGTTCACACGTATGCAATTTGGAGGTAGATGGACAGGCACTTTTTTTTTTTTTTTTTGCTTAACTATACTAGTGCAGTGTCAAGATAGCAGAAAAGACTAAAATAGCATGTATTAATTTAAACGTGGCTTGTCTGAATGTGACTCCCAGTAACATTTCAAAATATTAGCACATAAAATCTGTTAATTTGTAAAATAACCGAATGAAACAAATAAGGAGATTGTGAGTTTCTCTCGCAGCCTCCTTTGTAAATCGAAGCGACCCCAATGTGGGGTGACAACCCTTGAGTTATGACGTACGTCAGAACAGGAACTAACTTGGTTCACGCATGTTCCACAGTAGCACAACAATGATTGTTATTATAAACTGATAAAAAAGTGTGATGCATCCTTATTTAATTGTACTTGTTGGTAAACTGCTGTGGTCTAAGAGGGATAAAACACTTTGGAGTGTGCTGTTAACGCCTGGGGTCGCAACAGTAGCTTTGAATCGGACCGCATTCTTTATATATCAAATGAAAGCATTTTATGAGATCCACTTACTTCCAAAACCCGACAGTTTAAAAAGAAAAAAATTTTAACACAGTCAGGCCAAAATTAGGCCAAAGTTTGTTCTCCAAGCCTGCATGATAAGCATAATTTCAATAATCATATTTCTTCCATTAGATGGCAGTCCCCATCCCCTAATAACTAAATGGCAGAAGTGAAGCTGTACAGAGATGTATGCATTCTTCCTCAACTTTCCCTCTCCATCACTGAGGGTTCAGAGCAACCGTGTGAAAGCTTGTTTAAATAGTTTATGCTGCTTTACACTGTCTGTTATGTCGGATGTACACTGAGCCATTAACTATTGGACACAATGTCCTCAGAAACCCAGACGTGAAACGCTGGCGGTGGACCGCTCGCTGCGAGTGAAGATAAAGCTAGAGCAATCTGGCCCGTGTTCTGCTCTCCGAGTCAAGTGATCAGTAGTGATAAGGCTGCTCCCTGCTCCTGAGGATTAACCTAAAACAGTGGAGTTTTATTTTAACGGGCAGTACACCAGGAGTTCAGCTTTCCCAGCTCTTCATCATCATGAAGTGGAAGTCTTAATGTGTGTGTGTGTGTCCAGCCTGTTGTCTTGCCACACTTGTGATAGAGTCAAGATGACCTTCTCCAGTCACACAGCCTCCAGTTGTTTGGAGAATGAGAATGTGTGTTTTTGCCAGCAAAAAGGAATGCCGAAAACATGCAGAAAAAAAAGATAACTGCAGGCTAATAAAGAAAGAAAACAGAGAGACAATGAGGATCTTTTACAGTAATCGTGTGATTTGTGTGATTAAGTCAAAGGAATGCGTTGTTTAGCCGAGAGAGACTTGAGTTATATATATATACAATGAATCACTAAATCATGAGTATTTCTGAACTAACCTTGTGTACATGGTACTTAATTAAAGGAATAACCCATTTTGTTTCATCCTAATCTCTATCCACTGTATCTGTCGTGTATATTCAGTTACCACGAAAAAGAATTTCCCTGCAGTGAGAAAAGAACAGAAACTCTTGTTTACTTCCAACTCATCTACAATGGAGGTCTAAAGGCAGTTGTTGGATTCTTTAAATAAACAAATAAATCTATGCTTCATGGTTAAGTGCGTGTAGTTAGGATTTGATGCCAGAATTGCGTACTCGGACATAACTACGGACTTACGTGATATTCAGAAGTAATGCATGACTTACAAAATAGACTTAATATAAACTATGGAAGGAACAAATATGACACTATTAATCAATTAATTAATAGTATCATCCCTTTAAAGTTTTTTCCCCCACATACAGAATCTTAATTGGAGACATTGTTTATCTCAAGGACCGATTTCTTTATGGATAAAATTCTGAATAAACTTAAAGTGTGCTGTAAATGTAGCATTACTCTTTTTTATTTTTGATTTATAAGTGGTCTCTTGCTTTTATGTTGCATCCTTTTGGGATATTTGACAGATAAGACAAAACGCTATTTTTTTTTTTTATAACTGCAGTCCACATTTTCTATCCCTGATTTTTTCAGGCTTAAAGGCAAGTGCTTGTGTTTAAAGCCGGTGGTCTAGAGGCTGCTGAAAAACCTCATTTTGGACACTTCTACTCAAGAAAACCCCAGAGGCGAACAGACGAATGGTGCGCAGGTGCGAATATGTGCAAATTTACCCATGTAAATATTGATGTAACTTTTGTGCATCAATATTGCCAACTCTGAATTCTTCTTAAAATCTGTATAAATAATCTTTCCAAAAGTTTGACTGCATAAAGATTAGGCTGAAAAACTGCCGTACTATCTCTTTAATGCTAACAACACTTTAATGCTTATCCATTCTGAATAAACTCTTTCTGTGTTTAATCGGGTGCCTGCCGAGGTGCTGACGAACAGAATTAAATACATTGTGCATCAAAATATTTGTGTCTAGGAGCACTAAAAGCCATCTTGAACCAAACAAAGCACTTGCAGCTATGACATCTGACAAACAAACCTGTGCAACAAGAACAGCAGGTCAACATATTACGTATTCGAGCGACAAGCTTGGTCTAGGCAAAGAGACTTCAGAACACGCTGGAAATCGCAGCTTGGACGTACCGCAACGCAAAGTAAACACCAAGAGGTCAGGAACTGGACAGCTGAAGGCATGCAGGAGTCATAGGAGCAAAACGCTGTGACTGCTTTGAGGAATATAACAGCTTGACAAAGAAAACCTTCAAATCCCCTGCTGCACAAACTGTGACCGAAAGAATGCAAACAATCGTACTGCGCTGGCTAAAGGTCAGAGATCGACAATGCGGAGTTTGGAGCTACACAACGTTCATGTCAAATTCATTTTCACTGTAAGATCTGAAATAAATATTCCTGAGTTTTAACAGTCGTTATGCAGACGTGGCAAATATGTGAAATTTTGGCAGCATCGATCACCTCGAGGTACATAATGTTTGTTTTAATAGTTCCAGTGCTGCATTTACACTAAACTGAGGCTGCATGCATTCTGCCTTTTCTTAAGTCCAATTGTGTGCTAATGTGTGATCTTGAATATCTACAGCAAAAAAAAATAAAAATAAATAAATAAATAAAAAATAAAAATTAAAAAAATCTCTCAACTTGCAGAAAATGTGGACTCAGATAGTGCAGTTCGAGTATGTTACCTACCTTGGTGATGAACAGACACAACAAGAAGACTTTCTGCATTTGACCTAATATTATTTGGGTATTCAATAACAAATGTTTTATCATTTTAGTATCATGAATTGTGACACTAAACTTGTACACCTGGTATTTTCACAAACATAATTTTTATGTGAGTCATTCTGGTGGATGTTATTTTGTTACAGGAAAATTGAGCAGGCTTGGGGAGTAAAGGGTTACATGTAACGGTGTTATGTAATCAGCATACAAAAAACTGGTAACTGTAATCCGTTACAATTACGTCAAAAAACAAAGGAATCAGACTAAAAAAAAAAAATCAGACTTTTGTTTAAAAAAAAAAGAAAAAAAAAAAGGGAACACTATCAGGATTACAAGCTTTTAAATTTAAAACCAATTTATCTTTTGACATAACGCAACACAGACAGCTGCTTGATTATTCTTCTGGTTCTCTCTTGGCTGTCGTGACTCACGTGAGCCACCTCTTGGTGCATGTGCAAATAACATCTGTCTCTAATCATTCTGATCTAGAGGCACGGTCAAATGGCTGTTTATCATGATGATGTCTGCTGGAAAAAATGCGTTACAGTTGTGGAAATTTCAAAATTATTTTGTCTATAAAGGAGAAAATGGAAACAATAACATCACAGTACATTGCAAACTATGCCTTCCTGTTGTGAAGAGGCTGTCTTTATTGAAGCACTCAACATCTAATTTAAAAAGCATTTAGGCACGGAAATCATGTTAGCTAGTTTAGCTCAAATTATTTAGTGTTAGTTAGTGCTTTGAAATTCCCTGGTTTGCACGGACACAGTTGTGGGTAAGGTTGCCAGCTATGCTGAATTAGCTGGGAATGTCCTGTATTTTGGTAGAAATTAACACGAGTCCCCCCACGATCACCCACTCCATCGATTCCTGGTACATGGGATGCCTACTGTCAAAGCCAGTAAGGGGAACTCCCGCCACCCCCACAAGGTTGATCGGTGAAATGAAGAAAGATCACGGCCTTGATCAACATGGATTTTGAAATAGCATAATGTACATGTAGATGGTGTAGACTTTTTTTTAATGTTGTGTTTGATGGTAATGATATTTTTTCCTTGTACTTGTTAACATTAGTTAATGAAATTGGAATGTACAAGAACAAAATGTACAATGAATATACAAAGAACTGGACTTTTTGCTGAATCAAACTTTTAAATAAATAACGTGTTTAGTAAGGACATATGGTATAATAAAGCTTCTAAGATCAGTTGCAAAGTTATGAAAATTAATAATGCTTTTGATCTTTAAATTTTCAATTGGTCACTGCCCTTGCAGATATGTTCTCTACTGTCACTTCTCATTTCCATCATAACTTCACTTGAAACTCTGAAGCTGTTCTCTGAAATGCTTTTGTGATGTTGCTGATGTTGTTCATATTGCTTTTCTCTTGACTTTATTTACATATGTGACCTTGAAGTAATCCAAATGTAACGTAATCATTACATTACATCTGATTACATTACTTTCATATTGTGATACTTGGATTATGTTACTGATTACCATTTTTTATGAAGTAATTTGTGACTAACAGAATACACTTTTAAAGTTACCCTCCCAACTCTGCAGTTGAGTACATAATGACACAAATTAAAGGCCATAACTAGCAGTTTTTTTCACTTTAAAAACACACAGAATTGGAGGCATCTAAAAATCATAATATTACAAGGCCAAAAGAGACCTATAAGGATGCTTCCCCACTAGGTATCACATCACATACTGCTGAACGCCCCAAACATAGACATGTTATTCTTAGTTACATTGCAACACTGGAATATTGGCTACGAATTTTTTTTGTTTCAACACGTCATAAATCTCCTCATATTCACTCACAAACAAGACTCATTTTTTCACTGGCACCTCCATGTTGATTTTTCTCGCTTTCACTCTAAACACTTAAAGTTGGAGAAAGCTAAGCACTTTTTTTTTTAAAAAAGCTGAACTTTGGAAGCTCCGCTGTGACCAAGCAGAAAAAAGGAGCCTTTGGCGGCACTTTTTTAAATTCTTCTCATAGGATTACTGTTGTTAAAAGCAACCTTAGGAGACTCTTTACTATAATGACCTGCAGTTTAAGGACATGAAATCTCTGTCAAAGGATAAAAACTAGATTATATATCAAGTTAAAAACAACCTAAAAAGAACCTTGCAGGTCCAGAGGTTTAAACAGTGGCTTGAGTGCTGAAGTGCTTCCTGTGCACTATGGCATGCAGACCTCGAACACAGAGAGTAACAGGGAGAGATGACAAAGCTCTGGAGGACTGCCAAGCTCACTCGGCAAACCTGGTAAGAGGGTAAACCACATGAGCAGATACATTTACAACACACACAAACAGCAAGTGGTTGCGGCGGAGGCGGGGACATTCGTTTTTCTAATGCTGTAAAAATGCCTTCAGCTACCGAGCTGCTGAATGTCATAAAACTGGGACACAGCTCTGAGGTTGAGATCCCAGCATGGACAAAAATAACACATATTTTACTGCCTAATTATCTACAGCAGCTTTAAATATTTGGACCCACTGTAACAAAAATAAACGAGTCTAAGGACACTGGTTAAGGTAAGAGTAAGTGATCTGGTTAATGGGGCTATAAAGAGGAGGCAGTCAAGCTGTGAAATTTTTTAAAAGTGTGCAGGCAAGTTTTGACAAAGGTCATAAAACTTTGGCCGTGAATTTCTGACCTAGTTTCTTCCATAGATGAGCACCACAACATTTCCCAAACACACACACAGCCACGTGGACAGCGCGTGCTCACAGTAATTAAGTGCAATTCAGTGATTCAGTGCAACAAGCAGGCCGTGAGCCACATCTCCATGAACACTTGTAGTGCTTTTTAGCCACAACTATCCATAATCTGTGTGTGTGTGTGCACGTGCACATGTGGGCTTGCATGTGTTTGTTTCTCATCATGCAACACTACCTGTTGAGAGGTTACTGGGTGAATAGTGATGGACATGAGCAGGCATGTCATTTATGTCAGAGCATGCACGGTGCTGTCATGTGTCTCCCTACAGGACGAACCACTGAGCACGAGACACAGTTAGTTTGCTTTCATGGAAGACAGTCTAGTGTGCCAATACTTTAATCTTTGGTTTAAAAAAAAAAAAAACCTGAGAGGAGTTTGAGGTCAAAATTTATCAGAATGTTAAAACACATGAAGGGAACTTATACCCTATGTAGTATGCATGAACAGCACTAGGTATAATGTTATACCCTATTAATTGATTCTTTATGTAGTATACATGAAGGGCACTAGATGTCATGTTATACCCTATGTAGTATACATGAAGGGCACTAGGTGTCATGTTATACCCTATGTAGTATGCATGAAGGGCATTAGTTATCATGGCATACCCTATGTAGTATGCATGAGCAGTAGGTATTATGTTATACTCTATGTAGTATGCACAAAGGACAGTAGGTATTATGTTATACCCTATTAATTGATTCCCTATTATACCCTATGTAGTATGCAGGAAGGGCACTGGGTATTATGTTATGTCCTATGTAGTATGAATGAAGGACACTAGGTATTATGTCACATTCTGTGTAGTATGCAGGAAGGGCACTAGGTATTATGTTATGCCCTATGTAGTATGAATGAAGGACAATAGGTATTATGTCACATTCTGTGTAGTATGCAGGAAGGGCACTAGGTATTATGTTATGTCCTATGTAGTATGAATGAAGGGCACTAGGTATTATGTCACATTCTGTGTAGTATGCAGGAAGGGCACTAGGTATTATGTTATGCCCTATGTAGTATGAATGAAGGACACTAGGTATTATGTCACATTCTGTGTAGTATGCAGGAAGGACACTAGCTATTACGTCACATTCTGTGTAGTATGCAGGAAGGGCACTAGGTATTATGTCACTTTCTGTGTAGTATGCAGGAAGGGCACTAGGTATTATGTTATGCTCTATGTAGTATGAATGAAGGGCACTAGGTATTATGTCACTTTCTGTGTAGTATGCAGGAAGGACACTAGGTATTATGTTATGTCCTATGTAGTATGAATGAAGGACACTAGGTATTATGTTATGCCCTATGTAATATGCAGGAAGGGCACTAGGTAGAATATACAGTGGCATTATGTCATACCCTATGTAGGGCAGAAACAAAGTGAACAGAAAGCCACTTGGGATTCACCCAAACCTAAAAATAGTGAATTATATTTGGATCATGAGTAAGACTTGTATAACCATGTTAAATTGTGATAACAAAATGTTATTGTGGGTAACTAAAAGAACACACAACCGTAGCCTAGGAGCACAGCTATATTTTTGTTTGGTTTGGTCAGTCTCCTCACGGTTAAACACATCAAGAGAAGACACTAGCCAGACTCGTACATCTTTAATGTGCAATGCGAGGACACGTCATGGCAGTAACACTGGCCAACAGCTTGCTGAATTGGCTGGACGCAAACACAATGTGCTAGATTAGAATCTGCCCCTACAATGTCCCTAACTTTTCAGTGAGGTAAGAGGAAGAGCATTCATTACTACCATCAATGACTTTAATCTGCTTTCACAAAGTCTTTAAACACAGCAGGTTCTCACGAGGACACGATTCACACTCAGCGATACCGATGTCCTCGATTGACTTGCCTGGGACTCTGGGTTAATCTTTCATCCAAGATAAACCAATAAACCCGTCCACGTCAAACTCCATCGGCACGGCGTGACCTGCACTCTACGCTAACCAACACCGCACCTGGAAACAGGAAGAGAGGAGCATCCAAACCATGACTCCTGATCCTTCCATCACGTCCTCCTCTTACCTCTATATCTCAGTTTAACGTTAAAAGAGGAGAAGAGACAGAATACTCAAAAGAGATTTATGCTTTCATCTCCCGCCAAGCCAGCTTTGAGAAGCCAGTAACACACATCGTGCATGAGTACGGTCCTGGGAGCCGGAGAAATACACACCGTGGAGATGTGCGATACAGTGAAAAACGGCTGTGCGAATGTTTGCAAATGTCCCTGCCTTGGCTTTAGGTGAAAGATTGATAACACAAAGAATAAATCACGGGCCTAGCCTTGATCTGCCTGCGTAAGCAAACTGCATACAAACATCATTCCTTTGGAAAGCTGGGAGAAATCGGATTCCTGGAGTGGCGAAAAGTGCACACGGTTTCATTAATCTCTCGATATCAGAGACGTCTCATTTTATATAAACGTTGTGGTGCGTCCTTTTTAAACAACACTTTAATCAGTTTTTTTTGTTATGTAAAATGGAACAGGAATTACAAGAAATCCAATATGGTGAAGAATAGTTTTCAGATGTTAAAGACAGCACAGCTGGTCAGTGAACTTGTGATTTAAGCTGCATTCACAAAGGGGGAAAAAAGTTCTGCAATGTTCTGGTTGTGGAAATACACACCATTAGCTGTCTTACAAACAAATTACATGATGCTGTTCCGGGCCCCCCGTGGGTGTGAGGAGAAAAAGCGCTTGTTGATTATGTCAGGAATAGGTTCACGGAATTGGAATTCCAATCACAGATGCACTCACTGCTCGGAGAAATCGGTCTCAGACTTCCTTCTGGCTGGGAAGAGCTGATGGCGCTGAAGAGAAAAAAGGTATTAACCTGTACCACTTTGCCCTCGGGGGTGTTTTCTATATATTGTATCTTTAGTTGCCCTTATTTAATGGCCTCCATGATTTGGCCTCCAGTTGAATTTAACCCTCGCTTACTCTCAACCTAAAGAGAGTGATGCGGCAGCGCATTAGCTTTTCAGTCTGTCCAGCTCTCTCACCTCCTCATCTGTAATCTCTGCTCAAACAGATCAGCTTCCAAAGCTTCAAATTTCATGCCTATGCCAGCGTCAATGCCATCGTGCTCGTCATCTCGTAGATCGCTAACGACCCGAGTTGAGTCTCTGCTGTAACTCAGAGCAAATGCGACATATAGCTGTATTGCATTCTGGGACTTTTCCAATGTTTGCACCAACGTCTCTGCTACTTCTACGCTGGATTTCTTGAGTCCAGTGAGAAAAGAAGCTCTTGCTCTTTTGCTTTTAGGAGCTAACCGCGAAACCCGATCCTTATCACTTACATCACAGGAATAAAGGAAATATAACACCAACCAAACAAATAAGCAGCAAAATCAATAATCACAGCAGAAATACTTGAATATAAAAACATATTTAAGGTGTTTCCTAGGAGTTTTAAAGGTAAGCTACATTCACTCTGGCACAGGTTAGTGTCTTTTTTCTCAGAGTGTAAGTGGGAGATGATGTGTCACTAAGCCTATAGGTGGCCAGGAACTGCTAACAAACACTAGAACAAAAAACAGATGAATAAAAACAAATGGATACAAAACAACCTGAGTTCCATGCAAGCGTGGGTTGCATTGGCCCTCAGCCCCAGGCCCGGGGCAGATGTGCTGCAAATATTTAAGGGGGTTAATTCGAGGACAGAGCAGGTGCTGTTGTTGTGGAAAGGAAACAGCGATCACCCCGAATGATTCAGTTACATCAGAGATCCCATAGGCAAGCAGTGAGTCATTATGTCAATACACACTCTCACATGCTCACAGCAAGAAACTGACAGAGATCCGTTGTGTCTGTGTCTATGACAACAACTGTGTGGACACTGTGGTCAGTCATCTGCTCACACAGAGGCGTGTTAACTCAGCATCCCAGAAAAAAAAAAAATATTTTTTTAAAAATCCCAGCAGCTTTGGGGTTTCGAAGATGCTTATTTATTTCTCCATTCCTGACATGAGTTTTCTCATGCTGCTGTGCTCTGAAATTGTGGGGGAAAAACAGCACGACAGAGAAACATTGCTGCTTGCCGCTGTTACTGAAATCGGGCCTGCGTGTCGAGCAGGTACATAAAAAAGGAACAACTGTTTACTTGCTAGTGTGAACCTATGGTATGAAGGAGGATAAGAACAGAGGAGTTTATGCTTCTCCTGGTTTCATGGTAAAATGACAAACTGTGTTTTTGAGAAAGAGAAAGAGAGAGAAAGAGAAGCTGGTGAGGAAACGACTGTTTATCACGGCTAAAATGTAAGTCAGAACAGGAACTAACTTGTATCACGGATGTTCCACAAAATTAAATCTAACTATAATCCGTTAAAATGTGTGACAGTGTTAGCATATCGGTGTGGTATAAGCAGAATAATACACTTTAAACCGTGCTGTTACACGAATTCTCTGCTTCGTATCAGGTCGTATCACATCAGATCACATCAGCGTGGAGTATTTTCCTATAAATACATGATCTGTTCTGTTATTTCTTACTTAACTACACATTTTGGCTCATTTGAAGTAAAAAAAACAACAACAACAACAACATCAACAATGCCTGCCTACAAGTGACATCAGTAGCAGTCATTTTTCCTGACATCATGTTGAAATTATAGGAAGAACTGACCTCAGAGTGCACTTACCCGATAAAAGGCTGTGGTCAGAGGAAGCAAAGCTGCAGCCACTGTATACTCTTCAGAGTTGGAGCAGTCCTGTAGGCAGAGATAATAAGAGCGGATGACTAACAGGAAAAAAAAAATCTGATAGTCCACATAAGAAAATAATTCCTGTTAAAATAACACCCTGGTTCACATTATTTAAAAAAATTATTACTGCATAATCACACATCCAAACAATACTTGGCCTTATCAGAGTTCTGGCAGGAGCGTTGTGCATTAGCTCACTGTCCTGTAACTGTCCTTCCACATACACTTATATAAACCTTTCTATGAGTCATTTGTTCTCTCTTTTTTTTTTAAAACAACTTCATGATTTGCATTCCAAGAAGACACTGGAGTTGTCTTGGCATAATTCAATCACCAAAAAAAAAAAAAAAATTGTTCATGAACTGTTACACATGCAATGTTACTGGAACTGTGTGACCTGAAATAATAACAATAATCTGTATTAATATTGTACTTTTCATCTTAAAATACACCATTTCAAAGTGCTTCATGATAAATGTAATAATAAAACACAATATAAAGATAAGGAGATAAGGCACAGTCATTACGAATGAACTATAAATCTGTGGTGATTACGACAAATCATAAAGTATAATAAGATAACGTAAGCATGCTCATGTTTTTTTAAAGAGTCTATTATTAACATCATCTAAATTTACTGATAAAAGGAAACATTTTTTATTGCAGTAACATTAGGTGGTGGGTGATTGTATTGCATGAATATCATATCACGATACTTATCACGATATCGGAACTGCAAAATTATACGACTTTTTTGGCTACAGGACATTTATGTTATTTACGTATCACTGAATAGATGGGAAAAGTTTTACGACAAAATACTGAAAAATATTTACTGAGGGTTAAAACTTTACGGCTCATTATCTGAAAATAAAAAAAAAATTGTCTGCTAGAACATTATAATTCCTTTTAAAGGGCTTGAAGTAGAGTTTTCCTGACGTTTACGAAACAGTGGACGATATAAGAAATGATCAATTCAGAGATGAAAATGAAACTGGTACAAAAAGTAGACATTAATGTCCACTTGAGGATGCTTATAGAAGCACAAACTCCTGACGACAACAATGATACTTATAAAACTGTAGCATGGAGTGAAAATATCACAATAGCGATATATCATCATATCGCACAGCCCTAAATATCACTGAGTTTCTGCAGACAGAAGAACTACAGCAAAGGTGGATGAGCAAATGTGTCAAGGAGGAAACTGCATCTGGAGTCAGAATGTCTGTGACAAATAGCTGGATTTACTACAACATAAACAACGAGCATCATCCAGGAAATGGAAAAGTCTTCACAACTATGGAAGGATTTATCTTTTTAGCCACAAATATGTCAAAACCGGTAAGATTTGGTTGATTTTTAATCGTGGAGCATTTTTTAAAATCCCCATGTGCTGTCTAAAACACCTTTTTACAACCACGTCTCCAGACAAAAAAATCTTCCCTCGCAATAAATAAATAAATAAATAAATAAATAAATTAAATAAAAAAATTAAAAAAAGGAGTAAGACTGGAATGTAAGGAGAGGAACAAATGCAAAACAGAAGTGCAGAACATGAAAGCCGTGCCACCGATACCCCTCCCAATGCCCCCACAACACCCTCCATAGACCAACTGCGCAGCAGATTTTCCTCTAAGTGTCTTACATGGCTGTTTTATAACACACAACACTGTTTAAAAGAATTCCAGAGAGAAACAAAATGGTTCACAGATGAATAGCAGCTTGTATATCCACAGATACTAAACTATCCTGCATTCTGTATAATTCTATAATTCTGTCTTTTCAGAATCTGCTGAATGTAAAATTAACTAAAACAGATGAAACATTGCAGAAGCATCAGAAGTGATTTATGATGCTTTCACACCTATTAGTCTGTTTGCTGAATCTGGATAGTTATATTGATAATAATTAAACAAACCAAAAAAACCAACAAAAAAAAAAAGTAGTCTTCTTTTCCTTGGAATCTTAAGCCCTATCCGGATTGGATTAGTTTATCGGGGGGCATTGGTAATAATTTTTTACATGTTTTCTCAGTGATTAAAATCTCTTGCATCCAGAAAGCAATAAAATGATCCCAGATCACGCTCCATTCACAACACGGCATCCAAACAGTTGAAGAGGCACTGGAGACACTGGATTTTGTTTGTTTGGGGTGATGCAAAGTTCCAGCAACAATTTGAAAATACAATAAAAACAATCACAAATGCTTTGAGAAGCAGCTATTTTCCGTTTCACGATTTGGAATGTGATTAATGTGTGGGGGAGGGACACTGATACACATCCTACAAGACTAAATAATGCATGTAGCAACAGCCAGACATCTTTTTTTCCAATCCGAGGTGACGTGCATAGAAAATCATGGACATGTGTTTCTGAACAGGACTAAAATGATCAGTTTATCAGTGCTCAGTTCGGTGGGAAAAAAAACAAAACTAATTTTCTCAGAGGAGGATGGAGATAAACACCGACAGCTATCCAAATAGGGCTTTAAGCATGATGAACACTCGATTCTGATTGGTTGGAAGGTATTGATTGATTTTCTATAATAGTATCTATGACAGGAGTGCAGCTACAACTACTTTCACTGACGTTTAAATGGAAATTCTGTAACTGACTAGTCGACTAGTCTAAAAGTAAGAAACCCCCAGACAGTCAGAAAACATTGTGTATATATGCGATTCATTTGAAATACTTAATCTATTAATCAAACAGTCACAGTCCTCACAGCGGTGTTGTGTTGACGTGAACGATGTGATGGGCATTTGCTTGCCTCAGCTAGTCTCTCCCATGCTAACACCTTCGTGCGTGTGCTGAATATGGTTATGCATGGCTCCAGTGGAATTGTTATATGCAGTTTGAAATGCCATAGCCTACACAAAACTTTTCCGTTTTCTTCTAAGTCAAAATACTCCCACAGCTTGCTCGTCTTCCGAGTGGACATTTCTCCGAGTCCGCCGTGAGTGACACGGAGAAAACGCATGCAAGGTTTGAGGTGAAATGAAATGATTTTGCTTTCCGCTCAAGATATCCACATTTCAAAATAACGTATTATTTTTAAAACGTAACCTTAACGTGACAGAAATTTGAACATAGCCTTTGCAAAAATACAAAGCAAAACATAAATGTGTAAAAAAAAATTTTTTTTTATATAATCGACTAGTATTTCCAATGTCGACTAGCAGCAGCAGTACCGTTTAGGCGACTAGTCTCACACATCCCTAGCTACAACTCCCAGGTTTATATTAATCAGTTTGCTCAAATACGTCATTCCTTTCTATAGTAACACCATAATCTAAAGCCCTGCTCGGACGAGATTAAATGTACATGTGGTTCTGGGGTAATTTCCTATTTCACAGGTACTACTCTGTGATTTTATTCCGGTCCAGATCAGCCATGTTGATGTTTTTCTCCGTCCTCCTGAGAAAAGTGCAGGTTGAATTACCTACTGTTTTTCACCTAACTCAAACTCTGAGCTCGTCTGATTTTAGTCCCGATCAGATACACACATCATTCACCACACAGATTCATTTTAGTCCCGATCGGATACACACATCTGAGATTTGGAGATGTCACCTCGCTTTGGAAAAAAAGATGTTTTGGCTGCTGCTGCTTGCCGACATTAAACATTTCTCGAATTGCAAAATGAAAAATAGATGCTTTAGAAGAGGTACTCCATATATCATAAACTGTATCGTCGGTCTGAGCAGTAAAACCTCGACTACACACACTACCTAGGAAAGTATTTTCAGGAGGAGAAAGAAATAAAATCATTTAAAAAAGCATGTTGGACGCAAGGTTGTGAATTTAGTGTGATCATATGACCTCGTGACACAAATCTCTGGGTTCGTAGAAAATACCACCTGCTAGAAACCTGCACCTATGGTCATTTTATTGCTGTCCGAATGTGAGAGTTTTTCACTGAGGAGAAGTGTAAAAAAAAAATTATTACAGATGTCTCCCTGATAGACTAATCCGATCGGAATAGGGCTTAAGACAAACAATAAACAGCTTAAAAAAAACCTGCTGTTATTTAACAATGAACAATGTATTATCATTAGTATGGAGAAGTTTTCTGTGAAGAGATGTTTAACATTTAACATTTATGGAAGGAGTCTCCAGTGTCAGCACTTTGCAACAGTCAGACGTAAAGCTGTAAGGTTTCTGCAAAAGGAAAGTCTTCAGTATGGGGGGTAACAAGTGGCGTTTTTTGACTTATTAGTCAAGTCATGTCAAATTTATTTATATCGCACATTTAACTTTTGTTGTCCAATGTGGTGTACAGAAGTATGATAAAAATCAAAGGATATTAAGAATCACAAAAGATAAATATAAAATGAAAAAAAAAAACATACTGTAAGAGAAGTAATAAAAAGAAGAAGAAGGAAAAAGAGAGGCTGATAATGTAAGTGATAACAGGAGCAAACATGTTTCACAGACAAGCCACAACATTAAATATAACGACTGCTAGATTGCAGATTTCTTATTGTGGAGATTCCCTGAAAATAATCAGCAACAAGGTGATTTATGGGAAATCAGGGCAACACAGAACAGTGTTAGGCTCACGTCTGGTTCATTTCTGCTGCTGGCTAGAGGTTATATTGGGAACAGAATGAAGCATTTTGGTGTGAAGTAGACAGGCTGGGAGAGTTAATGTTAGACACTGATTCATCTCCGATGGTCGAGAAATGGTCCAACAAAAGGGTGAATTGTGGCAATCGGCAGCCGTGCCACTACACTAGTCAGAAAACATCCTGGCTATTAAACATCCTGCTTCAAAATAAGAAGAGGATAAAAGCATTTAACGTCATAAATGGATAAAAAGCACAATGCATCATTCTTCGCTAAATAAATAATGCAATCATTGCTGTGGTATAAGAGGAATATAATGCTGTTATAGGAAAATAACCATCACACCACTACCAACACACATCATCACCTTGTCACTAATCAATCTTATAACAGTGCATCCACACACACACACACTTACTTTTTACTGCTACTGTTACACACATTACTGAGACGTCATGCTTAACAGTGCAGAATATAACATGCATTTATTTGCTGTGAGCTGCAGCACGTATGAGGCTTTTACTCAACCACACAGGAATGCAGGACGAGCTCATGTGCCTGTGAGTCAGGATGCTTTGAGTCCATACAGTACGTGTCCCTACACAACTGTGTGTGTGAGTGTGTGTGTATCCTTTTCTCTACATGCATTACAGCATGTGACCTAGTTTCCTTTGGCACATTGACTTTTGTACACACTAAGGTGGAAAACGAAGATGGCTCAGCTTCCTGTACGCATTACTTCACACACTCTTTCGAGGATCTGTGAAAAGATTTGCCCTTGACAAGAAATCTGAATAACAGTGGGCAAAAATAGCACAATAAGCTCTAAAAACCAGGTGTTTCACGACAAGTCTGTGCAAAGTTTCCTGTATAATCTGTGTAATATTTGCACAATGCACTGGTGAATAACATCCAGTCATCCAGAGTTGTTTGTTCAGCCAGTGTGAATAAGCCAAAGGCCAGGGCTGATGGTGCTGCATGGTTTTGTTGCCTGATGTTACTAAAAGGTTTTCCTGAAGCTCTGCATGGGAATGATCTACATCACAACTTCCCAGTGCACTGTTTCTGTGTTAACACTCACGCACAGACAGAGATATTGCAGAGTAAATGTTATGAGAGGATTTTAAAATTAAAAACAGTGACTGGAACAGGAGAAGATTGGAAAAAAATAAAAAATCATGCCCTGTTCTATAGCCAAAAAAAAAAAAAAATCAGGCTGCCGTTCTAAGGATTCTAGATTGTCTTTTACGCTGGCAATCGCAGTAATGCTGAAGCTGATGATAAAGCCATTAGCCTTGCTGAATATTAAGAGTCGTAGAGTGGAATAGAATAGAGTGGTTGGGAATAAAATAACAAGTCTAGTCCTAATTTGTATACCAGAAATACCCTTAAAACATATTTCAAACAGGGAGGAAGTTATTGAAGAATAACTATTTCAGACATTTGACCTTGCTGTGACTTTGACCCTGTTTGGATGGATTCCAAAATCTGATCAGTTCATCTGCGGTTAGAATGCTAACCCCATATAAATCTTATAGACATTCAACCGCTCGTTCTTGAGATACTGCGCTAATGAGAATGTTGGACGAACGGACGCACGGACGGACCGATGGCAGAAATCTTAGATAGCCAGAACATGGGTCCTAAATTCTTGAGCATAAGCACATGAGTCACATGTCTGTATGACAAGCAGGAAGAAGCTACTAAAGAAAAACTATTTCAGACATTGCTGTTACCTTGACCCTGTCTGGATGGATTCCAAAATCTGGTTACAATAATAACTCCATATAAATCCTACAAACATTCAAGCACTCGTTCTTGAGATGTCACGCTAACGGGATTCTCGGACGGATGCACGGGCATCTTTTGCTCTGTCTGAAAAAAGGCTTTAATTTTGCTAGGTAGCTGCTGAACTGCTGTGCAACTTTTGCTGGTCTGAAGAACAAATACTGAGCACTGGTGCTGATTTATGGAAGCTGAATAATGACGTAAGGCAGATTGCAAATTCTCATCCACATCTGCATTTTTGGGTATCTTTAAAAAGCTATAATTTAAAGTTATTTGTTTTGGTTTTTTTAACATATTATCTATTTTATCAATTAACCCCATTAACCTAGGCTCTATAATTAGAATAGATGGTTTTTAGGAAAAAGAAGGACTCTAAGAGAAAACATTTATTAAAATAATAATTTTTTTTTATTTTAATATATGTTTTCCAAATATCAAAAATATATAATGGAATACGCGTATAACAGTAGAAAATGGTAAGAACAACTTTTAAGAAGAACTCTGTCTCTACTAAGAACGTACAGTACGTCCTCAGTCTCCCACCTAGTAGAAACTAGGGGCTGTTTCAGTATTACGTTTTGGGCCTTGAGTTTGACACGTGTGAAGTAAGTGGTACGTGGTCAATGCAGACAGACCAAGCTACATGTTAAAGAACATTTCATAGCATGGGATGTTCTGCGCCCTTGTCCACTGACAGCAAAGGCTGCAATGCTGTACTGACTAAACAGTTTGGTAGTATGCAGTTTGGGACGTGGCCCAAGCAGTCGTGAGTGTGAGGAATTCATTATGTGCTGCTGTTTCCTCAGTCTTACAGAAGCATTGTGCTGATAAAAAAAAGAAAAAACTTGCTTGTGCTGATCAGTGTAACTGTCACAGTTACTGGTGCTGATAAAGCTAGCCTACTATCTCTAGCTATCTAATTTACAGAGCAGAGAACAAAACTATCACCTCTGGTGCCTTGCAAATAGTTTTGGCACACTAGCTAAAACACAAATAAATATACACAGAGGCAAGCAGATGACTCGACTGACTCGATATAAACTGAGTTGAAGATTACCACTTCCTGTTCATCACTAGCCAGCTATTTCAAGAAGCCTTATTTATTCAGCAAGAAAAAAAGGTCCTGAATCTAGCTTTTTTTCCCCTAATAGTATTAAACTGACTCCAAGTCCCATTGCTTACACTCTCATGCTGTCTGTATGTCTGTCTGTCTGTCTGTCTGTCTGTCTGTCTGTCTCTCTCTCTCTCTCTCTCTCTTCTGATTAGCTGTCAGCTCCTGTCTGTCACACTGTTGTTGGACTTGTTTTGTATCTGAAGTAGGCATGTAATGATGTTTGGCATGTCTGTGCTGGAGTATATGTCATATGACTACAAATTTCCCGCCAGTTCTGACAGACACCCCTGGCATGGTGCTGACAGTGAATGACTGTAATAGGATTGTGTGTGAGTCACAACTGCTCAGGAATATCAGAGTGATTTTTTCCTCCCTTTACTGATTTTTTTTTAACAAAAAAAAAAAAAAAAAAATCAGACACAATGTAGCTTTGCAGCTAAATAAATGATGGAGCACTTAACAATATATTAGGCTGTTGTGCAACACATCATCACTAGTCATTATAAAATAGTTTTTATTTGTTCTCTGGTTTGGTTTATTACAGTTCACAGTTCAAATATTGAATTTTGTACAAAAAAAAAACCCTCTGGCAACTAATTTGATTCAAGTTTAAGCCCAAAAAAGTATTTTGGTGATGATTTTTGAATTGCTACACTGCTTGGCCAAAAATGGGTCACTGTTTGGATTTAAATAAGCAGATACTTAAGCGCCTACGCTTGGATCATTATTGCAGTAATTAATATGTTTCAGCTGGAAACATTTCTTGTAACCCTAACTGATGAAGTGTGTAGCTTCTCATTCCTTAAACAACCATGTCAGAAGATGTATCCCGTGGTTGTGGAAAAGATGTTACTGTGTTTCAGAAGGGGCAAATTATTGGCCTGCATAAAGCAAAGAAAACAACTAAGGAGATTGTTGAAATCACTGGAATTGGGTTAAGAACTGTTCAACACATTATTAAAGCCTGGAAAGATAGTGGTGAGCTGTCAACTCTGGGGAAGAAATGTGGTCAGAAAAAAACTTCAATGGTTGTGAATGGAGATCTTTAAAACGCTTGGTGAAGTCACATCGTAAAAAAAAAAAACCCTGACATTAGAACTCATGGCTATGTTGAATAGCGAAAGTAAGAGCATTTCCACACGCACAATGCAACGAGAACTTATACTGTAGGATTGGGACTAAACAGCTGTGTGGCCACAAGAAAGCCACTAGTTAGTGAGGGTAATCAGAAAAAACAACAACTTCAAGTTGCTAGGGAGCATAAAGATTGGACCTTGGAGCAATGGAAAAAGGTCATGTGGTCTGATGAGTCAAGATTTATCCTATTCCAAAGCAATGGGTGCATCAGGGTAAGAAGGGAAGTGCAGGAAGTGATTCACCTGTCATGCATACTGCCTACTGTACAAGCCTCTGGAGGCAGTGTTGTGATCTGGAGTTACTTCAATCGGTCAGATCTAGGCTCAGCAACATCATGTGGCAATAAAATGAAGTCAGCTGAGTACCTGAATGTACTGAACGACCAGGTTATCTCGTCAATGGATTTTTTCTTCCCTGACAGCACAGGCATATTGCAGGATGACAATGCCAAGATTCATCAGGCTCAAACTGTGAAAGAGTGGTTCAGGGAGCATGAGGAATCATTTTCACACATGAATTGGCCACCACAGAGTCCTGACCTCAACCCCATTGAAAGTCTGTGGGATGTATGAAGTGGTCCGACTCTACTCAATACAAGATCTCGGCCAAAAATTTATGCAACTCTGGACGGAAATAAATGTTGTGACATTGCATAAGTTTGTCGAAACAATGCCACGACGAAAGTGCGCCGTAATCAAAGCTAAAGGTGGTGCAACGAAATATTAGAGTGTGAGACTTTTTTTTTTTGGCCAGGCAGTGTATATCATCCAGTAACTAGGGGCTAGTCGCTAGGGGGTGATCATTTCTACAATGTGAAAGAAAACGTTTAAGTGTTCCTCAGAAGGACACACCAAAGAACACTTAAGAATGCGAACAGACTATTTCTGCAAAACACCAGCCGCAGGCACAGCCTTAAGAAACAGATTCCGGCACAAGAAACAGAGTGGGTGCTGTCTCACAGCTTGGTCATCTGTCAGTGTGCAGGAAATGGCTGGGATGCCAGGATGAATTTGCACTCTGTCCCCCTGCAGGGTCTCTGCTTGTCTTGCTCAACATCCTGTCCCTGAGCTGGCCATGGCTGTAGCTATCACCCACCCATTAGAACAAATCCAAACAACATTCTACTCTAAATACTACTATTAGACTTATTAACATGTTTGTTATATGAGGCTGTGATTATTATCGACTCATCATTTATAGACTGCTTAAACAGTTACAGTCGAGCGGCATTTGCCTTGAAGCTGTCCTCGTGCTTTGTTGTAAAAACGAAACAGGATGACAGTAAGCACCACAGGAATGCAAAACACAACGGCTTTGTTATTAGCTAACTCGTTTTCCAAGAAGTTGTGCAAAAACGAAAGAGCGGCTGCCACCAACCCAACCTGAGCTGACCCCACCTGCAGATGTGGCACCTCCAGTAACAAGAAATCAGATCGAGTCACATGTGTTTTCTGCACAGCAAAACCAATGTATATTCATAGCATCCACATCTGACTTATAAACAGATGCTCCGTGTCGATTTGGGAATGCAGTTAACTGGAAGCGATGGTGCCTGCTCTGTTTATGATCCATCTCCTCCTCAGCAGCGTCTGTGTTAGTGGTTATAAGCATGTGCTCACTAACATAGACAGTGCTGAGGAGGAGATGGACAATGAGCAGAGCAGGCACCATCGTTTCCAGTTACCTCCAGCTCATCTCAAAGTGCTTGGAGACAAGACAAAAGCCTCCTGCTGACAAATGTGTTCTCTCAAGCTTTTAAGCACTATATCTGATCACTTAAGTGCTCGGGATGATGAGCGCTGAGTGACAGGGTTGTGCCTTTTGGTTGTCTCCATCTCCAGCTTGTCTAGAAATAGCCTGTGGAGCTCCAGAGAAGGCTCCAACAGCTTCACATATGGCTGTGCATAAATATCCAGCTGATTTAATGCACATGTGGGTATAACTTGCTCATAGAAACACATGGTCACGGATTTTAGAGAAGTCTATCAGAGCGAACGGAGCATAATTTTTCTCCCATGTGGCGAATTTTATTTCACCTCTGATCTAACATACAGCCTGTAACTTATGTAACTATAATGTGCACCGTTGTTCCTGGAAAAATACGTCCTAGTGAAACCAGCACACTGACATAACAGAGGAATGAACAAACTTGTCACCTATAGTGAAAAACAAGCCAGACCTCTGTCCACGACGGCAGCCAGGGCGACATGTGGATCCCATAATGCCTTGACCTCACTAGGAGTATGTGCAGGAATGCACTGTATTTTTCGCAGATAGACAAACTGTAGTCAGTCTATTTACACTAATGAGCTATTATGCTCGATTACAACATTGACATGTGTGACAAGGCAGCTGATAAGCCAAAAACGAGGAGCAGATCTTTTCTCCACGGGGCTGTGTATGTGTGTGCTCATTTTTAAGCGTCGAGGTCATTACATGCATATCTCATGAACAAGTACTGGCACCGCCGCTGGCTGTCGTATGTCAGCACTTTTTGTGCCGGCCCTCCCTTTTCTTGTGATGAAGCGAGGCGATGAGATTGCTCAGAGTGAGATATGAAAACAATTAAAGAGAGCAAGCTATCTGCTATTTCTGTTTCTTTTCCAGCTCATCTGAAACTAATCCATCGACTCCCGGCTCCTTGCAAGATCATTTTGCAATAGATGTTTGGAATAATATAATACAGGAGCAAAAATTAAAGTGGAATATTAACTAAAAGAGGAATTTGAAATAATTAAAAAATTCTTCTAATGCTTTCTCTAATTTTTTTTGGCCACACACACACCTATAGTATGCGACTAATATTTAGACTGCATATTTGGATAATAATTTTATTATCCACAGTGTAACCAAACAGTGCCATGCTTTTAAAAATAAAGCCTGGTTTGGAAATGTGAAAGAATTAAAACTATGTGCACGCTCCAAAAACATTTTTTTTTCATCTAAGATGGCGTTTATTAAAGCTGCTACAGGTGCCTAGTGCAAATCTGTGTAAGTTCTCCAAATACTGACATGTGTCTATTAAATGGAGGTGACACAGGAAGATTTATGACTACGCAACTGTAAAAGCAAAAATGTGAATGTTTTAAGCAGTAACTGTGTCTGTATAATAAAGTGATATCTGTTACATCCATTGAGACATTCCTTGAAACACATTGCGTGCAGTCCAGCGCTGATTATTTCCCATTTGGGGTGGCATGAACATACACACTGACATCGTGGTGTGTATGTTCCTAAAAGCGAGAGGACATACTGAACCCGCTGGCCTCTCATGGATGAGACTTTTATCGTCGCTGCAGTTAACGATTGCGCTCTACTATCGGTCAGGTGGCTTCCATTAGAACGTCTCCATGTGCCGGTAACTTCGGAAAGATGGTCTTGACACAAAACGGAGGCCCAATGTGAAGGGAAAAAAATGGCCTGCTGCAAATTCTGCAAAATTTTATGTTCATTACATGACTCAGAAGCATTCCTTGCTAATTCTGTATCTGTAAATCTACGAGAAGTCACTGGACGTTGTGTAGAACGCTATATCATCTGCCATGCTGTTAGTCGTCATCATTAAGTGCGTATGATGGCTGAGTTTGGATTTCATGCACATCATTATATACAGAAAGCTCTGGCATTGTTTCAACTATTTCAAGGAAACCTGCTTTCAATAAAAAAAAAAAAAAAAGAAAACTCACAATAGGCACCCTTTGCCTTATTAAACTGGGACATCCACGTGATTATTTCATTTATTGTTCTTTTAATGCCATGACCGCATCAATGGCTATTTTCATGGCAAGATCAAGGCAGGTAAAATATTCTGTGAATTCTTACAGTATTACAAAGATAAAATTTCACAACATTCCAACAGTGTCACCAACAGCAGCTATATAAGGTCCTTCACTTTAATATTTGATAAGAATTCTAGGATTTTTCCTGGTGAGACTTCTAGATGACTATAAGTCATAAGTCATTATAAGCAGAATCATTGTCTAGTATTGTTAAGAGTAGGACTGTCCAGTAATATATGCTTAACAGTCATTCTTGTTTTACAGGAGTCACATGGTGGTCATCCTCGTGATTAAATATATCAAAGATAAACATGACACATATTTTGTTCACTGTACAAATTTCACTAACAATATCGTAGTCTCCCTCCCGGATTAGCCCCCCCAACCCCCCGGCCTCAATCCAGTACACACGAGAGGGTCAGAAATCTAACGAGGTGACATACCAAAGCCTTTCCAAATATTGCACTGAGGGGCAAAAACACATTAGAGAGCGCATATTTGACCTCCTGTCATAGACGCAAACCGTGAACAGCTCGAGCCGCCGTGCCCCTGACTGCTTTTACAGCTCCCACATCCAGTGATCCTGCAGTGCTGCAGTGCTCAAGTCCACTACAGCTGCAGATGTTGGGGCTAATAACCTCACCCAGGTTCAGAGCACCAAAATATGCCAGGAACTCAAAGTGACTCCATAAAAGCTGCGCACTAGTAAAACGGCGCTGCGCTGTTAAAATCCCCCAACCTCGTGATGTGGAGCTGTAAAACAAAGGACTACCAGCAGGATCTCGTTACGCTGTGATTGATGGTAACATGACAGTTTATAGAAGAATACCATAAAAATTTAGGGGAAATTTTTAATAACTCACTAACTAAAAAAAAAACAAACAAACAAAAAAAAAAACAGGACTTTCATGGGAATCTGGTGATTTGTTCTCTCAAACAGTCATAAATTACAAACTCGATATAAACCAAAGTGCCATAACTAACCCAAATCACTTCTCCATGTATATTCAAAGAAGTCATAAGTAAAAGAAGTCATAATGATGATACCGCAAACTCTGAGCGAATTAAAGTAATAAAATCTTGGCACACACGTCTGCCCACCTCTGTACCCATTACATGGCATCGCAGACGTCACAGACATCTGACGGCTTTAATTTATGAAAAGACAGCAGGGGGTCTCACTAGCTAAATGTGGAAATGATAGCTATTAGAGCGTCTCTGCTGGTATCGTTTGTGGTTTAGCTCTTAAATACCTTAAGGAAAATAGGTAAGGAAGTCATGAGTTTTAAGAAAGAGTCGCAAAATTGCAACTTTGTTCCATTAAGTATCTTTTACAGGATTGTAAGCATGCTCTCCAAGTCCTGTAATTGTGAGTGCAGGTATGTGACGCGTCCCACCTGAAGAGCGCAGTTCATCATGCGCACTATGTGGTCGAACTGCTGGTGGTCCAGGATGGCGCGGTTCTGCTGCACGTGTAGACTGAGCTCTTCGGTCAGACACTGTCGAGCTGCTTTGCCTTTCAGGGCGCGCAGGGCTGCAGGGAGAGCCTGGACACAACACCAACAACAACACCGCATTCATATCTCACTCAGCACCAAAAAAACCCCCACAAAACCCAGAGCTTCCACCTGTTCTGTCAGCACTGGTTATTATTTTGTCTCCATTCATAAGGTTCTCCATAACTCTTCTGACACTGTCCATCATTCAACAGTTTTTTGTTGGAAAAAAGTTAATAAAGCTCATAATGTACATATTTATTTTTAGTATTTCCTGTTTTCCTGGTATGGTATCAGTAAAATGAACATGGACCACAGCACACACACATACATATATACATGACACCACAACATTTCTTTCTGGAAAATTTAGCACCTCCCACCCCTCTGTGGTTCCCTCTATAGACAGAAACCAAACAAAAAGCCAACATGAAGTATGTTATGAAGGTATCAGGCCCCTACAAGGCACTAGATTCTACACATCACTGAAGCAATGAACACCACCATTCACTCGGTTGGTGTTTTGATGATGGTGTTTGAGACTGCTCGGCCTAAAAATGTGCAACTGGGTTGTGCTTTGTGGACTGTGAATGATTTAGAACAGTTACATCCTCATCAAACCATTCTGTGAGCCCTTGTACACTGTGGATGGGGGCGGGGCCATCTTAGAAGAGACCACGCCCACTGGGATAGAAAGGTTTCATCGTGTATATTTGCAGTGATGCTTCGCTCTAAGGGAACAGGTTGACCCAACACTAATGTAAGCAAAATAAATAAATGCCCCACAGCATCGTCAAAATCAAGCTGCAGTTTTCCTTTAATTTGTCATATAATATTAAATGTGGAAAGGTGCTTTTGATATTGAGGCTTGGAACGATTCATTAAAAAAACATTACAATATAGCCAATATCCAACTGTATCACATAACGATTATGGACGCCGGTGAAACCTCTGGCTGCTCCGCTAGCGCTCAGTCCAGATTTTCATATCAGTGGTGTGGAAATGGCTACACGGTGGTGACGGCTTTACTGGCTCCGTGGAGCAGTTAGCTTGGAGTTCAGCATTTTTGTAGCCACCAAGGAGTGAAGGCTTTTATATTACACACAATGGGTGCATGAAGGAACTGGCTACCATCCCACAGCTGTTATAAGGGGAATCCATCCGAAAAAAAGATTCGGATAAGATCTTGGCAACCCCTGTGCTTTAGGTGGTTTACAGAGTTATTTGGCTGAAGAAAATGTAAAGCAAACAATGCCGCCAGTTAATGTTAGAATAATATTTCTGTTTGGGATGGGGGATAGGGGGATGAGAGGGAGATAAGAGGAGTATGTGTGACTGTTTGTTTACCCTTTTTCACTCCTCAGCTGCTGCATGTGTACGACTCCCAGATGGAGGTTTGATGGTGATATCCATTCTAATGCCATGAGTAATACAGTCTAATCTCTGGACCATCTTGGTCCAGATGTGTGCATGTGTGTGTGTAATCTGCATTATTGCTGCTATTTTGCTTCACTCACCTTCTCGGTCTCCAGCGTCTTGTTGTCAAAGATAAAGCCGATGCAGCTTCGCACCACCTCCAGGCGCCGGGCGCTGTTAAACACTGAGTTAGCCTTCCCTGTGATTGACACTGAAATGCAGAGACAGAGAACACAGGGTCTGTTAAACACTAAAAGATTCAACTTCACAAGAATAAAATGGTCGGAAGTGGCCTTTTGTTTGGTCTGGAAAACACTAACCCTAATTAGTGATCATCATAATGTATAATAATTATTATACCGTATTGCTGTTGAGTTCTCAGTCCTGATTGGCCAGAAAATGTTGATTAATTTTCTATAACAGTAGCTCTGGTGCTAATTAGCGATGTCATTTCTATAGTAACAACTTGTACTTGTATTGAGGACCTGTCACATGAACGTTTATTTAGCACTTACGGAAGGAGTCTCCAGTGTCAGCACGTTGTAACAGTCAGAGGTAACAGTCACAACACTATAGTTACCTTTAGTCACATCACTAAAGGTAACTATAAATGGATAAAAAGTATGTCATGTCGTTAAAATTTGTAATTGTTGGCAAATTGCTGTTGTATAAGTGGAATGAAGGACATGCTGTTATAGAAGAATAATCAACTCTCAAGCACACCACCACTTCGTTGATTGTTTTCCTATAATAGCATAACCCAAAGTGTTTTATACCTTATGCAATTTATTAGGCACCAGCTCAGTGTTCTCCAGGTCCTTAGAATAAATATTCAGAAGAATGTAATTCATGACCTACCTGGTGCTTTTGGTACTCACCCACAGGGGGACCTGCAGGAACAACACACTTCTTCTCGACTCGCGTACTGATGTTGGAATGGTTTTGTTTGGCCAGGCCCTCCTGCATGAGCTCCCCGACCTTTTCCTCTTCTATCAGGGGAAACGGCACCATGTGCACGCGGAGGTGAGAACCCTCACTGGGCCGAGGTACCTTCTGGAAGGCCATATGAGGGTTGGGATTTTCCTGAGGAGCAAACACACAGCGAGTGAACCCAGGATATACCTGGAATAAAAATTGCAGTGATGGCAAGCAGTAAAAATGCCTGCATTAATCATAGAGATCCTCTTGAGCCAAGCTACTCTGCAGATGCTTAAAAGTTCAATAAACAAACCCTTAGTCCTAACTGAAATGTCCATGTCGAGAGCATCAGTGGTCAAATATTTGGCAGAATCACGGTGCTTAATCAACACAGTGCAGCAGAGCAGGAAAGAGAAAAACAGAGAAATTTGTTCGAAAGGACAACCAGATGGAGTGAAGAAAGAGAGGTCAGAAGAGAGAGAGAGAAGGAGAGAGGTAGAGATGGACAGCCTAAGGAAAAAGGTCATGAGGCTGAGTTTTATGTGCTCACATTGCGGTAAAGCTGCTCGGAGAGCTCTCTCATGTGCTTCTGCAGTTTGCCTGGGTTCTCCTCTTCCTCCTTAAAACGTGCCATGTCGTAAGCCACCAACTAGCAAGATAACAGCAGGAGAGTCATCTCAGTCTACATCTACTTGAGAATTCTCAGACATCTTGCAGATATAATACTTGCTAGATTACTGAATCAGTAATTTAAAAAAATGAGCTTGCTCATCCATTGAGAATGACATGACCAAAACCAAGAACAAAAGGGGATTTGGGGGAAGGGACAAAAGAGTGCTGCACTTCACCTCGTCAAAGAGATCGCAGGCCCTGTACGGAGGCCCTCTCTCTGACACAAACCCGGCGAAGGCCATGCTGTCTAACACCTTGGGCAAGAAATCGTTTTCGAGCAGGCCACGCTGGCCTAGGAAGGCAGCCTGCAGAAAAAAAAAAGGAACAAAGATGTCAAACGTTGTGGCATGCTCAATCAATGAGTCACAGTTCACAGTCTCCAGGAAAATCCCTATTATAAAAAGTGTGGCGCTAAAACTCCATATGTCTCATGATTCAAGTGATACAGAATGACTTTATCTAAACTAGAAACAAAGAGCGTGATCAGCCGCAGCATTCCTGAGAGCCGCCGCTGTTTGTGTGGATAAAAAATGATTAGACGACTTCATACTATAAACAGATGACTGCAGTGAGGGAGCGTATTTGTCGAAGGGGTAAGTGAGACGGATGGAGCAAAGCACTGGGCCTCAGTGCAGCTGGCACACAGGGATGCTTGAGAGTTAATGGGGAAACATGCTGCATTCCTCGGCCATAATCTGAGCCATGTGGGGTGCTCGGAGAAGGATGTGCAGAGATGTTGTTGTGGAAACGACCTCCCAAGCAAATAAAAACAACGCTGGGAGGGGGTGTGTGGGCGAGCACGCAAACACGTACAAACGAGTGCCATTTTGATTCTTTGCATGTGGCTCTTCACAGGACGGAGAATTTTTGAACTAATGCGAGGAGATAATATCGGCACTTACAGCCGAGTCACTGGCTCATGAACTAAAGCATGGCTTCCTGCTTATCTCCCAGTTTATCCCTGTACTCCAGAACCGTTTATGAAAAGGCGGCCATTTTTTTCCCCACCAGCCTCAGGACACTTCAGTGATAATTTATGGGTCTGTGTCTCCACAAAAAGCAGCAGGACACGCAGACGATACTTATTTTGTACGGACCGGAAAAGACTGAAAAATCAAACCTTTACACAGGCTTAGACTGTAAAAATAATTTCAAACTGGCATGCTGATTTTAATTACCCCAAAAATGCTTAATGACCCTATTTTTTTTAATACTGCCTTAGATCATGTGTTTCAGAATCATTTTTCATTTATTTATCCACAGTAATTTTGTAATGATGCTGATATTTAGATGGGATTTCTTATACTTTATGTTCAACATAAACATATGACATCTTGAGCTTGTCTGCATGAATCCCAAATGGCTCCCTGTTTAATATATAATTATGGTACAGACTCTACATAGTGCACTATATGCACGTATTTAGGTTTTGGACATGTAATATTCTTGCTTGACATTAAGTATTAATATGTAATATGGGTTCTGGGACTAATTATATTTAATTAGGCATCATTATAAAAATGCGAATATAATGTATGGCACGAATATTGCGAAATAAGAGACAGCTAGCTAAATATTTCAGAGGTCAGGTGACTAAAAGTGAAATGAAAATGATGTTTTAAAAGCAGCAAGTGCTCATAGCGGGGCGGTTGGAGGGGGATAATCATCATCGTCAAGCAATAAAGCAATTTCTGTTTTCTTAATGGCTGATTTCGACTGATTACTTCAAAATCCACCAAATAATTGTGTGCTGTAGGTTGAAAAGAATTTTGTGAACAAAACATATGAAATGCATTACACGCCAGCAAGCGCGAGTCTAGACCGGTTTGAAGAGGACTAGGACGGTTACAGTAATTATTCACTGGTGGACCCTCATAAACCCTCCCCATAGACAGAGGTTAATGTCAGAGTGCTTTGGCCTGGCGCGCCGTCTCTCACCTTGTGAAAGTGAATCACGGGTTCGGAGTGGATGCGAATGAGCTGCAGACAGGACCTGTAGCCCTGAAACAGTTGTGCAAACAAGCGCAGGAAGACCGCTCTCACCTCCTTATCCTGCCAGTCAGAGACAGAGAGAGCAAAAGAGAGAAAGTTAACTGTCGTGAGTCAGATACATTAACAAACGTTCAAAAATAGAGCCATTAATGAAAGAGGCTAAACTCCTAAATCACCTCCTAACTCGCTGAAACATTTTTTCAGCCCCCCTGGAGAGCAGATAACTGATAACACCATCTTCTGCAACCAGCATATCAAACCAGATACTCATCTTGAAGTTGAATCCTTTTCAACGATGTTGCATTAAAAAGCAACCTCAGAGGTCAGGAGGGCAGGCTGGGGGGTTATTAGTGAAACACTTACCAGCAGTTTGAGGTTGGACGGAGCGGAGCGCGGAGGAGGGAAGGCGTTATCAGCTATCTCCAGATCTGGGTGCAAAACCTGGAAGCAGTCAGAGTGAAGAAATATGAGTTTATTGCCTAAGCTGGAAAGGAGTGATTAGAAGTGATGAGCGCTGAGTCAGTCAATACAGAAGTTTTCATGTGAATGCCAAATCAGCGTTGAGTGTATATGGGTGAGAAGCTACAGTGTGTAAGGGGGACTCACCATAGACAGCGAGCTGTGTGTAGTGTGTAAGAGAGGCTCGGGGAGCTGAGACAGATGGATACACTCTGGGACTTTTATCGTTCCTCCATCCAGGTCAGCAGTGATCACATCCAGCTGTGATTGCCCCACGACAAACATGTTAGGGACACGAACGTTGATCAAAATATATTATAATAGTATAATACCCCGAACTCACCAGATCCTGAATTTCACTCTGGAACATGGAGTGCACCCCGATGATAAAGGGCGTGGGTGAGCTGAGGACCTCCAGAAGCCCAGACGGGAGGATGGGAATGTACGGGTAGCTGTGGTGCAAAAATTAGAGAGGCAGATGATTACCGCTGCTGGAGGTCAACAACACACACATCTTATAGTAGATTATTCTCACAAAACTACTGTAGCATCTACATTTGGATTGCACTGCATCACAGCACAGTCCACCTTTATACATGTTTAAATTCTGATTTGTGAGTTAATGCTGGACGAACACTGGATGAAGTGCAAAAGTTTGTACTACCCTGGGTTTCTGGGTGGGTTATTAGGTGATGGAACAGAAATCTGAGTCCATTTAATGAAGCTTTCCTTCTGAAACCATGTTAGGATTTAATAATAATAATAATAATATATTTTGACCTTCCACAGCACTAGAGACCATTATGACAAAAGAAAACTAAATGGAGTGAAAAACAAAGACACAACCAAGAGTGGGAGAAAAAAGATTTACCAAAAAAACAAAAATAAATTAAATTAAATAAGAAAAAACAAAATAATTGGGAAAAAATCTTTAAAACCGAAAAAAAAAATGAAACAAAAAACTAACTAGTGATTTTTTTTGTTTCACTCAAAGACAGAAAAGAAAATTTGGAAAAAGAAAAAAGAAAACAAAAAACAAATTAGTGGGTTTTTTTCCACTAAAAGACACAAAGAGTGGAACAAATATTTTATCGAAAAATAAATAAATACATAAATCATCAAAATAAACAAACAAATATTTTATTGTAGTTTTATTTATGATAAATAATAAAATAAAAATAAAAAAGTGATTTTTTTTCTACTATTAATATTTTACATCATTTTTGTTAGTTGTGATAATGAAGGTGACACCTAACCTACATCTGTGACACCTAACCTACACTAAATGTGACATCTGTGACACCTAAGCTACACTAAATGTCTGAACTTTTTGTCCTCAAATGTATTCAGTAACAAAGGGGGATGGTAAAATAAAATGAGTCATTTACTCAGTCAGATGCAAAAGTCACAAGGTGTCACCTGAGCAAGGAAACACTTTGTTGTCTAATTCTTGGAAGAAAAAAAGAAAAAAAAAAAGCTAAAATGAGCACATGGCACAGTAGCATGTGATAACATTCCCACTGGAAAAATCCTGGAAATTTCCATTCAGTTCCTTTATCCACAACTGAGGAATTAATGTTACTACCCTACAATCATACTTTCAGGATGCTATTATGCGAAGCAAAACAGACACAGACTGTGAGATTTAGTTTTAATAAAAAAAAGGATGCAGAGAGATTATGTGTTTCTTTCTGTGTAACTGGGTCCTATTTTTTTTTCTTTACACACCTGTATTTGAGAGGAAACATCAGGGCTTCTAAAGCTCGACAGGCCTCCCCGAGTCTCTGGTAGCTGCTGGAGTGGAACAGAACCTTGTGTTCTGTCAGAACTGCACAAAAAAGACTCAGAACATTCTGGATGCCTGAAATGAAATCAACAACATAAAAATCCCATTAATACACATTCTATTAGGAAACGCCTATTGACCGGACACGCTGCTATGAATTACAAAATCCTTCTAAAAATAAAGTGTTGTTTTCGAGACGAGAGTCACGAATGGCGTTATGCTACAGTCTAGAAAAAATGCTGATTATTTCATTTCTAACCCATGAGGCAGTCACAAACATGGCCAAAACAAAGACCAAATGTCCGGCATAATGTGAACCAGGCAAGTCAACCCGGGCGTGACACAAGGGTCCTGGAACGCAGAATAATTTCATGCTATACTGAAAGCAATCATAGCAGCTCACGTTCCACATAAATCATCGCTTCATAGTCAGCCGGATAATCACAATATGTTCACAGGATAGCAGGCTTTATGCATCTTGTAAACAATATAAATAAAAGGACATAGCAAATCGACAGTCAGGAGGAGAGAAATGGTTTACAGTTCCTGTTATTGTTTGTTATCAACATACCAAGGAGATCATTAATCACAGGTTGGGGAAAGATCGAGAGGGCCAAACAGTGACAGAGACATCCGCAAGAATGGCCCAGGGTCAGCGGTGCAGCTATGTGTCAAAGTCTAACAGTCACTAACAAACAGGAACATGATATGAACACGAGCAGGAGCTGAGCTACAAATGACAAACAATGAAGGATGAAGAGCTTGGGAAATGAACAGGCACTTTTTTGTCACAGTTATAACAACTGACTTCCTGGGATGCACACCTTCCAGAAAACTTTACTACTGTTCACAAATAGCCATGAAGCAAAATAATTCTCAGGGATTAATGTAATATTTCAGATTTATATCTGCCTTCAACTCCACCATGTTTACATCCCCAGCTGGTGTCCTTGGCGTCTGGCGGAATAAATGCTTCATTGCATCAGCTAAACAGAAGACAACAGGTTTCATAATCTGAGAGACATCCAGCCACACACATTGTCCTCTGTCTCCCCGACCTTGAGGTATTTACTTATCAGCTGGAAACAGGGGTCCATTTCCGACCCCAAATAAATGCAGGCCGACAGACAACAAGCTGAGGGCACACTGCAGACGAACTACTTCCTGTTCCGCCAGGTCTGCGCTTCCTGCGGAACAAGATGAGGCTGGAGGACGTTCTCGAAGTTTGATTTGGGACCGATTCGGAGACGAGTCATGGGATTTGGGATTCGGACCTCTGGTGGTTTACCTCATGATGCTCTGATTGGTTACGGAAGGAGAAAAACATCGCAGTCACAGCGAAACAATAATACCAACGAAGTGAGAAGAAGTCACCGAATCTGACAATTCCAATGTGAGACGGTCTTCTGCCAGGCCACATACCACACACACACACACACACACACACACAAAGTCTCTCACTCCCAAAGAAACACAAATGTTTCAGTAGGAGAACACAAGGACGTCTACGATAATTCGCCGACTATAATATATATTTCTTTAGATATTATCTTCATTGAGAACGCGGCGCTGCTGAATTCTCAATTCTGATTGGTCTGACGGCGTTGATTAATTTTCTATAACGCCAGTTCTGACAGCAGGTCTGTCTGCAAGACATATCCCAGGTTCATATTAATCGGTTGTCCTAATGCGTTATCGTTTCTATAGTAACAGCTCATTCATAGGGACTTGTATGGCAGACGATCCACGCGAGACTAATAATAACGCATCAAAAAATGCTTAATTGTTCACATGGTGAAGTTTCTGTAAGGACATTTTTATTTATTATTATCATTTACAGAAGGAGTCTCTAGAGTCAGATGCAAAGTTTTCCAGTAACACAACAGTCTGCAATTTTTTTAATCTTATTAACTTAAAAGAGAAAAAAGAGAGGCTGGTGTGGGAACGACTGTTTACAGCTGCTATAACGTAAGAGATAAATGGATAAAAAGTATGATGTGTTCGTTAATAAACATATATTTGTATTTGTTGTTAAACTTCTGTGGTAAACAAGTAATAAAACACTTTACTGGAAAATGAACTTGCATTTTTTGAATGTAATGAATGGCATCAGTAGCTCCTTGAAGGATTTTATCCCTTAGTTACATCCCACTTTTTCACCAACTTTCTCAGCTGTTTTAGCACGCTCTAGAACCGCATGATAAACAAAAATAAAAGGTAATGACCAACTTGACGAGCTTCCAGGCTCTGTGGTTTGTTTCAGGCAGCCACAAACATCAATCTTAATTCAGGCTTTTCACAAACTATTAAGCGAGTCAGTGGTCTCTGGAGACTATGCTATTCTCACGCTGGTGTGTGTCACATGGGGAAGCTGGAGCATGCTGCATGGTTCACAGAG
The DNA here is from genome assembly GCA_022758105.1 of Pangasianodon gigas. Classification (NCBI taxonomy): domain Eukaryota; kingdom Metazoa; phylum Chordata; class Actinopteri; order Siluriformes; family Pangasiidae; genus Pangasianodon; species Pangasianodon gigas. The sequence goes on along the minus strand of CM040464.1, from coordinate 6,737,194 downwards.
AAAGGGCTATGTGGCATGGAAAAAAAAAAAAGAAGAAGCAGAAAAAAACAGCACTTTGCTCCTAATGTTTAGTGGATTTCAGTAAATCATTCGCTTTGAGAGCACATCATTAATCTCATAAATCTGTAAATATTCTCTGTATGTTGATATCGTATAGTTCAGATGAATAAAAGTTCAACAGTTCAAGTCGATCTGCGCCAAAATGAACAGCGACCGAGTCATCACTTCCAGTGAATCCTGATTTCAAGTGTTCCTAAAGGTTTTTCAAGTTCAAGTGGGCAGTTACATTTTTCAGAGTGCGTGTTTGTTGTTGGTGTTGGTTTCAAACTCATTCACCTATGAGATGTCGCGTGACAACGAGAAAGCCTCGCTGCATTTCAGCACAACGATGTCTTGGCTTTAGCGGAGCATGCAAACACACTTGACGTCCGGCAGAGCATGAAGTGCTTGCTGAATATTCTAGAATTCACATTTAGATGTTACACATGAGGCTAATCACGGCTGTTGTCTCAAGTTCGGTGAACGTGAAACACGTGCGTTTGACGTAAGCCAGGCTCAGGAGAGAGTCAAGGTGCAGATAATTTGTCTGTCACACAAGCTCTCTGCCTTTTAATAATGTCTAGATAAGTGCATCGCTGATAAACGTTTATGAATGTCTCCAAATCTACGCATGCTAACTATTAGAGCATTCCAAAGGAGGTCACTACCTATCGCTTTCAGGCCATACTGCAGCTAAAGTACTTTCAGCACTTTCATTTCATGAGACGGGAGAATTATTTCCACTCCTTGAAATTGTTTGATGTTTCCTTTGACTTTTCCTCATGTATAACAAAATGTACAAAATGTACAAAATGTGCTTGAAAACATTGCACAACCACATGTCAGAGCAGACGTTGTAAAAATGTGCACTTATAGGATTATTGCACAATATCCTCGTGAGGACACCAAGAGGACATGAGTTTACTCTTCTCAATCATCACCTTAAAAAAAAATTTATGGTCTGTGTACTCTATAGAACACACACAGAAGCAAACCAACCACCAGAAACAACAACATGGGCTCCTTAAACTCAAACAGCTAACGACAACCTCATACTAATCCTATTTCTGTAAATGTTAACCCCAAAGATTTTTTTTTTAATGCTAATCATGCCCAATGAGCTGCTTATCAATTCCAGTGAATCGACAAATCCAAATAAATGCTAGTCACATCTAAGGAACTGTTAGTCAAGTCCAGTAAACTGCTAATTAAGTCCAATGAGCTGTTAGTCAGGACCAATAAACTGTTAGTCAAGTCCAGTGAACTGCTAGTCAAGTCCAACGAACTGCTAGTCAAGTCTAATAAACTACTAGTCAAATCCTATAAGCTGCTAGTCTAACGAGTTGCTAGTCAATTCAAATGAGTTACTATTCAAGTCCAATGAATTAATATTCAAGTCTAGTGAGCTGCTAGTAGTCAAGCTAGTAGTCAATTCAGGTGAGATACTAGTCAAGTCTAGTGAGCTGCAGGTCAGGTCCAGTGAGCTGCTAGTCAAGTCCAGTGAGCTGCTAGTCAAGTCTAGTGAGCTGCTAGTAGTCAAGCTAGTAGTCAAGTCTAGTGAGCTGCTAGTCAAGTCCAGTGAGCTGCTAGTCAAGTCCAGTGAGCTGCTAGTCAAGTCCAGTGAGCTGCTAGTCAAGTCTAGTGAGCTGCTAGTAGTCAAGCTAGTAGTCAAGTCTCGTGAGCTGCTAGTCAGGTCCAGTGAGCTGCTAGTCAGGTCCAATGAGCTGCTAGTCAGGTCCAGTAAGCTGCTAGTCAGGTCCAGTAAGCTGCTAGTCAGGTCCAGTGAGCTGCTAGTCAGGTCTAGTGAGCTGCTAGTCAGGTCCAGTGAGCTGCTAGTCAGGTCCAGTAAGCTGCTAGTCAGGTCCAGTAAGCTGCTAGTCAGGTCCAGTGAGCTGCTAGTCAAGCCCAACATGTGGTTAACATGTAGGTATGGCCAAGGTGCGATATTTTTGAGAAAATCCATAAATACATAACATAAGTACAAATACATAAGTGTGGAGGGGTTCATCCAATCACGGGGCCGCAAAAAAATCTCGATTCTGATTAGTGGGAAGACATTGATTAATTTTCCAAGTATTGTTGTAATACGTTATTAAGTAATCTGTATTAAGAATGTACACAGGCACTTTGTATGGTGGACGCTCTCATAAATGGATTTTTCAAAAAAATGTGTTTCATTGGTGATATGGTGAAGTCTCCAGTCTACTGCTCCAGGAAAGTGTGCAAGTGTTTTAATTCCTCACTTAATATACACCCACATTAATCTCTAACCACATGAGGTGTACACTTTGACTTCTCTTGAATTTATTCAATGCAAAAAATGATTTTTTGGTAAGTAAAAATACCTTGAATAGCATCAAATTGAACTAATATTACTCTATTAGTTTATAAGATTATTAAGTCTTTTTTTTTTTAGATATTTTTACTCATTTCAAAAGTGATCTCATTTCGTATTCTATTCTATTGCTTATTTCAAGCGTCTATTTCTAGGAGAAGTAGAATAGAATAAAACAGAATAAGACCGTTTTAAGCTTGGAATTAGTAAATACATCTAGAAATAGGCTTAAAGGTCTTATACGTTATGTAATAATCTCATAATTAGAAATATTAGATATCTTTTCCTTTATTCAAGATATCTTCACTCGCTAATATATCATTTTTTGCAGCGTTTAATGAATCAAAGCATCAATTTCATCTAAAGCATTTTTAATACAATATGTAGTCATGATTATAAATGAAACGTTAAACAGTAAGTAACAAATCTGATTTGGTTAAGATGAAATAGCTGATGGATAAATAGAGGAAACAGATGGAGAATAATGGACTTGTGAGTGAGTAAGACCCACCTAGCTGCTGGAAGAGGAGAGCGATGCTTTTATTGGTAACAGGCAGGTCGTCATTTAGTGGAGTCTGAATCAGCTGTCGGTCTCCGGCTCCGAGAGAAAAGAGCTTCTGCAAATATGGACACAAACATTGAGGTCAGCATGCGCATGGCAATGTCATTGAATGATCTGTTACTGTCATATCTAATGACAAGCTTTACATTATGAGTTACGTTAATAAAGAGTCATAATTATGGGAAGCTTTAAGCCACAGCTTAAGAGTGAATCACTGTCATGTGGCAGGATGAGTAAAGAATAGCAATGCTATGAACCACACTGCTCTCAGATCACTTAAAGGGTTTTACGTGTTTAAAAAAATAAAGTGGTTGTGTACTCTGTCATGTTGAATTTATCCTGTACTGTTCCCACATCACAACCGAATTAATTTTAGCCAGCGCGGTAGTAGTAGCACAGAGAAAACCCAAAATCATAGGTTTCCCCCAAAAATAAAACTGGCAAGCATAGCAGCTGTCTACAGCAATACGAGTCAAAGTCAAACTGCCGAGTGCAAACTTTCTCTGTGTGTGGTTCTACAGAGCAACATTTAGCCCTGAACAAAACAAAACGTGAAGTGAAGGCAGGACGAGAGACGCTGATGGACGCTGCCAGCCCTCACGTTCAGAGTGGAAGTTTGAGTCGTGTTGAAGGAGTTTGCTCCGTTCCTCCGGTTTATAACTCGTGCTCTGTTTGAGCTCACTGTGCAGCTGGGAAGAATAACGGCTGCAGGAGGGATTGTGAAATGTATCAGTGCATTATACCAAAACCTGTAAATTATTCTCAGGGTCCAAATGTGAGATCCTGTTTCAGATCATATCGGCCTGCGTTCTTTCCGTTGGTTCTGAAACTGATTTTTTTTTTTTTCTTACAAGCTGTTCGGATATGCTTGCGATGTTCAATTGGAATTTTGTTAGATGGGACTGTTACCACAAAGCCAGATACCAATTTAGAAGCAAAAATAAAAAAGACAGACACATAAAAACTAACCTACCAACTAAATAATTAAATATGCAGAGGTGGCATCTGCATTGCTAAAAAGAAAGCAGGCAGAGAGGAAAAAAACCCACTTTTACCACAAATATCTGCAGAATTGTTTGCATTTAGATGAAACCAGCACCACAGTGTATAAGCACACTTTATACAACTGTTACAAAATTAACACGAATGCATGAAAGAGCTTCAGTTAATATTCACATCAAAAATGTGACCTTAGTGACTTTGCCCGTGGCATTTTTGTTGGTGCCGGATGGGCACTGCTGATCTCCTGGGATTTTCACACATAAACAAACACACACACACACACACACACAAGTCTCTAGAGTTCATGCAGAATGGAATGAGAAACAAACAAAACAAAAAAACATCCAGTTCTGCGGGTGGAAACACCTTATTCATGAGACAAGAGGTCATGGGAGAACAGCCAGACTGGTTCAAATAAGCACTCAGATAGGCACTCGTTACAACCGTGGTGATCAGAAAAGCATCCCAGCATGCCGAATCTTGAGGAGGATGGGCTATAACAGCAGAAGATTAGTGATACTCGTGCTACGAGACTAAATACAGCAAGCAGCAGCAGTCAAACATCATTTTGTCCAACATGATCCAACAATTTTGTCCAACAATCATGGACGTGTGTATCCAGATGAGACTAAAATTAACAGAAGAGCACTGAGTTTGAGTTTGGTGATTCGGCCCGCAATTTTTTTTTAGAGGAGGAAGGAGAAAAAAACAGATGTGGCCGATCCGGATGGAAATAAAATCACAGAAGATAAAATAGGAAATTACCCCAGGACCCCATGTACATTCAATCCCTTCTGAATAGCGTTAAACACAATGCAACGCAAAAGTGGCAGAAAAAATGTGTCTTTCACATGCTGCATCTTTTTCATTCTGTAATTTGGCTTTTCTGCCAGGTGACTTTTATTTGCTTTAGCTGAAAAAGTAGAAAAGTCTAGTTTTCAGGCATCTCCTGACATAGCAAGATGTCAAAAAAAAAAATTAATGATACAGCTAAAATGTAGCTGTTGGAACCTCTGAATTAGCAAAGAACACTGCAGGGGTGTATGGTGAAACATTCCTAACATCTGGCATTAGGACCCTGACTAGTTAACTAAACTCTTCAGTGTAAATACAGGAGGTGAGAAGAGACACCTCCTCTCTGACACAGCCACGCTTCTGGCCTGACCCGAGCGAGCCAATTAACCCCGAGTGACCCTCCGTGGTGCTGGCGTTCCCCCTTTGAGCCTGTGTGGGTCAGAGGTAGAGGCATTTGAGGAATTGTTGTTTGGCTGAGTAATGTCTCACCTGGGAGCCTCCTGCTGTAGGCACAGTGCACGTGAGGAGGTTTGCCACGAGGCCCTCCAGAGGGAAGCTCAGACTGTCGATGTAAACGGTGTAGATCAGCCCCAAACAGCCCTGAGGGAGAGAGGACAGTCAGTCTGTATACACAGATACCCACAAAAACACACTGGTACAATTAACAGCACACATCTGATTGGAAAAAGAAGTCTTTCTTGGTTGCACATTACACACACCAAAGCATTTCAGAGGGTCTCAGTAAGATTTAATAGGGTTTTAACATCACTAACAGGAAATGCCAACACCGAGACTAATTTCAGTCATAAGAATGTGCCTGAAGTTCTACACACATCAATCTGATGAATAGTAGAGCACAACAATTAATCTTCCACAACAGGCTCTGGAAAACCAAGGCACCAAAAAGTAGACAAGGAGGGCAGAGAAGGACAAATCTGTAGCTACTTTCTGTTGACTTTTGCAAAAGTTTTCATTTGGTACATAGACAATCTTTTCAGAATCAGGTATGTGGAAACACAAAGCTGAACAAAATAAAATACTGTGCAAAGCTGTTATATAACTCTGCTGTTCGCTTGCCAGACCTTGCTAGGTCATAGTTCAGGAATCATTATAGTTCCTGCTATAGCTCCTTTTCTAAGGTGTGCCTTGCTAAACTGAATATTAACGTGTTTATCGAAGACGCAATTTCTGTTCTCGGTGTTTTATTCCTCTTATACTACAGCAATGTGCCAATAATTAAACGTTTTATTTATTAATGAATGACACATCCTACTTTTTTCTCATTTATAGTTAAATTTAGTGTTGTGGAAGGCCTACGAGACGAGTTCCTGTTCTCACTTACATTACAGCAGGTATAAACCACCGTTCCTTCACATCCTCTCTTTTTTCTCTCTCTTGTAGTTAATAGAAAGAAGCGTAAACTTCTCCGTCCTGAAGATTTTCTTGTTTAAGGTTACAGCTTTATCTCTGACTGTTACAAAGCGCTGATACTGGAGACTCCTTCCATAAATGTTAAATAAACATCTCCTTACAGAAAATCTCACCATTTAGATTATGTGGGCTTCTGCCATACAAATCCTTGTTAATTAGTTGTTATTATAGAAACGATAATGTATTAAAACAAGTGCATTAATATAAACCTGTGAGTTCCATCTGGAACTAGCGTCAGAGTTACAATTACAAATTTAATTTTAATTGTTAATTAATCTTAACAAAATTGACAAAATTGTTAATTAATCAATCAATCATCTGACTAATGTGATTCAAGAATTCAACCGCAGATATTAGAGGCCATGGAGTATTAATTGAGAAGCAAAATGCGTGGATGGGAAATGAAGAGCAGATATAATAAAACCACAAAACTACACATGCACCACTACTGAAAAAGTACTGCTGTAGTGCTTTAAAAATGCAACGACACACACTGATAATAAAAACCTGCTAGCTGCTGCGGTCATCAGATGAAGTGTTGTTAACAAGGCCACCATTTGGACACACTAAGGCAACATATTGGAAAAACAAGTTGGACGTTCTGTAGCAACAACATTGAATACAAGAGTCATGTTTTTGTGCATTACCCTGAATATTTCTGGAAAATCTAATCTGGAGACCAGGATTAGACTTTTGGGTGCAAACACTTGAGCTGGCTGGATCAGACCATCTTCTTCCTCGTCTTCGTCTCCGTCACCTTGCAGCGTCTTTGTGCCCTGGAAGAAAATCAGTGAGAAATCAGTGAGGGAAGTGCAAAAGCTCATCACATCATTTAGCTGTGAAATGTTGATGAATTTGACAAAAATGACAAAATATCCAGAATACGGCATGAGAAAGAAGCTTGCATGGATGGAAATCGGGCCTCGTTTATTTAAAGCTCATCATTGGTTCCCTACGGCAAGGTTTTTTTTTTAGTACGAAGAAATCAAATCATTGAAATGTTATTTTAATTAAATCATCTTACTGTTTTAAGGACAAAGACAATATCTGTTAGATTGAGAGGATCTTTCAGAGCTTATACTCATCTCAGATGGGAAGTTGAGGGAGTAAAGCATAAATATGATTACACTGTTATAGCTAAACCTCAATTTCTCATGAATACAGTGTGACTAACTTGCACAAAAAATGCCTTTTCTGATGATTTTCTGACGAATTGCGCACGTTAGCACCAAGAAGTGACTGTTTGTTTTTCAACAAAGACGGCGAGAAAATAACATGATCTAATCATGTTAGTGGGGCCTGCATACCACAAGAGCATGAGCTCATGCTGACTTTACATCGCTCGAGGACGCACACATTCAAAAAATGTTGTGATATATGAGATTAGGTTATGCGTTAATGACAGAAATCCAAGAGGAAATGAAAGTCAAACCCGTGTGTCGTCCTATTAATAGACTTTAATCTAAGAAAAACTGTGTAATTGTATAATTGGTGATTGTTTTGTCCAAGAGACCTCTCCAGTGGCCTGGGGGATGTTATTCTAACCCATGATGGCTCATGATATACAAACCATGTTCCAGAGCCATGAAAGCTGGAAATCGAATCAATTACGTTACAGTCAGTGTGACAGTAGAGAAAAATGTAATGTCTAACAATATTGAACAAGATGACATCATTGCAAAAATGAAATCTATGCCAAAAAAAAAAAAAAACATCTAATATCCTCATTTCCTTACATTAATGAGCCCAAGAAAATAATGGGCCCTTTCCACAAAAAGAAAAGAAAAAGGAAAAAAAGAAAAACCCAGACCGAAGTACATGGAAGGCCAGGGCAAGGCCAACTGTTTACCACAGAAACACTTAAATTATCATCACCTTCGGTCACAGTGCGAAGATTTTTCTCCTCATTTTTGTCAACACTGCGGAGACTAAATTTCTAAGATGTGTCCGGAACTCAGCACCAAAGGAATGTGAGCAGAATAAAGGATATAAATTCTTCATAGGAGAATTCATTCATAGCTATCACAGTAAGGTAACGTTAATTGACGTTAGCACTGATGATGAGTAGCTAGATATGGACTTAACTGCCATTGTGTATGTATTTCCACTAATGAGAAAACTGTGGATAGTTGAAAAAGTTAGGAAAAAAGTTAGTTATCACTGATAGCAAACTAAGGATACCAAAGTTGTATAATTGAGAGCTGAGTTAACACTTGTAGTAAGAACCAGGGATGAGAACAAAAGTGAAATGCGAAAATGAATGATATTTTTTACTGAACGCAAACAAATTCTCTGTAAATTGTTCCAGAGTGAAAATGTTATTTTAAAAAAGCACTTGACCGGATAATGTTATTTTTCCATTCCAATGTGAGTTCAAGAAAATGTAGAGTAAACCTAAACATTTTCCCAATAGCCCTAATTTCCTGTCCAGAATCTGTCACTTCCTGCCTAGCTGCAGCAAGTTATGGCAGGGTTTTTAATGACGGAGCGACGGTGATTCCACAAGCAACAAATCTCACTGCAAAGTAGAAGGATGCTCTAAAAATGTTCAAAATGAACGCAGAGGTTTCTGGTTAAATCCAGTGGTTTTATTTAAGCAGAGTAGGCTATCATGTGTAAGGTACATTATTAACCTAGATGCTAGCTAGCTGCTGGCAGTGGATGAGGAGGAACGAAGAACCACAGAAACCTGAGATCGGTTGAAGCGTGTCAGATCAGCTGCGTTCAAACAGCGAACCATTTCTACTCCTGGTTTATTGCCCCCATAAACTGCACTTGCGTCGATATTTCAAGCTCTTTCTCTTATATTCGCCTGCAGTTTGTATTTTTTTCTATAATCTTACTCATAAACGATGTTCAATTCAGCCATTGCTGTTTTAGCGGAAGTACAGTTACTCTTTACTCAACAGCAAAACCCGAACGTATGAAAAGGACCCATTGTATTTAAAGTGCTTTTTCGGGATCGTGATTCATTCTTCATTGAGTTGAACTGGAAAAACACCGAAAACCAAAATTACTGAATAACAAATATTTAACCTTAGTACTCATTTTTAATTTTCTTCTTCAAATATGCAACCAATATCGAGTTCTGATGCGCTGAATCTGGTTCGAATTGCCCCATTTGAGCCTCCATAATGCGCATAAGCTCATATTGGTGGCCACCGCTCAAACCCTGCTGACTCGCCTCTTTATTGCCTTTTTGCTCAGACAATGAAAACATGCCATGAGAGCCACAGCATCTTCCGTGGGGAGCGCTGGGATTAAAATACCCCCACAGATGGGAAACACATTTCGGCGTTATTGGGAGGATTTGGCTCAATTACGAGGGAAAATACATTCCATAGCTGCTGCTTCCAATCAGATAAAATTTATTTCAATACTCTGAATTCTATAGTGTTCTATTAAACTGTGAATTAAACGCTGATCCTCCAAAAATCACATGGATTTTTGGACTGGATTACTTTTTGCTGCGTCAGGTTTTGTGTCCGTTGCTTGAGTGGTAGTTTTGGTTGGTGGAAAACTAATCCCCCATGAGGTTGTAGCCTTTTAACTGTTCATTTCATTTTAATGATTTTTTTTTATTAAGTTTCACATCCTTTGGGTAATTACCGTAACCTCATTTACTAAATGACTCATACCACAGAGCTGTTGAATTCTTGATTCTGATGGGTCAGAAGGTGTCAATCATTGCAGCTTACAGGTTTATAGTAATGCACTCGTTCTAATACGTTATCATTTCTATAGTAACAGTTCACTGACAGGGACCTATACGGCAGACGAGCTACATAAGCTAAGCCTAATGGTAGATGTTTATTTAACATTTTTTCCAGTTTCAAGACACTGGTACACTGGTAAGAGATCAGCAGTCTAAATAAGGCGTAAAAATAACAAAAACCAGAAATCCACAGTCAGTTCATGACATACTCGCGTAGGAGTCCGTGATGACTCATTATAGGTGAAAATAGCTAGACTAAGCAGAAAACAGCAAAGAGGAAACCCTTAAGGAACTGTTTTTATTCAATTTTAAGTCTACATACTTTAATAAGTAACCGCATCATAAAGAAATGCTTTAATACACTATACAGCCAAAGGTTTGTGGACACCTGACTATCGCACCCATATGTGCTTGTTGAACGTCCCATTCCAGATTTAGTCCCGCTTTGCAGTTGTAATAACCTCCACTCTTCTGGGAAGTGGGGTTGAGGTCAGGGCTCTCTGCAGGACACTAGAGTGCTTTCACTCAAACCTTGGCAAACCATGTCTTCATGGAGCTTGCTTTATGCACAGGGGCACTGTCATGCTGGAACAGGTCTGGGCCTCTTAGTTCCAGTGAATGGAAATCTTAATTCTACAGCATACAAAGACATCCTATACAACTGTGTGCTTCCAAATTTGTAGCTACAGTTTGGGGAAGAACCACATATGGGTGAGATCAAGTGTCCAGAAACTTTTGGCCATACAGATCATAGTCTATATCTTGTCCTACTTTTCTTTCTTATCTGCAATCACTTTGTGAGAAATTTATTTAAGCTGCCTGCTGCTTCGGTAATGTATTTGTATTCCACGCTAATCACTAGATCAGTTAATTCAGGCTATTTTGGTAACCTGTTGAAACCTCTCATATTTGTGGGACAAATGGAAACAGATTGTAAATATCTGGGAAAAATTAGCATATTTCACAAATTATATGTGATGCTAATCCATCAACGACATCTACAATATCTGATTACAGCGTCCTATCACCCAGCACTACTGTCAAGTGCTGTGTGTAGACTGAATCATGGGAATAAATGAGAGGAATAAATATAAAAAAAAACAGTGAAGAGGACAGTTGGGAGGCATAAAAGTCCCGTCTGATAATAAAAAATAATTCTTTGGTGTTAATGGGTGCGATGACACTGCAGCTGCACACATCAGGGTGGCCTTCGGCGCTCCACGTCAGGGGGAACCCAGATGAGGAGGATTAAAGCATCTCTTTGAGAAAGAGAGAGAGACAGAGAGAGAGAGCACAAGAGGACGACTCCCGTGAGAAGTCACAAAGGGAGGCAGCACCAGCCAACAGCTGGGGGCCATCACAGCCTCCAGACACGATGTGCTCTTCATCCTGGCCAAACTGTTGCATAACATTCAAAAGGACCAGGCCACAAATGCACAGCTGTCATTATATTGTCCATATAAAAAAATGTTCATGGAACACTTGGAATTTTCCATAATTCTGGCTCCTAAAATGTGTTCTGACCTTAATCTAGGTCATAGTAAACAATTTTATTTAACATACAACATTCTGTAATGTAATATTTGCACCCAATATTGAATTCAAAACTGAATTTCTGATAGAGGTCATTAGTGGAAAAAGTGTGTACCTCTGAGAAAATACTCTCTTGAAAAAAAAAGTGGGAAAAAAAATTTGATAAAATCCCATGGCAACTATAAAGCATGGTGGAGGTATGTTAATAATCACTAACTGAATCTAGACCAGGAAATTCTACAGAAAAATGTTGCAAAAGGTCATTTATGTACTAGCTAAAGTACCACGCTAAATACTCTAGATAATGCAGATTTCCATGTGTTCACAGGAAGACTGACACCATTGTTAAATGATCTGATTCCCGAATGCGTTGGTAAACTAATTAACCTTTCCAAGCAGTCTAACTGTAAGATGTAATTTCAATGTGATTCACTGCATCTAAAAGTGTGGTATATTCGGTCTTAATGACCATGTTTGAATTCCAGATGCTGGGCTGGCGCTCAAATGCTATTGTCAGGATGTTTGACAGGATGCTTGATATATATAGCTTAGATTTTTACTCATTGTGACTTGCTTTGGAAAGAACCTCAATGGTTCACTAACATCTGAAGTAGTTTTTTCATTCACAGACTAATCTTTATGGTGCCTGTTCTTGGAATTTCAGTGGAATCTCATTTTAAACCCTCAAGCGTGAATCGCTGAAAACCATCAAGGACATGATTGGGGGCAAAAATTTGGGAGAACACAGGAGCTCCTTCTCAGCCAAAGCGACAGCACAGAACACAGCAATGTCATGCACATTATGTGGGACCATGAGGTTCTGTAAAGGAAGGGAACTAGGCTTGTGCGATGTAAGGATATTATCGTACTTACATGATATAACATTGCAACGATATCCACAATATATTACAATATATTACTGACCATTTTGGTTGAAAATTGTTCAAATGGTTTCCTGCTCTTTCAAAAGGGGGAAAAAAAAGATAAAGATTTTGACCAAAAAGATTAAGTAGACCTTTTTTTGACCAGCGTTCTCCTGCGAGCAGCATCAGCAGTGAAAAACATCAGTCACGTTGACATTAGACAACCTATCTGTAAAAGAATTATATGAAATTTGCGCTGAAATGTTTTTTAACCATTTACTGCATTACTGCAGAATCACTTAAAATCCGCCATCCGGCTGAGTTTTCACAATTTACACAGCTGGTAATATTATTACTCCCTCCTATACTCTCCTAGAACACAACATGCTCACTTTCCTGTCTTATTTAGGGTAACAGTTCTGGAACACTCATTCGTTTATCTTAATATTTTACCATGGAAAATCAAGAGCGGGGAAAAATCATTATCGCATAAGCCTAAAGGAAACCATAGCCTGTAACTAGAGCCCCAGTCAGCCTCACCTGCAGGTTGACCTCAGCCTCGTAGAAAGTCAGACAGGAGCAGTAGTGTCGGTCTGAGTCGATGTCTGTCAGCACCACTGTAAAGAATGTAGGAGGCTTCCTTTCGCGAGACAGCCTCCATCCTCCTGGCTGACAAAACTGTGGAAAGAGAGCACACGTACGTATGGTTTTAGATCTCACAAAGAACGTAAAACAGAGAGCTAAAGAACATCCATTCGATGATCAAACAACCTCAACAGATACATTGAAAGGGCTTCTTAGTGGTGCAACAGAAAAGTGTTCCCCTTATCGGTGGGAGATTGTGAGTTTGAATTCCAATAATGCCACAGCCATCCGTGGCCAGAGATGGTTCTACACTCTTCTGTCTATCAGAGTGACAGCAGCCAATCGTGGGCATCTGTGATATTGTGTATGTGGAAGAGGGTAGCTAGCGCTTCCTCCGAGTCTGTTACGCTACCATCTGATGAAGCATGAGCAGCAGTTCGAAAAGAAGTGGTGGAGAAATTGGAGGGAAAAAAAAATCACAAAGAAAAAAATATTATAATGAACAAGGAGAAGGGCATGCCTACAACGATCAACAAGTCTAGTTCTTCTTGTTACTAATTTTGTATGTATGCCTCAAATACTCTTAAAATATACTTCAAACAAGAAGGAAACTATTGAAGGAAAACCATTTCAGACAGTCGACCTTGCTGTAACCTTGACCCTTTTTGGAACAATTCCGAAATCTCATCAGTTCATTTGCTGGTTACAAAGATAATCCCAACTAAATCCCACAAAATTTCAACCACTCGTTCTTGAGATATCGCACTAACAAAAAATCTCAGATAGACGGATATACGGACAGGCAGATGGACAAACCAAAAACATAGTGGTGGCATAACATCACCTAATGAGACTAATTATTGTTACACGCAACTTTGAGGTCATACGCTATATGGTATGTGGACACCTGAATATTGAACATCCCACTCCAAAACCATGGGAATTAATATGCAGTTGTTCTCCCTTTGCTGTTATAATAACCTTCTTCTGGGTAGGCTTTCTACTAGATTTTGGAAAATGCTTGTGGGGATTTGTCCAGTCAACCACCAGAGCGCAAGAGGTTGGGCACTGATGTCGGGCAACAAATCCTGGTGCACAGCCGTCATTCCAGTTCATGCCAAAGGTGTTCAGTGGGGTTGAGGTCAGGGCTCTGTGAAGGACACTCGAGTTCTTCCAGTCCAACCTTGGGAAATCATGTTTTTACAGATCACACTTTCATGCTGGAAGAGGTTTTGGCCTCTTAGTTCCAGTGAAGGGAAATCTTAATGCCACATTCTATACAATTGTGTGCTTCCAACTTTGTTTCAACAGTTTGGGGAGGACCCTCATATGGGTATTATGGTCAGTTGTCTGCATACTTTTGGCCATATGACGTATTTCTGGAAATTCAATAAAAGGGAATTCTCAAAAGAAAATTAAACATCCTAACATCTAGTCCCAGAGTGTTCAGAGTGCTTACTGGAACAAGATTTGAGAGGGGACTTTTGTGAGGTCCTGGAATACTGGCTACTTATAATCGTAAAATGGTCGGTGGAGACCAGGAGCAGGATGTCCTCCTTCAGCTACTACATTATCCTCTCATCAGAGAGCAGGAAATGGCACTCATCCGCTTTCCTTGCCACCTACTCTGAACACCTACATTCCCGTTCAGAATTTTCTACTCACAATCAGGAATGTAGATCAGGAAACATCAAGCAACGGCCTCATGTTAAGGTTAAAGTAATTATATTTCATTTGTACCACTACTTGCTCCTGAAAAAAATTATTGGCTACTTAGACGATACAGATTTGTCCAATCAGAGAAACCAAAAACTGGTTCTTCAGCCGTCAGCAGAGTTGCGGCGTTGAGGCTAACAGGTGTCCTGCAGAATTCCGGACTGCATCTGAGTCAGAGTCACTGCAAATGAGCACCATATGATGATCAAGCATAAGCATGCACTGCCTTACGTTAGTTGTGTCACGTTTACACGGAGTGTCCGTTATGTTATGCATGGACGAGAGAAACAGAGAGGAAGTAGAATGAGAGGCAGAGAAAGCGAAAGAGTGGTGGAGCGACCCAAGGGCTTGAACCAGGATGTCACAGTCCAACGGCAGACACAATAGCAGGCAGGAAATCTCTAACACCACAAGGCAGCGGAGGGAAAAGCGGAATGCTCCGGCATCATCAGAGCGGGACAGGTGCCAGGAAAGTAACAGAAAATATGAAAATATGCAAAGTATGTGGTAAATTTCCAGAGGAAAACAGATAAACAATACAGATGTTTACCTGAGGACACGTCAATAAAAGATGGAGAAGAGTGGAATTGGCTAAAATCACATCAACACATCAACAGCCCTTTCCTCTGAACAGCTAAGATTTGCTGAGAAAGAGACTAAACTTCTAGAAATGTCAGAATTCTGCCTTGGGAGTCAAGTACTAGAAGTGAAATCCTCAATTTGTTCTGGTTTAATCAATCACACAAAATAAAATCCAAACAATAACCATGATAGAAGTCATTTGTACATGCCTGTCTGATGAGTACAGTAATATTAGCTTAATCTAGGCTTTGTTCGCGGGGTCTACAGGGACCTCGGCAGCCAGGCTGGACTCGGACAGCTCTATGTTGGGACGTGTCTCAGAGTAAGACGCCAAAGCTGTCTGCTGTATTCAATCACTATGGACAGCCAACAATGAAGTCAGATCCCATGACAGGCCGTCATCAGAACAGCAGTTATTTTATCTGATTCATAATGATAAATTTCTTTTTCAGGATGTCTGACTGCATTTCTCTGAAAAAGTCTGGTGATCATTACAGAACACAAAACCACTAAAGCAATACACTTTACAGGAACACACTAGGGATGCTCTGATCTGATCATGTTTATTATATTCGTAATGCTGGATCGGATATCAGAGGAGGAAAAAAACGAATGTAACAAACTGAACTTGAAAAACATCACAGAATTGTTTGTAGGGCAGCATAATGCAAAGCAACACGATAATAACACGATAATAACAGCAGCCACCCAATTTACCATAACAATTTTTAAAACGAATTAAACAGTTAAGCATTTAAAGGTTCTATAGGTAAAAGGTTATAATGTTTAAATTTGAAAATGTTAAAAGGTATGTTTAAAGACTAAAACGTTGAAAGGTTAAAACATAGTTAGTTATGGGGGATATGTTAAACCAGGCGGTTGCTAGGCTGTTGTTAGTTGGTTACTATGGTATACCAGCTGGTTGCTAGGATGTTGCGATGGTATTGTAAGTGGTTGCTAGGGCGATACTATGTGGTTGCTATGGTGTTCCAGCTTGTTGCTACGGTGCTGCTAGGCTGTTCCAGGTGGTTGTTAGTGTGCTACCAGGTGGTTGCTATGATATTCCAGCTGGTATCTAGGATATTACCAAGTGGTTGCTATGGTGTTCCAGCT
Organism: Pangasianodon gigas; assembly: GCA_022758105.1. Taxonomy (NCBI): domain Eukaryota; kingdom Metazoa; phylum Chordata; class Actinopteri; order Siluriformes; family Pangasiidae; genus Pangasianodon; species Pangasianodon gigas. Next base: position 6,720,923 of record CM040464.1, on the reverse strand, counting down.
TGTTGCTAGGGTGTTGCTAGGCTCTTCCAGGTGGTTGTTAGTGTGCTACCAGGTGGTTGCTATGATATTCCAGCTGGTATCTAGGATGTTACTAAGTGGTTGCTATGGTATTCCAGCTTGTTTCTAGGGTGTTGCTAGGTGGTTGTTATGGTATTACAAGTGGTTGTAAGAGTGTTGCTACCTGGTTGCGATGGTGCTCCAGGTGTTTGCTAGGGTGTTACTAGCTGGTTGCTATGGTATTACAAGTGGTTGCTAGGGTGTTTATTGGTGCTTGCTATGGTATTCCAGGAAGTTATAAGTGTGTTGCTACGCGGTTGCTGTGGTATTCCAGCAGGTTGCTAGGTTGTTGCTAGCTGGTTGCTGTGATGTTCCAGGTGGTTGCTGTGGTATTCCAGGTGGTTTCTAGGGTGTTGCTAGGTGATTGCCATGTCATTCCATGTGGTTGCTAGGTGATTGGTATGGTATTCCAGTTGGTTTCTAGGTTGTTGCTAGCTGGTTGCTCTGGTATTCCACATGATTGGTAGGGTGTTTCTAAATGATTGCTTAGTCATTCCATTTGGTTGAGTTTGCTAGGTGGTTGGTATGCTATCCCAGGTTTTTGCCAGGTTGTAACTAGGCAGTCGCTATTGAATCTCAGCTAGTTTCTAGTGTGTTAATTGGTAGCTATCATGTTCTAAGGGGTTGCTAGGGTGTTAGCGGGTGGAGCAGTGCAATTTTAATTGACTCCAGCACATCTGAATTAACACAGACAAATCATGTGAAGGCAGGACCAACAAACCATTCCCCATATATTCCTATGTGAAAAAGTGCTACATGGCAACTGTAATTCTGATCTTTTCCAAAAGCACAAGGCCACTGTTCCTGTATAGGATCTACGCTTGCGCCGAACTTTGTGGTTTTATGACAAAAATTGTGATGTGTGAAAAGAGAGAAGTACAAGAAGAACAGTATGTTGGCTTTGCCAAGCCAACATAATAAAACACTTTAACGCATTACGCAAAGGAATGCAAGGAATTTATTTAGGCTACTGATGCTAAGAAAGAAAAGCAACCCACAACAGTGTGACAAAGAGCATCGAAACAGCATCAGAGCAAAGCAGATAACAGAAAAACTGTGAAGGGTAAAGAGGCAAGTCAGAGTGATATCAAGGGGAGAAGTGACTCTATAAACAGAATTCTGATAAGAAACTCCACTACTGTAAGCTCATAACTGACCTCTACACAAAGTACAGTGTGACCACGAACAGAATGCTCATAACAGTCTATCTAACCACACACACCCACACGCGTGCGCACACACACACACACACTTGTGTTGAACCAGCTGAGTCATATCAAAGACATAACACATCCTGCGCTTAGTTTAGATCCCAGTCAAGTGACAATGGCACTTCAAGTGCTCCTGAGTTTGTGATGTCAATAAGCCCGATAACATTTTCGCTGAGGGTTCCTCGTCATGTGGACATGCCGCCCGTTCCACAAAGCGATACTGGATCTGCGGCTTGACCTGCTAAGAATCGGTGCAAGCTGAGCAAGCATGAAGAACGGGACAACCAAATTAGACCTTCATCTGCTGTCTGGTGTATTCAATTACTCCAGTCGTGCCTCTTTAGTGACAGCTATAAATAGCGTAAAGCATTGTCCCGTCTGGAGGACAAAGAGAACATTTTGGCATATATGAACTGCAGGAGCTGTCAAGTGCAAGCTACAGGCTCAGAATAACCTCACGAGGTTCTTTGGTATTATCATTATTTGGTATTATCTTAAGCCCTATTTGGATGGGATCACTTTCACTCCATGACGTCTGTAATAAAATTTTTTACACATCTACTCTGAGATGTATCTACTCATACGTCTACATCTACTCAAACATTATTTTAAATGCATTTAAGGTTTGAATACAGAGAACAATATTGGATCATTAACGATTATATTTATTTATTTGTCAGCATCTAATTTTGATGATTAAGGAGCTGACAGCGATACACTCATTTATTTCAAGAAAACTAATCCCCTGTGATATCACACTCTCTTGATTTCTCAATTTAGGAAGTGTTTCATATGGATACGTGCACTAGACAACTAAATACAGCGAGTAGAAGTGGCCAAAACTTTTTGTTGCCCAATGCAAGAGGCAGCATCTGCCTGCAAAACCACAGACGTGTCTATCCGGATGGGATTAAAATGATCAGACCATGACCGAGTTGGTCCAAAAACAGCAGGTAATTTAGTCTGCAATTCTCAGGGGAGGAAGGGAAAATGAAAAACACCAACATGCCTGGATCTGGAGGGAAGCAAAATCACGAAGGAGCACTTGCAATTCTATGTAAATGTAATCCTGTCTGTGTAGGGCATTTGTTAAAATAAAAAAGTGTGGAAACTGTAAGTAAGAACTGGAAGATTAAAAAAAAAAAAACGGGGAAAAACCAGTGAGTGATCGTAAAGAGGCTCATGACAAATTGACTTCATACCGTGGCATGATACAAACAAAATCCACATATTTAGATGGAAAAACTAATTAAAACCAACTGAAATAGCAAGCTAAAGTCCTGGAATGAAAAACAAAAGTTTTTTTCAAGGAAGACAAAACAATGACATAAATGAAAGAGGAGGAAAGGGGTGACACAGGAGACCTCAGCCATCCTCGAGGTCGTCAGCCAACAGCATGCTTTTACTAAACAAGATGGGGTTGGATGTTAAACTCCAGACATGTAGAAGGTCTATTTCTGACAGCTAGGGCCAGCGCCAGCATCATGTCTGAGCTAGGAAGTGCCAAAATGAATACTCTATTCATAGGCTGAAAACTCCCGACGTGAAAACTTCCTCAGAGCATCTTCAGGGTCAAAGCTAAAGAAAGGGGGGAAAAAACTCTAATGCATTGACTGTGCTGCACTGGAGCGCCTGTATAGAATCTACACAAAGTAGCTCCGTGCTGTGGTGAGATGTTAACCACAACATTATGGACTTTTCAGCCAAATCGTATAAAAAAATCGGTCAAGTATTGTTCTAAAAACAATTCCAGCTGGGCATGCCATTGGCTTGGTTATGCAATCCTGCACACACGGTTCAATTTAGGGACAGATATTTTTAGCGAGTCATGAAAGATGTCTATAATTCACCACAGATCAAAACTGGAAAGTTAGCAATAACGAGACTTCCAAACCCTATAATTTGGATTGCTGACGATGTTCCATGCATGCAAGAAATTTTGATAAAGGCTAGAGGATTATATCTGTAATTTGGTGTGTTTTGGTAATGTGAGTTACAATCACAGTCAGCTGTGTACAGTTTTGTGTACAGCTTTTCAGTCAAATATTTGGGAATTCATTCACTCAGTCAACTTCCGAGCAAACTCGAGAAAGTCCTGATGAATATTCCTTGTGATATATGGATGGCTACATGTTACATACCACAATTAACTGTAATATGTAATATCACGTATTACAGTTAATTGTGAAACTGGACCATTGCCCAAAAAAGCCAAATAGTGACCATCAGTAAACAACAACAACAACAACAACAGCAACCACAACAACCAAAAAAAAAAAAAAAACCCATAATAAGAAGTTCAGCAGGCTTTGGCCAGGCGAGTGTAAACACCTTTGTCCTGAGCTGAAGAGATGCACAATACAGGCCTGCGTCACCGAGCAGCCCCCTGCCTGTAAACGGAGCGATAACGCATCAGGGACAGGTGCTTCCTGTGAGTCACAGAGAACCGAGCTCAGCCCCTTCGTCACTCTCTCCAATCAGTGAGCTTGTTTCTTTCCTTTTGTGTTCTTCACCTGACAAAACAAAGCTGCAGGTTGGCTACACCCTGACATCATCTGCAGTCACGAGGGCCTTCACTCTCTAGTGCTTACCCAGGAAGAAAAACATGAACCCTGATTCTGCCTGGAAATTCTGCCCACCTCCGCACTCTCGAAACAATGGATGAGTTATACACAGAGATCACTACTGACCTATTAACTTTACTATAGAACTGTTTTTCTCCTGCAGAAATAGATGAGGATAAACAAAGTGCACCTGAACAGGCCTTAACAAAATATTAGTGGTGGGACTTGAGGATGGAAATAGTGACAAAAAGCTGGATTGAGGTTCATTTGCTCAGACAAAACTCACAGTCTGGTTGAAAACTGCTAAACAGCACTTTCAGTATTGGATGCTTGAGTTCTATCACCTGGTCCCTTCAACAGAGTCCTAGCTTGTTTGATTTATGTTATATTGATTTATGTTATATTGATTTATAACTGTTACAGCTGATTCAATATATTGCAATGGTGAAGCTCTACATGCAGTATAGGAGTTTGTTGCATAATATTGTAACACACCGACAACAATAGACGTGCGGGCTCTCGAGTGGTGCAACGCCCAATCACCAGGAGATCATGGGTTCGAGTCCCGACGACGTCAGAGCCATCCATGCCAGGGAGCCAAGTGAGCAAAATCGGTGCTCTCTAGGTGGGAAGGATGGTGTACTTTCTCTCTCCTGTCAATCACCACAACACCTAGGCAACTGTAGGCATCTGTGAGCTCATGGATGTGGAAGAGGGCAGATTTCAGAGCTTTCCCTCTGAGTGTGTTACGCTGCCTTGTGACGCAGAAGGAGAAGCAGCTCAAAAAAATTCGTCAAATGTCTCAGAGGAAGCACATATTAACCTTCATTATTCAATATTAACAATTGGCAGGTGAGCAAGATAGGGAGAAAAACAGGGAAAAATCCACCAAAAAAACATACACATGCAAATACTTGTGCTTTGGTTTTAGGAAAATTTGGCAAACCGTGTCCGTCAACTGTGACATATATGACTTATGAAATGTATAACATATGGAACATTGTAGGTATTTGGTTCTATCACATATTCTATCATAAAATGGTGGGTATTCTTGAAATAAAATATGTACATGTGCTAAATATGCTGTCCTTTTCCTAACTACATCAGTGTTACTACAGCAGGTGAACAGTCCGGTGCCCCAGTGAGACATAAAAGAGGCTCCTGGACACACAGATCATCATAACACAATCTCTCCTTTTTTGTTATTGTGCGTAAGCAAGTGCTAAAAGGAAATATTTGGCTTGTTTTGAATCATTGAAACTGGCTCTGGGTACACACTATTTCCCATTTTGTCCCTGAGCAGGAAATAACACGACTCTCGGTATATGGTCTACTGTTTGGGCATGACTTAGTTGTCTTTTTTCAGAAATGGCAGTCACAGCTCGGTTCATGGGTGGCATATTCAAGCTGTGTGTGTGATTAGGAATGTTTACTAACATGTTTTGAGCATTGCTAAGAAACACAACAAATGCGGTTCATTTCTGTGCTTTAAAAATAATTTCCGGAGACAGTTAAAAAGGCTTTAATTTTGTTGATGAATTTCCTTATGTGCTCATCGTACTGCTAGAAATATGTGCCTTCATTCGTCACTCGATGCATAAACACACTCCTCTTGAGGGTAACACTATGTGCAGCCATTAAACCGAAATACAATCTAGTGCTGACTTAAAAAAAATGCACCCCGGTGTGTGTAAATCCTCAGAGAAGCAATTCAATTAGACAGCAGACAGCCTACAGACCAAACTACAATCATGGACACATTTTCCGAATAACTCCTTGCATCTTTCCCGGAAGTACGTGCCACATTCCACATTACAACCGGGATCCAGGAGGGGAAAAGAGCGGTTCAAAAAGTCAAAGCCAGCACACAGGCAAGATGACACAAACATTTACAATCTGCCCCGTGCTGAGAGGTCAAATTCCTTCATTATGGGATGTCAGGCCCTAAAAAGGAATACTGTGTTTCATCGAGGTTCTCTCAAAACAAAGTATAAGAAGATTAAAACTGGACTAAATCTTCAAAAGAATGTCTTGGTACATTTTTCTGTCGTCAAAAAGATTAATAGTGTTCTCGGAAATTCACCATTTGTTTTCTTAATCGGCAAATAAACCATTATAAGTGATGAGAGTATCAGTGTACATCAGCGGATGTTCCCAAAATGTTTTATTCGCTTTGACTTTACGTGATAGGAAAATGTTTTCTTTCAGGCTTAAAAGAAAGAGGACACATTAATCCACTTTACATGAAGATGGAAGACAAACACTGCAGGCTGAAGCTGTAAAAAGAAAGACCAACAAATCAGTCAGGACGCTGACACAGAAGCGTGCCCTGATCTCAAACACTCATGTGTGCATTAACAGAGGAGGACCCTATGACGGGGGGGAATGGTTTAAAGCTCTTAGAAATGCTTCTGTAATGCCTCGTTTTCACTAGACATGTCCTCAGGCTGGTCCCAGGCTAACGAGTGCAGGGCAGGTTTCAGGTTCAAAGCGGGATGTACGGCGTTAGGTGTCAATAAATACGGCACGCATTCCTGTTAGTCTTTCTGGTTACGATACATAGTAGACCTCGTTTGCCTTTGTCGAGGCTGTTGCTAAAATAGGCAGGTAAGAGCAGCTGTGTAGAGGACAATAAGACAAAAATACAGCGGGAAAATTACAGTAACGAATGATCGTCTGCGTAATTATGTACGTCTGTATAGAATAAACATCTGCCCTGCATAAGCCAACTTTTACACATGGCAGCACGGCTTGTTTTTTACACTTTTACTCATAATTTCCCTTAGGAGTCAGCAAATATCTATCTATCTATCTATCTATCTATCTATCTAATAAATAAACTGCTGGCAAAACTGCAGTGCTACATTTAAAAAAACTTCATTCAAAAGAAAAACATCATCAAAACCATTTTTTAATGTCTATAAAAATAAATTAAATGAAAAAGAGGGGGGGGGATCTAAATATTTTTAAAGAATCAAAATGGTAGACTCCAGACTTTGTAATTGTTTAAAAAAAAAAAAAACACAGAAAGTGTACTGGACATAATTTATCACAATATCAATATTATTATCATATCGCCCAGTCCTGAACTTTCCAGTGGAATCAAACCCAATTTGAACCTAATTTTTAACTAAAATAAAAAGTAAAACTACTTCTGAATGTAGAGAAAATGCTAAAAATCTTCAGAGGAGTCTGGTTTGATTTGTAAATCTCTTCGAGCTGTTCGAGCTTTACAAATCAATTCAGGCTCCTGTGTGAAAAGTGTGGAAAAGATTACAAGGTGCTTGAGGCACATTCTAACACCAAATCTCATGCACAGTTCAGTAGTAACCCATTTAAAGACATGTGAGTCAACTCTCCGTTTATTACCATGTGTGTTAGAGCAGGTCCTGAACTGGGGCTGTGTCCAGCAGCCCTGTGTTCAATCAGTTACTTTTTTCCTGAAAAGTCGAGATAGCTTCATGGAAGGACACACTGGTGTGGTTGGTCAGTAACTGAATGACTCTGCATTTTTTTCGAGGACACCAAATACCGCAATATGCTCTTTACTGGTCAGCACAGATCAAGGGGGTTTTGGACTGGACCAAGACTACAACGATCGAATTCCGATGTTCTTCAACTTCTGTTTTGAGATTTGCTAGTATTCTTGATTCTGACTGGTCAGAAGCTGTTGATTAAGTTTCAATAACAGGAGCTCTGACAGTAGCAAATCACAGGTTTACATTAACGTGCTCGTTCTAATACGTTATCTTTCTCTAGTAACAGCTCATACACAGGGACCTGCTCGGCAGACGATCCACGTAATCTAAGACTAATAATAAACTGATTTTTAAAAAAAAAAAAAACATGCTGTTTAATAAAGTAAAGCACATAATTGTTCATGTGGTGACTTTTTTTTTATTAGGACATTTATTTAACATTTACGGAAAGAGTCTTGAGTGTAAGCGCTTTGTAACACTTAAAGTTTCCCAGAACAGGAAAGTCTTCAGGACAGAGGAGTTTACACTTTCTGATTTTGACAAGCTGTGGTTTTTTTTTTTTGGAGAGAGAGAGAGAGAGAGACTGGTGAGGGAATGATTGTTTATTGTTGCTATAACATAAGTGAGAACAGGAACTAACTTGTCTCTTGGACATCCTCCAACATTAATCTAACTATAAAAGGTTAAAATGCATGGCATGTCATTCATTAATAAATTAAACATTGTAATCCTTGAAGAATTGTTGTGGTATAAGCAGAATAGCACACTCCAGACCGTGCGTTTATACGAAAATAACGCACTTCGGGGTAGCGGCACTCTGCTTTGCGTAGTGCTGCATCACACCACCCCCGGGTGTGTAATTTTCATATAACTGCACGGTCTGTCGTGTGTTGTTCTTTACATACTGTCCTCTCCGATTTTCAAACACCCAGTCCTAATCCAAATATACCAAAACATATCCGCGTAAGGTTGTGTTGCCAATGTGCAAAAAAAAGCTTTAACCGACCCTTAACAAGAAAGCAAAGTCTCGTAACTGCAAATTGTCCTCTAATAAAAAGCATTAGTCTCGTACCATCAACACCTGAGGCCAGAGCAATATTTTATACGATGCCGAAGAACCATTTAGGTTGACCTTAATGGCTATCTGCTCTTTATAATGAATCCTCACAACTGATGAGACTTCAGGGACTGAGTGTCTACGTGTCTCTCCATTATCCCTGTAGAGTTGTTTAGGTGAACAGAGCTCTCTAAAGGGCACACGGGTTCAAACCGGCACGCAAACAGCAGGGCTGATTCACTTCCTTCAAGATTAAAAACACCTTTGTAGGCAAGTGTTGCAAATATGTTTGTTGGGGGTCTTGGTCTTTTTTTTTTTTTTGGTTACAATTTGGAACATTCCTCATCTGTAGTTATTTAGAGTGCTGGGTGGCAGCTGTGGCCACAAGATGCTTCTCGTGCTAAGTCCCAGTCGTTTCATTTTATCTATTCCCATGCGAAATCTTCACAATGCAAATGAAAGTCTGTAAACAATACAGGGTACCGTACTTTGAAATAAAAATTTGCATGGTAAACCCTAGAATGCTATAACACTATAGAGAATCTATTAAAAAAAACAAACTACAAAGCAAGAATTCAAGTAAATCTTCCACACAACCAAAGTTTAAGCAACTCTGCTGGATTCTTTGGACCCCCGGCAAACAATTTCGCTTTGCAAATGGTCGAGCCTGAAATGTGAATTAACATACGAACGCTATTAACATCATTAAAATGTTTGTAGCCTCTTGAATCATAAGCATTAAACTGACCCATAACACAGCAGACGTATCGTTCAAAAACAAATCTTGAGAGATTCCCAACACGCAAAATGCGTATAAAAATAAAATAACTGCCATCTTGCTGGACTGGACCACAACAACAGAGTGCAGGATGAAATCAAGTGGCGTAACTGGAGGGATCAACAACATCTGGCAAACGCGGAAATGTTTGTCTGAACAACCAGAGCTCTCGTCTATATTTAGGAGCGCTCCACATGTTGGTGTAGGTTTCTGCAACGGACTGTGGAGAGGACTGTCATTTAAAAAAAAAAAAAAAAAAAGGCGCTGTCATACTGCAGGGAGCAAGGTCACTAACAGCGCGCGCACACACACACACACATACACACTTCTTTTCTGCACTGATGAGCAAGTTTTTAAGAATCCAGGCTACAGATTAAGCTTGTGCCCTCTAACTTTCGCTGATTCATAAGAGTATCTCTTTGGCTTTGGAGGGGTGTAAGCTGCAGCGATGCTGACTCTGGGGAAAAAGAAGTGGGCGTGGCCAGATTTCAGTGTGTCGTGTACATGTTATGTCATTACAGCAAAAAAAAAAAAAAAAAAGGACCAGAGGCTGCTTTCAAGTTGGCTGTAGCTGCTAGTCGCATTAGTATGCAGTCAGTTGTATTGGATTAATGTTACCTTGTTACCTGTTAACAAGATCAGCGATGCTTGCAAAACTGTAAATATACGTAACGAGTTATTAGCTGTAACTAATCTCATTATAAAATTCCAATAAAATTATGTAAACCACACATGCATGTGCTTTGTGTTGAATAACAGCAGAGATACTTTTTCAATTCTTTTATAGTGAGGTCACCCTGATAAATAACACATGGTTCATGGTTTTAATCCCCCATTTATGTTTTGTGAGCAAAGACATTCACAACTTTATCTAAGGGAAGCTAAGATGCATCAGAGAAAGATGTTTTGTTGCTATGCTCCGAAGTCGGCTGTTAAGTTTCGTAAAAGGCGAAAAGGAAACACACATATAAAGAGAGACAACAATTTATATTTGTTGACATTTAATCTGCAGACACAACGTTTTCCTCCAGACTTCTCAATCATCCAACTAGACAGCTGTCCTGATATTACTGCCTCAGGCCTAATACAGACAGTCGACTGTGTTGACCTTGAGCTCCGGTGCGCGGAGGACATACAGCATGTCCAACCCCAATAAAGCAATTCATAGTTCTGTAGTAAAAGATTTTATACACCTGGATATCAGGGAGTTTTTATTTCAGTAGAAGTAGACTGATATTATAAACACAAAATAGAAATCTCAGCTTCAGAGATGATGTTGCATATGGAATAACAAGTGACAAACCGTGCAGTTGTACGAAAATAATCTTTGCAAAGCACCATGACTGTTACAAAGCGCTGACACTGGAGATTCCTTCCATAAATCTTAAATAAACATCTCCTCATACACAAAAAAATAAACTTCATCACATCACTGGTTAAAGACAAAGTTTTTAAAAAACTGTTTATTATTAGTCTTGGATTATGCGAAGCGTCTGCTGTACCTATGAGTGCCTATGAAATGAATTGTTACTATGGAAACGATAATGTATTCTTGTATATAAACTGTTTGTGTTATAGCCGGAACTACTGTCCAAGTCGTGCTGTTATACAAAAATAATGCACACCTTCCAACCAATCAGATTCATGCTGTCTAAACCATGCTGTGGTACAAGAACGATAGTTAGACCTGCTCTCCATCTCCGCCTGACTCACTTCTACTGCTGCGTCTGAATCCTGCAGGATTCATCCTGGTGCTCTAGTTCTTCTTGGTGCTTTCTGTACTTGTGACACATCTTGTGCTGCTGTGGACACCAACAACGGTTTACACAAGTCTCACCCTTGCTTTAGTGTTTCATCTCAGCTGGATACTGTAAACATGTACCAAAGAGCTGCTGCTGTAATCAGCAACACTGTCCTGTTGCTCATCCCAGCACTCTGCTCATACTGAACAATCAGTACTGCTTGTCTTTTCTCTTCTACACCTGTATACTGTAATGATTTATAATCCCACTATCCGGCCTCACCCAGAAGAACACGGGTTCCATTTTGAGTCGAAGTTTCTTTCGTGTCGTCTCAGAGTTTTTTCTCGCCACTGTCGCCTCTGGCTTGTTCATTAGCGATCTAAATCTACATGTGCATTTCTGTAAAGCTGCTTTGTGATAAAGTCTATTGTTAAAAGAGCTATATGAATAAAATCAAACTGAATGTCAAGACTTTTCAAAGCTAAATCAATTCCTTATACATTGGGCTGGGCTGGATATGATGCTGTAATATCAATATTGTGATAAATTATGTCGCAGTATGCTTTGCTAAGATATAGTGGATTTTGTGATATCCTTTTTTTTTAAAAATAATTACAAACTGACTGGAAGATGCTTAATCCTAAAACTTGTAAAAATGTTACAAATGTGTATGCATATTTTACAAATTTTCTCTTTTCAGCATTACATTTTTGTATTTAATTTTTATAAATAAAATTTTATTTTTTAAATATGAGAAATCAAAATTTAATTATTATAAACTAATTTATATTTATTTCTTTTATTCTTTTATTTTTTGTTAATGCACTACTGTACTGCTGGCAGATTATTAGGAAACCTATACATCATGATACATATTGTGTATCAGAAACTCCATTAAAGCCCATAAACTATTTATTTAAATTATTTATCTACATTCATGTGTACTTAACAGAGGTACACTGCTCAACAGATTCATAAAGATTTAAAACTAAAATGTCTGGCATCAAGCTAAAGCAAATACAGCGTGGGCCAAATTATTTTTATTTCATTTGCAATAATATTTATTATTCAAAAACAAAGTATTTAAACCTGAGACAAATTCATTTTTAGCTCCTTGATAGATTCTCATATGAAATTAATTTTTTAAATTGTTATTTTTAAAAAATTGTTATGCCATATATTTCATTAAAATTGTATTTTTGTGCTTAAATTATTATGCAATTCTTCATGTGTTTAGAAAGAAAATGTTTTGAGCCCATGTAATAAAAAACAGTTCCTCTGTGGCCAAAAATCATTTTTGGACTCTAGATGCTGTATGTGCTTTCCTAAAATGGATGGAAATAAAAAAAAAAAAAATAAACATTCGGATGGATAATAAAAGTTGGTATGCACTAAAATATAAAATCCCCTCCAAATCAAGCTTAACCAAAATTTCTCAACTTATTGGCTCCACAGAGCTTCCACCACCTGCTCTGCGATTTGCTCTGTATCTACCAGATGCGGCTTGTTTGACAGGACGGGAAAACTTACCGGGAATCGCCCAGCTGTTCCCTGTTCGTCCTGACATGCACCGCGAGGCACGAGGGGATTTTGAAAGTGTGAAATCATGAGACAATCTCCTTACGTCTCCTAAACAGGATTTTGTAACAGCCAGGAATGTTCAATGCCTAACCAAGAACACAATATGTGTAATAAAAAATAAATTCATCAGAACAAAATAAAAGGGCTAAACCCATAGTGTTAAGATTTATTAAAAAATAAATAAATAAATAAAAAATAAAAAATAAAACACGGCCATGGAGAAGTACAGCAAATTAATTTAAGAGTGTTTTAAAATAATCTAGTGAGCCTCCAAAAAAGCAGCCTGTGAACGATTAAGTCTCATGTCGATACATGTGCACGACTTGCTCAGGTGTGTAAAAAACATCAAAGCTAAAGTTACATCTGCGTTCGAATAAGAGGGAGTTAAATATGACCGTGCGGGAAAAAAAAAGTGTTATGTGAGGTCGAAGACATGGTGAGGTGTGCAAATTTGTCACAAAGGCGAAGCATCGCACAAAACGGAAATTTCCTCTAATCAGTCATTCATAAAGTCAATGTTTTCCCCCAGATTCATTGCCTTATGGCAAACAAACAAAAAAAATCTCGGGTTGCGTAAACCGAGAATTTCCTGTCATTTACCGTATTTAATTTTAAAAGCACTGACAGGACATTTCTAAAGGCCAGCTGTCATTTTGATGGATGCAAAATAAGGCATTTAATCTAGGCGTGTACGGTATTCTTTGTCTTCCGCCATAGAACATCATGCGCTCATTCAGCACCAGAAGCAGAACTGCGCTCTTCCGTGTTTTGTGAGGAAATGTACGTAGTAGCTTTATAAACTTCAAGTGAGAGGGTGAACAGCGGCAGCAAATCACTCGCAATCACTGCAGTGCTCTTAAATGCACAAATAATTCATGGAAACATCTGGACTTGAGCGTTCACTCCTTTCCCACCGATGTCTTTGTGGGAAAGAAATGGCTTGGTGCTATTCGCTATGGTGAGGGTGAGCACTTTAACATTTTATGAGGCAGCACAAACGTCTCAAAGACGTTGAAACATTTCAAAGAACCTGACTACTCACTCCAAACCAATGGCCGTAAACGCTTAAAACATGGAGCTATACCCTCTCGATTTGAATAGACAGATCATATAAATAAATTAAAAATATATATATATATATATATATACACACACATATATACATACACACACATACACACACACATAGGACCTGCTCCTGCTACACATCCCTATACACATAGCTGTTCCTCCTCCAGATAACTGACATAACTTATATGAACACATTAAAAATACTACATTTTCTCCACACCCTGCACAAGCCCTGATTGTTGCCTACAACTATTTTATTGGTGTTGTATAATGAATAAGCAACTTCGGTTTAAACAAATTAGATAGCGAGCCAAGTGAGAAAAATTTAGCTAGCTATTTACTGCTTACCTTAATCGCTGTCACTCATGCAATTCCGTACTTTCAGGTCAAAGTGGAAACAGGAACGCTGCTATTCATTACCGGATATGACAGCATGATCTTTACAAGAAAGGTCTCAGTTTTTCATTTGGCAAATGCAAAAAAAAGAGAGAAAATGACAGATAAATATAGACTTTGACTGAATTTTCACATCCATGTCTGTCAACAAGATGGATAAAGATTTACTGTAACACAATCAGGGTTTGAACACCTCCCTCTGCAACTGGATCCTGGGCTTTGAGACCAAGGGGAGCCCAGTCCGTCAGGATCGGCAACACCACCTCCAGCACCACCACACTGAACACCGGCGTGTGCTCCGTCCACTGCTGTTTACCCTGCTGTCTCATGACTGTGCTGCAAAGTACAGTTCAAATCACATCTTCAAGTTTGCTGATGACAATACAGTCATGGGCCTCATCAGCAACTACGCTGAGTCAGCATACAGGGAAGAGGTGGAGCAGCTCGCAGAATGGTGTACAGACAACAATCTATCTCTTAATGTTGATAAGACTAAGGAGATGATTGTTGACTTCAGGAGGACCCAAGTAGACCACTCACCACTGCACGTCAATGGAACAACTGTGGAGACAGTCAAAAGCTCCAAGTGTCTTGGTGTGCACATGATGGAGGACCTCTCCTGGACTCTCAACACCACCTGCGTCGCCAAGAAGGCCCAGCAGTGCCTCCACTTCCTGCGGTGGCTGAAGAGACCCAAACTCTCCCCTCCTATCCTCACCACCTTCTACAGAAGGATAATAGAGAGCGTCCTAACCAGCTGTGTCACTGTGTGGTAGGGGAACTTCATAGTCTCTGACTGCAAGACCCTACCCTGACTTGACTGGATCTCTGTTTCTACTTTACATTTTGACATGCCATCATCCTGGGTTCTTGCTAAAGCCGACTGTGAGACAAATATAAAAAATATAAGAATGTATTCAGTAATAAGGACGTTTTGTGAAGGACACTGATCCAGCTTATGTAGAGGAGGCTTATGTAAACTTGCGTTCACACTAGCGAGCGATCAAGCTCCATGTGACCGATCATCTTCTATGTGCATGAGCGACATGGAGCCATGATTGCAGCGACAGCATGACAAACAACATTTTCTCAAGTTTATGCAAATTAGATGAGAAGAAGTAAAGAGAAAAATCCAGATGTTTGGCTCAAATGATTCCTCGGACTAATCCCACGCCACGTGTCATACAACAGCGTCGTGTCTCCTCTCTCACAACTTTAGTTCCAACCTACAGTTAGTTCCTTTGTACTGCCTGACATGAAAAAACCTTATAACAGTAGTTTCATCATGTCATTTACAGGTCGTACAATCTTCCTGAATAATTTCCTCGCTGATTTCTGCAAGTTTGCATCCAATGCATCCACTTCGGCGTTCATGACGCCATCAGTGAACACAAGCTCACCAACACCAACTGTACCCTTAGTGCAGTCTGGTGGGAATTATTCTCCTGGCTTTCCCCACACAAATACTCTATCCATTCAGTTTGGATTCATATGAAATGAAGAAATAAGTTCTCCAGAAGCTGCTGTCTTTCTGTGCATGCTCTTGCAAATTTCACCCTTGCTTTCTTATTTCCGCCGCATTCTTCTCCCTCTCTAACCATGCTCGTTGCTCCTGTTTTGAATAGCTCATGCTCTTTATCTGTATCTGGTCATTCTTATTGATGTCTGAAGCAATCCCTGATGCTGTTTCTTGCCTGCTTTTCTTGATTTTACTCACAATTATCCTGCCTAGTCTGCTGGTGGTCTTTCTGGGTCAACATTTACTCTGCCTGTTTCATTCATCTTTGGAATTTTTTTTTTTTTTTTTTTTTTTACAAGTTTTGCTGATCAGGCGAATAGACTGGCCTTCTTTGTTCAAACAGATGATACTAGACCTTTTCTCAAACCTTATTTCCCTCTTAGTCATTTTTGTGATTTTACTTTTAACCAGCTGGTCCCAAGGTAATTTACAGTAGATGTATGAATTCAATTATCTTTGATTTCATACAGGTGCCCCCGAGCAAAATAACCACATGGTGAAGTTCATCACATTAACTATGGATTAAATGTGACAACCAGAATCATCTTAAGCGTCTGAATACATTTTTGTCTAATTATGACCAGCATATCTATAAATTTTTTAATATTTTTAAAAATAATCTATATTTTGGGAAATGTTTTGCTTGAAAAGTGCACTTGTGATATCTTTTTTTAAAAATAAATTCCACCCTGGTTTGAAGTTATTTTCGAACGCAGTTTCTTATTATTATCCTATAACAGACGTCCCACAGGTTTTTTTTATTCCTCTTATACCACAGCAATTTCTCAGTGATTATGTTTATTAAACATGCCATATATGTAGTCTTTTTTCAATCCATACATTTAATGTTATAGAACGTCCGCTAAACAAGTCTGCTCCTGTTCCCTATCACTTTCGTTATAGGAGCTATAAACGGTCGTTCTGTCACCATCTTCTCTTTTTTTCACTCTCTTGAAGTTAATAAGATGCGGGAAAAACGCAGCTACCAAGAAACCGCAAAGTTCAAAGTTCAGCGGCTTCCCTTTTTCAGAAAACTGAAAGGAAGAGTTTAACCTTAAAGCTGGGGGAAAAAAAACTCTAAATATATCTTTCAATAAATCCCTCAATAAATAAATGTTTTTAGAATAAATTATTAAATAAAGCTTGGATATATTTTATCAACTGATTAATGATAGAACTATTTATTTATTTATTATTAATTAATTAATTTAACTTTTTTGTCACTCTATGTTGTTTTGCGTCAACTCAGAGAGTGTCAGAACAAATTCCTGCACAGAAAAGATCCTTGGCAGAAAAATGAAGGAAGTGGAGGCATTTCTGTCCGTGTTTTCCGGTCCATGGCAGTTCCTGTTTGCCTCCAACATGCCTTAGTAAACAGATAAACAAACCCAAAGAGAGAGCCAGGCATCCTGTGATGGACTGTGTGATCTCATAATCCCGAGGGAAGAGGCTCATTTACTGCGACTGCTGCTCTCGAGATTTACAGCTTGTTCTTCTCTGGCTCAGATAAGCAAATATTTGGTGCTGGAGTGGGATGATTTGTGCTTTCTGATAATTGTTCAGTCTGGAGTTCAGACCCCGAACTGCGACCTGACCTACAGATTGAGAGCGAGGAGGCGGGGGGTAAAGGATCTCCCTGCTGCTGCCCTTAGAAGGCATGGACCCCCAGCAGAGGCATGACGATAACACGCACAAACATTCCTGGGATGCGAGCATGGAATTCATTCCTCGATTAGAGGAAATCAAAAGGGGGTGAGAATCAAATGTTTCAGCAAACAAACATTATGCATTTGAAGACAGAGGAAATGCAAAGATGGGAAGAGAATTCGGTTCCTGCTGTGCTCGTGGGAAAAACAGAAGTTCTTCTGTTTGTCATAAAGTGAATATTTTCAGAGAGCTGAAGGAGTTTTTCCCTTCAGAGTTTTAGCAAATCTATCCATTTCCTTCATTCGCATACAGTAAAGGCTACATAACTGACCGCTGTGGAGAGATTTCTCTTAACCGAGCCACGTCAAGCTTTAAGTGAAGTTGTATGCTGCACACTGCACGCTGCACTCACCATCTCCACACCCTGAGGGAATGCTGTGCCATCCCGGTCCTTTTTTGGGAAGCGCTGGATGATTTTGCCGCATCCTTCTCCTGAACCTGGCAACAGAAACGACAAAGGCACAATCACAGTCAAACAAAAAAAGCACTGAAACACATTACGAGCAAGAACAATACCGGCCTGTTTCCACTGGGATGAGTTTTTAACCATTTCTGCCTGCGAAAAAAATCTTGTTTGTTTTGTATAAAAAAGCAGATGAGGATTATAAATAATCTTTGTAATAAAACAGCATTTGTTGGACATTATTGCCCTTTAGCACTGACTCCAGATTAGTCTTCGAGCTTCTCTAATTATTTACATCTATTGCTCTGTAATTAATACTTCTAATTCGTTTGGTTTGTGCAAACACTATATGGCCAAAAGTATGTGGACCCCTGACCATTACATCCATATATGCTCCTTTCCTCAACTGTTCCCACAAAGTTAGAAGCACACATTTGTATAGAAAGCCTATGTATGGTGTAGCATTACAATTTTCTTTCACTGGAACTAAGAGGCCCAAACCTGTTCCAGCATGACAATGCTCGTGTGCACAAAGCGAGCTCCATGAAGACATGTCAAGGTTGGGAGTGGAAGAACTCGAGTGTCCTACACAGAGCCCTGACCTCAACCCCACTCAACACCTTTGGGATGAACTGGAACACTGACTGCACCCCAGACCTCCTCACCCAACATCAGTGCCTGATTTCACTAATGCTCTTGTGGCTGAATGATCACAAATCCCCACAGCTACACTCCAAAATCTAGTGGAAAGCCTTCCCAGAAGAGTGGAGGTTATTATAACAGCAAAGGGGGAACTACATCTGGAATGGGATGTTCAACAAGCACATATGTGTGTGATAGTCAGGTGTCCACAATCTTTTGGACATATAGTGCAGTTCAAACAGTGAGGAAGAAAAACTATCAGACATTTGACCTTAGTGTGACCTTGACCTCGTTTGTATCGATTCCAAAATCTGATTAGTTCATTCAAACATTTAACCTCTCGTACTTGAGACGGACGGACGCATGACCTTGAAAACATAATGCCTAGTAGCGGAGGAATAATAAAAATGAACAGCCTTGGTTTCTGACCCCAATTAAGCAACCATTCATGGAAACACAAACCAGATTATTAGGAACCTTCCTGATCCCATTGGTGACTAAATACAAGATGGAGGTTATGTAACTGCAACTAAAATCAGATTTAATACTTATTACACTATCAGGTCAGAATGAACTGAACAACATGATGCAATTTTCATGTTCACTACAGAAAATGATTCACACACAACACTTCACATTGGAAATTTGCAGTATTGTTCAACTTTTGATAAGAAAAAAAGAAAGACATATTTAATGGGTCATTTCAACCTGAAACTTGAAAACTGAAAGCTGGAAGTTTCAGCTTTGCATAAGGAATTGCAATTAATCATGATGTGAATGCAGAGGGAGGCTGGAGTACGGATTATCAGGAGGTGACTCAGAGGAATCACGGAGCCAGGATCGGTCATGATAAATTACAACTTGTACAAAATTAAGATGGTTAAAGATATCTCCTTTACAAGGCCTGACACACCACGGCATAAACAGTCATGTTCAAATGATACTTCATTAAATATCTGAATAGTAATTTTGCCTGAAATCGCATCCTTAGTAAGTTAATATGATGCTAAAAGTAATTTTCTAATCGCGTTCTGTCCTTCATGACTTTGCCTTCTAACACTGAATGTTTCCCTGCTCACAAATTTACAGTTTTATGTCTAAAACTTCTGGCTACAGACATCTAAAATCACTACATTGCTCTACAAAATTATAACCCTATGAACACGCTTCTCTTTCTTAAAACCCTTTCAAATCCAAAATAACACATAAAGAAGAGACAAATCCTTTGACAAAAATGTGAGAGTGGACAAGGCCATGAAAGGGCACCTAAATAAGACCACGGAGAAACTTCGTAGCCTTTAATTCGTCAGAGCAAAAAAAAAAAACAGGCAAAAAAAGAAAGAAAGCTGAGGTACTTGAAACAGTGCGAGGTACTGATCCAGGACTGAGGTACAAATAAAGAAGTTTCAGCTTCTGTTAATACGTTATTATCGAGTGCTACTAAAGAGGAACATAATAATACACTGTAGAGAAGGTTGTGTTTGAATGTTAAGATTTATAGCCTTTAAAACTGGACAATATGTCCATTTATCACTTTTTATTGAAAAGCAATAAAAGGGAGACAAAAATCTACACCCATCATATATTATTACAAATAACATAAATAAATGGTGGATCAGATATGGGAGAGGAAAATGAAGGAACAAATTTAATCCGATTCTGTAACAAGTGGAAAATGGAATTTGGATTTGGGTTTGAAAAAAGATTTTTTTGTGGAAATGGAAATGTTTACATTTAGAGGCTTGACTAAATTTTTTGCTTACATCTAAAGAGACTTGACTGAATTCTTTGTTTACAAGTAAAGAGACAATTGAATCTTTTGTTTACATCTAAAGAGACTTGGTTTATTTTTATTTACATCTAAAGAGACAATTTAATTTTTTGTTTACATCTAAAGATACTTGACTGAATTTTTCTGTTTACATCTAAAGAGAGTTGATTTATTTTTTATTTACATCTAAACAGATCTGATTTAATTTTTTTGACATCTGAAGAGACAATTCAATTTTTGGTTAAGAATGAGTTTCTTGTATTTTGGCTTTATACTTTATTCTATTTACAGTGTAAGTGATTTTAGTGCAAAAGCTGCAGTTTTGTATAAAACATGTTTTAGCTATGTGTACATATCCGGTTTTAAAAAATATATATCAGATGGGTATCATTATGTCTGTACATCATTTAAATATACTCTAAAGTGAAAAGCAACAAAAGAAATCTACACAGACCATATATAAAAAAATATAAGCTAAAATCCACTTCTTGTTGACTCAGTCAAGATTTTTTCTTTGACCACTGAAAGTCGGAAAAAATTACACTTTGGAGAAAACAGCTGTGACGTCAACAGCCTTTTTAGCTCCTGACCAATCAGGTCGCAAATTGGAAAGCAACTGATAAAAATACTAAGATAGAGGATGAAGTGTGGGTAAAAAATATTTCACTGCCAATATTCAAACGTTGACAATGTAGCTAAAAATAACAACAGACCTAAATTATGAAGCTGGAATGAATTTATTTGTAAATTTGGCCTTTTCATGTGCTGTTATGATGCAAAAATTTTTACTGGTATAGCCATTTAGTCATCATTTGGTGCTTTCGCATCTCTCTGAGTGTTTTACCTTATATGGAGTTTTGTGGGCGTCACTAAATGCAAAGTGTTGGAAACACACTCTGCGGTTTACGTATGCAAGCAATTCCCAAAAATCTTTTAGCTCAGTCTGACTTACACAAATACTTACGCATTTCTGCGAAAAGATTGATGATGATGAAGATTGATGGGCCATAGTTTTTCAGCACAAAAAAGAGCTTGAGTCGGTGGTTTTTCTGTAACCCAAAAAAATGCAAGTGTGAAAGCACCCTAATTGGATTTAGGAAAATCAGATTTGCTTTGCTGTGTGGACAATGAGATTATTGTAGACAGTCAGAGGAAAGAAAACAGTACTTGGATCTAAAGAGAGGAATTTAGGCAACTGTGATTATATAACGCAAGTCTGGCACTGGTGGCGTTAGACTTGCGTGTATAATTGTAGTGGCCTGTATCGGTATACGTCTCGGACGATCTGTCAGCGACTCCTCCAACACCTGACCTCCGAAAGATACTTTGTGAAGGTGTGGAGTGATTAACCTCCGAGCCTCAAGTCGGTCCTCGGCTTTCGGCCAAAGTACAAGCGATGACGATGCAACCGTAGCCCACGTTAACTGAAATCACATGTTCGAAATCCCGACGAGGCTCACTTCTGCCTCAAGGCAAACAAATTCTTAGCATTCCAGACGCAAAACATATCACCAGCACCCCACATGGACGGTCTTTGTAACCCGGAGATAGCACGGAGGCAGCAGTGAGACAGCAGCGGTAAAAATTCCGGGTTGGAATTGTCCGACTATTAAACTGCAATAAGTGAAGACCGGAATAATGGGAAGGGACATGTTTACAGGAATACAGCTGTAATCACAACAAGAGTCTTATTTCGTATTTTCGAGAGGCTGGTAATGCACTTGTAGGGAAATAACTCAAGGTTTTTCTGGTAAAATAACTCGTGAAAAAAGTTTCCTATAACAGCATACCCCGTCTGCTTGTATTCCCCAATAAATACATTGACACGTTTTATATTTTATGGCATTTGCTTGGCACATGTTCACTGGGGAATACAAGGAAGAGGTCAGAGAAGAATAAGACATAAACCACAATACATTTTTCTACTAGAAACATTTATCCTTTGTCTCTCACTGGCTAGTTCTTCACTATAAATCAGCGAAAAAATAGACGATTGTGCACTTAAAAAGGAATGTTTTTTTACGTCAGCGGCACGTTACTGTGTGACAGACAGGTGGGATGCAGGAGACAGCTTAAGAGCATCTGCTTCTAGATCTCTCCATTATCTCATACTTATCTCTCCAACGCATGTGGGCTTTTGAAAATATTCTCCCACGTCAGATCCATTTTTCACCCGATTGTGCTCAGTACAATCCAAGGAGTATGAACAGTCGGTGTTTAAATGTCAGCGTGCTTTATTAAAAGAGATATACATGCAAAGGAGGATGTTTGCAATGGCAAAGGGCATCAGCGGTTAGCAAATCCCTGATGTCAGAAAGCTCAAATTCCAGGAAGCGATACGACATCCATGAACTGGAAAAATAATCGCTGACGGGCTAACAAAGCGCGCCGTGATGTGAACCTACAAGAAAATGTGATTCAATATGGCTATACCAGGTCAGCCATGAAATCAAACAATCTAAACAAAGAGATAAGCGCTTTGAATGCTCTCTCAAATTATACGTGCAGATGAACGGCTCGAGCTTGTGTCCGTGAGTGCAAAACAAACATCAGACACTTTAGCACACACCTGACACTTGAAGCGTATCTATCGTCACCAGGTAACTCCATCAAGTCATCAGCTTTGAGCTAATCAGTTTTTCGCCAAGCTCTAATTAACTAAGCATATACTGAATTCATGTGCTGCACCACTCTAGATTTTTGAATGCACCAATCCTCAGATATCACAGTGTAATACTGGTTTACATGCAAAAGTTCAAAAGTCATCTAAATAAAAAAAATTCTTCAAATTTAACATCTTCACAAAAATAAGTAAAAACCTGTGGAACTTGACACCAACAGCATCAGCGGAGATGTCTCCACGATCAACAAGTCTAGTTCTTCTTGCTACTAATTTGTATGCCAAAACTACTCTTAAAAGATACTTCAAATGTGAAGGAAGCTATTGAAGAAAAACTATTTCGGACATTTGAACTTGCTGTGACCTTGACCCTGTTCAGATCAATTCCAAAATCTACTCAGTTCATCTGCTGGTTACAATGATAATTCCATACAAATTCTACAAACATTCAACCACTCGTTCTTTTACTGGATGGAGGTTGGGAAATACACATTGTAGTGGTGTATTCTTTGGCTTTTACTGGTTGGAGGTTGGGAATTTCAGGTTGTGGTGGAGTTTTCTTTGGCTTTTACTGGTTGGAGGTTGGGAATTTCAGGTTGTGGTGGAGTTTTCTTTGGCTTTTACTAGTTGGAGGTTGGGAATTTCAGGTTGTGGTGGAGTTTTCTTTGGCTTTTACTGGTTGGAGCTTGGGAATTTCAAGTCGTGGGGGTGTATTCTTTGGCTTTTACTGGTTGGAGCTTGGGAATTACATGTTGCAACCATGAATGCCTTGTAAGTGGTAATTTGCAAGTTGTTACAGCGTAATTTCCCCACCCATTGTTTGCTCTGTCAGAGCATGTAAAGCTCACTTTTACAGTTACAGACCTGAGTGGCTACTGGTTCTATTCTACTATAGTGAACTTTCATGCAACATTTTGGTCTGAAACATCAGCACAGCAACAATAATGGACAATATCAAGCCGCTTAGCAACAAGCTAGTCAGCAGACAATAGCAAGCAGCTTAGCAAAAAGATAGCCAGTGGACAATAGCGAGTAGCTTAGCAACAAGCTAGCCAACTAAGTTAGTAATAACTCAAATGTCGATAATTACCTTTTCAAAACAGTGATGAATGGTGAATGTTATAGATTTAACCAAGTACAGTGTCTGTATATTAACTGAAAGCCAATACTGCTATCAACTTATTTAACAGTAGAGAAGGGACACTTCATGCCGTTCACAGAGTGAGCAGCCATGCTGATTTGACGTCACTCCATAACCAGGGAAGGAACTGGTAGTTGAGAAAAGTACCCCATACTGTGGTACTCGTTGATACCGAATACTGCCTACAGAGAAGAGATGGACACTCTTACACAGTGGTGCCAGGAAAACAACCTTTTGCTCAACATCAGTAAGACCAAGGAGCTTGTATTGGACTATAGAAGACAGGACAGGGAGCACACCCCCATCACCATTGACGGGACCGACAGGAGCGGGTCAACAGCTTCAAGCTCCTCTGTATTCATATCACTGAGGACCTCACATGGTCCACTCAGACTGAGGAAACAGTGAAGAAAGCTCACCAGCACCTTTTCATCCTCAGACAGCTGAGGAAGTTTGGTATGAGCCCCAACATCCTCAAATCATTCTACACCTGCACCGTGGAGAGCATCCTGACTGGCTGCATCATGGCCTGGTATGGAAACAGCACCCCCCTCAGACAGACCAGCACATCATCAGAGGAGAGCTTCCTTCCCTTCAAGACATCAACACCAGGCGGCGTGTGAGGAAAGCACAGAGGATCATCGGAGACTCCAGCCACCTGAGCATGGACTGTTCTTGCTGCTACCATCAGGCACATGGTATCGCTGCATCAGATCCCGCACCAGCAGGCTGGGGGACAGCTTCTTCTTGCAGCTCATCAGACTGTTGAAATCTAACTGATAACACCACCACAAGCACAACCCACTCTACCTTCCATGCACTGCACTTTATCATTTACATTTCCACTGGACTCTGACTGATAGACAGACTGATATCAGACTCAAACTGGTAATGCTGCAATGTCTATTCCAGCAATGTTCATTTCACTATCATCATTATTCTATACTCCTTGGCATTCCATCTCCACAGCTGTGGAGAATGCACCCAGGATTTTCACCACCTGTACACTTGTGGTTACGGTGAAGTAACAATAAAATGATTTGATTTGAATACTGACACAGAAATGAATAACCTACTAAGCATTATTCAGTATTAGTAATGGTTGGTGCCGTGTGCTGCTAGCACCGAACTCCTCGTGCAGAGTTTCATGTTTGATATCTTTATATCTTTAGTGCGATAAAGAGCGAGGACAACCGACCTGAGTGTGCAAGCAGCATCAGTGAGCGCGGTCATTAAATTAAACGCAAGACACCGTGAATTGCACCTCGACTCGCAAACAAAGTGAGACCGAGCGAAAGAAAAGGAAGCATGCATGTCTCATCAGTGCTCAGTGCTCGCAGAAGTGAAGTGCTCTGCAAATTCCAGGACGCGCTCACAATTCATGGCACATGCTCGTTTTTCACGCCTACATTCGCCGATACTGTTTTGCACGCCCAGCTTAGCTACCCCTTGGGTTCCCTTACAGATTCAAGATACCGTTTAAACACCATGATTTTTTATCAGGGTATTTGCATTGTAGGAAGATGCTGTATCTCCTCCTCTTGATAGTTTACTAATCCTAAAATATGTCCAGAGCCATTTCGTGTTATCTGTTCATTAGCACAACTCTAGGCTTAGGTAACATAGTATCGAATGTTGGCGTCGGAGAATTTTTTATGAGTGCGAGTAAATAAGAACCACAATGGAACGATACCCAATACCGAACATCTGTTAGAAGGTTCGATTGTTAGAATTTAGATGCTAAAAAGTCGCCTGATGACTTTACAAATAGACGATTATAGAGAAAACGTAGTGAGTAGAATGTAAGGTAAGGCAAGGCAGGTTTATTTATACAGCACATTTCATACACAAAGTGCTTTACAAAAACTCAAGCAAAGTTTATTTGGAGGAGATTAAAAACAAAGTGACATGATAAAATTGGATAATAGGCAGAATTACTCGAATCTTTTCCAGCACCCTGAGTCAGGAAGATTGCAAAAAAAACCTCTAAGATATTAATCAATCCTTGGGATAACAGTGCTAGCATTTAACCTCCAGGAGCTGATTAAATTTAGTATGAACTAAAAATAATAATAATAATAATAATAATAATAATAATAAGGAGACTGTAAAAGAAACAGTTTAAAGGTATAGAGAGAGCTAGGCCAGATGAGAATAGCCAGTTAAAGAAAGTTGAGGCGTGTGCGATAGACATAAGAGACTGGATGCTAAGCAACTTTCTCCTGCTAAACCCGGAAAAAACAGAGGTTCTGGTACTGGGACCACAAGCCGCTAGAAGTAAGTTTAAAGATCACACTGTTACTTTAGACGGTCTCTCTGTTTCAAGTAGTCTAACA
>CM040464.1:6668326-6694748 GCA_022758105.1 Pangasianodon gigas | reverse complement strand
GCTGAGTCTGGTTCCTCTCAAGGTTTCTTCCTATCACCATCTCAGGGAGTTTTTCCTTGCCACCGTCGCCCTGCTTGCTCATCAGAGACATCACACACACACACTTCATTTTACTTTGTTTGTGTAAAGCTGCTTTGAGACAATGACCTTTGTAAAAAAGCGCTATACAAATAAAAATGAATTGAATTGAATTGAAAATTAAAAACAGTGGAAAAAGAAAAAAGGGATAGAGAAAAAAGTAGATTTTTTTTAAAAAATGTGGGTGAAAGTCAAAAGTTTTAGAAGAAAGAAACCTCAGGTGAAGTATAGATACTTCAAAAGCAGATTAAAGTGAAGTAAGAAAGTAATCGTTCTTCATTACTTCCCCCCACATAAAAGCTCATCATATCAACCAACCAGATCATCATGATGTACGACGTAAATGTATGTAGCGTTTATTTCTCTTCTCACAAATATCAACGTTTTACAGATACTAACCTGTTCTTATATTTTTTTAAATCATATATCGCCCACACAGTGTCAGAGACCTAACAACAATGACCTTTATTATTCTTATCAGATACCTCACACAATTACAACGTAATATTTGACATTTTATTAGCATGCATCACTGGTGATTTCCTTTACAGTGTATCCCAACTCTATCAGTAGCACAGATATAGATTAGGGATTATTCCCTCCCATGCACTTCTAACATGTAATGATTTGCTTAAAGTCAAATTCAGCTGTCATGATGAAAGTTTGTTAAACGCAACACAATAGCGTGGTATCATGCAAATGATTAAAGAAAAAAAAAAAAGACACAAAAACACATCCCAAGTGATATTATGGCACCGCCACGGACACGGATGGCATCTTTCCATGACGCAGAAATTCACATCCTATCAGCAACAAAACCATAACAAAAATAAAAAAATGCTTTGATGTGAGATGCCAATTCCATCCTTCACTCTTCAGTCATAAAATAACCAAAGCAGCACAAACACAAACGTTGAGCAATCACTAGACATAGCAGTGTCAATCATAGACAATCATAGTATACAACGTTAAAGTTACACAATAATACTAAGATATTTATCATGAAATATTGGTGGAAATATCTCATGCTCTCAGTGTCCACCACAGAACATGAGTTAACTGCTTTAGCCAATTAGTGACGTCCCTTAAAAATCACATGGTAAAACAGTGCACACACTACTTATGAAATTTAAAAAAAAAAAAAAAAACAACGTATAGGAGAAAAAAACAGCAGTGATGACAAGCTAATGAAGCTTAATGCTGCAATGCATTGTACTCGGAAAACCCAACCTCCGACATGGAAAAGTGCAATGTAACAGTCATTCAAGTCAGAATTCCCAGTCGGGATCTCGGACAACATCCAAGTAGCCCGAGTTCTCTGACACACACACATTAAGTCAAAACAACATGGTGGCGCACAGACAGTCAACAGTAAACAATAAACACAACTCCCTTTGCATTATTTTCTACTCGATAAAACTTGATTCTACTCAATATGTAGCTTGTGTGTCACGAAAAAACTGTTTTAACAGCTTTGTAAGTTTAGATTCGTAACGTAATACCGCTAGACTATCATGATAAGACTACTGGGACAGATTTTTATAAGCAAAGATGAACCAGACAGTTGACTTGTCTGATACGTCATTTCTCATCACTAATCACGCAGAAATAATTCATTTCATTCACTTCTTTATATGTTTATCAATTTTACAGGCAAGCCATACAAATATGACCTCGCTCTGGGTGTTCATGCTTTTCAGAGCCAAAGCACTGAAATGTGTTTGGATCAAAACTTCGGAAAAACCGACTTCGTACTTTCCAAGTTCCAAGTACGATGGATTGACCCAATAAGCTGGCAGTTATTACATATGACAATAAAGCTGATTAAGGCATGTTTCCTGTTACTGCATTAGAAATATGATAACTTTTTCAAAGTGTGCACATTTAACAGACACCATGCCACTGCTAAGAAAGAGTGAGAGAAACAAAGCGATTCTCAGACACATCTTGATTCTCTGTTTAAACGATTCTGAAGAAATGAGCCGGTTATTAATTCTCAACTAACTACCTGGATGGTAAAATGTAAAAGTGTGTACACTAGCACACGAGCTATATGTTAGAAACTAGCAAAGCTAGCTGGAAGATTTGAAGATGGACAAACTAAGAAAGTGATTGTATGGGCACGCTGCAGATTTAATGAAATAAGCGTTGGAGGAAAAAACAATCTTCTGCTGTTCCTGCTTGACAGGGAACCCTCGAGCAAGTGGCAGAGCGAATTACAAGGTCAAGTTTCATCACAAAAGAGTTGCGTTGCTGAAGATTGTTAGTGGCTCTATATAATGACTGTTAGTGGCTCTATATAATGTATTTTTATAAATATTTTATCAACATGGTACTAAGTCGGGAGATGGCAATTCCGAATCCTGATGACCCCACAGCTGTCTGTGGCCAGGAGCCAGGGGAGCAAAAATGCTATCTGGGTGGGAGGGGCTTACAAGGGCAGATAGCGCTTTCCTCTGAGTGTGTTACTCAGTAAGCAAAAACATGATCTGTTGGCTTCACATGTCTCAGACGAAGCACGTGTCAGCCTCAATATAGTTGCAGAATTTGCATCTGATCCTGGCTTACATACACAACCGCTGTCTCAATGCTGCATCTCCTTGATATGACTGGAGGACAAAAACTGTATTGACTCGAGTAGCATGTGATCATATTCCCCAGTCCTGAATAAAGTCCTGATGTTCAAGCTCGATGAAGGCGTTGTCTAGAGATTATGTTCCAGACTTAACCTCTGTTTTGTGATATCCAAAAATGTGGCATAATTTATCCTCAGTTTATCTCATTGTGCGTGATGGGAGCTTAAATCTTTCCCCAATCCACCCACACTGTTTCCTCCCTGCTCTTTATCTCACAGACACGTTCTGAAAATAAATTATCTGTATAGCCTGTACATGCAAGAAACACATGCGGTAAGATGAGAGCAGATCGGCTTGGCTTACATAACGATTATCTTATGACTTAATGTTACCGCTGTAAGCTATGATGTCCGGCCATGTCCTGTAACTCAAACAAGGCGAGATTAATTCTTCTTTTTTTTTTGAACCTCTTAAAGTCTCGGCTTATTATGCATCATATTCAAAGCACTACAGTGAAATTATAGAGAAAGATTATAAGAGCGTAAATGAGATTAAGTTCATGTCCCTTAACAAAACCTTAAAAAAAATGTGTAGTTTCTTTCAGTGTTACTGAGAACAGAAAGTGAACATACTTCACTTTCACCACGCATATGTGCGTGCACGCAGCTGCTACGCTAGTGGCATTGTTCACATACTCGACTGCGTATTTTATGTAAATCTGAAGGATTAAAAGCCACTAAATGGCAAGTCAA
Organism: Pangasianodon gigas; assembly: GCA_022758105.1. Lineage (NCBI taxonomy): Eukaryota > Metazoa > Chordata > Actinopteri > Siluriformes > Pangasiidae > Pangasianodon > Pangasianodon gigas. Next base: position 6,691,342 of record CM040464.1, on the reverse strand, counting down.
ATCCAAAACATCTCAGTCCATCTGGTTTCCAAGTCAAACTGTAATGTTTAACATCGCTGTGCATGAAATCGCTAAACTCTTTAAACCTTTCTGCCGTCGGCGTGATTGTTGTCATGGTCTGCATCTAAAATCCCAAACCCGCATTGCACATTCAAAAATATTTACTAATCTAGAAAACGCAGAAGAGTGGTACTCAAAACAGACCTTTCGATACATGGATGTGCACAAACGGCACTCCAAATAACCATAGGATACACACAGCGGCCATCTTCCGTACATGTAGTTAACAGCAAGTGTTAATCAGCCTTCACACAGCTGACTCACCTCTTACTTAATGGGTGTTTTGGACCCGAAAGAATGCTAAACATGTAGAGGATCAATAATTGCTGTTATAAAGAATTCTCAGAGAGGAAAAAATTTCTTTTACTCCTAGTAGTTTCAACAGATACACCGCAAAAGGTAATGACAATTTCCTGACTTTCAAAGCAAGTATGATTTTTGCATACAGGTTTAGTTCCTCATGACTACAACAATCCTGACCACATGATTCTCTGTAATTCTCTCTCTACACAAAATAAGGTATCAAACTTACTGAGTGTGAGTCATACCACTCCGTCACCAATATTTAATACTAAGGCTGCTCCAAAATACTCCAAATGTTTAGATAAAACCAATCATTGGTTTTTTTCGCCTTTGGATTGAGATCACAGTTTGATGACCAATTTTGTAACAAACAGAATATTTGTTTATTAAACCTGTTTGACTGTATGCTGGAAAAAAAAAAAAGTTCATCACCATGCATATTTAATTCAAATGCATACACTGGTTGCATGTGAATGAACCGAGTTTACACATTAACACGATTAGTTTTTGTACAGCCATGATTTGATCATGTATATTCAAAGCCCTGGAATAAAATCAAATTCTACGCAATCAGCAGAGCTCAGGATCGAACTCCTGGCATCATGAGGCAACGAAGTTATTTGTTATTTGTTATAAATTATTTTTATAATGTAATTGAACCACGTTAATATTACATGAATTGACCGCACTCACGCTACATAATTTAAGCTAGTAGTCGAGGATGGTGGTCTCGGGTTCACTCCGAGCGTGGAAGCTCTCCGCCTTCGGTGCCACATTGCTGAGCAACATGTTTGGTTGTCACATTACTTTCTGTTTCTACTCTACGATGACATGCTGTGCATCCAAAATGAGTTTTTCTTAGCTGCCTGACTGTTGGTAACACAGAAAAATAACAAATAACAGCAAACAGATGAACCTAGTGCATATAATTTTGCAAACTTGCGTGCACGAAAGGGACATATGGAATTGCGTAATTGAGTCACAGTTTGGAAGGAATTCCTCTATATGAAGCACCGCCGATTATTAGCCCCGCCCCCAAACGATAACACACAGAGAAGTGTGTTATTGACAGTTTATTAACCTTGTACAAAATCAGTTCTGCAGACATTGCTGTAATTCAGAGCATCTTTTGCATTACAGTGTGCTGACGTGTATAATTTCCGCAATCTATAACTACATATCACATTACCCTGAGAGGACGAGCCTAGAAAACGAAAACAAGTCAAATTCTGCAAGACAAACACACAAGAGAGTCTATAATCTGAGTTGAACAGATATAATCAATTTCTAAAAACAGAAATCAGCATATGGAAGCGTTTTAAAGTCTCCTGTCCTTAACAAAAATAGAAAAAGATCCAGGTTACGTTAACGTATTTAGTATCTAACACTGAAGCTGCAGTGAAAACTACGGCACTTTTTTGACATCTGTAGCGATGCAAGCGTTAAAGAGAACTCCTTTGTTCAGCAAATGGCAATTAACTGCGCAAAATGTGCCAGGAGGCAAATTTACAGGTAATAAAAGAGTAACACTACATGTACGTTAAGAAGTCGTCACTGTGCTTAAGCATGAGACAGTGCACTTTCGAGTACTCTCTGAGCACAAGGATATAAAAGCAATGAGATAAGTCGCGTACAGTAAGACACATCGAAAAAGCATGCTGATTGCGTGAGCCTAAAAGAATGTCTTCTTTAATTATGGCTAATTACTCATGGCTCTTTCTGGAAAACAGATTGCTGCTCATAAATCTGTAATCTGTAATCTCGTAATTACTGAGGGACTATGAAACTAAGGTCAAAGCCACAGGAAGTCCAAACGTTCCTGTGTTTATTGTGCACCTGTGGACATTAATAGTAGCACAATCACAATTCCAGTCTGTAAATATTCACACACACATACAAACACATTAACACTATATGTATGACACAATGAACACACAGCATGCAAGCTGCTAGGTGTTTTCAGGAAATGTTCAGAACACATAGGACTAGGACTACACAATATAGAAAAAAGTAGCAAATGCAATTATAATACCGTGGCTATAAAAAGTCTACACACCCCTGTTAAAATGGCAGGTTTTTGTGATGTAAAAGAATGAAACCAAGATAAATCATGTCAGAACTTTTCTCACCCTCAGTGTGAAAATACAACGTATAAAAATTAAGTAAAAAACAATCAGAAACATTTTAGGGAAAAATAGGGGAAAAAAATTACAATAACCTTGTTGCATAAGTGTGCACATCCTTTTATAATTGGGGATGTGGCTGTTCACTTAATTTTATACATTGTAATTTCACATTGAGGGTGGAAAAAGCTCTGCCATGATTTATCTTGGTTTCAAAAATGCCATTTTACCGGGTGTGTGTAGACTTTTTATATCCACTGTACATCCTATTGCATTAGAGATATTACAACAAACTGTGAAAGAGCCACGAATGAAGATCAGCCTGCATTTAACAGCTGTCGATGAGTCCAGACTTCCTCACTCACGTAACTACACACAGTTCCTATTAACATGCGTTCACATCCTATTGCATTAGAGATATTACAACAAACTGTGAAAGAGCCACGAATGAAGATCAGCCTGCATGACAAGTGATCATTTTGCAACAGGAGTTGAGATTTTCTTAATTTTATGCAAATTAGATATGACAAATTCAAATGACTGGCTCTAAGGATTCCTCAAGCCAATCCTATATCATCTGTGTTACGACATTTTTTTCAGTTCCCCACTCTAGTTCCTACCTGCCATTAGTTCCTATTTACTGTTTGGAAGAAAACAATATAACCACGGTTGAATCTCATCCTGTCATATACGAGCATCTAGAGAGTGCATCTTGTGAACCTTTTTTGTTTTGCGATTCGAGAATGTTTATTATCTGGGGTGGGACACTGATACACGTGCTACGGAACTAAATACAGCAAGCAGCAGCAGTCAAACTTTTTTTTTTTCCAGTGTGAGGCGAAATCATTGACGTGTATATCCAGATGAGACTAAAATTACCAGACGAGCGCTGAGTTTGGCGAAAACAGCAAGTGATTCGGTCTGTAATTTTCTCAGAGGAGGACGGAGATAAACACTGACATGGCCGATCCGGACGGAATTAAAATCAAATAGGAAATTATCCCAGGACTCCATGTACATTTAATCCCATCCGAATAAGGTTCAAGACATTTTGTGTGTTGCATTCAGTTTTCATTTACTTTTCAAAAAAAAAAAAAAACACTGGTCAAAATATACAGCACATGTGGCATTTTTTCAGCTCTACAGCTCTGTCCGTTGGCTCAGTTTAGCAGCTCACATCTTTGAAGAAAAAAAACAAAAAAACATGCAACCCAAGACATGACGTGTTTGATTCAATTTCTGCAGTTGAGTCGAGTTGATTCAGAGCTGATTCACTTTCTTAATGCACTGAGTGTGATTTCTGTACAAGTAAAAGCCCCCTGAGTATTTCTGTCACGCCATTGCCAAAAAGGCTTATTTCCATGTTTCAGGCCAGCATTGCAATTACGATTGACAAACAGCAAATCACGCCTAGCCTGTTGTCTACATTCGCATTCGGAATGTTCTGCACTTCCATTCCTTGTTACGGAAAAGCCAGCAGAGATGGCTGCTGGGCTTGTCATCAACATCATTTAAAGCTCGTAACACTAGATGCAGACGAGCAGGAAGTCCATTTGTCATCTTTTCTAATGGTTCCGGCAGCACTGCTATACGAGCTACGGATCCACTCGCAAGCATACGGATGCTGGGAACATTTTGTTCCCTCTACACAACGTTGTTTCTCATTTGTGAGTACAAGGCAATGATCAGGATGGGCAGGGGGGCATTGTTTACCTACTCAATAGAGTCAGTGCCACAAATGAGAAACAACTCATTTATCGGACTCAGCTATTAAGTCAAATCCCTGGATAAAGTCCAGTTCCTGGTGGGCCTTTTAAATTACCGCAGAACAGCAGTAAAGTGATTGAGTTGAGAGGACTGAGCTCCATGCATCAGTGAGACACTTTACTTGGCTGCTGTGTTTACAACCATCCCGACTAAAAAAAAATAAAATAAAAAAATTTAAAAATCCACATTGCATGAGCTAATCCGCTGTGCCAGAATCTCACACGGAATTTTCCATGGATTGGAATGATCCATGGATCATTAGCAGGAATGTGAAGTCTGGAATAACAGGCAGCTGTAAATACTCCATGACACGGCTTATGTAACGTACACCGGTGGTTCCGGAGCCCTGGTCCTGGAGCATCCTTGCCTTGGACAGTTTGTTATTTTATTTTATTTGTTATTTTGTCAGCACACACACCTGATCCCGCTTGAGTGTCTTAGAGATGGAAAAACACTGAACGTGCAGGGTAGGGCAGGAGGTCTCCGGGATCGGCGCTGGAATCCACTTGCTTGGACAAGGAGTTTGGAGTCGGAGAGAAAAATAACTGATTTTAATAATGCTCAGCAGTTTTTTGGCTCACTTCTAACATGATGTAACATTTGGCGAGCACAAGTACATGAGCAGAATATCCAAAGAGTACATTCCCATCCGTTTGTTTTTCCTGACCCTAAATGATCAGCCAAGGTGTGTTTAGTGTCCAGAGTTTGATTTCTTAATAGCAATGTAGCTAAGAAGTAATGGAAGCTTACAGCCTCCAGTTTAGTAACTGCATGTCCAAATCGTCATACACTCAACCTCACAAACATCAGGCCACGCCTCCTAGTTGAGTCGGAACGACAGCAAACTACGTGTTGAGGAATGTTTCAGCTTCACGACTGTTTTTTAGCTCTGTGATGTCCTTATTTCCATTTTTTATACATACCCGCGTGTCACACGGTATCACAAACCACATAAACACATCTCATTGAGACACTAAACACTAAACAACTACACAAAAACCTTTGACACGAGTGTGTGATGAATTCAACGTGCTGTTGCTAATGCACCATGCTATGAGGCTATGAGGTTCCCTTAGTTGCTAGCAAAATTAGTTTCATAACTCCAGTACAAAAAAAACACTGGCTGATTGACTGCACTTTAAAATCTCATAAAAATTCCTACATGGCTTCTTTATTGCGTAACAACAAATAACAACCGACTGGACTGGAACATGATGTACAAAAGACATCGAGTCAAGTTTGTTTTTATTCTACATTCTATCTACAGGTCAACCAATTAGCAGTGACACTGATCCCACATTCCACTTACCTCAGAAGTGGAAAGCAGGAGCTCGGAAGTACGATATTTTTTGACCTCCATGCACTCAAGCTGGCGAAAAAAGTGGGGGGGAAAAAACCTGGATGCCTCGATGTTCATCTTTAGTTAGCAACAAGCTAGCAACATAACTGTGATGAGCGTAGTATAATTTCCATATGCTGCATTCAACTAGAGGTCATAACTTGTAATTCCTGAACTTAGACCAGGAAAAACAAATAAAACGTAACTTCTGGACGGTTTTCTCAACCCTGAGTTCAGCAAGTGGTGTCAAAACAAAATGGCCGCTCACAGATTGAACAGTAAGCAAAGCAGCACTTCTTACCTTTAGATGAGTTATGCTGTATATACAAGTATTTGCTTCAGATCAATCAAACTTCGAAGCGGCACTCGTAGATATGAATGCAGGGTAACTAACACCTCAAGGACAAATGAATGACTGTAATATTAATGGTGTCTCTGTCTGCACTGCTAGTTTTTGTACTAATAAAAAGAGAAAACTAAACGAGAACAATCTACATTTTAGAACAGTGAAGAATGAATGTTATGCTTGAAACATAAAATATGATGGGTGTGCTGTTATAGGAAAACACTCAGTGATGGACTCATGTGATGTGGCCTCTAACGTTAAGCGGCGTTACTGTTGATTATTTTCCAATAGTTTATATCAGTGGTTCTTAAACCTTTTGTAGCCAGGGACCCTTTATCTATTAAAAAAAAACATTCCACAGACCCTGTCAATATGGATTTATTTCAGGAATGTTCCTTAAATTTTTTCAAATAATATTTTTTGGAGCCTTACAGCTTTCTACTCCTGAACTTTCCACCAAGAGAACACATTAGAACACATTAGGTCTGAGTTGAATTTGGTGCTTGGGCCCCTAAATATAATAACCACTGTAACAAAATTTATTTTTAAAAAATCATGAAACGCAGAAATATACCACAGAAATTTGCCAATGCTAACAATAAGGCTCATGTATCTAGCTGGATACGAACGGATTTATGCATAAATTGTCCATATGAGTATTTAAACAAGAAATTTGGTAATTATGAAAATCCCATAAATTCGAAAAAATGGTCGTATCCTACTCGTGCTCCTGAGTGTGTGTAAATTTACACATAAGAAGACTAACTAATGTAAACCTTGACTTGATATCATATATATTTGCATGGATTACTGCACTATATTATTATATATTTTATCTGGAATATACTGTGGAGCTTAAATTGCTTATTGTTATTACATTTACAGCGTTTAGCAGATGTCCTTATCCAGGGCGACTTACAGTAGTGCTTTGGAGTCTCTGTCAAAAGCACATCCTCATGCTAGTTCACTACTGCAGGTCAGGGACTAAGAGTACCATGGAGAACATTTTGTGAAAACCAGGCATTTTATATTATTGGCATTAATAAAAGAATATAAAAAAGAAAGAAAGTGAGCCAACACAAAACCATTAATTAAGATAAATAAAACTAATCATTCAATTATGACAAAAGAAATGGTGCTGTATAAACAGAGGACGGGCCGGTCTGTCTGCGCATAGCCGTAAACCATAAACAAATGTCTCAGCTGACGGAAGATTTAGTGCTCCTTTATTATTATTATTATTATTATTATTATTATTATTGAATTGGCATAGAAGTGAGTCAAAATAACGTCCACTTCTGTCTTCAAGCTTTTATTTTTACCCTGATAGTTCACTTCGTGCTCTCAGCTATCTGCACACTTGACCTTTTATAGAGTTTTGTGGGCTTCCCTACATGCAAATGAGCTGTGTCAGGAACGTGCTTAGCTCTTTACGGGGGATCGACATACGCACGTCAGTACAAAGAAAACCAGCACTTCCAAAAATTTTAGTTCGGTTTGGTTTAAACAAACATTTACACACAACTTTACTAAATGATTGGTAAATGAGGCCCAGTGTTTTATTTATTAAAGAATCACAAGCCATACTTTTTATCTGTTTATAGTTACATTTAATGTTGTGGAACATCTGTGAAACAAGCTATCAACAGTCATTCCCTCACCACCCTCTCTCTTTTCTCTCTTGAAGATCATAATACAAAAAAAAAAAAAAAAACACAGCTTGCCGTAACTAACTTACTGACTGTTACGAAGCACTGACACTGGAGACTCCTTTTATAAACGTTGAATAAACATATCCTTAGAGAAAACATAACAATCCTAGTCCCTGTGCATGTCGTTACTACAATTTAGAATTATTTAAATTATTTATAATTATTATTATAATTATTATAAATTATAATGTATTAGAAGAAGTAATTTGCAGCTGCACTCAGTGTAAAAAAAAAATTGTGTAAATTTATAGTATTTATTTTACAGCAAAATACTGTTTATTTTATTTTACAGGATTGTATTGTAAATGATTAGGAAATTAGAGCAGTGCATTGGTTTACAGTTAAATATCAGAAAACACAATGCACAGTGGGACATCTAAAGTTTTTCGACATGTGCAAACTAGAGGATCATTTTGTGCCCAAACCCTGTTTGAGTTTAACTTTATATGATAGTAAAAACTCTGGTTCAGTAAAGCACTGAAATTCATCGTTTAGTTTGAGTAAATTCAGTGGTAGAAGTGGTTGAATCAGTGCAAGCTAGCTGTGGAAGCTCAGTGGTTAAGACTTTGAGTTTCAAATCAGAAGGTTGTGTGTTCAAATCCCAGCATCACCAAGTGGCCATGGTTAGGTCATTAAGAAAGACCCTTAACCTTCAGCTCAGTTGTATCCTGCCTTAACTGTAAGTCACATAATATAAGACTAATAATAAACAGGTTTGTTTTAAAATGTGTAATAGCTTTGTAACAGTTTGCGAAGTTTATCAGCACGTAAAGTTCTTCAGGACAGACAGGTTTACACTTTCTGGGTTCTTGATAAAATGACAAACTGCATTTTTAGAGAGAGAGAGAGAGAGAGAGAGGGACAGAGAAAGGGTGACAATCGAGCGAGAGAAAGAGGAGGAAAGGCTGGTGAGGGAATGGCTGTTTATCACGGCTATAATGTAGGTGAGAACAGGAAGTAACTTGTCTCTCAGACATTCCACAACATTAAATCTAACATTAAACCGTTAAAATGTGTGACATGTTGCTCATTAATAAATTAAACATTGTAATCGCTGACAAATCGCTGTGGTATAAGTGGAATAACACACTCAAGACCATGCAGTTATATGAAAAATAATGCACTTTGTGGGGTAGCGGCACTCCGCTTGCACGTTGTGCCACATCACACCCCTCCAGTGTGCATTATGTCTGTATAACCACACGGTCTGTAATGTGTTATTCTTTACACACTGTAAACATGTTTCACAGTTAGTTACTGTAAATTTAAAGTACTTTACTGGCAACTAATCGGAATCTGCAGTTAATCAGAATCGAGAACTCAACAGCGCTGTGTTATATGTAGCATGAAACACAAGGAGTTGGGACTGGAGTTCCTGTGTAAGCAATGAGCTCAGCATTATTGTGCAGTTCCAAGCTCTCATCACTCGTAATAATCCCCCCTCCTGTTTCCTGTCGTTCTGGAGCACCACATCCGGTTTCCACAACAAGAGGAAGCGCGTGAGTTCTTCACGCGCACACACACACACACACCTTCCCATACAACACAGGATCTGGGATATGCAATGGAAACCAGTATATTTTTCCTGAACGTGTACGATCCTGATCCTGAACAGAGACTCAATGTGTGGTGCATTATCAGTTAAAAAAAAATAAATCAATGCAGTGTTAAACCGGAAATAAACACAAACACGAGATGCCTGAGTGCTGGTTTGTTTTGTTTGTTTGTGTTTAAAAACACAGCACGAGCGCTGCACAGACCAAATGACGCTTGTGTCATTAATGTCATTAATGTCTGCTTTAATTAGCATTACAGGACGGTTTAGGAGTTTGGAGTTGTTCATAAATACGCCAGAAACTTTCTAATGTCTAATTTGAGTGTTCTTTATGAAACAGAAAATGAAATTAGGAGCATATTCTGTTCTCTCTGAGTGTAATTCAAAGTCGGAACATTTCATTCCTCCTTACTAAAGTTCACTCATCACTCACATACTCCTTCATTTACATTTTTTACACACATAAATCTCAGATAGTAACTGCTATGCTATGCTATGCTATGCTAAGCTAAACTATGCTAAGCTCCCGCTGCCCCAAGCTGGGCGGCCTGCATAAACCACAACATGAACTCACTCTCTCTCCCTCTCCCTCTCCCCCTCTCTCTCTCTCTTTCTCCCTCCCTCCCTCTCTCCCTCTTTCACTTTCTTAAGGAACTCACCTGTTTTTTCGTGGTCATATCCAACGATGATGAAATAATCGGCCAGCCTAGCCATGTTTGCCACTTTTTTCTTCCAATTCCTCCAGCACAATTCAGCATTTTTCTTTCTTCAAAAGCACAGCCATGTTTGACACCGACGCCTCGAGTGCGCAGGCGCACCGGCTCGCGAGCCCCGCTGGATGGGCGTGGGCGCGCGCAAGACCTCAGCCTTGGCTGCTCTCTGTTATCCAGCAGGCTGTAAACAGGAACACATCATGGTGTCGAGGGTTGTAGGTTAAAACACACTAAGGAGCGGCATCAAGAGATTATACCCAGAATACATGCCCATTCATTCATTCATTCTTGAGTAAGTGCTTTATCCTAGTCAGGGTGGAGGTGGAGCTGGAGTCTATCCCAGGAATACCGAGCACAAGGCACAAGGAGAATTCACCCAAGAATGGATGCCAGTCCATTGCAGGATACCATGCACAAACACATTCACAACTAGGAGCAATTTAGAGTCATGTATACACCTACCAGGAAACATCACACCCATATATGGTTCTTCCCCAAACTGTTCCCACACCTCCACCCTGACTAGGATAAAGCACTTACTCAAGAATGAATGAATTAACGAATGAATGAATGAGCATTAGGTATAATGTCTGACTAGGATAAAGACTTACTCAAGAATGAATGAATGAATCAATGAATGAATGCGCATTCATTCTGGGTATAATCTCTGACTAGGATAAAGCACTTACTCAAGAATGAATGAATGAATGAATGAATGAATGAATCAATGAGCATTCATTTTGGGTATAATCTCTTAATGCCGTTCCTTAGTGTGTGCCAGTCCATTACAGGATACCATGCACAAACTCGTTCACACCTAGGGGCAATTTAGAGTCATCTATACACCAACTGGGATACATCACACCCATAGGTGGTTCTTCCCCAAACTGTTCCCACAAAGTTGGAAGCACACAATTGAATAGGATGTCTTTGTATGCTGTAATTTTATATTTTCCCTTCACTGGAGATAAACCTGTTCCAGGTCCGTGAAAACATGGTGTACCAAGGTTGGAGTGGAAGAACTCAAGTGTCCTGCACAGAGCCCCGACCTCAACCCAACTAAACACCTTTGGGATGAACTGGAACACCGACTGCACCCCAGACCTTCTCACCCGACATCAGCGTCTGTCATCACTAATGCTCTTGTGGCTGAATGATCACAAACCCCCACAACCCCTTTCTAAAATCTAGTGGAAAGCCTTCCCAGAAGAGTGGAGGTTATTATAACAGCAAAGTGAGAATAAATCTGGAAATGGATGATCAACAAGCACATATGGATGTGATGGTCAGGTGTCCACATACTTTTGGATATATAGTGTAGAATGAAACCAGAGAACCCGGAGGAAACCTACACAGACACCAGGAAAACATGCAAAACTCAGGACAGACCGGAATCTGAGCTCAGAATTGAACCCGGAACCCTGGAGCTGTGACAAAATGAAATTGATGAAAATGCCTACAGCGCTGATTTAAATCAACATGAGCTGTAATATAATTCATGTAAAGAAAAAAAAATCCACTTGTATATTGATCTTCAGGTTCAGCCGTCATCTTCATCCAAGATTTATTTTGTAATGAATTTCTGAATTGACTTTTTTTAAACATAGGGAAAAGTTTAAACACCTTTCACTGCCATCATGTTCATCATTTCATAGATTGCTTACTAGGTGAGCCGAGTCTATGTCGTAACATGGCGTCATACAGCTGCATTGCATTTTGGAACGTTGAGTCCATACTTCTATGCTTGATTTCTTATTAATATGACATTGAATATGAAGTCCCTGTAAAATGTTTTTTAATAGTGAAAACCGGAACACTGTCCCTAACGTTTGAGATTATTGGGGGTTCTTTTCCTACTATAAAATACCTTTGTAACTGCACTAGCAATAACAATGTACTCCTATGATATCAGCACAGCAAACATCCACATACTTCTCACAGGAATAACAACAATACAGCATCAACCAACAGACGAGCGCCAGATTCACTAAACACATCACAAACTCTTCAGCATAAACATATGTAATGTGGTTCAGGATGAGGTTTTCCTTCCAGCCTGCATGAATGGTGATCTCATCAGATCTGAAACATCAGATCTCTCAGAGAAAATGGTAGAAGAGAAATTGTTTTAAGATCAAATTCGAGGCAATGTGGCAATGCTTATTTTACGGGTGGCAACTGCCACCTTGTGCCACCCATGTGGTGCGCCACGCCCCTGTTAGAAAGACTTCCATCTGTCTCCATGTTGGTTAGTAGGTTACACAATCTCTATCATCATCTCAGGCCGGGAAGGGTTAAAGTTCCACGTGTAAAAGCTGCAAACTTGTGTGACAGCTTCATTCGCTCTTTTATTTCTCAGTGTCACTGCTGGATTGAGAAACAGTCCACCAAGCAAACATCTCCAAGGAACAGTGACGCTGACAATGAGTGGTAAGAAACTCTTAAAAATTTAGTTACACAATGGAAATCACAACCCACTATTACTAAAGTGTTTATTAATGATGTGATGTCATTAATAGTCACGTGAATTGAATTGATTTAATCCAAACTGTACTGAGGAGGTGCACTGAATTTATTTAACAGTTAACAGGCAGATGTAATGTTGGAACCATATATATTTCCCCCAGAATTGCTTAACATGAACACAAACAACGGCACCCAAAGAGAATAAGTAACCCAGGGACAGCCGGTCAATAAATACAGATAATAAACTATACAACAAACACTAAACACTACAAAACAGATTCCTGTTCTTGGAGTGAAACCCAATGCTGTTGTAGCCCATTTGTCTAAAAGTTTGACGTGTCATGTGTCCTGAGATGCTTTTCTGCTCAACACGGTTGTATAGAATGGTTATTAGAGTCAGCTCAAACCACTGTCCTCCGACCTCTCTCATTGAAAAGCCGTTTCTGCCCACAGAAATGCCGCTCATTGGACGTTTTTTGCTTTTCGCACCATACTGTGTAAACGTTAGAGACTGTTAGGTGTGAAAATCCTAGGAGATCGGTTTCTAAACCACTCAAATGTTTTTCCCAATGCTGATGTGAACATTAACTGAAGCTCTGTATCTGCTTTGCGCTGCTGCGACATGATTGGCTGAATATATAATAAATACCAACTCCAAGTACAGTCCTCTCCTAGCGGTCCCTCATGATGGCAGGTTGAAAACGCTAATACATAACTCAGTGACTTACACACATAACTTTTTCAGATGTTCAGTGAAATGGAGCTGCTATACCAGGAATCTTTCATTAGCTCAAGATTGTAGGAAGGACGGGCTAATATATAACTCACACACCCTATGTTACTAAGACAATGCAATTTCTGAGAATCTAATACCATCATGCTAAATCCAATTTTTATACAGGTAATACCACCTGACTGTTCTTATTCTTTTAACATTACAATTACTTCCCTAATTCACAGCATAGTGACTCAGCAAAGAAAACCCATGTGAGGACTGAGTCACAAACAACCCCCCATGGGGTTGTTAGCCTGGTGAGTAAACTTTCAATCAGCCCATAAAAGGATAAAACACTGAAGTTCATGGCAATTACTTTTCATCTGGCATCAATTAAAAATTCCAGTCATTATATACCGGCTGTAACGTAACCTGTGAGTGTCACATTCTTTGATACACGGCCATGTTTGTCGATGAGTAGATAAAACAATCACAGGAAATTCCAGCACTTCCAAATAAATGATGCACACACTGACAGTAGTCGATTAAGAAGACTGAAGTAATGTATTTGCATGCCAAAATATCTAGGTATCTGTTGATTCCTGAAATTTCAAACAAATATTTAGGTAACAGAATACACCAGTTGGAACATGAATAATGTTAAAGACTGATTCGTCATTAGTTAGTAATTTCAGATAGACCTTTATACCAAAGCTTCTCGAATGTTTTGCAGTGAGGGGCCCCTTTAACTGTTAAAAAAAAAATCCACGGATCTGTACAGTGTACGGTACAGATTTATTTTATGAATATAATCCAACTATTCACACAATAATACACAACATAATATGCACTATAATATTGTGCACAATAATATTTTGACTACGTACTTGAGGCAAGGAGCTTTTATTCTTGAACTTTTAGCTCACAAGACACATTTTTCTAAATTTGGCATTAGATTCATTGTTCATAGGTTACTTCTTTATGAGTTATTGAGATTTGGATTAACCTAGTAATCAAGTGATCAGTCAAACTGGCTAATAATAAATAATAAATATAAAATAGTATATATTTATTATATATAATTATATAATAAATCTATAATAAATATAATAACTGACAGTAGGACTATATTCAAGACAAGTCCAAGTCTAGCTGAGACAGAGTGAAGATGACTCTTATAGGGAGTCGAGGCCAAGTCAAAATCAAATCCAAATGAAAGTGAGACTGAGCAAGATCAAGTCTGAAAATCATCAAATCATTTTCCAGGCCAAGCCTGTACTCCAGTTAGTTGGCTTCACTCATGCATTGCTCCAGTGGTTTACTAGAAAAAGGAAGTAATTCTTATCAAACCTTGTGCATGAACACAAACATTATTTTCACAAACTCTTATTTGAGACCAACACCATATTTAGGAAGACCAATGCTCAAGACCCAGACAAGTTGAAATACAAATGCCAATAAATCTGAAACAAGTCCAAGTCAATACAGCAAACATCTCAAGACTGCTTTTGGACTAGATCCCTACCCTCTGGCTATGCTTCATGGACCCCACTTTAAGAACGAGTGAACAGAACAGAACAAGTGTGCCTCACTAAATAATGTCTTTGCAAAAAAAAAAAAAAAAAAAGGACAGATTCATTCGAATGGTATTTTTCTTGTTTAAATTTTTCACCCCTCTAGGGGCTTGTAATCAACATCTGCTTGATGACCCAGTTTGACATTATATTAACCCATGTGCCTCATATATGTTTTCACTATAGTGAAGTATTATTAGTAGTAATACATTTTTTAAAATTTATTTTTAATGCTAAAAATAGGGATACTTATAAGTACTATTTAAAGATCTAACTGAAATGAATCAGGGAAATACAGCAGAACAAGATGAACAAAATGGCTTTTGTTATAAAGCATTTATAACTTGCCAGTTTTATCATTTCTGTAATTAATTGACATCACTTCAAAATTACGTCCAGATTTGTCATCTCTGATGGCGCACATATTTTCTTGTGCTTGTTTCCCCCTCCCAGATTCTTTAGTCATGAGTAATAATATCAGGAGTACAATTGATTTAGTGTTTTCATTTTCATTTAAGTTGGTGGACATGTAGGCACTAGACTATTATTTACTTGTAATTATCCAAAGCATCCCTTTAATATGACTCATGCCTTTGGAATTAATAACCTGCATTTACTGAAAAAAAAAAAAAGGATAGAATTGCAAAGTGTTCGTGATATTCCTCATGTTTGGGGACTGCTGTAGACTGGAAATCCTGCCTTGGGTCGGGGTGGTGGGGGGGTGTGTGTGTTGAGTGTGTGTGTGTGTTTGTGTGTGTGTGTGTAAGAGAGAGCAAGAGAGAGAGAGAGAGGCCCCTCCTACCTCTAGTATAAATGCTCTCACGTCTGGTGTGGAGAGTCAGACTAATAGCCGAGTGTCACAGCTGAGTGAACACAGAGAGACGGAGCTGGTGGATTACTGCGTCTGTACGGACTCCTCCGAGACTCACAAGCCTAACCTGAATAACACAGGTACATATCCATCCCTACTACTAGCACTGAATAATTAATTCTACTCTTTATTTAGGTCAGGGCTGAAGTCTACTTGATTAGAGGAGGTTATCTGTTTTGTTGTATAAGTACAGGGCTTATCTTGTGTGTATGCCATAGGTGCTGCCTAAAATACTTTACTTTAAGTCGAAACCTTTTCCATTGCATCAGTGTTCACTTTTGCAAGATTGCACTTTTGCACTTGCTTTTATTCTTTAGTCTTCAAGAAGTGCAGCTGATGTAATAGTGGAGCTGAGTAGAGTCAGACTCACACATTTGTAGAGCTCGGTCATCCTCTGTAGCCTTTGTCCTTTTTCTCCTCTGCTCCGATGACTAGTTTACTTATTTGCACAGAGCATGACCTTTTTTTTTTTTTTGCACAAGTGGAAATAGACCGGCTTTTGGACTCTTGTGTCCAAAAGTCAGAGCAGTGCAGAGCAGAGCTTGACTTGGCAGAAGGAATAATTGGAGCTGCATGGACAAAAGGCTGCACTTTAACATGATTAAAGTCTAACAAGTCTTTCTTTTTCTTGTGTTTTCCCTACAGATTTCAGGCAAAATGAAACTGATTGTTCTGTCCTTCTTCTGCTGCTGTCTGCTGCTCACTGTCACACCCAGTGTGGACAGTGCAAAACTAAACCTCTGCCAAGTTTTAAAAAGAAGGTGAGTTTATAACCTGGTCCTCTTATTGCAAAGGATTATAATAGCAATGCATGGATTTGAATGATTTCTAATAAATTTCTTCTTATCTACATCAGCATCGGGCTCCAGAGGACAAAAAGGGATCTGAGTAGTCTGTTTGCACTGAGGGAAGCAGAGCCTGGGCAATTTGTTCGACCTGATGATGTCAAAGACACCCTGCTTCCACATTCCAGGTAATGAATTTATTACTTTTTATAACCACACACAGGATTCCATTCAGTGTGTGTAATAAAAAAAAAACATAATAAAATAAAAACAGCAGAGCAGGAATGAACATGCTTCTTTCATCTCGTCTTATCCAGCACTGGCATCGGTGTGCGAACCAAGCGCTCCAAGAACTCCGTCAACCAGTCGCGGAGGTCAGGCTGCTCACTGGGCACGTGCACGGTACATGACCTGGCACACCGCCTGCACCAGCTCAACAACAAGCTGAAAGTCAGTAGCGCCCCCATCGACAAGATAAGCCCACTGGGCTACGGGCGCAGGCGCAGGGCCGTCCCCGAGAGGCAGATGAAGTTAGAGATGCAGGATGGCCACTTGCAGCCAGTGTGGAGGCTGCACAAGCTGGAAGCGCTGCTCAGACGGACCTGAGCAGGACGCGAGCCGAGGGGACTGGAATGCTGAGATTTCTCCTGCCAAGAGTTCTCCGGCACATTCTTTCGCAAGGTGAGCGGCTAGGACAGCAGCCGTGGCTCGCCGAAGTACAAAAAACAACAGCTGTTCCACAAGCACTGTGAATGAGAGACAGAAACAGAGGAGTTCTGTGGTGGAGCACTGCAACTTTCTGGGTTGGTATACAAGTGTATGATTGGTGCACTGATCCCTGGAGGAAAGTAGTGGAAAGGGCACAGAAACTGGGGCTGAAGAATGAACCTCCTCTAACGGGACAGAATTTCGCTGCTCCTCAGGTGGACTATTCAGTGGGATTATGGGACCCAAATGCATTCCGAGTATGCAGTGACTTCAACATGCTCTCTCGGAAAAATAAAGAATAAAAAAAAAATAAACAAACTCTGGACTTTAAACCATTGTATTCAACAGGGAAAGATTTGGATTGTTCATTCTGAGGAGATCTGAAGGATTTTAAGATTAAGAATATGGCCATGAAACTGTTTTCTGTCACAAACTCTGGACACTGTATGAGGGATGAATGCTTTAGATTTAGATTTTATATAAAATGCCTTTCTCGGTCCGTAAAGGATTGTTATGCTACTTGAACATTATTATTATTATTATTATTATTATTATTATTTTGTATAGAGATATGTGCAATCTATATGTATTTTTTTATTCCTAGTATATGTATATATGCCAAAAAAGATAGTGTTATTTAATTGTTTTATACTTTGTACTACTTATAGAGAGCTATTTTTGTACAGGATAAAAGGAATATGGGCATTGTTCTATATGGTATGTTGTATATCATTCTTTTGTGTTACATGGTGATAGAATACGTTTTATATCTGTAATAATATATTTGTAAATGTGGTCGATGTTGTATGTTGAAGTAATGTATGTTGTCATCCAATAAACTTCAAATTTTAAAAAAGAATTATTGTTGTGAAGACCTTATCTGTTCCGTTCTATATGAAAATATAACACACACACACACACACACACATACACAAAAAAAAACAGGGTTCTCTGTTGTCTGTCTGGAGACCAGAGAGAGACCAGACACACAAGCACTCAGTAAAAGAGGCTTGTTGCAGTCCCTAGTGGCCAAGTGGAAGTGTATGCTTTCATTCCTGTTTAAACCAGACTGGAGCTGAAGCCGAGCCTGGACTGGAAACATGTGTGATGGAAGACAGAAAAGGATGCTGCTCTCTGGGGGGGCTCTGGCTCGCATTCCTCAGAGATGTAGAGGAAAGGGCTTTGCACTACTGAGACAGGCACGCCATAGGACATTCCTCATAAACACATAATTACCATTCCTGGCTTAATGAGCAGGAACTTTAGCTATGCACTTTTACAGTTGCAGTCATGCTGTTTAATATAAAAAAAAACAATTTGATGAGTCCTACAGTACTTGTAAAAAAAAACAAAAAACAAAAAAAAAAACATAGAGGAGCATTTTTCGACAGCACTGATGTGTGTTCAAGCTGTAATCACTTTTATGTATATTTATAAATATTTATATATATATATATTTCTGGACAGTGCAATAGTTTATAGTGTATAGCAGCAGTCCTCAGAATGGAGTCCATGAAGCCTAGTCAGGACCCCCTGGTTTTGTTACAGTGTTACAGTGTATGACAACCCAACCTTAGCACAGTTATTATATTTATTATTCTGTTTTGATAGTTATTGGCCTTTTTGACTGCTCACTTGAATTTAATGGGTTTAATCCAAACCGCATTAATTCACAAACAAGTTGCCTATAAATAATGTCAACCTGGACCTAATGTGTGTTGTCAGTGGAATTTCCACAAGTAAAATGCTGCAATAAATTGACAAAATCTTATTGTAAACATGTAAATAAAGAACCTAATATTTGAATAGTTGGATTGTCTTTGAGAACCGTTTGTACATCGTATCCCCTTGTGCTCAAATTTCTTGTATATTATAGTGCATTGGTTCTCAATCCAGAGTAAAAAAATGTCTAAGGACCAAGCCTTCAGAGCACAGATTTAATTTTAAGGACTGTAGGGCAAATATATAGCATCATATTCATTCAATCGAGCCATTAGAGCCATTAGAGTTTTTTTATCTACTGAACCAGATGTAGACTTGAAACACAGTGTATCATATTAAAATCACGTCCTGGTTTTAATCTTAAAATTGTAGTTAACATTATTTATACTTTTATGCTTACAACTATGATAATAACCATAACAACTATGATTGTAGTTGATAGTAATCTCCAGTGCTGTCAAAAGAAGTAATACAGTCAGGGAACCACTGGACAGACATCACAGACCCCTGGAGGGCCCCGGACCCCAGATTGAGCACCATGGCTCTTGGCCAATAAAATAAAGCATGATTTTAGAGAGCAACAGTTCGAGTGAAGTTGTAAATTGACACAAAAGATACATTTTTATCCTTTTTTGTAACCTTAGTTTATGTTTTTTTCCTTTGGCTAGGTCATTTCTGTGATCTTGCTAAAACTGGTTCGTACCTTGGTGCTGTGTTATTACATGTCATGCTCATCAGTTTCCTTTCCAGGGTGCTATAAACATCTTTCACAATCCCACCAAATGTCACATGCTATTGCTTTCACATTTTGGATAAGACTAGGAGTAATTGCTAAACATGCCCATAAAGTCTGAGTATGTGGATCTTATTATTGTGTCTACTCTTTGTCTGGTGACCATTAAAAAGTCATGCCTGGGAAGAATTTAAAAAAAAAAGAAATTCTCTGTAAAGTTCCTTCACCCACAGCCAATTTCTAAAGTAAACACACACTTCCAGCCAAAAAGTACTAATACGTGTCTATGTCTGGCTTGGGTCTGCCCACCGAGTGCTATATAAATGTGTTTATCACATTTTTGGACTGCATTTGTTCTGTTGTTTTTGAAGACTAAGTAGATATATGTGGAAGGACATTACAGAGAAAGGCTGCTGAACTTCCTGTGTGACTGTCACCATGTGGTCATTGATGACCTTCGCAAAGGTCATGATTACTCCAGGGTTAGCTCAGGGGTAATGATCCACACTCAAGTTATCCTACAGCTTAAATATGGATCAGTCATGTGCAAGCAAGAGGATGGGTTTTCCATTAATCTGTAAAGCTAGAGCGCCACTTAGTGCTGATACTGATTTCATACTGTGGGTTAAATAAAACTGAACTTTAGTCTAAGATATTGCTCATCACCTAAACTCATCACCTAAGGCATATTTTAACCTTTTTTTTTTCTTTCTTTTTTTTTAATCTAATTAATTCATGAATTAATTTTATATTTGTAGTTGTTATTATTATGGTCTTATTTATTATTTTTGGAGGAAGGTGCAAGTATTCCCCCCCCCCCCCCCCAAGATTAGGTCTTTAACAGTTAGGTGGGATCAATATCTGAATAATTCCCGCCCATATTCACGAAGCCCCGCCCCCTGGATCTACGGTGGCCAGTAGAGTACCGCCTATAAAATGACTGACAGGAGGCGCATCCAAACACAAACAAGCATTCCGGACCAGAAGTCTGTTTTCCAAGCAGGTTTTCTCAGCGATTTAATACACGGCTTAATACATTGTTTAGTTTTTGTTGTTTTTAGTTTTTTTGGTTGTTTTTTGTTTTTTTTAAAAACATTGTTCTACATATCTTCCAGGTTATTTGTACAAGTGAGAAATAAAGAAAATCAGATATTGCACGTTTAAAGCATTTGCTTTTGTTTGTTTTTTAATTTCATTTAAAGAACTGATTGTAAGTAAGCCTATTCAATATTTTAATATTTAATCTTCTTAAGCTGTAATCTTCTGAAATGAGTCTGTGACCTACATAACACCAAAACCAGTGAAAAACAAGAGAAAAAATATGCCGTCAAGTAACGTTACGCTCTGCAGTGGCGGTGCTGCGAACTTTGGTACGGCTGCCGTGTTTCGATCTTCAGTGCTGAAAAAGTGACGTGAATCCAGGGTTGCCAGATGTGTTACAAAAAAACCAATCTGTTCAGAGAAAATTAGCTAAAGCTAATGTTCTTTTATGTTACCGTGTACAAGAACATAGCAGCTCCATTATAAAAACAAGACATCCAATTTAAAGATCAAAATGCATAAATATAATATATAGATATATATATACATAATATATAGTTAAGTAACAAAAACAGACAACATATTTTCTTTGTCTAACCATTGTTGTTCTGACAAATAGGTGATAGTCGACATTGAATGTTTTTATTTTGAAGATAGCAATTCAACGTATATATATATTAAATTCAGTTAAAAGAAGTTTAAATTTAGGTTTGCCAGATGACATCACAGAATAATTTGCATTTTTATTCATTCATAATCACAATCATTTGGATATCAAATTAAAACTGAGGGTATATGAAGAAGAAAGATTTTCTGAAGACAGAATAGAAGAAAGTAAAATAGAGTAGGGTTTTTATCAGAATAGAAAATACTATAATATATTTCATATAGAAAAAGAAAGAAGTCATCTTTGCTCATAGCAGCACAAATTAACCGTTTATGCATTTTAAAATATACTATACACTATATTATATCAGGAACGCACAAACAAAAAGAAGAAGTAGTAGTGAGGAGTCCAGAAACAGACATGAAGAAAATGATACATACGTAATAATAATTAGCTTTTATTACTTGTAAATATATATCACATGAGTTTAAAACAAAGAACAATGTGGGACAAATGATGGTGATCAGTGATTGGTCATTGGAAACAACGGTAGTCAGTGATTGGTCAATAGGAACAAAAGTCGCCAAATCTAGCAACGAAATCTCCAAGTTGACAACACTGAAAAAAACCCAGCACACTGACCACTCAAACTAGGCCAAAAACAAACCCAGTGGTCAATAAATCAAGCCCAAATCTCCAAACTCATGACTAGCATTGACAAATGTATTGTAATATACACAAAGTAACATGCAATACATTCCTAATAAAACACGTATTAAAACCACTTTCATCAAGGTCCTAAAATGATCTCTTATTATTACATATATTATCATAAAGAATAGCTAAAAAAAACACCCCAACAATTTAACAAAACTGAACAAGCAAATTCACACAATAAAAGTAGTCTACTATTTTATTTCATGTGCGTTCACTATAGTTACACAACCCTATTTCTACTGATATACTATTCACCTGTTAATTCACTACATTTTACTCTTAAACTCAGAACATGTACATGTGACTGTACTGTTTGTGTTGGAGAAAAAACTCCAAAGCACTGATACAATTAATCTAATGTATGCAAAGTGTTCATTCCAGCAAATAAAATCAGCCAGTGGTACAGGGCTTTCTGAAGCTATAAGCTACTCCCATAAGATCTTTTGCCTATAATGGTTGTTGGGCCCATGGTTGTTACCATGGTTCAGGCTTTCCCAGCGGTCCTGCTTGTGGTTTGCAACTTGAGAGGAGTGATTAGGGTGGGTTGTGAGTTGCAGGATTGAGTTTGAGGGATTAAGAAAGATGTCATTGCTCAACCTTTCAGAAACAGACCTGCCACGTTAACAATTCAAAACGTACATCTTTCTTCATTAAGGTCTCCACGGAATATTGTCTGAGCCGTGGTTTGATTCCATCTGTTGATTTACTTCCTTTTGAAACAGGAAGTCAGAGCGTGTAGAAAGGTTTGACTGATTTACACAGCAGCTAAGAGTGTTTGAGATACACTACAACCCTGCTGAATCTAAACAACCTTGACAGGAGCTTAGCAAACTAGCTGAATATGGAGAACAGTTTTAATGAGAGCTTTTTAAACTGCTACTGCTGCTCACGAGCCAGCAACATGTTACTGCTTGTAGTGAGCTGACAACGTGTTACTGCTGCTATTGAGCTTAACTGCTACTGTAGAGCAAGACATATACATTTCTAGAGAAATTGGACGAACGAAAAATTAGCACAAGTATGCATCATAAAAAAAAGTAATAATTTTCCCTAGAAGTGATGAACTATAAAACTAAATTGAGTATTTTTTCCTTGATATATATATATATATATATATATATATATATATATATATATATATATATATATATATATATAT
>CM040464.1:6503664-6660661 GCA_022758105.1 Pangasianodon gigas | reverse complement strand
TTTTTTTTTGTTTATTGAAAAAACTTCAACAGATCCAAACATTCCCAATAAATTATAATTATAGCAAAGTACTGTCAGGGTCAAATTCCATTCAAAATTTCATTACAATCTTAATTACTTATAAGATTTAGTGTTTCGTATGCATTCAGATATTTATGAGTGTGTAATGTTATACGGTGCCGCTAGAAAATTTGTCAACCCTTCTGCAATACAATTTTCTGTATTTCTGCATAAATTTGATTTGAAATGTGATCAGATCTTCATCTGAGCCCTAAAAGTAGATAAAGAAAGCAAAATCCTAGTTTTTACATTTATTTACTGAGCTAAATTATCCAACATTAAATGTTTTTGTCGAAAAATTATGCAAACCTTTGCTTCAGTAACTGGTGTGACCCTCTTGAGCAGCATTAACTTCAACCAAATGTTTCTGGTACCTGGTGATCAATCCTTACGAGACTGCTTCAGCTTGAAGAAGGTGGTGGGCTTCCTTGCATGAACTTCTCTTTTTAGGTCCTTCCACAACATTTCTACACTGGGTTAAGGTCTGGACTTTGACTTGGCCATTCCAAAATGTAAAGTTTTTTCCAACAAATATATTTAATGTTGGATAATTTTGCTCAATAAATAAATGTAAAAACTATAATGTTTTGCATCATTTGTTTAACTGGGTTCTCTTTATCTAGTTTTAGGATTGAGATCACATTTCAGGTCACATTTATGCAGAAATACAGAAAACTGTAAAGGGTTCACATACTTTCTAGCGCCACTGTACCAGACAGAGCGAATAACATTTATTATCAATTATGGTTTCCACCCCGACATTGATTATTTTCCAATTACAGCATGACCTGAAGTTTATTCCTCTTCTACAATAGCAATGTTTCAACAATTACAATTTCTACTTATTAAAGAACAACATGTCATTTATGTTCATAATATTAATTGTTATATATAATATTGCAGTTATATTTAATGTTGCAGAACGTCAACGTTATCACTCACGTTAAAGCAGCTGTAAGCAGTTTTTCCCTCACCAGCTTCTCTTTTTTTCTCTCTCGAAGACATAAATACACAGCTTGAAACGTTACTGAGAATCCAGGAAAACGTAAACTCTTCTGTCCTGTAGTGGTGGAAAAAAAAAAAGAGAAAAACGTTACAGCTTTACATCTGATTGTTACAAAGTGCTGACACTGGCGACTCCTTCCGTAAGTGTTAACTAAACGTCTGCTTACAGAAAACGGCACCGTATCAACAACTACACACATTTTTTAATCCGTCCACCATACCATACCATACTTGTGTAAGTTGTTACTATAGAAACGATGACGTATTAGAACACGTGTATTAATATAAACCTGTAATTTACAGCCACACTTCTTACAGAGAATGAATCAACACCACCTGACCAATCAGATTTGAGAATTAAACAGCGCTGAACTGTAGGACAGTTGGAAATTCGCCCCCTTGTGGTAGTCGTAATGCGTTAAAAATTTATTCGCATGGTTATGTTGTGACTAGTCACAGTATTGAAGATGGATGAAAAATGATCATATCTTTTTAAAAGCAGAGAGTGGTCATATTGGATAAAATCATAACATAGGCGATAAAATAATAATAAAGAAATTGACATAAGGAATCGAATCGCGAGACCTGAAGATACATACCAGTATTGATGTAGGTGTAGAGAGTATGACTGACAGGACAGGACAAAGCTCTATGGTGATCATGTATAAACAGATTATACATGGGGAAACGTTGAGGTGTGTGTATACGAGGCTTACGACATGAGCCGGAGGTCTCTCTGTGTGTGTTGACAGGCGCTCAGGATTAGAGGCTGTTGCGAAAAATGATGCCGTTGGCCTCTTAAAATAGAGGGAGATGGGGACACTGAAGAAAACAAAAGCACTGCCGCTACATAACGGTGACTCAGAGTGCGACCGGACCTGAGACACAACACATACACATGCAGACACACTCACACAGACGTGTTTACACATACATGCATACATACATACACACATACCGAGCTGAAGCAGGAGCTGAGATGGCTGTGACAGGAGCTGATGGTAAGGATGACTGCACTTCCACTTGGGGGTACATAGCAATCGGTTCTGTAGCGTAGGAGGAAGATTAATGGGTGAAGTGGAGTTTCTTATTGTGCATTAGAGGGTTGTAATGCGTCCTCAGCAGTGCGGGAGAGCTGAGAGAAACGCTACGGTTCTCGGAGGACAGGGTATGCTGTATGACGCTGCAGAAAGCAAGAAGCTCACACGCTTGTACAGTACAGCTACCAGCTTTCTGTAATAGAGCATCCTTTTTTTTTCTAATATGTAGCTGCTATTCAGAAAAGAGCATGATGAATTATACACAAGAGCCTGGAGTGTGTACAGTTGCTTGTTGTCGTGTGTGTGTGCTGGTTTGGGACATGCAGCTGTTGAGCGAGTGAGGAGCGCAGCGCAGCACTACACAGGCACGTCAGGAATGCGTGCTCCTTAACAGGTCTGGCAGGAATGCAAACCTTGACATTTCTGCGTGAGAAAGGACACCAGAAGCTGGCACAGTTCTCACACAGCCGAGAGTGCCTTTCTATCGGCAGCCAAGGAATAACTAGAACTGTGTTACCAGATCCACTGGCATTGGAATAGGAGGGGGGTTTAGAGGGTTTTGTCCCACACCCCACCCTATTTTATTTCACATACGGTATTGAGTAGCTGAACGGCTTTGCTGCAGACATTTCTAATCACAGCACCAACACGATCATTCTCACATCTGGGCATCTCGGCACAAAAATTGTTACATGGTAGATCGGGCATCACATTGAACATCTCTCTCTCTTTCTCTTTTTCTCTGTTAACTTTACAAGGCTAATGGGAAGTTCGCCACGGATTTGCAAAAAGTTCTCCAGGATTTGCTTCTGAGACTACTAAAGATTCAATATTTAAGAAAAATAGACATGCAAAGTCTGTATCGTTATTTTTCTTGTGCTTTTCTTGCTCACATTGTTCTCTCTGCTGTAAAAAAAAAAAAGTTAAAACATTTCAAAACTTCACCACAGTACTCTCAAGTGTGAAATTTTACATTTAATAAAAACTTTTTATTATATATTTGTTCAGTTTTTAAATGATTCCAGCAAGAGCCAGTAGTAATTAAGTAGAATTTATTTTATTTTATTTTATTATTATTATTATTATTATTATTAGTGGTAGTATTAGCAGTATTAGGAATGTGAGTCAAATGAGAACTTTAATTTTTTTAAAATTTTGCATTGCTTATTGCAGATAGGTTTATTGCATTTTTCTACA
Organism: Pangasianodon gigas; assembly: GCA_022758105.1. Lineage (NCBI taxonomy): Eukaryota > Metazoa > Chordata > Actinopteri > Siluriformes > Pangasiidae > Pangasianodon > Pangasianodon gigas. The sequence goes on along the minus strand of CM040464.1, from coordinate 6,657,359 downwards.
TAATCTCCATTTTTTTCATTCATTGCAAGTGTTCCAGTGCCCCTTTAGATTCCTTTAGATTTTTTAAAATATATATTTATGTCACACTTTTACGGGTTCATTTGATTCATTTACCCCGTAATTATTTAAAATAATTACTATTTACCCCTCCCTTCTTTAGGGTGGTTCCCCTCTCTCTTATTGTCGTTCTGGCGTGTGTTATCATCACAGAATTATATATATGCATAATTATAGATCAGTGTTCCTGTGACACACTAACCAGTTTTCTGAAGAGCGTAGTGTCAAAACACACCAGGCAATCCAGGGCTATTTCCAGCCATCATGTTGATAGGAGCCATCAAATATATATATGTGAGCGCCTGTTCAAATGACAGGGGTGATTACAAGCATGGCAGTGACTGAGAGGCCTCTTTGCGGCACTTTTGATCACAAACAAAAGAGATCACCCAAAGGAATGTGTCAAAGAGATAATGATGAGTAGAGCTGCATTGTCACTTCTCTGTAGTGAGTGTATAGATTCAGCTCAATGTTCTGCATTTAAGATCAAATTTACTACAATTCCATTTTGATTGTAAGAGCCATCTGCAATACCACAGCACACTTCGAGCCCCAGCATGTGAATAACGTTTGCTGTGTTCCTGCAGAAATGCCCCGGCAGTTCCCCAAGGTTACGCTGAGTGACGTGGACGAGGAGGTGCGCCTGCTGGCTGAGAAGGTGTACGCCTCTGCGCTGAAGGAGGAGGAGAATAAAGATGCTATTTCCATGTACACGGTACCTGAAGACTGTCCCATCGGCCTTCAGCAGGCCAAGGAAAGGGAGCTCCTCCGGGAGCTGGCTGAACAGCAATCCGAGGAGACGGCCAAGAGGTCAGCATGGGCACGGTGCAGCGTGGGAGAATTTTAGTGAGACTATCCCTTACAGCAGGACAAAAAGAAACTCCTGCTGTAGTCTTCAGATAACACACAGGGATGTAGATTTGTAAATTAATTCAATTATAAATGAATAAACTACACGATTAAAGGTGCAGTCTGCAATTTGTCAAAACGTTTCTAATCCGGTAACAATTATATAATTTTAAAGATACCGTCGAAAAAAATGTGATCCGCAAAATTTAGGTGCAATCTGTCTGGTTTCTTTATTTCAGGGTTCTGTTCACATTTTTCCAGCCCAGAAATTAGTCCGCCAACCCCCCAGCCAAAGCAAAGCTGCTCAGTCCCAGCCCTTTTTGTTAAACTCAAAAAGATGCAGTTTCTTAAGGCAGCAGAGGGTGCTAATCATTACTAACACAGTGCTCTTTTAAAACAAGACAAATAAGATACATTTCTCCTTGAACATGCAGGAAGAAGAGTTTGAAGATGATTCGATCTCAGTCCATGCAAATCCCTGTTTGTGTGGATTGGGCAAGAGCTACACCCACTCCGCTCGTGTCCCCGTCCTCCACCTGTCCCTCCATCCCAGACAACTTCCCCGAGTACCAGAGAGTCACCATCAGTGGGGATTACTGTGCTGGGGTAGGTTCGTTCATTTGTTTGTTTGTTTGTTTGTTTGTTTGTTTGTTCGTTCGTTCGTTCACTCACTCACTCACTGAGTTTAATTGTTGGATTGTTATGAAAGGTGTGGTCAGTGATTTTTAAGGATGACCACTGTGTGTAATGAGGTGGACCACAAAATCCAACCAATCAGGACAAAAGGTGTCTCTACCTGCTTGTCAATTTAGCTGCCAGTCAGTTTAAAAATATTCCACCTCTTGCACTAGCAGTATTGTTTTTGGGGGTGTGGCTTTGAAAGGAACACTGAAGAAATGGGCTGTATTTAGCTAGCTTTAGCTAATCTCTGATAAAATCACTGGCTATACCATTAACCATCTGTATGGTGAACAGCTCTTTCCAGATAATAATGATGATATATATGCTTCAGATCACTGTCGAGGACTACGAGCAAGCAGCTAAAAGTCTTCTGAAGGCATTATTCATCCGGGAGAAATACTCGAAGCTGGCGTACCACCGTTACCCCCAAACCACTGCCAGGTTCTTGCGCAGTGCTGAGAACCTGAAGTGGAGAGAGGAAGATGAAGTCCTGCCAGGTATCTGTGTGTGCTTGTGCACTATTGACATGAAATCTGTTAAGAAAAAAAGGCTGATTTTTTTTGTTTCCTTCTTTTTCTTCCATGTTGTGCTGCACTTGGCTATCCACTGTGCAGACATCTGCCCATGCCCTCAGGAAGGAGAGGACCCCTACAGCATGGAGAACATTCCGGAGAACCTGAGCTATGAGCTGAAAATGAAGGATGGGATTATATATGTGTATGATAATGCGGCGGCTCTCAGGGAGAACAGACCCCACTGTTTGCCGTACCCTGACCTAGAGACGTTTGCCATCGACATGAGCCATGTACTGGCCATGATCGCAGATGGACCCACGTGAGTATGTGTTAGCATTAAAGGTGTGGTCAGTGATTCGGAACGCCATGTGTAATATTTGGTGAAATCTCCTCCCATTTGGGCAGCTTCGAGAAACTTTGGTCTTTGTGGTAGCCCAAGCTTTTTAAATTGAGAAAAACAGTACATTGTATGGACCACCAACGTCCAACCAATTAGAATGATGACGCCTGTCAATCACGTTGCCTGTCAATTAAAAAAACTCCACCCTTTGTTGAGTTTTAGGGGTGTGGCTTTGACGGGAACACTGAAGACATAGGTTGTGTTCGTTTTTATATTTTAATTTTAAAACCACTAGCTTTAGCTCGCTTTAAAGGAAACCAGAATGTAAACATGCACCAAAAAACAAACAGATTCACGATTTCACTGATCTTTTCTCTCATTCCAGAAAGACGTACTGCCACAGACGACTGAACTTCCTGAGCTCGAAGTTCTACCTGCATGAGATGCTCAATGAAATGGCTGAGCTTAAAGAACTCAAAGGGGTCCCACATCGAGATTTCTATAACGTCAGGAAGGTGCGACTTGTACTTATATTAGTTGTCACATAGTATTTCAGCTATGCATCATTGCTTGTACTAGTTTTCCCCCATAAATCTGTCCTGTTTGTGATTGGCTGTTCACAGGTAGACACTCATATCCACGCTGCAGCCTGTATGAACCAGAAACATCTACTTAACTTCATCCAGAGTACCTATAAGACAGATGCAGACCGTGTGGTGCTGGAGAAGGCCGGACAGAGACTGACCCTCAAACAGGTCTTCAACAACCTCAACATGGACCCTTACGACCTCACTGTGGACTCGCTGGACGTCCATGCTGTAAGCACTTCCAGGTGCCTCTTGGCATATCACATCGATATGGTATAGGGTTGGTTGGTACAGACAAAATCCTGTATTATCGTCTTTACAGAATTCCCTGATCCACTTTTTCCTATTTTTAATACAATACAGATATCAGAGCTCTATTGGCTGTTACTGATCTGATCTAACCCCAGGGATGTAGCTATAAATGGATAAACAGCATGATGTCATTCTATAATAAATAAAAGATGTTAGTGTTAGGACATTGCTGTGGTATAAGAGGAATAAAACACTTCAGGATGTGCTGTAATGGATGTTTAAGCCCACTGCTTAGTTTGGTTTGTAGCGGTTTTGCAGAATGCAGCACTGTGAACCTGTGAACCATTGAACCCTGGTATGACATCCGTTTTATCCTCTGCACTTTGACACTAATATGAGCCGACATTAATCTCACACAGGGCAGGCAGACATTTCATCGCTTTGACAAGTTCAACTCCAAATATAATCCGGTGGGAGCGAGCGAGTTACGAGAAATCTACCTGAAAACTGACAACTACATCAAGGGCGAGTACTTTGCACGTTTGATAAAGGTACATTGTGTGTGTCTCTCTTTTTTTAAAATAAGATTTATACTAAATTTGATGCATCAGTCTATTCTAATTTCACGCTCCTTGTATCAACAGGAAGTCGCTCATGATCTGGAGGAGAGTAAGTACCAGCATGCTGAACCCCGCCTTTCTATCTACGGACGCTCCCCGGAGGAGTGGGAGAGCCTTTCCCATTGGTTTATTCAACATAAAGTTTACTCCCCCAACATGCGCTGGATCATTCAGGTGCCCAGAATATAGTAAGTGCTAGTATTATAAGTAATAGTAACTGCAGAATTACCTAATGTACCTTGCCCTTATATAAACAACCAGAAAGTATACTGAAAACATGGGAAATAAATGTTAGATACAATAAGAGAAATGGCTTAACATCATGGCTTTCTCAGTAAGAATCAGAAGTGGTACAGCAGTCAGCTTCAGAATTATTGGCACCCTCAGTAGAGACTGGTTAAAAAAAAAGGTTATGAAAATATGTCTTTGTGGTTAATTAGTTTAATATCACACTGAAAATATTAATTTTTAACTTTTAATTGAAGTAAATGTATCCTTAGACAATAATAAAAACCCTCTATCAAAAATATGTCACAATTATTGGCACCCCTGTATATAGTATTTTGTGGTGGCTCTTCCATAGTGCTTGATTAGATTAGAGAATACAGAGCAAGGAATCTGAGAAACCGCTCCTCGACACAGAGTCTGTCCAGATCTTTCAGCTCTCAAGGTTAGATTTCTCTCGTTTTCATTGCAATGTTCAAACCAAAGGCGTTTTTCCATAACCATTTTTAACAAACGTTACATGGGTCTAGCACACATTTTCTCAAACCACTCCTGACTGGAACGTGCACCTGAGAGAATTAAAGCTGTATTTAGGAGGTAAAAAAAAAATAAAAATTCATGAAAAGATTACAAATAGATCAACTCTGGAGTTACACCAATTAGCCAAAATTATATATGAATATATATGATCATTGGAGACCGTACAATTTTGCCTAACTCCTTATATATAACTCCATATAAACTTCCTTACAGTGATATTTTTATGTCACGGAAGCTGATTCCCAACTTTGCCAAGATGCTGGAGAACATCTTCCTCCCCTTGTTTGAGGCGACTGTGAATCCTCAGAAGCACAAAGAGCTGCATGTGTTCCTCAAATATGTGAGTGGGTTTAAATTAACACACACACACACAGAACTGCAGTTTATCTTGATAGTAGCTGATGTGCTTGAAATTACACCATATAGCATTAGAATAAGTAAAGAATGAAACACTCAGGCATGCTCTTGTAGGAAAATAATCAACAACTGAGTGGTGTGATGAAGCAGAGTTACTCTTACCACCCCAAAGTTTATTGTTTTTCTATAACAGCACATCCCGAAGTGTTTTATTCCCCTTTTACCACAGCAATTATATTTTCTTATTAATTAAAGAATGCCAAGTCATACTTTTTATAGTTACATATAATTTTGTACAACATCCATGAAACACGTGTACGTAAAGGAACATTATTTAAAGAGACTCTGGAGTCTCCTCCCATAAATGTCAAATAAATATCTCCTTACAGAGAAAACATCACCATATCAACTTACATGTTTTTCTTTGTTCCTATGGAAACATATATAGGAACAACAGTCATAACAGTCGTATATTAGAATGAGTACATTAATATAAACCTGTGATTTGCAGCTTCTCGACTATCAGAGCTGCTGTTCTAGAAAATGATTCAACACCTTCTGACCAATCAGATTTGAGAATTCAACAGCACTGTGGTGCAATACAAATATACAGTATATACATATAGTTAATTAACGATCCCAATATACCCAATATACTTTTCTGTTTTAAATGTTCAATGATTTTTAACTAGCTATGCAAGCATAGCAAAAAAATAAATAAATAAATAAAAAAAACATAATTTAAAAAAAAAAAAAATCATGCCATGTTGTGTTTTTTTGTTTCATTTTGCTTATTTATAGTGGTGGTGTTAATCGAACATGTACACAGAATCTCTTCTCTTCTAGTCATTTGGACAAATCAGTAGCTTTTTAGAAAATATTAAAACATCTTTTTACTTAAATCACATTAATGTTAAGTTGCATTTATTCGCATTGGACTTTATTACTAGTAAATTGCTTTAACCCCCACACTTGCTTAATACTGTGTATTTCTATCTCGCACACACACCTTTTTCCTTTTCACCTCATCATGCTTGTTTTCTCCTCCTGTAGGTGACCGGCTTTGACAGTGTGGATGACGAGTCCAAGCACAGTGATCACATGTTCTCTTACAAGAGCCCCAAACCTGAGCAATGGACCACCGATGAGAACCCGCCTTACAGCTACTACCTCTTCCACATGTATGCCAACATCATGGTGCTCAACAATCTGCGCAAGTAAGTAGTGCTCTTGGCTATTTGTAAGACCAGACCAGAACTTTCCATTAGACCGTATGACATCATTTATCAAAATAGGGAGATGATCACAATAGTCGTGCCACTAACGCGGGTCTTATGGGGCCTGTCTTAATCATTCCTCTAAAGAGGAGCTGTTTTACTGCAGGGATTAGAAGTACTCTGAATAATCTCTGGAGGACGTGCAAGGTCACTGAGTTGGCGTGTGTGTGTGTGTGTGTGTGCGTGCGCGTGTGTGTAGGGTATCAGTGCCTTCTATAAATACCATTGTATCAGTGTACCATTGTATCATGTGTGCTATAGAGTTACAGTTATATATACAATTATTAATGTGCTTATTACAATATGTAATTGTTTCCATAGTAACAGCTCATTCACAGAGACTTATATGGCAGATGCTCCACATAATCTAAATAATAAACCTAATAATAAATATATTTAAAAATATATATTTAAAAACTGATGGTAAATTGCTGTGTTGTAAGTATAAAACACTTCATGACATGCTGTTATAGGAAACTAATCAACTTTAGCATGGTAACAGTAACTGCTTCATCACATCACACCACCCCATCATTGATTATTTTCCTATAACAGCACACATTGTTGTGGTTTATTCCTTACATACAGTATACATACATACATACTATACACAGATGTGTGCAAAAGTTTGCACACCCTGTAAAACGATAAACTGTAACATAGCGCTACAGTTATAATTTTTATTCCCCAGAAATCACATGGGATACAAAAATTTGCACCCCATTAGTGTGTTTCTGCATGTGTGTGTGTGTTTGTTTTTGTGTGTGTAGGGAGCGAGGTCTGAGTACCTTCCAGTTCCGTCCACACTGTGGTGAGGCCGGCTCCATCACTCATCTGGTCTCAGCTTTTCTCACTGCGGATAACATCTCTCACGGCCTCAACCTCAAGAAGGTAAAGTGCTTTTTAGTCTCTCTCTCGCTCTCCCTCTCCCTCTCCACTGCTTCTTTTCAACCACCACTTTCCATTAGCTTATCGCACTCCAGTGGACAGCTTTATGAGTCGCTCTGTTCATTACTTAGTGATGGCTGTCCCATTGACCCGCACCCGCATTTCATTTTGTTATAGATGGTTATTTTATGATTTCTGCATTATTGATTCAGTATGAAAGCATTTCATATTTCCAAACAAAAATGAATGTGAAGGAAAAATGTTTGCATGTCAGGAAAGAAAGCAACATATTACGTAACAGACCACTTTTCAGACCAAAAACATGATGAAGGCTGCTGGGTTTTGCTACAAAAAAGTAAGTGAGACAGTCAATGTCTCCAGAAGAACTGTAGCAGATTCTTCAAGATGCTCAATAAAACTTACCCACTAATTTCCTTATAAAACTGCACAAAGTGTCCTGATGTTTTTTTTTAAAGCAAAGGGTCATCACACCAAATACTGACTGTGAGTTTATTACTGTTTACTTCTCTTTATAGTATTTTTTATGTAAAAATGTTTAATTTAATTTTTTAAAAAGGCATCTTTGCTTTAGAGCATTTCTTGGCATGTGCCTAATACTTTTGCACAGTATAATATATATTAAAAATGATAAGAAAAAGAACTAATTACTTCACTACTTGCACATAGAAAAAAAACACTTTATAAATTTCACACCACCAAAACATTAATATTAAAAATATTCGTTTAAATCTCTATATTTTGCTGTTGTAGTTACAACTTGTTTGTTGAATTAAAGCAAATTTCCTATCCTTTTATTATTATTATTTTACATTCATTCTTTTTAATAAATGGGTCAGTTAGTATATTGTGCAAGTATACTGGTTTAATATTAAATATGAATTAATTAGGCACACACTCATTTTATTAATTGACTTGTTGTGAAAAAAAGCTGTTATACTGTACATAACGTGTGTTATAGTATGTGTGTGTGTGTGTTCTCAGAGCCCCGTCCTTCAGTACCTGTATTACCTGGCCCAGGTACCCATCGCCATGTCCCCCCTCAGTAACAACAGTCTGTTCTTGGAGTACTCAAAGAACCCGCTGCGAGAGTTCCTGCACAAGGGCCTGTGTGTGTCTCTGTCCACTGACGACCCCATGCAGTTCCACTACACCAAGGTCAGAACCTTAAACTGACACACTGCTTCAGAACATCTAAGTTCAGTTGTATGTATACATACATATTCAGAGGAATGAAATACCATTGAGTGCAAAAGTTTGCACCCCCTTTGGGTGAAAAATGTCTTTTTAATTACATTTTATCATTTATCTTCAAAATAGAAATGGTTTATTTAATAATGATTTTCAATTTAAAATCCGTTACAAAATACTTGAATATTAGCAACAGGGACTTGGACAGAACTCAAAAGTTTGCATCCCTGTTGATGTGCTTTAGTAAACTTTTTTGAATTTGTGCCTCATGGCATCAGTGTGTCTTAAACTAGTTTACTAATGTTTAATGTTACTTAAACTAGTTTACAAAACTTTGTTAAATCTTTAACTTTGTTAAAAGTTCAAATAATCTTCAACTCTCCCACAAATTTGTTCTGAAAATACTATAGCACTATTCGGAGAAATTAGACTTTATGTGATTGAAAATGGTATGTGATTGTAAAAGCTCATTAGTAGTAATATAATAATTGAAGAATCATAAGAAGCACTGCCAGAACTTCACTCGAGTTGCTGTGATGTGTTTTAGGAAGCCCTAATGGAGGAGTATGCTATCGCAGCCCAGCTCTGGAAGCTGAGCACGTGTGATTTATGCGAAATCGCCAGAAACAGCGTGCTGCAGAGCGGCCTATCTCATCAGGTAACGTCCTCGCAGCTATAAAACAGAAATGATCTCTAATAAAAGGAAGGGATCATAAGCCATGTCGCTCTTTGTTCTATCTTGTAGGCCTTTGTTTATATTATACCTGTTGAATTCTCGAGTCTGATTGGTCAGAAGATGCTGATTCATTTTCTATGGCAAATCACAGGTTTATATTAATGCACTTGTTCTCAATACATCATTGTTTCTATAGTAACAGCTTACAAAGGGACTTGTAAGCTGTTACTGTATGGGTGGAAGCTCCATAAAATCCAATTCTAATAATAAACACATTAAAAATTGTGCTATCATAAGAAAAAAAATCATTGATATGATGAGGTTTTCTGTAAGGAGAGTTTATTTAACATTTATGGAAGGAATCTCCAGTGTTAACGCTTTGTAACAGTAAATTCTCTGGCATATAGTTTGCACTTTGCAGTTTCTCTGTAACATGACGAGCGTTTTTTTTTTTTTGTCTTATTAACTTTAAGAGTGAGAAAAAAACAGAAGCTGTTTAGAGAGTGGCTGACTTATAGCTGTATTTTAACAGGAACTAACATGTTTTGTGAACATGCCACAACATAAAATGTAACAATCAATGTTTAAAAAGCATGACGTTTACTAATAAATTTAAAAAAAATGTAATTGTTGGCAAATTGGTGTGGTATAAGAGTAATGAAACACTTCAGGATGTGCTGTTATAGGAAAATAATCAACTTTAGGTTTTTTTGTCTTATTAAATTCAAGAGAGAGAAGAAAGAGAGGCTGGTTAGGGAACAACTGTTTCTACAGCATTAAATGCAACTATAAATGGATAAAAAGTATGACATGTTGTTCTGTTATAGAAAAATAAGTGAATGTGATTAAACATGGTTGTAGGTAACTTTTAATACGGTTATAATTTTCATAATATTTACTCATTTGAATGATTCTCGTGTTGCCAGACACAAGAAAATAAATGCTTTAAATTAGATTGTCATTTACAGCATACCTTATTTTCACATATTTGAAATGATTTTCAGTGAATTAATGAATTTCCTAATTAAATATGTAAAACAAACAAAGCCTAAAAGTGTCCTAAAAGTGGTCCTACAAAAATAATCTGTGTTTCTCTGGGACTGAATCTCAAATGGCATTTTATTGTGCATTTAGTGCACTACAGTGACATTATGTTATACCCTATGTAGCGAGCATACATAGTGAATAGGAAGGTATTTGGGATTTGGCCTAAGTAAATAAAAAAAAATACAAATACAAAATCACATACATAATTTAACAACTGTTGGTTCCTGAATTTTTGGACATCCTGTATATTATTTATTACATTATAAGCTTATATTATTTCTACAAATACTAAATATCAGCAACACAAGGTTTAAATAAATTTAAAAAAGTTTTGCTGATATTTAGTATTTGTAGTAAAGTTAGAGCAAAAGAGTGTAAGAAATGGAGTATACATTGGTATTGGTATATCCTATGTAGCAAGCATATATAGTGAAAATGAAGGCATTTTATGTTATTATTACTGTTATTATTTGACAGGAGAAAAAGCACTTCCTTGGGGCCGACTACTTAAAGGACGGCCCTGAAGGGAACGACATCCGGCGCACCAACGTGGCACAGATCCGCATGGCCTACAGACACGAGACGCTGTGTAACGAGCTCAGCTTCCTGGTGGACGCGGTGAAATCCGAGGCCCTGGGCTCGCAGATGTAGTCACAGCAACACACCCGCTGCCATAAGACTGTAGCCATACATACACACTTGCATGCTGCCTTGTACACAAGACTGCACACATCAGGTATTACTTAATTGCTGCTGCTCGGGTTAGTGGAAGAAAACAAAACAAAACAGCCTGCCTCACTGTAATCCACACTGCAAGTCTTCCATGTGAGTCCAGGTCTGCATGCGTGTTCACTGTGGCCTGCAGTTTTGCACTGAGCAGTACATCCTTGGAGATGAAGTGCATCAGGGACTGAGGAGATGCGCAGTAGAAAGCCAATGCAACGGCGCCCCCTGGTGGAGGCGATCATACTTTCATCAACAGACTTGAAACAGGGAAAACTGTAGATTATGCTTTTATAGTGGTTTTGAGTGTGGAATATGTGCATTATTTTATATATATATATATATATATATATATATATATATATATATATATATATATATATATATATATGTATACACAAAATAATGTACATATACACATATATATACACACACACACACACACACACACACGCACATACTAGATTCTCACCAGTAGAACAATGTTATAATGAGATCTAGGACCCGATCTAGATCCCAATGATGCTGAGTGAAGATACAAACACTGGACCTCATTTATTGAATGTATAAGATACTATAAGAACTTGAAAACAATGTAGCTTTGTAGCTAATGTGCTGTCTGTTCATCCAACACCCTGAAAGCTTTTCCGTTGCATCTAGTGGCCTTTTCTTCTATTTATCTCAGAATTCCTACAATATTGCACATACTGTATATAAAGATATATAGCACGTTATTCTTTATTAATACCTGAATAGTATGGAGAGAAAAAAAGCAAATGTATCTTTATATTGTTATAGTGATAAATAAATTGTTTTCTAGGAGGAGAGAAAGAAAAAAAAGTCTGAAAAGAGACATCTGAAACTTTTGAAGCTGGATCACTGCCAGTTGTATGCAGTCAACTCCAAAATTATTGGCTCCCTTCATAAAGATGAATCTAAAAAAACAATGAATGCAGTGACTGATATAGAGTGCTTAAATGTATTGGAATGGTGTATTTATTTTAACACTATTACTTCAAACGTTTTCTTAAGTAGACCAAATGTTTCCTGCAAAAACACTGGTTTCAAAAGTATTGGCACCTGCATGACACACTTGAAGACACTTCTATGTGCAGAACATTTTTGTGTAGATTTGTAATGTTAAGTTTGTGCATGTGTACACCCTTTTTAATTCCCACGACAAGTTTCAGATTCAGAGTCTGAGATTGGATATCACAAAACACTGATGTGTTTACAGGTCTCAGTAAAAAAATAATTAAAAAGAGAATGATTTTTGCAGGAAAGGTAATCAGTTTCTCCTATTGCTTGAGAGGAAACTAGACTCATGATCTTTATAGAATCGTGATGTTTATTTTATTCAATTTTTTCCCCCTCATTCTTATAAAGTGTGCCAATAATTCTGTCGACTGTATCTCCACTGGCATCCAAAAAAGTCATATTTATTTAAAAAGAAATCAAACCACATTTCTGTCTCAATCATATTCACAAACATGGGTCTACTGTACAAATATAATAATCACTATAAAAGGAAAATAATAATACAAAAGGAAAAACACCACATACAAATCATCAGCAGAAGGGAATATGAAAAATGTTTGTTCTGTTAAACAAATAAATAAATACTTTTGCATGATGCCATTCCAGCAGATGTCGAGCTCAGACCGATGGTCTGACTGTCATGGCTGGTTAAGATGGCTCTCCGTTCTCGCTCTCCGGCTTGATAGTCACGCCGACATCGTTAGTGTTAGACGTTGTTTTGTGTTGGTTTTTCACTTCAGCCTGAGACTCCTTTCCAGTTTTCCCACAAATTTCAGTCTCTATGTTCTCTTTCTGCTGACTTTTGTTCCACCGGCCCACTCTGTTCCTACAGTGATAAAAAGTCAGAACTGGATTACTTTATCAGATTTAAAGCACAGTATAGTATAGTACTGTGCACAAACTCGACCATTTCAAGCTTCAGCATCAATACATTTTCATAATGAACAGTCTTACTGATTTATTTTTTCTGAAACAGATTTATTAATATTCTTTGAAGGAGTAAATAGACCATCACTTACTTTTTGAAGTAACAGACAGCAGCCACAGCGAGCAGCAGGAAAGCGAAGACGGTTGTGAGCATAGCAATCAGGCCAACTAGGACATCAGACAACAGAGGTAGAGAAGGAATTTTTTAACTTGCACTTACAAATGTTTGTAGACCAAATGAAAAAAAGCAAATAAATCAAATAAAAAATATTAAAAAAGCACCTGCAGTGGTAGGGCTTGTGAAGCTAAAGGCCTGCGATTCAGGCGTGTCATTCCCAGCCGAGGAGTCCACAGATTCAGGAGGACTGGAGGAAGTGGACTGCAGATCATCCCGAGATGCTGAACGAGTCGTTTTTGCCAGTTTCGGATGAGCTCCAGATGTGTGAGCTGTAGGCGTGACAGTGGTGCTCGGATTCTCGTGCACTGTGTTCACGTGAGCTTCATAATCTGCAATGAAATCATTCCATCATCATTACACAGGATGCATGTTTGGTAACGTTTGGGCAGATGCCAGTGCAGCCCACTGATTTCCTCTGACATTCCGGGAGGAAATTAGTTTTGGCTGAATTGACGTTTAAAAGTTTCCCATTTCCTGTGAGAGCACTATGCACTGTTTTAAATGTGATGCCAAGAGAGATAAAAGATTGGCAAAGCAAGACTGGACAAAAGCTGGAAGAAAAAAAAAAACTAAGAGCTGCTTGACGAAACAGAATTTTCTTTGCAGTAATGTTACATGTGCACCAGCCATAATACCCTTAACTATCCAAAAAAAACCCCAAAAAAAACATGGACTCCTGTATGACTGCAGTACAAATTAATTGTAGTGTTGCCTAATATTTGTCTAGCTGGATTTGATTTATTGGAGATTTTTGAGCTATTTATTCATAAACCTTCCAGCTAGAACCCAAAACCAGTTACTATGTTAATTTGTAGTGCCAAAATATTTTGCATCATATTTTCATATGATCAGCAACTTTCCTAATTGTATTAAGTTTTTTTTTAAAAATTACACTTTTGGAATTTTGGCATAATTTCAAACCTTATGTCATTAATTATTGTGTGAAATTATTGTATATATTAAAATCAGGGAAGCAAGCAAGATGCCGAGTGGCTGCCCCAGATTGCATTTAGGGGTTTCACAGCAATAGGGGGTGAATACTTTTGCAATCCCCATTGAGAACCAGATGTATACATGCACACATTGAGATAATATTCTGTGTGCTACCTGTTAAATTGAAACAGAAGACATCAAATGGAGAGCTGAGAGCGTTGCGCCAGGTAATAATCCCAACTTTGCCTTGACCACAGGATTCTTTGGGTTGAATTCTGGGAATAACAGCGACTTGTTCATCGATCCAGCCGAACCTGCAGGATAAAAGAGATGTGCGTGAGAGACACATTACAACAAATCATTCATGTAAACTGTACTGAATCATAACAGGTCATACTTGCACGTCTCGAAGCCATGTGCAAGTGCTTTTTCCACCTGCGCCTTGTCTGCTATGGCCACACCCAGCTGGTCACACACGTCTCTGGCTACAGATGCGTTGAAGGCATAGCCACTGGAGAGCGATGCGTGGAACACGCCGGACACGCTGCCATGTTTGGGGTAAACTGTTTAAGGGAATAAATGAATCAACGAATAAATGCACAAATAAATAAATGACTATAAAATATTTTAGCATCATTAATGTTTCAAGCAGAACACCTTCAGAAAGCAAAGAACCCATAACTATCCCAAGACTTTATTTTCAATGAGTGTACAAACTGAAGGGCAGTGGTTCTCAAACCTGGGGTCCTTGAACTAAGAACCAATGTTCTCAAGGGTTCTTCTGTTTGTACACTTGTTGGCAATTTAGGTCTTTTGAGCAGTGTTTCTTTCAAAATTAATTATGGAACCCAAAACCCTTTTTTTTTTTTTTCTTCAAAAAGCATACATGCTGAAGAACTTCAATATTCTACTTGAAACACTCTCCAAAAAGGGAGAGATCAACAAGAATTAAAATTATGGTTCTAGGTTAAACATTTTTTTCCTTCTTTTTCTAAGTGTGTACCTTTGAGGGAACCCTTAAAGGCTATAAAATCTACGACATAAAGGCTACAACAAAGAGATTCAGAGAAGGTTCCCAAGGAGAACCCCCTTTAGAAAGCTGATGGTATTTAAGGGTTCTTAGAGAGAGAGAGAGAGAGAGAGAGAGAGAGAGAGAGAGAGAAGCTAAAGAAGCTGTTAGGGTTCTAGATTAAACCTTTCCCAAGAGTGTACCTCTGGGAGAACCATTAAAGGCTAAAAAACCCTACAACATAAAGAATTTCAGTTTCAGAGAAGGTTCCTAAGGCTCTTTAGAAAGCGAAGGGTTCTAACATAGAACCTTAAAAGGTTCTTGAAAGAGAAAACCCAAAGATGCTTTTAGGGTTCTAGGACTTTTTTTTTAAAGAGTAAACCTCTGAGAAAACAATTAACAGCTAAAAAACTCCACAACATAAAGAATTTCAGTTTCAGAAAGGGTTCCAAGGAGAACCACTTGGTTCTAGGCAAGATCCTCTTATCCATCCAAAGAACTTTTGCTACAAGCATTGATATATTTTTCTTCTTCTATGAACCTTGAAATATATGTATGTAAAAATTCAACAACACTGTGAGCTGTTTAATTACAGCAAAGCTGTCAATAATCACAATATTAAATTTGAAATTCTTTCCAAAAAAAAGAAATGCTATTTCGTGCTAAGTCAGCAGACACGTGAAAGAAGCATACCTCTGATCTGTCTGATATCAATAAGCAGAGCTGATGTGACAAAATGAGCCAAGAGGAGCAACAGCATCCCAGTTTTTGCCATGGTTGATGAGTCTGTCCTCTCTCAGCGCTCTGAGATGAGTCGTGGACTGATGAGTGTGTGTCCAGGAGTTATAGAGTGCGGATCTCCCCTGGGGTAGCGGGGCGGGAGATTGAAGGGGCGGTTATCTCACAAATACCCCTGTACTTTGTGTCACAGCGAGGCCATTGTGCCAGGGGAAGAGGAAACAGGAGGAAATGGGCCTGCATCTCTGATGAGGTCAGGAAAGAACCCCGGCCGAGCAGCGATGGCTCATTGATAGCACACTGATAACTGACCCTGCTGATTGACTGTATGCTTAAACATGATCAGCATTTCCAAACTTCACACTTAATGAAACGTGTGTAATGGTATGATTTAAAATATTGGCACCCCATAAGGCGTGTAGAGAGTTTAAGATTGACCAAGGGACAGTTGTGGCTCTTTGGGAGTGTCTAGAACAAACAAGTCTTTGAAGCTTTCCCACAGGACCACTGTTAAATGCTTGATATGAAAACGTTTCATCTCTCAGGACTGTTTGTTTAGCTTTGGTACCCAATTATAAAAGTGATTAGTGCAATATTCCTGTGTTTTTTAGTGTAATCTCTGTCCACGGTATCTGTAGTGTATGCTTAATTACAGTACACATTTTCCTTTATCTAGAAAAGAACAGAAAATTTGTTTACTGCAAACTCATAAAGGAGTTATAAAGGAAGTCTAAAGGCAGTTGTTGAACTCCATCAATAAATGAATAACTGGTCCTTGCAGAGAAGGAACTAGTTTTGCTGTGGTGACCAGTGGAGTTGTGTGGCTCTGATGGCATATGGATACCACAAAACCTTTAGGAAACTGTAAAGTAACCGGAACTACTTTTTATTGTATTGCTCCAGCACTGAAAACTTTACGCTTTTGGGAAGTCTTTCTCTCATCCGTCTCATCCTCACATCATGCAGGAACTCTACCAGCAAGTAATGAGTCACTTGTGTTGCTTGTAATTTGTCTCTTGTGGGTGTGTTTCTTTTAGTCCTGATGGGAAATAGTAGTAGCCAAAATGTAAATGCTTCTAAAGCTAACTAGCTAAACACTAATTAAATAACCCACTAGTTTAAGTGAAAATTGCTTGTTTGCTAATCTGCCTACGTTACAAGCCGAGCATGTAACGTAGACCAAAGCAAGTTAATTGTACCAGCTATGTCCACTCACTAGAGACACGAATGATCTGTGCTACTTCCTTTCAAGCTTTATTTTTCTTTGTAATGTTTCTGTAAACATTTAATGAAAGGTCATATATGACAGAATAAGATGAAACCATGGTTCTAAGTTGTTCTTTCGTTTTTGTTGCGTTAAACAGTAAATGAGAACTAATTGCAGGTAGGAACTAGTTGGGAGTGGGGAACTGAAGAAATGTCATACCTAATTTGCATAGAATTAAGAAAATGTCACTGAAATCATGGCTCTGTGGTGCACATGTACATAAAATATGTACATACAGAAAATAAACTGTCACTGTCGCTTGCTGGTGTGAGCGTAATGTAAGATGTTCTCAATTCTATGCAAATTATATATGAAGTTATAAAGTGCCAAATCCAAACGCTTGGCTTAAATGATCCCTTGGACCAGGGGGCGCGGTGGCTTAGTGGTTAGCAGTGTTGCCTCACATCTCCGGGGTTGGGGGTTTTGAGTCCTGCCTCCACCCTGGTTACACGGAATTTGCATGTTCTTTGGGGGTTTCCTCTGGGCACTCCAGTTTCCTCCCCCAGTCCAAAGGAATGTGTTGATTGGAATTTCCAAATTGTCCATAGTGTGTGAATGAGTGTGCCCTGTAATGGACTGGCACCCTGTCCAGGGTGTCTCCCACCTTGTGCCCCAAGTCCCCAGGGATAGGCTCCAGGTTCCCCCATGACCCTGTGTAGGATAAGTGGTATAGAGAATGGATGAATTAATCGGACCAGTTGTATGTGGTGTGACATTTCTTCATTAGCAGTTCACTCCTAACTCACCCACTCACAGCTTTAGTTCCTACCTTCCCATTTACTGTTTAACACACAACAATGAAAGGCAAACTTATAACCTTGGTTTCCTCTTATCCTATCATATACGACCTTTCATTAAATGTGTATAGACGCAAATAAAGCTTTTATAAATAAAGCTGAATATTTCCACAGTTCAAAAACTGCCCTTAGACTTCCATTATGTAAGTGGCTTTGGAGTAAATGTCCTTTTCTCAGTAAAGTGTCAAAAGTTGTTGCCTGTGGAAATCACTCACACACACTACAGATACTGTGAACAGAGATTAGGGTAAAAATTTCTTTAACAAGCAAATGATCTTTACGCTTCCTGTGATCCTTCACTGACATACTGTACAGCCTGCTTCCAGCAAAACATCCACACACACGCACTCCGTCATTTCACTGATGGGGAAATGACGCAGGTACACAGGAAGAATGAGCCATCATCAGCGAGTCAGCATCTTTTCTATCGGAATAAACTGTGCACTTTTGTTGCTGAGGTTTGCATAATATCACCTCATCATGGCAACACAACAAAATACTGCACACTAGAAAAAAGTTGAACCCCAACATAAAATTATTCAAGCTTATCCGTTTCGATTTTCAGTTCCTATATCAGTTATACTGTATGTTACATCTGTTATAGTAAATATGGACATAACAGTATTAAACTACAATAACCTTACAACCCAATATTTAGGAAAACCATATTTCATTGTACTTGCTGTACCCTATATACCACAGCTCTGTTGAATTCTCAATTCTGATTTCTCAAGTGTTGATTAATTTTCTACAACAGCAACCCTGACAGTGCAGTTGCAAAATCACAAGTTATTATTAAAGGCAAAATGGTGTTTTCTTTAAGGAGACATTTATTTAACTTTTATGGAAGGAGTCTTCAGTGTCAGCACTTTGCAACAGTAAATTCTCTGCCATAGGAAAGTCTTCAGGGCAGAAGAGTTTACACTTTGCGGCTTCTCGGTAACATGAGAAGCTGCGTTATTTGTCTTATTAACTTTAAGAGAAAAAAAAAACACAGAGGCTAGCGAGTGACTGACTTACACTGATCAGCCATAACATTAAAACCACTGACAGGTGAAGTGAATAACATTATCTCGTTACAGTGGCACCTGTCAAGGGGTGGGATATATTAGGCAGTAAGAGAACAGTCAGTTCTCAAAGT
Source organism: Pangasianodon gigas (assembly GCA_022758105.1). Lineage (NCBI taxonomy): Eukaryota > Metazoa > Chordata > Actinopteri > Siluriformes > Pangasiidae > Pangasianodon > Pangasianodon gigas. Next base: position 6,638,488 of record CM040464.1, on the reverse strand, counting down.
TGATGTGTTGAAAGCAGGAAAAATGGGCAAGCGTAAGGATCTGGGCGACTTTGACAAGGGCCAAATTGTTATGGCTAGATGACTGGGTCAGAGCATCACCAAAACTGCAGGTCTTGTGGGATGTTCAATTTCCTCTGAAGGCCAACACAGACAGAATGAAGAGAAGCTTCTTCCCACAGGCCAGTCAGGCCCTCAACCAGAACGCCACCTAGGACTAGAGCTCAGACTTGTTTGCACAACACCCACACCACCTACATTCCTGTTAATACACCCGTTTTACCCCATATTTATAAATATTTATTATACATATAGCTGCTATAACACAAGCTGTACATTTTAACAGGAACTAACATGTTTTGTGAACATTCCACAGCATGAAAAGTAACCATCAATGTTAAAAAGCATGACGTACTGTTTAGTAATAAATTAAAAATTTTAATTGTTAGCAAATTGGTGTGGAATAAGATGAATGAAACACTTCAGGATGTGCTGTTATAGGAAAATAATCAATTTCGGGGTTTTTTTTTTGCCTTATTAAATTCAAGAGAGAAAAAAAGAGAGGCTGGTTATGGAACAAATGTTTCTACAGCATTAAATGCAACTATAAACGGAGAAAAAGTATGAGGTAAAGCTGCAACTTAATTTTTCCAATGCTGGAAAGCCTATAGGAGAGAGGACGTTGTGGTTTGTGCTTTCTTGAGAACTTGACAAGCTGCATTTTTTTTTCTTGGTTTTAAGAGAGAGAGAGAGAGAGAGAGAGAGAGAGAGAGAGAGAAGAGGCTGGTGAGGTAACGACTGTTTATAACTGCTATAACGCAAGTGATAATTGTTTCACTTGTTCCACAACATTAAAATGTAGCTATAAATGGATAAAAAGGTATGAAGAGTCATTTGTTAATAAATAAAAGATGTGATTGGCAAATTGCTGTGGTACAAGAGGAATAAAACACTTCTGGATGGGCTGTTATTGGAAAATAATCAACTTTGAGATGGAAACAGTAAATCTGCTTTATCACACCATCCCATCATTGATTATTTTCCTAGAATAGCATTGTAGCAGTGCTGACATTATAACCATTTGAGATTTCCTCATCATGATATAACATACCATCATACACTTTACTTTAACAGTTCGAGGGTTAATTGAGCTGTAACTCCTTTGAATTTAAATAAAAGATTGTGGCATGTACTGCATTTCATTACCCTGTGTGAAACTGCTGGACCTTTTTTTAAGGCCCCTTTATTAAAAGGAGTGGAGTGGCACAAACCATTAACACACGTGAAAATTAATGATCTAAAACGATGACAAACCTCTGGTGCTAGGAAAAAAAAGTAAGTGTTCTGACATTTTTTTTTTTTGGAAAATTCTTCACACTAATGTGCTGTAAGAATACGATCCAACACCTCACATTTGAAACAGGATTTTGTGATTTCTGAAAAAAAAAAAAATCAAAATCTATTGTGTGGCACAAATATTGCACGCAAAAGCTACCTCAGAATGTCAGATCAAACAGAATGAAGACATCAGCGATGAATTTCAAAACTCAAAGATTAAAGCTCTTAAATAGTGTACTTAATTTCTCAACAACGCTTCATTCAAATAGTAAGGTTTGAGTGGTAATGTCATCGCAATCTCATTAAATGTGACGTTTGCCTCGTATCGGTACATATCAAACTATATATATATATATATATATATAATCTTACAAGGGCTCCTGATTCAACAGCATTTGATGCCATTTTGCCCATTTCCATTTTCCTTTTTTTTTTTAAAAAAAAAAACAGCTTTAAATTAAGTTATTTGGTTCCTCATGACATGATTAAGGTTCCAAAGTTCAAGTTAATCAACTCCTCAGGCTGTCTCTGAATATGCAGGTTTGGTGTTACTCTGGACTCGGACTCTTCGATCCCACATGCAGTCCTAAAAACTTCTTCTTGCCTGGAACGTTGGACTTTTCTGCCGTTGCGTCTGCGTGATCAGCGTAGAGGTTGCTGAAGAAGTTTATGAGGTTGACTAAAAGGAACACTACTAAGAACAAAGTAAGAACAATCCATAGCGTCTGGTTCCTCCTGAAGATCTTTGGACATATCCGTTCAAGGACTTCCAGAACTCGCTCAAACCTGCCAATGTAGAAATGAACGTGTTGAATTTAATATAGATGGTCAAAATATTCATTTACCAGGTTTTCTAAAACTGGGATTCTTATGTCCTGGTCCAGCTAATTAGCTAAGCTGGAGCGATGTTGGACGCAAGAAAACTGTAAGAAAATGATTCTTCAGGATCACTATTGCAATTATGATATTTTTACAAGCTATTTGCCAGAAATTCCAATCTAGTTTGCTTTATACCATGGCGCTGCTAAATTCCCAAATCTGATTGGTCAGACAGTGTTGAGCAATTTTTTTGATTAGCATGGCTCTGAGAGTAATTCCAGTTTATATCACAAGTTTATATTAATGCGCTCATTTTAATACATTATCGTTTCTATAGTAACAGCTATTCTGAGGGATTTACATGATGGACGATACATAATCTAAGACTGATAATAAACGGATTAAAACTGTATAGTCATTGATATTGTGATGTTTTCTGTTAGATGTTTATTTAACATTTACAGAAGGAGTCTCCGGTGTCAGTGCTGTGTAACGGTATGATTTCTGCCACAGGAAGCTCTTCAGGACTTTTGCGGTTTCTTTGTAGCATGACAAGCTGTGTTTTTTGGCTTATTAACTTCAAGAGAGAAAGGGGTAAAAAAAGAGAGACTGGTGTTGGAATGACCATTTATAGCTGCTATAATGTAAGTGGACATTCCATCATTTTTGTCTCATGGACATTCCATAACATTTATTGTAACTATAAGTGGTTAAAAAGGATGCCATGTTATTCATTAATCCATTAAAAATTGTAAACATTAGCCAATCACTGTGGTAAAAGAGGAATAAAACACTGTTATATTCTATTATAGGAAAATAAATTCACTACAAGTGGCCTATTTAAACAGATTGATAATTTCTCATTACCTGCTTGGCTTTTTTTCTTCTTCCACCTCTTCTCCAGTTCTCTCTTCAGGCTCCGTCTCTTTTTCTTCTGCTTTCTCTTCCTCCTCCTTCACTTCCTGGAGCTCTTTAAGTCTTTTCAGTCCTTCTTGATACCTGCAGATATACATGCATACTATTTAAGATTCATGTGACCATATTTGTTAGAATGTATATATAAATCTGGATCCATCATGTATGTGTTTTTATGTGCCTGAGATGCTAACAATGGGTGACTTGTTTTGGTGCCAAGCTATTTCACATTGTGAACATTATGTAGGAGACATTTTTATAAGATTTCCAAAAATCTAAACATAATAATTGGTGAGCCAGGCAGGAGATGCGAAAGACAAGACCCAACTAAAGATCAAGAACCCAACTCAACCCAAATCAAGAACATTTTCAGGTTTATTCATTCTGATTCATGCTGTGTTCTGAAGATCCACAACTCAAGGTCCAACCAGGCCAACTGTTTACTGATGACACAAACAAGACAGTTTGTGACATTCATGCACTCCAGCTCAAACGAACTCCTCCTTGGTGAGCTAAAAGTGATGAGAATACAACACGTCAACTAGACAGGCTGTTCTGTTTGTGGATTGATGCATGAATCTGCATCAAACTGGTTACCAGTAACACCTGTATCTTTTTTTGGAGAATGCTACATATGGCCAAAGTCTACACTAATTTCTTACGGCTCATAATATTTGAAGTGAGAGTCACAACTGACCATCTCTTAGCATTAACAGTCATCTAGTCATGCACCAGTGGAAGTTCACTGGCTTTACACCAACAATATCTAACCTTTGGACCTTATGTGAACCAGTGATGATCTGTCCCTCAAGCGAGATGGTATGGAGTTGAGTAAATAGAATAGGCAAATCATGCCTCTTGTAACAGATTAGGAGACTGCTGCAAGATAATTGTAAAATACGTTGGCATGATCTCTCAAGTTTCTTATATATACTTGGCACATATCTGTCAGACAAATAAAACCAGTGGGTTCTGAAAAACCAAAATAAATGCATTTCTTAATCCGTATGCTTTCTAGAACCTTTTCATAACAGTCATTAAAAGATCTGATTTTTATTTGTAGTTAGGTTTGTATCCATGTGCAATGCCTTGTACATCGTATGCACTTTATATTAGCTGTAGGAACATGTTGCTATAGAAAAAGAATTTCATTGTTTTCATATACTCTATGACAAAGCTGACTTGATCCCTTCACATACAGTAGTTTTTTTAATTTTACATGATCGCAGTCAAAACATAAGCCTGCAATCAACACATATTGCTCAGACATGCTAATGTGTCTGTGTGGAATCGAAGACATCGAGTTGTTACCCTTTATTGTAGGCTTCTTCCTCGATCTTGGCCTTGATCTCAGCTCTGATCTCTTCTGGACTACAGGAAGCTTTGGCCAGGGTAGCTGCCTCACCTTCCTGTTCCAGCAGAACTTTTCCACTGTATTGTTTTCAAATAGGAAAGAGGAGTTAGCACTGGAGCTATAAACGTATACCATTACGCAAGAGTATGCTATAACGCAAAATCCCTTCCCTTGTTTTAATGAAGCAGCTGGACGTTGTGTAAAACTTGTGTCTTAAAAAAAACTGCATTGTTTGAACATTTAGTTCGCAGAATATTAAACCTGTTCTCTCATGCCCAAATATCAGGCTTCAGCTGACAGACATGGCACGACGGGCCTTTTAGTCTCACCTTATTAACAAGAGTGAGCAGCGAGCCAGATGCCTGGACTTTGTCAAACACTCCAGCTCGAATGTTTAGTTTAAATCTCAGAATAGCATGTTAAACCTGCTGTATTTGGGGCCGGCACAGCACGTCCAACACTATCCAAAGCTGCTAAATATTTTAGTCTCAATGATTAACTGACCCACTCCTTGATAGGGGCTTCCTCAGGGTGAAACAAACAAACAAAATATCCTACAGCACCACAAGAGGCCACGATAAAGGATCTTGTTTTGAAAGAACCATAAATGACCACTTTGGGACGCGAAGATTACATTTCCAGAGCTTGACATTTCTCGGGCATATTTCTGTTAAGTGTTTCTTTTTAGTTACTCACTTTTCCCCTGCTGCTTGCTGTGCTGGATCTGAAGCGGAGTCGCTCTTCATACTGTTGGCCTCGCACTAAACATTAAAACGAGAAACACAAATGAAATTTCTAAGCCTCTTTCTTTCTAAGGTTCTTGTATCTTGAAATATGACCAGCACTTCTTGCATGTGTTGATGTAAGATAACTGTATGTACTTTATCAGCAACACTAATAAAGCATCATCAATCACCCAGAAGACACAGAGTGAAGGGCTACACTGCTGTCAGACAGGAACAGTTGAGTAAAATGGAGCTCACCAGTACAGGAAGTGCACCAGGACCAGGGCCAGAGCTGGGGCTAACAGCAGTGCCAAGGCTAGTACCAGGACCCGGAGCAGGGCCCCCTGTGGTTGGAGCCTGACCGGGAATGTTCAGGAGATTAAATTTGGGAACCACAGCTACGCTGACTCTCCTTCTGGGTAAAGCCTTAGAGCATAAAGTACACAGAATTCATACTCATGCCATCTAACCAAACCTAGACATTTCTGAGGCATCATTTTGTTCATTTTTTTCCCCACATATAAAATATTTGAATTACTCATTGATTCATATGAACTGATGATTCAATTGAAAACACAATACCTTTCCCATTGTCAAAGACATGGATCTCGCTGCACGTGGAACTCCATCATCTAGTCCAGAAAAGCATGAACATAAAAACAATTAGCATTCAGACTGTTCAATTCATTCAGCATTGGAGTTATCATTGCTCCACGATTACCTCCAGTTTCCACTGAGCCTCCATAACAACGGTTTGAGTTCTGGTTGGCTAGTTTCTTAAACTCCATCAGCTCTGCATGGTCCTTCTCATAGGTTCTCTTTAGGTTCTCAACATACTGCAACATCACCTCAGTGGCCTTGTTCATCCGTTTCTCCTGCCACATTGAAACACCAAGTCATTAACACCAAATATCTTCATACTCACTGATGCCTGGACCATTACTTCAATAATCAGCATAATATAAAGATCCAGTTGGGCTGAATGTTTTGACTAATGCACTGCAAACTAATACAAATTTTAAAGTTGAAGCTTAATATTCTTTTTGTGGAATCAAAATTTCTTTGTGCTGCTATATTATATTGTATTGGCTAGGGATGCAACCAAATACATTATTCTGAATCAACAGGCAATGTGGTCCAAACAAATTTGAATCTGAGAATCTTTTTTTTTTTTTAAAGAAAACTGGCTAGAAAGGGTCAAGGGCATCAGGTTGAAACCAGAGGAGTGCACCAGACATAGGAAAAAAGTAAAACAAAGACCATGCTTATTAACATGTACAGTGTTCATTTTTTTCATCCTTAGTATCTGCTTTGTCAGGGGTGCCCGGCTAGCTCAGTTGGTAGAGTGTGGGACTCTTGATCCCAGGTTTGAGCCCAACGCTGGGCACCAACCCCAGCCACTTGGGGTGCACAGGCTAGTGCACTCTCAGTGCTGGTCCCACGCCCGGATAAATGGGGAGGGCTGCGTCAGGAAGGGCATCCGCCGTAAAACCTGTGTCAAATAAATATGTGGACAATGGAAGGTGGTCCACTGTGGAGACCCCTAACTGGAGCAGCTGAAAGAACAACAACCGTATCTGCGTTGCCAGGGTTGCACTGGTTTAAATTAGGCTACTAGATGGTTTAATATTGTGGGAAACCGAACCAACTAAATTCGATAGAAAATATTGCAGACAGGTTCCAACAAAATAAAACTGCATCAACAGGATTTCAAAAATTGCTACCAATTATAAACTGGAGTGATGTAGCTGAGGTTGAGGATCTGTCAGAGCCAGAATTCACACGCCATGATAGTGCTGCCATTTCTACCTGTTTATCCCCCAAGGAAAATTTTTGTGTTGTGATCATGTAGATATATGATGTTGCATCATTATGTAGTGTTGCAATTAGAAAGGAAGGCACAGGCATTGAGGAATTCAGAGCTAAACTAATAGAACTCAAACAGAATAAGAAATAACTCAAACAACTCAAACAGAATAAGAAAGTTAATGGAACGAAGGACACTCACAGCAGCCCCTAAGGTATGCAGAGTTTAACATTAACAGCGTTGTCACAGGCAACATGCAACCAAGCACTTCTCAGTGCTTCTCCATTCACAAAGTTTACTTTGGCTCGCACATTAACCTTAAGGGCAAGCATAACATTCAGCTCAATCTTTCACAAACACATCTTATCTGCTGGGAAAAGGCACATTCCTGTTCCCCTTAAGCAACTCAAACAGAATAAGGATGTGAGCATTAGGAGTTTATTCGCTGAGGTCTTACAGCCGAGAGTGGACAGTCTTACCTGTCGCACGGCTCCCACCATCTCTGCCCGGCTGGACAGACGGTTGGCGAGGCGGTGCAGCACAGCTACGGTCTCGATGAGGCGCTGGTAGAACTCCCTCTGCTCTGCGTTCTGCCACACAGACACTGTGCTCTGAAATGCAAACAGAAAAGACATGTGAACTGGTCTCTCTGACCTGTAGGGAGTTCAACATGACTGCTTATGTTGCAACACTGATATGCTCCTCAACTGTACTATCTCTGAAGGGTTCTCTTCTCACAGCTCCAACAATGAAGTTATCATCACACCCAAGGGACTGAAGAGTTTATTCATCCACCCCAAACCAAATTATTTACACTGCAAATAATTGAGTCGCACATGGGGATTGACAGTTCTGATACTGGCCACAACCTACATGAGTAAATCCAGACAATGTCTTTGTGCATGTTGCAACTTTTGAAACAGTGGACCATAAGATTTTACTAGACCCATTTAAGTACTGGGTTGGCCTCATTGGTTCAGTCCTACACTGGCTTAGATTTAACCTAATGTGCTGTGAATCCTATGCAGCACCAGGGACTCACACCTCAATGTGTCATACATTATCATGTGGTGTGCCTCAAGGCTCAAGTCTGGATCTACTATTATTTGTATGGAGTCTCCTTCCAACTAGGCTGAACTTCAGTAAGCTTTTAAATTCTTCCAGTTCTTTTTATTGTTCCTGGGTAAATCCCAAATCCCGTTGGTCCTACAAAACCCATTTTGACAAAGTCTAAGTGCCTACTGCAGCTTTTGAAACTGTCGATCTACTACAGTAATACATCGTCTTCCTTGGTTCAGTGCTAGACTGGCTACAGGAGAACATGAATCTATTGGGCTGTGAATATAATGCAGCACCAGGGAATAACATTTCAAGGTGTTGTACATCATGTGGTGTGCCTCAAGGCTCAATTCTGGGTCTGCTATTGTTAAATCTCCATGAGGAATATGGAGTCTCTTTCCTACTAGGCTGACCTTCTGCGAGTTTTTAAATATTTCGAATTCCTTCTCAGTGTTCTCCTGAGTAAGGCTGCACTCCCTAGACCTACCTGGGTAAATTTCAAATCCCATTCTTCAAACCTCTCCTGACAAAGTCTTTGAGCATGTTTTACTTAAGGTGCCATACATCATGTGGTGTGCCTCAAGGCTCAATTCTGCATCTACTATTGTTTAATCTTATGACAGGGATTCCTAACCTTTTTCCCAGGGCAACCTCTTTTTGGGGTTAAAAATATGGCATGACCTCCACCCCCCTCGTAAAGGCATCCCAGTATGTTACCCCCGGACAGCCATCATACTTCGTTTTGGTACAACAGATGATCGTGTTCGGCTGTTAACCGACATTAGCCTATCTTCCATAGACTGGAGGTAGTGCCAGTAGGCAGGCCTTGCACACCAATCAAAAGGTTAAGAACTCCTGTTCTGTGAGGGATATGGGGTCAGTTTTTCCCACTAGACTCACCTTCAATGAGTTTTTAAACTCTTCCAGTTCCTTCTCAGTGTTATCCTCTGTAAGGTTACGCTCCCTCTCGGCCTGCTTCAGTCTCGTGTCCAGCGTGTAGTTGTCGTTGCGGAATGCTAGAGACAGCTGCACAAAGGCATTCTGGAGGAAGAGGATACATCGTGTGATGTGTCAGATGGACATAGAAAAGATAACAAACAAAGCCAGGAAACATAGATGTTCAACTGGAAACCAATATACAAGGTGACTGTCATAAACAAGGTCAATCACACAGAGAATGGAATGCCTTACAAGGAGGCCAACAAAAGAAAATATTGGCATCAGATAAACCCAGAGTGCCCTATAAACCTTCCAGGAGAACAATAATGCCCATCTGTTATGCCCTTTAGTATTCAGCTCATTAGGCATGAGATCAAAGCAGAGATGGAGATAAAGATGCAGAAATGTCCTGAAAAGCCTATCTGTTTTACGTTTATGATCAAAGCAAGGGGCAGCAAATAGCCGAGCATGAATGTCAGGGGTGGAAAAGCCACTGAGCGCAGAATACCGGGCCATGACCTTGGCCAGCTTGCTAGCGTCATCCTCAGAGCAGCTCACGTCCCGGCATCGAGGCATGTTTGTGCTTCTACGTAGGGGACAGGAAATCACTAAGGCCTTGCAAATTGGTTCATCCTAAGCTGGGCTTGAGAGCGCCATGGATTTTTCCATACTTTAGTACTTTCAAAACACTTTCAGGGACACCGTGTACCATTGACCAGTGGCAAACACTAGAAAGTCCAGTACAAGGTCTATGACTCATCTCTGTGTAATAAAAAAGTTATCCTTCCAATCATCCTCATAATCCCACCTCTAACAGGATTTATTTGATCAACTCTCTCTGGTGGGTCGAGCTTTCCTCCTTTCCTACTCTGACACACAGCAAAACTCCAGGACCTTTGGTTTACATAAACAATAAGTAGAGCTGAGCTTCAGAACTAGAATATGATAGAAATGAAAATTCTTTCTAGTACAACCTTTGTAAATTTTATTGAACTGATGGGTAGCCCCTAGACAGCTAAACACTATTCTCATGATCATGTGACATTAGAACAATCCTGGACATTAAGACTTTTTCTGGTGTTGCATGTTTACAGTTATGATTTCCCTCATCTTGATTTTCACTTTCATTTACAATACATTTTCAATCCTTCCTGCTTTTTCATAATATCTTAACTTACTACATTAATTAGTTAATGATGCTTAGATCAGTGGTTCTCAAGTGGGGTCTGGGGAAGCATAGCCAGGGAGTCTGATTTTTTTTAATTTTTTTTATTTAGTTACAGCAGTGGAAATCAATCAGCCATTATCAAAGTTATTACATTTATTATTGAGATCATATGCTTATTAGCATATTACCTACTTAAATTGAATGGGTTTAATAACTCAATAAGAAGTTGCTTATTAATAATATCACCTTGAAGTGTAGGTGGACATTTCAGGAATAGAAAGCTCTATGGCTGTAATAAATAGCTAGAATATGACTATATACATTTAAATAAGAGTAAATTCCACTTTATAGGGATCCCTAGCTATGAAAAGTTTGTGAACCCCTGGTCTAGATTATTGCTGTTGTGTTCTTTTCCTGCTATAATGTTATTTGATGCAATACCTAAGCATTCTGTTGCTTAGATAACTTGTATAGCCAGACACAATTGTTGATACAAAAGTTCACATTAGGTCATTATTTCTACTTACTAGCTCATTATTTCATTTCATTTTGACTTAATATCTCCTTATTTCAAGTTATCTCATTATTACGTTGTTATTTTGACAATGTACCATTATTTCAACTTAATATTGAACACCCCAATCCATTAATAAGACTAATTTATTGAATATTAGCTTGTACTTCTTATTATGTATGCCATTTCCTAGTTAAGCCAGTAAGCTGGATGTTGCTTTAGTGGAAATTAGTTTGACACACGTTGAAATTGAGATACCTTGAAATAACTGGAGATAACTGAAGATTAAGTCAAAATCATGATATAGAACTTACAGTTCAGGACATCCCTATATTTCATACAAATAAAATTTTAGATAGAAACTGATCACATTTCCACTATAATGTTGAGTTTAATATAAATTAGACTGTATTGTTGTCCAACATTGTTGGCACCCAGGAAAGATTAAAGCTTCCCCACCTCCTGAATCTCAATTTAACCCCTGATGAGACACACAAATTAAAAAAAAAAAAAAAAAAAAAAAAAAAAAAAAAAAAAAAAAAAAAAAAAAAAAAAAAAAAAAAAAAAAAAAAAAAAAAAAAAAAAAAAAAAAAAAAAAAAAAGGAATAGTGACAGTTTGAAATGAGATGAGCCACCCACCTCAACTTCTTTCTCTGTGAGCGGAGGGGCACTGAAACAAAGGACATGGAGATTTAGATTGTGGTTCTACTGATACAGATGGCAGATATATCATATATAAAGATACAAAGATAGATTTCATAATGTGTGTAAAGCTCACCAGCCTGGTAAACCTCTGTGTAGTTTGAGCTTGCGCAGCATTATGTCTGATATGTTGGGCATGGCATCTGCTTTCCCTTTTGACTCCTCATCTGCTGTGGACTCATTTGTAGAAGACGAGGGATCTGATAGTGGCAACAAGCTATACATTATTCTAATATATACATACCTTTGCTAGTATTGGAAACTTTCTCTAATGTGTCGGTGTGCTCATAATGACATGCAATGCCATCTTCTGGTATGTGCATGTAACTGCATGTTTTGTACAGTTGCATAAGAAGAACAGATTTTTGGTGATAGCAGGATTATATGTGCTATGGTAAATGCTAACTCTTGGGTCGCACCTCGGTCCTGTTCGGCCATCTCGCTCAGGTCCGGCAGCTTTGAACCCGAGATGCTCTGGTTCCTCAACAGTTTATGTTCCTGAACAATGACAAACAATTCCTGTGAGCCGTTTTCTGTCTGTTATTACCTGGCCATAACAGGCCATCAAAGAAACACAGTTTTGTCTTTTTTTTCATCTCTTACCAAAGTTCTAAAATCTTACATGAGCTATTAACATCACCCAAAGGCAGTAACATGAAACTTCAGAATTACCTCCCGTAGTTTAGACAATTTCTGGGCATTCACAGGAGGTTTCAAGTTGTCAGAGTACGAGAGGCTGTCTTCTCCTTTGGGTCCCCCATTCCTCATGTTCAGAGAGCCCACCGTATCCCAGGAGACGGCCCTCATGAGAGGCGGGAAGGCCCCGATGGTCTTGATCTCAGCTGTGCACGGAGCTTGCTGCATGGCTGGCCGTGGTACTGGCTTGGCCACCCCAGTTGCTGGAGTCTGGCTATCTGGTTTCTGGACCGTTGGAACTGGAGTTGGCTTTTTTCCCCTGTCCGTGGAGACACATGGCTCTGCGCCATCGTTTGGCGATGTGGTGAGTTCCTTGGCTGGAGCAGAGGCAGCGTGGCGAGGGGTGAGTGTGCCAGAGGAAACCTTGCGCTTCTCAGGCGGTTTCCATTCTACAAGTTTCTTCAGAGTCTACAGGGGAGAGGAACATGGTTGAATTTGGTTTAACAGTAACGGACAAAATGCATTCTGGTCCATTTCAACACTAACACTTACTTACATATTATTTATATGGCTCATAACTAATTTTAAGACATTTTCAGAAATTTACATTACCTGGGCCTTGGAACAAAAAACATACAGTAGAACCATTGAATTAATACACAATTACAAAGGGTGCCATCTTGAACCTCAAATCCATCTCTCTGCAAGAAACCTTGAAGTTTCTATGTTGAGTTCTAACAGCTAACTAACATTTGTAAATTTACATCAGGTTACATAAAATTCCTTGCTTATAGATCCAGATCAACTAACAGGACTGAATGGTGGCAACAGTTCCATTTTAATATGAAATGGTTGCGTATTTTGTTTCACTGGTGGCATTAGTCAAAAGTGGCAACATGAACAGATAAGAACTTGAAGCAGCGAATAAACTCAGACTTCTGTCTATTTGACTTCAAACATTCTGCCTTTTTTTAAAAAAACAAAAACAAAAAAAACAAGCCATATTGTCAGTTCACTAATCAGACTAGAGGAGGTACATACAATTACAAATCTACAAAAATCTGTGAACCCCCCCCCCCCAAGCTACTGTCATCAGCCATGCAGCTATTCTCTCCTCCGAAGAGCTGCCTTCAACTAAATAATTTACATAAATGTATGTGATTGGATAAACAGAGTCTCTCTTGCATGCTAACTGAGTTAATATATTTGAATAATAAAGAAATAATAGTAAAGTGATATGTGAGAAGAAGCTAGACTGACCTCCTGCTCAGGTTTATTTGCTTCTCCATGGTCACGCACTGCAGGCACTTCCAACCTCTGCCCACACAAATGATCATTATTATTATAGCAAATCAACAAAGGACCTCTTTAGATGGAGTGGTATACAGCCTTGTTGTAACGACTGTGAATTCTAGACAACCAACCTGACTTATGGATGGGCTTGAAGGAGGATTTGCTTGGCCTTCTGTAGATGAAGGTACCAAAAAAAAAAAGCACAAAGCAGAAGAAACAAAATGATTGGCACAATGTGTTAAATATATAAAATCAATTTCATCTAGCTAGTGGTAGTGTATAGCATCTGTACCCATTTGTGGCGGTGCAGAAATAGAGCTGCTTCTGGAGGGTACAGGAGAGGAGCCTGGAGTTGGGTTGGGCGAGAGAGCTGAAATGGAAACCGATGTATGCTGAGTAGACTTGAAGTGGCAGCAGTGGCAGTGCTGGGACTTATGACCTTCCGGTCAGTAGTCCAGTGTCTTAACCACTGAGCTACCACTGCCCCAAAGTTAAATAATGGAAAGAAGTAGAAATGCAGTTGTGTGTCCTACTTGTGACCCTGTTGCTCTCAGAAAAGTGAATTGTGTCTTAATTAATAGTAATATCCATATTAGATTAGAGAATTCAACATTGCTCTTGTACAAGATATGATTGGTCAGAAGGTGTTGATTAATTTTCTGTAACAGTAATGCAACTTCAAGACAAATCAAAAGTTTATAATAATGTATTCCATCGTTTCTATAGTAACAGCTCGTTCAGGAGGAGCTGTATGGTGGACATTGCATATAAACAGATTAACATCTGTGTAATTTTTGTTGATATGTCGAAGTTCACTGTGAGTAAACGTTTATTTAATATTTATGGAAGGAGTCTGTAGTGTCAGCGCTTTGGAACAGTCAGTACCTTTTCTGCCATGGGAAAGTCTTCAGGACAGACGAGGTTACATTTTGCGGTTTCTCGCCAACATGGCAAGTTGTGTTTTTTTGTTTTATTAACTTCAAGAGAATTAAAGAGAGAGGCTGGTGAGGGAATGACTGTTTATAGCTGCTATAAAATAAGTGAGAACAGGAATTCATTTGTTTTGTGGCAGTTTCACAACATTAAATGGAAGTATAAAAGGTACAATATGTAGGTCATAGGTAAATTGCTGTGTTATAAGAGGAATAAAACACTTCAGGGTTTGCTGTTAGTGGCAAATAATCAACTTTGGAGTGACAACAGTTAGCCTGCTTTGCATTTTGCTTCATCGCACCACCTTATATTTGATTATGTTCCTATATCAGCATACCCTGAGTGTTTTATTCCTATCGCCCAGCCATACTGTAATCCTATGGCCAAGTTGAGGGCTGACGTCTGAAGCTAGTTGTGTGTGGTCGTTACCATTACCTGTAGGAGACTCTGTGAGGCTACACCTAGACCGACGTCCCCTACGGGTCAGGAAGCGATCGCTCACTTTCTTCGCCTCCTCCAGCAGCTCCAGGTTTTTCTGCCGATCCTCCTCAGACAGCTGCATCTCTGGAAGTTCATCTTTCACCAGGTCTATCACATGACCATCATTATCTGTCTCACACACACAGGAACGTAGATACAAGCATTGTCTGGATCACCTTTTCCTAGAGCATTACACCAAAGGAAACTAATCAGAGCATCCTCTCAGTCCCTTGCATTTGTTTTCCCAAAATAGCCTCAGAACTGGACTCTCATGTTTCCTACTTCTATAATGACCAAATATAGACAATTACAAGGGCCTGTTCCAAATCTGTACGTGCTGGAGTTGTAACTCAATCCGAAAATGCATTCGGACTGGGAGTTCTAGTTCCTGTAATCAGACTGTTCATAAGTTACAAGAAATAAAACCACATATTCAACATGTGACAAACTCTGGGATTAAGCTTGAGTAACGTACCTACTGTAGTGATTGGCCCAGAGGAGCTGGCATTCCTCGAGAGCCGGGGTCTCGGGCTGTGCGGTCTGAGACAAAAAACCAACCAAACAAAATATATATATATTTTATAGCTGCAAGTTGGTGGAATAAAGTGTCAGACTCCAGCCTGAATAATAAATCAAGCAAACCTAGCTTTCTCCAGAGGCCTTGGTTCCTGCTTGTTGACTTGTCTCGGCAGGACGATAGCAGGAGGCGATAGGGTTACATTCACTAGCTTAGCTTCAGCTGGCATAACCTGAAAAGTGCAAAAATCACACTTAATCTAATACACACTAATCAACAAAATGTTGAATCAGAAAGCATGGCTTGGCCAGTAGTTCCGGCTGTAATTCAAATGACAGGTTTATATTAATGTGCTCAGTCTAATGTATCACCTTTTCTATAGTAACAGCTCATTCATAGGGACTTGTATGGCATACAATCTACACATTTTAAGGCTAAGCAGATAAAAACCATGTTACTACTTGACAAATTGTTGACATTTTTAACATTTATGGAAGGAGTCTCCAGTGTCAGTGTAACAGTCTGTAACAGTCAGATTTCTGTCAAGGGAACATCGTCAGAACAGAGGAGTTTGAGCTTTCTGGCTTTTTGGTAACATAAGCTGCCATTTTTTGCCTTATTAACTTTGAGAGAGAGAAAAACCAAAGGCTAGTGAGGGAATGACTATAGCTGCTATAACACAAGCTATACAGTTTAACAGCAACTAACATGTTTTGTGAAAGTTCCACAACAATAAATGTATCTAGAAATGGTTAAAAGGCATGACGTGTTTATTAATAAATGAAAAATTGTAAATGTTGGAAAACTGGTGTGGTAGAAGAGGAATAAAACACTTCAGGATGTGCTGTTTTAGGAAAATAAGCAACTTTGGGGTGGTAACAGTTACTCTGCTTATCACATCAACATATTGATTATTAACAACACGTGTTTGATTCCTTACTTATTTCTTCATGAAAGGACACAAACTGAAGGAAAGTGAACTCTTCTGCCTGTTTCATTTTTTTCTAATATGGTTTGCATGACCAGCCACTTGTTTTAAGGCTGTGCACAGCAATGTACATCAAAAAGTGAATGTATTTTACATAGAAAAGTATGGCTCAAAACGAAGAAGAAAAATTCCGCATTGTTACAGCTCGAGTGCACACACTACTTTCAAAGAATTTACAAAAAAAAACTTGGGTAACTGGTAGCAGTTTCAGAAAGCAGCAGAAAAGGGATGGTGCAGAAGAAGTAGCAGAAATGGAGAATTTTTTTTTTTTCCAACCCATTTTCTCCGCAATCTGTTCACGTTCCAATTCCCACCCACCAGCCAACTCTCCCCTTTCACATGACAGCTACCAACTGGGGAGGGTGGGGCAAGCACATGCTATCTCAGACACATGAAGCCAACCTCAGAAACTACTGCTCATGCTGCATCACAGGGCAGTGTAACATGGAGGAAAGCGCTATTTGCCCTCTTTCACATACACAAGTTCACAGACGGCTACAATTGGCTAGTGTCACTCTTACTGACAGGAAAGAGAGTATGCCATCCCTCCCATCCAGACAGCATTGCCGATTTCGTTCTTTCGGCCACGGATGTCCTTGGCATTGGTGGGATTTTAACTTGTGATCCCCAACAACAGGACAAGCGCAATTCTGTTGTGCCACTCGGGAGAACTTCTCTAGAACTTCCACAGAAAGACGAAAACGTAATTCCCATTAGACAAAACACACAAACACAGATTTGTCTCATGAGAAAACCAGCTCACATCTGCTTTGATCAGAAGGTTTGTGACCATCTACACTTATTTCCTTTCTGCTTCAACGAGTTCAAAACAACATTCCTTCACAAGAAAGTTCAACATTCGCTATACAAGGTCTGTTGTATTTTTAAATCCTCTGATAATTACTATTGTAGAGATCTCTATCACAACACAGTAGGTTTGAAACACGACCTCCCAACAGCGAGTATAATTCTGCCATCACATAGAGAGGAGAGCCACTTTTATTCGATTCTGCCTTAAAGTCAGAGATTAGATTTTGTGAGTTTAATATAGTTCTGGAGTGGAATCTTATCCGAGTCCTGAACTTTATAAGCATCTGTGTGGGATGTTTCTGTTCTTTAAAGAATAACGCAGTGGCTTTAATGAAACTGTAACACAGCAATGCGTGTTTTCTGAAGAGGAACAGTTGAGCCTGTATTTTTTCTGGGATACAGAGACAATGAGACAGACGCACGTAGTCTAATCGGAAGCAAGATTTTATGGGGCTCATAAAATCAGCCAGAAGTTCCAGGATGAACAGGTAAAGAATTCGGTGTGGAGATTTGGGTAATGGAAATGATTGAAAGTACTCTCTGGGGTAAAAGAATGGGCCAAAAACACAAGCGATGCAGCTCATTCAGATCAAGTTCCTGTTAATACACATAACACAGCTTCTTCACAGCTTATCCATCATTTGTGGGAGGCTTTTAAAGCTGAACATTAACACATCCATGTGTAAAAGGCTTTCTACAGGTTTACCCCTAACACTTCAGTATTTGGGGGGAAAAAAAATCTAAAGCAAAATCTATTCTTTATTAAATTTTGCTGCATGTTGTTATCTTTACTTGTTTGCTAACTTTTTATTCATTACTAAAGTAAAATACTACATTTCTGGCACTTTTCCCTTCCAGAGAGTTATCAGTCATTTACTAAAAGACTGATAAATGATAAAGTTGTGTGTAAACGTTTTTGTAGCCAAGCTAAACTATAAATTTCCTGCCAGATTTACAAAAGTTTAGATTTTCTTCATAATCACGTGTGTACAATGATAAATGCCAATGAAGCATAAATTACCAAGCATGCTCATGGTACCACTGATTTACATTTAGCCACGCCCACAAAACTCCATAAAAGGCAAAGAGCAGAACAAAATGATGACAAAACAGTGAAAGCGCACCTCCTAAGCATGGCATGTGCTAAATCTTGCAGTAATACAGCTTAGCCATTGCAGCGAGTCGGCTACTATAGACACATGCTCATAAAATGCTTCCTTCTTTTACTGGGTGCCATTACTTTTTTCCTAACTGAACTGCTAGTCTTATTTGTTCAGATTTTTGGATTAGTTTTGGATAGCTTTCTTTCATTCATGGCATTGATGTGTACTCACTGAATTTCACAAAAGGTGTGTGTAAATGATAAATTGTTACTACATGAAACATACTTGCATATTTTGTATAGCCATTTTTCGCACATTCCCTGCATATTTTATACACCCCTTTTTGCACATTACTGTATATATTTCATATTCCCTGTACATATATTTCATATTCCCTGTACATATACAGTACTGTGCAAAAGTCTTGGGCACCCTATTTTTTTTAGTACAAACTTTGTTATAGATTTTTATTTTATGACTTCTACATTATTGATTCAGTACAAAAACATTTTAGATTTCCAAAAAAATTTTTCCAGCACAAAATTAAATGTTACAGAAAAAATTTATGAATGTCAGTAAAGAAAGCAGCATATTACATAAGAGACACTTTTCAGACAAAAAAACAGAATGAAGGCTGCTGGGTTTTGCTGCAAAAATAAGAAGCGAGTGTGACAGTCAAAGTCTCCAGAAGAACTGTGGCTGCTTCTGCAAGATGCTCAGTAACACTTACAGCTCATTTCCTTATAAAACTGTACAAATTATACCTGAGACTACTATTTTTTTTCTAAAGCGAAGGATCGTCACACCAAATATTGACTTTTTTTCCATTTATTACTGTTTACTGCTCTTTATAGTATTTTTTTTAATGTAGAAACATTTAATTTCATTATTTTTGAAGGCATCTTTGCTCTACAGCATTTCTTTGCATGTGCCTAAGACTTTTGCACAGTACAGTACTGTATTTCATATTTCTTGTTCATTTTTGATTTTTTTTTTTTTTTACTCACAGTCTAAAGAGGAGTAGGCCAGGTTCTCATTTCACCGCAAGTTATATACTGTATATAACTAAGTACGTGACAAATAAAAATCTTAAATCTAAATAAGCGATTTAAACTTGACAGCATAATCCGTATATAAAATCGCAGCAACTCAATTATACTATTTGAAGCTGATCAATCAAGGTTCACATTGGAGAGTCTCTGTATATATGTGCAAACTCGAGCGCAAACGTAGGTTACAAGCTTTTTCCAAACATTCACGATGGTATTTCTCGTGTAAATGCTCCTGTGAATGATTTACAAATAAATTCCTTCGTATCCAGTTTGATAGAAGAGGCCAGATTATGTCTTTTAGCTCATTATAATCAGCAGCTAATGACAGAAAAGGAAAATATTTAAAAAATGAAAAGGTAACAAGCCATAGCAACTCGTACTTATTCAAAAAAAAAAAAAAAAAAAAAAACCAGAGCTAAATGAAGCTTGCAGATTAACCATGACTCATTTTTTCCATCCACCAAGCAGCAGGAGATTTCAGCTCTACATTAGCTTATACAAGAGGTAAATAATAATGTAAAAACTCTGCAAGATCTTGCGAGGGACTTACGGAGGACGGGGAGCTGGAGGAGCTGTCGATCTCCTCAGGAGAATCTTCTTCCTCTTCAGGCAGGGTGGGCATGGCGGGGGCGGCTGGAGGTCGAGAGCGAGTGTGAGGGAAAAAGAAAGGTGTGGGACACTCTGGTACTGCGAGATGAAAAGATCTCGGTGAAGCTGGTTTAGCCTGAGATCCTGCTGCTCCACATTCAGCAGAGATTTCTTTCTGCAAGATGACATCACATCGCACAGATATATAAACCAAACATTTAATCAGGATCCTGCATGGTTTTAAGTAAGAGGGCATGATGTGTTTATCTGTCAAATACTGGCAGCCTTCGCATTTTTCCCTTATCCCCAAGATCCATCGTTCTGCATCTACCAGAGGAACCAGAGAGGAAATGGTTTCTCATGCAAAACTGATGCTGATCTCAGATACGTCCTTACCAACAAAAAGATCCCTAAACAAGCTTTCCCAATGCAGGAGTTCCAGCACTCGAATCCCATGTTTATAAAGCCATAAATGTTTTAATCATGTATCTCAGTTACAGCGTTCCACATAAAACAACTTTGTGAGAATTTTCTCGAAGTTGGAGCTAGAAGAATGAAAGCCAAATTGGGAGACTACTTCAAACTCCCAAAGGAATGAATTCCTGAATCCATTACATCTATTTTCATTTCATCCGAGTGCTACAAAAGCTATCTTTGGGTTCCTGTTAATCCAAACAAAAAAAGAGACGCACTGTTTCTGTTTCTGTGTACTTAGAGACGGAAAGATAGGGAGAGAAACCGAGAGAGGAGGAGCGAGACCTTTTTATAGAAAGATATACACGTAAATCAACTTCCTATTGCAGAAATCCTTTGGAGAATTTACAGGAAAAGGAATTTAGGTCCTTACAGAGCATTCGAGTAATAGCAATTCAGAACATAAGTGAAAAATCCACTCCATGATCCTACGGCAATTAAAATCAAAATGCTGGCATTTTTCCCCCAGTCTGTCATTTCTAAATCTTCCAAATATCCGACTAGACTCAAAATAAACAACAATGCCAGGCTTTTTTTAAATGAAAGATAAAGCCTGAAGCACACTCAGCTTTCTCATTTTTTTTTTTTTAGTCTTGATATTGTCGTCATGTCTACTTCTTGTTTTTTTATGCAGAGTAGCACTGACCTACACCTTCCTGACCTTCTCTGTTCTTTATTAACTAGTCAGATGCCTTCATTTTTCTTAATCACATCTGCTGAAACTTCTGAGCTGGTAGCCCTTAAAAGGAAGAAGAATCAGATTATGATTATCGAATCAGAAAGAGGAACGTCCAAGCCTGTGGGGCATCACACCATTCAACACC
Source organism: Pangasianodon gigas (assembly GCA_022758105.1). Taxonomy (NCBI): domain Eukaryota; kingdom Metazoa; phylum Chordata; class Actinopteri; order Siluriformes; family Pangasiidae; genus Pangasianodon; species Pangasianodon gigas. The sequence continues at coordinate 6,617,453 of CM040464.1, read as the reverse complement.
ATCACCTTTCAAACAAAGATTATAATGACCACAGGACAGCTGGAATGCAATCCCATATCTGCTATACCTTCTTACCAAAGTGCAGCTGGAGGTCATTTACTCAACAGATAATCCACAGACATAACATACACTGATGCAAATGTTTTCTAAAAATATTTTTGCCATTTATCGTGCTTGCAACGAACAGTGATATGATCACATTACAGGAATTTATTTACATTTAACTACAGTCACGGCATTGTGGTGCTCTGCTGGCTGTAGTGGTCATATAAATCTGCAGGTTAATCAGAATTAGTTTGTATCCTTTGGTTTACTTTCTTTTTCGTCTAACAACTTCCCAGAAGGTGATTTAAAATTGTATTATAGTTTACAAGACTTCTTAAGCATCCATTATCCCGATATTACTGCAGAGTTTTAAAAATCTGCTAGTTCAAATGGCATGTGGAATTTTTTTTTGACCCGTCATCATTCAGGCCATTTTGCATCATCGGACACTGACAATCAATTGCAAGTCGAAAAGTATCTAAGAAGTTGTGTGTTTTCTCACAATCAGCAGAGGTCCATTTGGTTGATCTCTCACTGATCCAGTACCAAAGAGTCCAATTGGATCCTATTTTTTTGGTACCAAGCTGGCACCAACAGAAACCAATAGTACCTGGGTAGCTAGCAGCAATGTTCATTGCCAATTGGTTATACATACCGCAATACACAGCTACACTTTTAGACAAAAAAGATTTTTCAGGGATTTCTTCACTAATTAAGGGTTGGTTATGGGTTTATTATCTAATTAAGGGTTGCTAGATTGTAAGTAAGGGTTCTACTTGTAACCGTCTCTAACAGGGAAATACTGTTAGATAAATACTCTACATTTCACTTCCCTCTGTTAGGAAATACTGTACACAGATCATTTTACATTTATTAATTTGCCCGACACATTTATGAGGGTTAAGAGGCTTAGTGACAGCTTTGTGGTACCAGTATTTGAGCTCACAACCCTCTGATCAGTAGTCCAGAGCCTTAACTGCTGCACAACCAAAGAATCCTTAAAAATGTTCAAATCTACACTGACCATGCTGTTCTGACCTCATTTCATTTCAAATTTTTGCCAACAATCAGCACAAGTTTAACAATTTTGTTACGAAATTTAAAACTCAGCGTCATTTAGACTTTTTAAAAAATATTTTAATGAATTTATATTTTGGTTGTAATTTGATTGTAGTTAATCCGAGTTGGTTAATCAAACAACCAATCAGACGATCTTAAAGGGATTATGTTCATGTAAGTTAACTTTTATGTTGGACTGGACAATGGCAGAAACCCAAAATGATGCAAAATGAACTAGAACGCCACAAACATCTCTTGGGGCAAGTTTGGGCCAGTGCATGTAGTGGAAAATCAAGCAAAATGTTCCCTTTAGTTTAATTACAAACAGAGAGAAATGGGAAAGCCCTGTGCAACTTTTTGGAAAACTTTGTGCAAGACAGTTAAGATAAACATAGACAGTTTTGGGACAAACATTAATATCCAAGGTGCTCTTGTAGAGTATAAATGTAAAAAGCTTTCATTTAAAATTGGATATTGCATTTAAAATCACAGCCTACATGTTTCAGCTGAAGAAAATGTTCATCAGGGTGCGAGATCCCCGACCCAGTAAGCAGCAGTGGAGGAGATTATTTACACCTAAGCTTTAATTCAATGGCTGTGTGATTAATACCAAAAAAAGTCAGCTGACTTAAGAATACAACATACAAATCCTTACCTTTAGTGTTTCAGCTGGTTCTGCAGTCTGTATCTGACAGATGTGAACACTTCCAGCTTCATATGCATCAGAACTTTGTCTGTTCCCCGATTCTGGTGTGCAGCACGTCCACTTTGTTGTTGAATATTTTACGTTCTGGTTTGTCTCCTCTTGGCTTCTGTCACTGGTTCCCGATTCTTCTTGCCAATGTCTGCTGCTCTTCAATGCACTTTCACATAAATGGAAGTTGGGGGTTTGGAAAGTTTGGTTACAGTGCTCCGGTTCTGGAGAGCACACTTTCTCCACATGCTCAAAGACTTCACACTTGGTACTCAGTCCTGATTCTGAACTTCCAGAACTTGCTGAATCTTGGCTCCTTCCTGTTCCGTCCTCCTTATAGTTGGGATATTTGTTCTCCTCTAGCTTGAAGGTTTGAGCACGATCAGCTTCTTCTAGTAAAACTCCACTGTTCTTCCTTTCTTCAGACTTTATTAGAGAGTACTCAGTGCCACCTGATTCCTCTGACCTGAAGTAGAACCAGGAGGAAAATATTGGCCTTTATAAATACTAAACAGACCGTACTAGGAGCAATTCATCATTGTGCATAATAACAGCGGAGAACGTATCCTGTTGTATTACCTAAGCAACAAAAACATGTCCTTGGTCAACGTGACACATGGGCCTTTCATTCCAAACTAAAAGCACTCGGGATTTTAGCAGGAACTTGTAGAGAGCCCCTAGTAATTAATCGGAGCTTCGGTGGGTGACAATGTAAACTCTGGCGTTTCTGCACAATCTCACCTCTTTGCGAGGGAATTTTACATAAACACACACACGACTCATCCTGCAAGAACTGGGAGAATGTAAACACTGACCCGGCTCCATTCTCCCGTGTGTCATGGCGCGTTCCCTCCTCGCAGGCAGCGCTCGGGGAAGTTTCCGGTACAGGACCGTGAGCAGCAGCAGATCCTCTCTCACTGCAGTTCTGCACTGGTGGGTTTTGTTCGTTAACCAGTCCCACAGGAAGATGATCTAAACAGACAGGAACCAACATTAAGATCAGCCCATTTCCCTGCAGACTTTATGGTTTTATTCCGTTTAGCATGCGTCAGTAAAACAAAGCAGACATTACACTGAAAAAAATGGACACAATTTCTGAGAATATGATGATGATGTGCAGTACCTGAAGAAGAAAAAGAATCTGAGAGAACAGAGCTTTCACACTTCACCACTGGTTCAGACGAGTCATTCAGAGTTCGAGTTGTATCATCTGCGTCCTGGGATATGCCCTGGGATGTGCCCTGAAACACAGATGCTTTTGGGTTCCACTGGGATCTTCAAAACACTCGCATCCAAAAACATTCCTGTTCTTTTTGTTTAGTAGCTGTTGCTAATCTGGAGTCAAAGTAGATACAAGAACAAAGCCAGAGAACAGCGAGAAGCACCTGGAAGCTCCACAAAAGCCAAGATACAATCTTAGGTTCAATCTATCACCCTACGACATTATTTTCTTTTAAGGAAAAGATCCTAGAACCATTAACCATCAAAAGAAGGCTTCCATAAGAGTGTACGGTATTAAATGTCAAAAATGTCTTCTTTGAACAGTCAGAGCTTTTTATTAATTTTATTTTTATTATTTTTATTGTAGAACTTTCAAATAAGATTAGGTCCAAGATGATGATATTAATACACCTACATGTTTTGGAGTTATTGATTTTTGGATTGAATGCCATTCAAATGACCACGCAGACATTTTAATAACTAAGTACAGTACTCTATAATAAATATAATAACTTTGGTAATGGTGGGTTTGTCAATTCCTTCCAGCACTTTAATAACTCATGACTCTCCAGTTTCTGAGAAGATGCAGATATAATAGAATTAATTATATATGGTATGAACTAGGAAAAGAGGTTATGAATTGATTCACATTAGCGTAATGACTGGTACTATCATTTACATTAGTTTTATGACTGGCACTAGCATTTACACTACTGTTATGACTGCAACTAGTGCTCGCATTTGCATCATGACTGCAATGAGTATTCTCTCTAGTCTTATGACTGGAACTAGTGCCCAAATTAGTGTTTTATAACTAGAACTAGCACTCACATTAGCGTTTTATGACTGGAACTAGAGGTCACCATCATTATGACTAGAACTAGCATTCAAATTAGCATTATGACTGGAATTAGTGCCCACATTATGACTAGAAGTACCATTTACATTAGTGTTATGACTAGAACTAGCATTCAAATTAGCGTTATGACTGGAACTAGTGCCCACATTATGACTAGAAGTACCATTTACATTAGTGTTATGACTAGAACTAGCATTCAAATTAGCGTTATGACTGGAACTAGTGCCCACATTATGACTAGAAGTACCATTTACATTAGTGTTATGACTGGAACTAGCGCTCTCATTAGCATTACGACTAGAACTACCATTTACACTCACTGTCCACTTTAATTGGAACACCTGTACACCTGCTCATTTATGCAGTTATCCAATCAGCCATTCATGTGGCAGAAGCACAACGCATAAACTCATGCAGATACAGCTCAAGAGCTTCAGTTAATGTTCACATCAAACATCATGACGGGGAAAAATGTGACCTCAGTGTCTTAAACCGTAGCATGGTTGTTGGCGCCAGACGGGCTGACTTGAGTATTTCAGAAACTGCTGCTCTCTTGGGATTTTCACGCACAACAATCTCTAGAGTTTACACAGAATGGTTTCCAAAAAACAAAAACAAAAACTGTCCTGTGAGCAGAGGGTCTGCAGGTTGAAACACCTTGCTGATGAGAGAGATCAGAGGACAATTAAGCTGCCAGAAAGTCTATAGTAACTCAAATAAGCACTCTTCACACCCATGGTGAGCAGAAAAGCATCTCAGCATTCACAGAACATCGAACCTTGAGGTGGATGGGCTACAACAGCAGAAGACCACACTGGGTTCCACTCCTGTCAGCCAAGGACAGGAATCTGAGGCTATCATGGGCACAGACTCAAAATGGACGGCTGAAGACTGGAAAAAGACCAGGTGATCATCTACTCTCCAGTTTGGGCGAGCCTGTGCCCATTATAGCCTCAGATTCCTGTTCTTGGCTGACAGGAGTGGAACCCAATGTGGTCTTATAATTGGCTGATAACTGCATGAATTAGCATTATGACTGGAACTAGTATTATGAGTGAGCCACAAGACAAGCTATTTTCCATTAAATTAAGTATTTATTGCAAATTTTTAAGACTAGAAGAGATGCAAAATGCACATACTAACAAATAAAGCTAAAAATCTTTGGCAGATGCTATTTATAACGGAGTAAACTAGGATTCAATTTAGTTGTTGCCAAGTGTTCGCTAGCTTGCTAAAGAACTCAAATACAAAACATTATAGTCCAACCTCAGCTAGCTTATAAAGAAACATGGCTAGATACTGAGAACAGCTGGAAAGGAAACATTATCTAAGCTAATTAGCAAGGTAGTTATAGTGAGCACAGTGTTGTGTTTAGGTTGCTGGATTGCTTCAAATAGTTTAGCATCATTAGAATAGAATTCTGGCTTTATTTACAAATTAACTAAGGAGAAAATAAAGTCTTGCAAAAAAGCAATATTGTACTTCCTGTTCTAATGTTGGGGTAGGTTCTACAGCCAACCATGTGACCCTTCTGCTTCATTTTGATCCCATCATCTCAGACAGAGGAGATTTTGGCCCAGACATGCCGACCTTCACACAACAGCTCTGTATTTTAACTGGTTGCTGACAAATATGCTCAAATATCCCCATAATAACAGCCGATGAGCCAATCAAAATATGAAAAAACTTGTCAGTTGCGTAGGTTTTTCAAACTTTCTGATATTAACCAACACTCTGGAAGCCCTGCCCCTTCCCCTTATCTTTTGGCCTGTGCTCTCATCATGCCACGAGTTTCCTGCTTGAAGGATGTGCTGATGTGGTGCCTTCGCTTTCTGTCAAGGTAAATGGAGAACGTTTCGTGTTCATTAATGTGAAAAAATCTATAAATGTATGTTTGACTTTTAACCCTACACTTTTCTAATGTTAGCTATCAGTTAACTTTATTTACTAGGGATGCATGAAAATTTTGACAGAAAAAAAAAGATCACACAATAGAGAAAGAACTACATAAAATGTTCTATGTGTGTTTACTGCGTTTGTACTCCCCCATCCCAGGACTACTCGTTATGACTTTTCAGGGCTGGCAGGTTTGTTGGTCCATCCAGCTCATTTTATTCAATTACTGTACGTCTTCCAGGATTAAGCGTCTTATGTTATTCCCAAGTACATGTTTTATGGCTGCACCAGAAACTCGCTGTAAAGATGCTAAACGGCATTTCAGGAGTGTAGAGTTCACAGACAGCAGCATGTTGACTCACAATGTAATCAAATCACATCTGCGCCTTTTGCTGCAGCTCTCCGTCTCTCTCTCTGGTTAACGTGGACGATCTTCTCATTGACCAGAGCTATTTTTAGCACGCCTTCGCCCATCCCCGCGCAGAAAAAGTTCCGCTCTCAGAAAAAAATAAATCTGGAGTGGATGAAGAGGGTCATGTGGCTGCTGGGTCCCATGGGGTCCTCGGAGCAGCTCTCGCTGAAGCTCTCGCCGAGACTTCATGAGAAAGTGAGCGCCTGGCCTCCTCTCTGTCTCCGCTGGTTATGTAAGCCGCACCGGCTCAGCAGATTTGTTTAAAATTTGGTTGTACAAAGCACAATGAGGAAGCAGTGACCAGCTCAGCTGAGCTGAGATGCTAAAATGATGGCAGGTGAGCATCACCAAAGGTTTCATCATAAATGAATAACCAGCAGAGACAAGCTGAGCAAACACAGTCACTATCTCAACCCACTGTAAAACTGTTTATTTATAACATGGCATGGACTGGCACGCAGCTCGAGTTTTGGCAAGAACAGAAAATCAACACTACATTCAAAATGCTGTTCAGTACAGCACTCTGGTTTACAAATGACTTCAGGCATAAGATAGAAATTAAAAACATCATCAATCATGTGTACATTTCTAAGAAAGTTCGGCTGGCCAAGCACTTGTGCAAACATATTATAAATAAAATCCACAGTCAGACTGTACCTGAAATTCCTGTACAGATCACAGAAGCTCCTTTAACTTTCCTTCGTCTTCTCTACTTTCTTACTCCAGCTCGTTTTTTCCCCCCTTCTCCAACTCTCCAGTCTTTCTCCCTTTTCCTTTCCCTGACTTTTACCCCCCCACCCACCAGCCTCCCTTTAACTCCTGGGAGCTTTGACCATTTAAGGAGAAGGGTTTTTGTGCCTCTCTGTGCAGCTACTGCCGTGCACTCTCTCGCCCAACACTCCAGCAAACTAGCAGCTGAAGAATGAGTGTGTCCTGTGTACCATCGCATGCCTGTTTATACCCTGCTCCCTCTTTACGACGAGACACTACAGGTGAATTGGACAAATTTTTGTTTAAACTATAGATATTGCCACCAATTTTCACCTGCTGACACTCTATTTTCCAAAAATCTGTATTTATTTATGCAAATGAGGCTTTGTCTAATTAAATGTGTAAATTTGCAATTTCTGCAAACCAAAAATCTACTCTTTGGATGATGATAGAATTTAAATGCTTATTTGACTGGGACCAAGAGTTTGATAATTATTTCATCATTATTTTATCAAGAAAACACCACAGGCCACTATTAAAACTAATAATAATAATAATAATAATAATAATAATAATAAGTTTTCAGTACAAAATCAGGGGTGGGAATAGTACTGAGAAACTGTACTTAATTAAAAAGTATTCTACAGTTGCCAGGATCTTACTTGACGCATGGAGCCAAAAATCTATTCGACTTTCACTCAAAATGTTTTTAAATGTAGATACTGTCATGTATTCAAGAGTAAAAAGTAAATATTTTTAACTGATGAATAGCACTGACCACGAACTCATGATGCCTGATGACTAGCTAGTGCGCTAAATAATCGAGTCATAAGGAAAATATTCTGTTATCTTAGACAAACCCATAATTTGGCTTGCTGGTTAGCTGATGTTTAATAACCCTGTTAGAATGAATGCTAAGCCACACTAGCAGAGAACACATAACTTCTATCTAGCTATTTCAACAAGCTTGTTTACAAACCTTAACTAGCTACTTTACCAAACTTAAAGTTAACTCAACATAGTTCTTTAGATTTGATGGTGAATTTTAAAGGTTGATGTTTCATTTCAGGAATCGGTAACTCCAAAAATAATGTCTTACTAAGAATGAAAAAAAAGTTAGAAATCTAACTCTGAAGGACTTTCAAGGACTCCAAGTAAATGCAAGGAGTAAAAAGTATAGTTTTTTTTGCTCTTGGGAATTTACCTGAGTAAGAGAATTTAACTTCAATAATACTTGAGGAAAGTCTTCCAAAAATAGTACTCAAGTACAATAAGAAAGTATTTTCCACCCCTGTATAAAATCTTTCAGTCCAATAATGAAGAACATTTTGGGAAAGTTGGAAAAAGTGTTTGTGAATGAACATTTTCATGACTGCTGATCATCTAGAAGTAGACACTTTTGGTTCTGAATATAGAAAAAAAACAATTTTGGAAAAAGTGCTTTTAAATATGATGTGGTTTAATGTTTTCCGCTCTAGTTACTGTGGTTTATAAGGCTTATAAAGGAAATCGGCACATGCATCATAATGACATTGCATATTGTGAAGTGGGCGGAGCTTAGTTTCAGATATTGTGATGGTTTGTGTAGACAAAATGGTGAAATTAAGACATTTGGGAACTTGCATGTCTATAGTGGAAATGAAGTATAAATTAGCTAAAAATGTCTGACTAAAATAGTTAAACAATTATTTTTATTATATAATATAAAATAATTATTTATATATATATATATATATATATATATATATATATATATATATATATATATAAATATTTTTGCGGTTCAGCATATATCCATTAGCTTATTCAATGCAGACTCTTTCCAAACTGAATTTCAAATATCTGTGCTGATTTGAAATAAATTAATATCTCCTGTGTAAATATAATAAATTTGCACCTGATACAGTGGTTTGCATAAGTATTCATCCTCCTTGAACTTTTCCACATTTTGTAGCGTGGAACTGAAATGCACTTAATTAGGATTATATGTTCTGAATCTATACATAATGGGGTGAAAAAATCTATAGTTTGCTAAATTATTTACAAATAAATAGTTGTGATTTTGTACGTATTCACCCCCATTGCTGTAAAACCCCTAAATTAGTTCTGGTGCAATCAGAAGCGACATAATTAGTTGAATCGAGTCCACAGTTTGCAAGTTAAGTGTCATGTGATCTCGATATTAAATACACCTGTTCCTGGAAGAACCCGAAGTTTGTTAGAGAACATCATAAAGACTGAAGACTACCAATAAGCCAAATACTTACAAATGTTCGATATATTGTTTAAATCAAATGGTAAAAATCTCATTAATTTTTTTTATTCATTATGATGGGCTATTTTGTGTAGATTCATGACATGTAATCCCAAATAAGTCCATTTCAGTTCTAGGTTATATCACTACAAAAATGTGGGAAAGTTCAAGGGGGAGTGAAAACTTACACAAGGCTCAGTAGGATTAGTCAGAGAAAAAAAATTCCAGCAATTTCCCTTGATCAGTTATGATCAGTAGGGGTGGCTCATAACATCCATCACCCATGAATAATTGTATTCCACCAAGAGCTTACTTATCCTTAAAACATTCAAAGCATCAACTGACACCTATAGCAAAAAAGTCCAGGCCATTCTGTTCATTAACAGAGAAAAGAAAAGTGTAAAATTGTGGTATGGAGTGGAGCTCTTACCTCTCGGCTGTTATGCTCGGCTCTTGCGTGCGGAAAGCAGCCACCTGTTTGAAGGGAAGCGGTTACAAAGAGGCACATGGGTTTATTTGCATCTCACTGGTCAGTCATGCAAATGACCCAGTGTTACAAAGCATTAAAATAGCCAGCCTTCTCTACGCTGATGTACTGAAGCAGGTTCAGACAAATGATTGGTGGTCGAGTTTTCCATATTTCTTTTCAACTCCCTCATCTCGCTCTCGCTCTCTCCATATCTACGGGCAACAATAACCTGGCAACCATTTACATGAGCCGCCTGATCGCACGGCCCACACCATGGACCTGTGTACGTGTGTTTTTTAATGCCTTTAGGGCTGAGGAGGGAAGTGATGGCTGAGCTGTTTCTCTGAATATATTCATACTGACATTGATATTTCAATAAAACAAACAAAAAATCCGGATTGGAGAAATGATTCTGCTTCATAAATCAGGCTCGGCTCAGCCAGTTAGGCGAGAGAGTCCGGATCTGTCTCCAGTCTGTGAGATCAGAGATGAGGACAAGCAAGAGACGCACACTGTAAGACTCCACTCCACAGCTCTTTAGCTGGATTCATTGATACTCACAGACTTCACTCCTGCTGTCTATGTAGACATCAGGCTCGAAAGCCAGGACTGTCTCCTTTGCATCAGACTCTCTTAAACAAGGCAGTTCTTTTTCTGAAAGAGAAAACTCCAGTTGTAGGGATCTTCATAGAAATGTAAAGGTCTTAAATAGAACCTTGTTATCTAAAAGTGTAGAATTATGTCCAGTAAAACATGAGGTACCTTAACACCAAGAGAGATGATCAAGAAACAGATAACAACATATAGACAAGTAATACTGTAGTGTTGAATGCAGTCATCTAGACCTAGGACTAATTTCAGTGATGCTGTGGGAGGACTTGGAGGAGTCAACTGCACATTTCCACTTTAAGCTTCACAATATGCACTCAACCTCACAACAAACATTTTGTACAGAACTCCAAGTCTCACAAAAGTACATTATGCCCTTCAAACAATATAACACAAATACAGATATACAAAAGACTTTCTTAGCTTGTGTAGCATTATTCAACAATGCAGTCATGTAATTTCTCTCATGTAATTTCTCTCCTTCCGAGGTCACGTTTTACTCCGCTCGTCTATCAGGGTTGAATGAAGTTTCACAAACAAACGACATCTCTCTTGCTTATTTAGCATCCTGTTCTTGCCCCATCACTTTCGTTTATGTCTTCATGAAATGACAAATTCAGCTGCCTTGTTTCACCATATTCACGATAATGCAGGTACACTATGATAAACAGTTACCAATTAATCATCAGGGAAATAAGATTGTGTTTTTGGAAGGGAGGTGACAATGATAATTTGAATGAATTATTACTTTATTTAATTTGAGTTTTATAAAAAGAAAAAAGGTGCATAGGTGCCAGATCCACACAATTCCTGAATGTGTGCTGTTCCGACATGATCTGGCAAAAATGAAGTACTGCAAATGTCTTTTTGGCTGCAGCTTATGATGGTGCATCGCTACAAGGCAGAATTTGGCTAAATATTTTATATGCCAGTAGCTCTATTCAGGGATTATGTTAATCCCCCAATTTCCAGATTCTACACTAATTTTATTTCCATCTGGATCAGTCATGACTGTTTTGCTCTCTCTTCTCCTGACTAAATTACCTACTGTTATTATGACCAACCCTGTGGCAATCTGATCATTTTAATCCAATCTGGATAGATGTGCTGAAAATTTTGTAGGCAGATGCTGCCTCTTGCGTTGGGGGAAAAGTTTTTTTTCTATTGCCACTTGCCATTTTTAGTAATCTAGTGTATGTATTCATATTAAACACTTCATAAATCAAGAAATTAGAAGAGCATGGTCACACAGGCTGATTGAAAGGAGCACATTATATTCACAAAATCTACAATATCATGTAATGTTTAGTTTTCTAGAAATAAATAATCATCTGTCTTGAATAGTCCAACATTGGATTCTGCCAAATAAGTAAATATTGTAGCTAGTCCAGTAGTGTTTTCTATATTCAAACCGCAAATGCATAGAAAATACCACATGACCATGTATAGTTTATCATGGAGACGTGTTTAAAAAAAAAAACATTTTTAAAGTTATTACAGAAATCACCTAGAGAATATAATGCTGTCCGAATAGGGCTAATGTTTGCCCTGTAAGTTAACTGTGTTTTAAGCTTCTCTTAGAAAAGATTTGTGCAATATGTTCCCTCAGCAGGTGTTTTTTCTTTAAGTAAACACAAATGCAAATATCTTGCAATCAACTTTAACAAAAGCAGCCCATAAAAAGATCCAGAAAATGGAAAGGGAACACAAAAAACATCTACACTAACAATTATTGGCATCAAATAAACAATTTTGAAAAATGAAAATCCTTAATCTTTAATAATCTGTAATAATCTATAATAATTAATCCCACATCATAACTGAAGTGAACTCCTGCAAGAACTTGCTGATGTTCATGCCTCTGAAAAAGCCTCCAGTGAACATCCATGTTATCCTTCATTTACCTGCTCATTTGGCATGCAAATGCAACGCTGTTCAACGCACCAGAATGGAACAGGGAAAAGAACGGTCACATGATAAGAATGGTCAGGACACGCAAGTTGATCACTTTCTTTGCATTTACATCTTCACATGAAAAAAAAGATTAAAGCGACCCATGTTTCATACCAGCCACCTCATATTAAACACATAGTGTGTGAGAAGAAACAGAAGTTTCTACCCTGTGTGTGTGTGTACTGCAGACAGGATGGAGGGAGGAAAAGCTGGCTTTTAAAGGAGTTTGGATGGAAGCCATCAAGGCCCCTGAGGATCAACCAGGAAGAGGAAGAAACAATTTTACTGCCCAGAGATGTAATATAAAAGCTAAAGTAAAGGACTTGGTGTGGAAAAATTTTTTTGGAATTAATCAGAGTAGTGATTACCGTTTGTCGTGTTCGGGTTCACAGGGTCTGAGATGAAGATGTTACTGCAGACTGCTGGATGATGTCCGGCATCCACTGACCTCGCCTCCGAATATGCCGAAATATCTGAAGACTTAAATATATTTGAGAAGCATTTAAACAATTTAGATTTGGGTTTATTTAATTACAAATAGTCAGATACAAAAATTTGTACATCATAACGACAACACAAACAACAAAATGAACAAAATTATTTAAAAAAAGGAATTTATACCAACAACTAATGAGCCATTTAGTCTGTTTGCTATCACAGCTGTTCCTTTTTCACCACAAGTAACAAAAAATTGCCAAATAATGTTTAAGGCATCCTTTAAACTTAAAAAGGAGTAAAATTATAGTGAGGTTCATATTACAGAACCATGTCATAGCTAATATCACAATTCTGATGATCATTTACTAATTTCTGATCTTTCTGGTTTACAAGACCACCTATGGAGCCCCTAAGAGGACATGGTGATGGAAAAAAAATGAGATGGGAGGAAAATGTATAAAAATTTTCTAAAGCTTAAAGTTTTGCGATCGAACACAAAAGCATTGAAATATAAATTTTCCTCCAATCTCATTTTTTCCCCCATCACCTTGTCCCCTTAAGGTCTCCGTAACCACCTAAGTTAGCTGTCGATTTCTGAATTGTTACATGAAGACGTGAAAAAGTGCATTAACAGTTGTATTTATCATGTTAGTAGTACATTTTATTTTTGAGTAACATAAAATACCCTTACATTAAGTGTTAGCTTAATCTGATCAGCTAATGTTACTGTAATTAGCAAGCTGATTTGGCTAGCAACATTACAAATAGTTTAAAAAAACCCTCAACAACAAATTGAGGCTTGGCTTCTACAAATCACCATTTGCCTTCATAAAGACTCACATGTATATCACATGTTCTCACATATCACACATTTATATCATAGCTATGTCAGATGTTGGCCTATAATTTGCCAATTGCAGCCCTCTCAAAATGTTGTCTGCTAGCATAGCCAATAGCCATAGTCTATTGGCAAACCTAAAATGTCTCCTCAGCTGATCTGGGGTCAGTTTGAGAACTTATCATTGCATATACATCTTGGAATATATAGGACATAGCTGTTTCCATATTGAACTTGACAACTGAAGATACATCTGAGGTAAAAAAAAAATAAATAAAAATAAATAAAAAACCTTTGGAAACTACCGAGATCCGGACCTCAGTGTCCTTATAGCTAGTTTCTGCCATGAAGAGTTTGTATATTATTATTTCTTTGTGATATTAATATTCTGTAATAACTTGTATTCCCAACCTTTATAGGTGCCTCCAACCTGTGAACAGCATTAAGATCCTCTCAGTTGTCCTGTTATAACTCTCCCAGATTGCTTGGCCAGTAATCGCCCATGTTTTTCCCGACATCTTTGTTAGAACTCTGCTAGATGTCAATCAACCTTCAGATCAGGTCTGGAAACCAAGAGGCTTGATGCAAAACCATGGCTTCTTTTTTTTGGTTCTTTTTAAATGATTTTGCCTTATGTTTTGGACACCTCAAAATTCATTTTTAACATCCTTTTGGTAGACAAAATTAAAATATCCTATATCTCTATTTAAAAAAAATTTCACCCAGAAACTTGTGGAAAGCAAAGTAGCCCATCAGCTGTTTTTCATGTTTGATATCATTTGTGGTTGCTAATATTATGTTTCCTTGACTATGAAAGGGTTTTCTTCATTTTATGTTAGCTAGGTTTGCACAGTCAAAGCTCAAACTATAGATTGTAATAAATTTCCCACATACTTATTTACCTGATTTTATGTATCAGTAATGATGTAAAAACAGCATGTAAAGTAAATAAGAGTGATTTCATTATAAATTAAAGTACACAAGATGTCTGTTCCACATCCTAATCCTAGAGAAAGAACATCACACCAGAGGACATACCTTTGTGCAGGAGGAAACCCGAGCCTCCAGTCCCCTCAGCTGGTTCTCCGTATCTGCTGTTCTGCTCAGAGCTTCCTCCACCTTGTGGCTGATGGCCTCCATCCTTTCCTTCATCCTCTTCTCGCGTTCAGTCAGCATCTCAGCAGTCTGCAGCGCTCTCGTCACCACCTCCTCCACTTTTCTGAGAGACTCCAGAACTTTCTCTGCCGTGACACGTTTCTGTTCATCTTCAACCTGCTCCGTCTGCACGGCCACGTCTGCCCTCTCCACCCGGACACAGGCTTCTCCCAACTCCTTTCTGCTCTTTTGGACCTAATGTGACCATCGTCAGAATGGGTTTTGGCCAGTTTTATAAACTTAATAGGAAGTGACTAAGAATAGTTCAGAATGAAATCACTGGTAAAAATCTTCTTTTAAACATAAACATACTTACGTTTAAAAAAAAAAAAAAAAAAAGCTAGGAATTTTGGTGAGCCTGCAACTGCTGTTGATGTACCACATCATATTGGTCCTATTTAATTTTTTTTTTTTTTTTTTGCATGGGGATGGAAAACACAATCATATCATATATCCACACCACCATACTAATTTATATATCATAACCCCCTTAAAGTTACTCTCAACTCAAACATGGTGTTAAAATTATAAACTTCTTTTCAACAGCTGCTGATTCTAATAAAAATTTTGGATCAAATTTGGATCATATTTGTATAACAGCACTAAAATCCCATCTTTATATTTGGGAAAACAGACCTTCCCAGTACTTCTGTGGGCGGGGCTCAGTCACAAAATAAACTCCAGGGATTTGGACCAATTATGACCAATATGCAAATTATTACAAAGTATTACCTAGTAGCTCTTATTTTAGCTGCAGAACCTGCACACTATACTAGTTACCTAGCATAGCTAATGTTTGATGGGTACATGGTGGTTGTTATGGTAGTTTTTTTTTTAAATGAGGGAAACAAAAAATGTTTTGTGCTACCTTACTAGCAGTTTGCTAACTAGCTAGCCAAGTTTGCTAATGTTAGTGATATTAGGCTCTTACGGATGGAAATGAGGACATTTCTATTTTACATATTCATGTATATTCATAAGTCCTGGTCATCCTTAATGAGAGTAAAGGTGTTTTTTTTTTTTTTTTTTTTTTTTAGTTGTTTATTAATTGTTGATTTTTTTAAATCTAGATTGTTTTAATGGTATAGAAATACTTGGTCACTTGGACTTTAGTAATAAATAATCATATTTTAAACACAGAGCTGTGAATACACCGAATTCAGGACATGTTGACACACACAAGCAGTTGCTATGAAGTACTAAACTAATGCTGTGCGTTTTCTCTCCATCACCTCCATCTGTGCGTCCTTCAGCTGGATCTCCAGCGCGCTGATCCTCTCCTGCGTGTCCCTGGTGGTGTTCTGGAGGTCTCGGGTGTTCCAGTTTCTCTCATCCTCCACCCTCAGAGCTCTCCACCAGGTGATGGGTGGAGCTTTGCGCACTTCTTGTGTCTGCCAGTGTGTTTCCATCTGCCTGCGCTCTGGATGCTGGTCCCACAGAGGCCGTGGCTGCTCCAGCTCTCTCAGACTGCAGAACACACACACACACACACACACACACATTTAGACACTAAAATTGAACTGATCCTAAAAATCCTTTTTAAAAATTAATTTCCAATATGAAACTAGCTTCTATCTTGTGTTTCTTTACATTTCAGAGATTATATTCAAATCATTATGACCCAAGAGTTAAATTTGCATTCAAGCATTTTTTGTTTCACATTTCCAAGCAGTCACATGACCTCCTTTTCTAATTTTTCACAACTCTGCCATCAGAATAATCCCTGGGCATGTGAAAGGGTTTCCATGTTTCCATTTTCATTATTGTACTGTGTGTATATATATAAACATTTGCTATAATATTGTCTCTTGCAAAATAAAAATTTAGATAGCTTGAGTTAAAAGTGCATCTTGTGCTAAATAATTAAAACAAAAGGCTGAAATAATGCAGGAAACGCTGCTTACATTGTCAGTAGCTGTTTTTTGGAGCTTGTCTGCTCTTGCTGGTCCTGTAAGAATGCTTTCTGTAATGATTCAGCTGTATACGCATCCTGAAATGCAATAAATCATATAATGTGTTGTTTAAGTTCAGTATTTTGTAATGGAGTACGAGTTTAAATCCCAAAACTGCCAGACCACTGAGCGGGACATTTGGTGCGATCTTGAGAACAAGATTACGGAGTCAGGGCTTTATTCATAGTTTTCTCAGTAAGCTAGCAGTTAACAGCATTTTCTTCTTCTCTTGGTCAACAGCCAGAGAAAAAACCTACAAAAGTTTGTGTATAAACAAAACGTGCTCCTTTTTTTTTCCAGCCTAGGCCAGGTGTTCTCAACTTTTGTCAGCTGAACCCCTACAACTTAAATTATTTTTCCTTGCCATTGTAAGTATGCTAACGTTAATTGAAAAATTTAAGTATTTGTGAAATATATTACTGTTCACATTTTTTCTTCTTATAATTTTAACTTGTAAAAAAACTGCAATGCCATCATAACTCCTTAGGGGTTCAGGAGCCCCCTGTTGGGAAACCCTGGCCTAGTCAGTTGTGTTTCCAGGCAAAAAAAAAAACATGGCACTGGACATCACACTGGAACTTTCACTTGCCCAATGGGCTAGCTACTACTATAGCTATTATTTATTAAGCCATAATTTCTCACCCGCAACTCTGCAGACTTGATCTTGTGGATGAAATTGTATAGATCTCTCTTTGGAGATGAAGGCGGCTGAAGCTCAGACACTGAGCCGCTGTTTTCCTCGACACATGTCCTCTAACACCAAAAAGAATAAACATCACTTCAAACCAGGAACTGGCACTCATCATGACTAAAATGTAAACCATGCACAGTCAAGGCTGGATGTGTGTATCTGAGTTTACCGGCTCAGCCTCCTGGATCTCGCGGTGTAGGGAGAAATGGTTTGGGGCAGCAGCACTTTTCAGACTTGCTGAACATTTATCAAACCTGCCGTAAAGCAGCAGACTGTGTAAATGTACACCTCGCCAACGGGGCATTAACTGTGCTTCAGGGTGGCATTAAATAAAATTGTGTACAATCCTGGGATTTTCAGTCAAATGGGTGATTCCATGATTGGGGTGTTATTGAACCCTCTTAAACTTTACAGCATTGAAGGAAAAAAAGTGTGTTATCCCATCTCAGGCAACAACCTTTTTTTTTTAAAGTTTCTTTTGCATTTTACTATAAATGGGTTGGGTTAGGGAATTAGCAAATACACAAAACTTGGTTAACTAGCATCCATGCTAATGGCACAAAGACCTTTTATTTTAATTTTTTCAAATTAATAGTTTACTTTCAATCTATAATTTGAATTAGAATGAAAGAACTTCATTTTCATCTTCCCATGATCTTCAAGAAATTCTGAACATGTGACTTACAGATTACTCCAAATATTTCAAAGGGGTGAATGTGTTCAGGTAACAGAGTTGTAACTATTAATCTGCAACATGCATGTAGGTTATTGTGAAGGAAACTTTACCTTTGTTTTAAAATGTCTAAACCTCACATATTACATTAACAAATATGTACATATCAGTGAGCCACAAATGGCACTGCAGTCGTGGAATCACCCATTAAAGTAGGCAAATTGCTGGGATTTACCTCAAAAGTGCTCGCTGTGAGTGCTCCTGTAATCTCACCAGATCACACTGCAGACCCTGAAAGACAAAAAAAAAAAAATCTATTTGACCAAAACATGTCATTTTTCCAAACATATTTCTAACATTTTGAATTGTATAATGTGAATTCAGTACGTCGATGATTCTGTTGTAGTCCAGAAAAGTCTCCTTCAGCTTCTGCAGTGTGATGTTTTTCTGAAAATGTAATCAGATACACAACTGGTTAGTTAACAGGCTGTAACAAACACTAACCACATAACCAAATAACGGCTCAGGTTTTATTGGGTCTCGGTGATCAAGCTGGATACAAACAAAATTTATTCGTAAATTGTTCGCAGGAGCATTTACACAGAAATAGTGTTCATGAAAAATCCTGCTAGTTTAGAAAAATGACACTGGAATGATGAGAGAGAGAGAGAGAGAGAGAAAGAGAGAGTGTGTGTAGTTGGTTTAATGATGGTTAAGGCGGGGTAAAACAGAAAAGCAAACGATATTGGCAGCCACATCCAGTGCAACATGGATTAATGAGGCAATAAATGCATAAAAACATTATACAAGTGATGCAACAGAAAAATGTTCATCATCAGGAGATTGCAAGTTTGAATCTTGACAAGGCTACAGCCATCCGTGTCTGAGAGTCAAGAGAGCCAAATTGCTGCTACACTACACTGTAGTTTACAGTCCATTGTGCAATAGCTTTCCTGCACATCTCTGTTCTGTTTCCGGGTGTGTGTGTGTTCATCATCCTGTGTATTTATTGTCCTGCACTCATCTCACACTGTTGTGCATTTCCACTTTATGTAGTCTTGTGTACCGTTGTGTTGCACCATGGAATAGAGGAATGACAAAATCCCACTTGACTTTAAATTGGCTGTGCTCTCTGGGTGGGAGGAGCATACTCACTCTCTCCTGTCAATCACAGCGATACTAGCCAATCATGGGCATCTGTGACCTCATGTATGAAGAAGAGGGCAGATAGCACTTTCCTTCAAGTGTGTTACACGGCATGAGCGGCAGTTCATTGGCTGGATTCATGGAGGAAACGTGGGTTAGGTGATTAAGTGTGTGTGTGTGTGTGTAAGACTGGTGAATGACTCATACTGTGAGCTATTAATGTAACTTATTAACCATAAAGTATGCTTGTGCACAATAAAGGCCTCATGTATATCTGCTCACCTTAGTGATTTCCCTTTCTTTCACTGCCAGTAACACCCGCAGTTCCTCCAGTTCCTCCTACAAACAGTAAAGAGTGCCATTAAATAATGACAAAACAATAAGTACAGAATAAAACACTTGCAGATCTGCTGTTATAGGAAAATAATCAACAACAGAGTGAGGGTGATGAAGTGGAGGTACTGTTACCACCCTGAAGGTGATTATTTTTCTATAACCACAGCAATTTGGCAATGAACACATTAAACACCACGTCATACTTTTTATCCATTTATAGTTACATTTAATGTTGTGGAATGTCCACAAAACAAGTTATTTCCTGGTATCACTTGCAGTGTAGCAGCTGTAAACAACCCCTCGCTTTTTCTTAAACTTGAGACAACGCAGTCTGATAGAGAAAGTGCAAAACAAACATTTCCTTTGTCGGAAAACTTTACAGCTTTAACTTGGACTATTGCAAAGCGGTGACACTGGAGACTCCTTCCATAAATGTTAAATAAACATCTCCTTAGAGAAAACATCACTCATTCAATGTTTACATGGGTTTTTCTTGTGTGTTTCTTACATGTTTTTAGTGTGTTTATTATTACCGTTAGATTATGTGGAGCATCCACCATACGTACGAAATGAACTGTTACTATAGAAATGATAATGTATTAGAACCAGCGCATTAATGTAAACCTGTGATTTGCAGCTGCACTAGTGTGAGAGCTGCTGCACTGCAAAAAATGATAGCAAGAGAAAATATCTTGAATCTAGTCAAATTTTTAAAAATATTTTTTATTTGCCATTTCTCCTTATAAGATCACAATAAACCACATATAAAATTATTAAGGCTATTTCTAGACATATTTGACTATTTTTAAGCTTTAAATTTGTTGTTACAGAACATTAATCAACACCTTCTGACCAATCAGATTTGAGAACTGAACAGCTTTGTGGTAAACGGGAAACAGCTTGTTCTCACCCTGACATCCGTGTTTGCTCTTCTGAGCTTGTTTAGCCGATCTTCTGCACCATTTCTCTCCAGCAGCAGGTTTTCATTCTGCAGACAAAAAAAAAAAAAAAAAAACCCACTGAAAATTTCCACATCTTTCCCATCTTTAAACTGTTTATTGATCAAATAAGTCAGGGTACCATGTCTTCGATGAGTTTGATATGAGCCTTCAGATGTTCAATCTCCTTCATCTGAAAGACGAAAAACATTACAGTGCAGCCCAACAATGAGCAAAAACACTAACATAAATCTAAAAAAAAAAAAAAACTTTAAAGATGTAAAAATGCTCACTGAACTGAAGTATATTGCATAATTTTGCCTGGTTTTAAAATCTATATCATTCCTTAAAAGTAACACGTTTCTTCTTCCTAACTTACAATTTATTCCATTTCCCACATAATCACAAAACAATTGAAGTGTTGGGGCTTAGCTAGCTGTACGTAGCAATGCGACTAGCTTAAGTACATTTCCAGGCAGTGGTGGCTGAACGGTTAAGGCTCCGGGTTACGGTTCGGAAGGTCAGGGGTTCAAGCCCCGGCACTATCAAGCTGCTGCTGTTGGGAACTTGAGTAAGGCCCTTAACCACATCAGCTTGGGGTGCTGTTTCATGGCTGACCCTGCGCTCTGACCCCAGCTTCCTAGAAAGCTGGGATATGTGAAAACTACATTTCATTGGCTCTGTACTTGCACTCTACACAATGACAATAAAGTTAAACCTTAGTGGAGCTATTTTCAAAATAACGTAACTTTTCCATTAACTAGTGACTGCTGTCACAAAGTTTGGCTGAAGCTTAGCTAAGCTTGTAGCTTGGCAAGTTACAATTTCAAAATGGCTTCCCTAACACTGGTGAAATGTTTTCTTATTGCTGACTTATTTCAGAGTGTTGCATAAATCGATCCAACACAACAAATACATTCCTTCACACAGTATATTACAGACAGCTGAATAATTTTTGAGGGTGACAATATTCCTGGAAACGTTTAGCTGCAAAACCAATGTACAAATATATCTAGCTAACTTAACTAATGTTAATGATGGACAGATCATGGTTGTTATGTTAACATTATATTTGGGCAGGTTTGGATGCTTAAAAAACGATTATGCACATAGAGACACTGATACTGAAATTCCACTCGTATCGACCAGTGACACATTTGCACTAGTTGACTAGCAGTTACCTAGCCAGCTAGCTACCTTAATGTTAGAGATATTAAAAATTGCATATTCATGTACAGTATATTTGTATATATCTAGAGTGATAGATCCATTTGGTTGTTAAGGATTAAAATAAAGCATTAAACCTGTTATTGTTCTACACATTTTAATGGTTTGTTGGACTTGGGAGTGTAACAGACCAGTGAATGGCCGTTAGCCTGAGCTCGGCTGGTTTTCTCTTGGCTTTCTCTCAGCGCTCGCCGGGCTTCATCCAGCTCCTCAGCCAGAGACTGAGCTCTTCCTGCACACAGCTGGGCGCTGAGGAGTTTAAACACATGACACACAAGACAAAAGGAACACTGAGATGTTTGTTACTTTAGTAAGGGTGAGAAAAACACTGAAAATGATGCAGCACCTCGCTAGTTTGCTGCGAAGCTCTGAAACGTCCATCATAAGCTGAAGGTTGGTTTCTTCACACTGAGATATGCTCCTCAGCAGGCTGCTGTTCTGTCCTCTCAGTCTGCGCTGAGTGTGTTTCAGCTCTGCCACCAGGCCCAACAAATCACCCGCGTCACTGGAGCCATAAAAAAACAAAAAAAAAACAAAAAAACAATAACACCACCACAGCATCAGCCAGAATACCAGTATAATCCTAATCATAATTAACACACGATATACAAGTTCTACACCACAGTGCTGTTGAATTCTTAATTCTGATTGGTCAGAAGGTGTTGATTCATTTTATTTAGTAGTGCAGCTGCAAAACACAGGTTTATATTAATGCGCGCGTTCTAATACGTTATTGTTTACAATAGAAACAGCTCATTCACAGGGTTTTGTATGGTGGCTGCTCTACATAAATGGATTTAAAAAAAAAAGTGTTGTTGATATGTTGAAGTTTTCTGTAAGGAGGTGTTTATTCAACATGTATGGAAGGAGTCTCCAGTGGCAGAGTTTGGTTACAGTAACCTCCTTTTCGTTCCTGGATGTTTTCTTCCATGGGAAAGTCTTCAGGACACATGAACAGGAGGAGTTATTTTTTGTCTCATCAAATTCAAGAGGCTGGTGAAACAACTATTTATAGCTGCTATGACAGAAGAGATAACAGGAACTAATTTGTTCTCTGGATGTTCAACAACATTAAACATAACCATAAATGGATAAAAAGTATGAAGTGCCATGACTAAATTAAAAATTGTAATGGGTGGCAAATTGCTGTGTTTTATAAGAGGAATAAAACTTCAGGATTTGCTGTTAAGGGAAAATAGTCAACGTCAGGGTGGTAGCAGTAATGCCGCCTCATCACACCACCCTGTCGTTGAATATTTTCCTGTAACAGCATGACACACAGTGTTTTATTCCATACATGTAAGATATGAAATGATTTTACTAACCAATGATATTCGCTTTGGTCTGTGAATGTAGTTTCAGCCGGTGAAGGAGAAAATTCAGCTCCTACGAATACAACAGCATTAACACAACCTAAAACCCACTGCATTTTATAATAATGTTAGTCATTTGCAGAATTATTGGCATCCTTTCTGAAAATGAGCAAAACTGTCTGTTCATTGTTTTCAGTTTGGTTTAATAGTTTCAAAATTATTGGCACCCTTACAACAAATACTTTGAAGACAGATTAAGATGGCCATTGCAAAGAGAGAAAAAAACAAACAAAAAAAAAACTTCTTTAACCATTTCTGCAGTGATTTAGAAGTACGTTTGGCTTGTAATCTTGTTGAATCCTGGCAGAGGCGACTAGGTTATAGACTAAAATATTGTGGTATGTAGCACCATCCCTGAACCACCAGCTACAAAACAACCCCAATGCATCAACGATTAATGACATGCCTCCATCTATTTGTGTCACTGGGGACATTTTGTGTACAATCACCTTTTTTCACACCTTTCTTTCTTTTTGTCCAATTGTGATTTTGTTCTCATCTGTTCACAGCACAAGTGTAGCTTCTATGAGGCTTGGTGACATTCTTTTTTTTTTTTTTTAGCGTTGCTCTCAGGATGGACTTCTTTCCTGCGACTCTTCTAAACAATTTGTAGTTACAGGATGGTAAGATTCAACTAAACTGTCCAATTCTGAAACTGATCTTTGGGGTCGTTGTCTTTTTTACTACATTCTCTATTTTTCATAGAGAGTCTGGGGTGAATATGCTCATGCATCCTACTTCTGGCTATTTTTTCAGGCTTTTGAAAATTTTTCATTATAACCCCCAGTGTGAGATTTTTAACCGTTTATGCATTTTTCATATCTATTACCTGACTTATGCATGTTGTGACCATCTGTCTCTGTATTGAAAGCTTTTTTTTTGTATATAGATTACTATCAGAGGCAAAGTAAGTAAGCTTAAGTATGTGTCCGAGTTGGAAATTCAGATTTAATTGGTGTTCATTCTGTTGCAGGGTGCCAAAATTCTGAATAATTTTGACCGTATTCAATTATGAGACTCACCGTTCCCAGTTGCTTTGCAAGAGTCTGATCCTGACGCCTGGTAGCTGTCCTCAAATAATCTACAAGTCAGTGGAAACACTCTTATCAAACACTACAAGTTCCAGCATCAAAAATATAACAGAACGGTCTGAATTTTAACTGTTTGTTATTCTACAAATTAATTCATCTAATAATTTGTGACACATTTATGGTTTTGAGGAAAAAGCTATCAAATGGAGACATTCAATATGTGGAAATATACGTATTTTCCACGTGTTGCCGTGTCTCACCCATCCTGGCTGCATTGAGCGATCCACTTCCTCATGGTGGTGTGAAACGCTTCTCTGTCGATGGGCGGATCTCGGTCCTCTGGGTCCAACATGTGCTTCAGGACAGTCAGCTTGTCCTGTCCACCGCTGTGGCCTGTCATGGCCTGTAGAAACTGCACCACAGTGGAGGCCAGAACTTCTCCTGTTGACAAGAGAGAAATTCTCAGAGATCCGTCTCTAAAAACGTCCTGTCAATTTCAAGAGAGAAAGAAGAGAGTCTACCTCGTCCTGCAGCATCACATGCCTCAAACGTAATGTTCAGCAGTTCTTCTTCTGAAAAGCCATTCATGTCAAGGTGGTCACATAAATACCTGTCGCTGAGTCTGAAGTCTAAAACAGAGAGTGGTGAAAATGTATCATAAACAAAAAAAAATATATAATAATAAAAAAGATTGACTTCGAATCCCACAAAGACCAGAGTCTCCTCTCTACCTAAAGAGATTGATGCAGCAACACTTTAGTCCTATAGTCTGTCCAGATTTCTCTCGCCTCAAAATGAATGCTCAAAATGAATTAATTTAAAAATGTGAATGGCGTCAATAAACAAATTAATAAATAACCTACTTTCAGTGTCAGAGTGCAGCTGGGAAAGTTCAGCTGAGGATGTTCCAGAGTCGATGGACAAACTCAAAGCGCTGTATCCATGATGTTCACCATCCTGCACATTATTCTGCTGAGAAGGGGAGTTGGACTCACCGATTTCAGTTTGCCGATAGGCCGAAATCTCAGGACCTCTCCAGCCTGCGCTTGCATTCTCTGAAGCCATGACCACTGAGGAAATCATAAACAAATGCTGTAGCACTATAATAAATAAATCCACTTTGACAAGTCGCCATGAGATGGAAATGGGATTGCATTTTAATTCAAACATAAAGGATCATTTAAATGCCACTGTGATCTTTTTCATACTCTCAAGCCTCATTGAAATGGAAATGAGGCTTTAAGAACACCCAAGGCAAAGCTACAACTTTGGTATGCTTTATTTCAGGAGAGTCAATCTCTACAGAGGCTCTGGAGAGTACACAAATAAGGAGAACCACACGTTACAGGTTCTGAACAGGTTTGTGTTTTCTCTCCTAAACCCCAAATTTATCTCAGGAAGGTCTTGGCAATTAACTGATGAGTTGAATCAGGTGTGTTCAATGAGGAAGGACAATAAAACTTTGCATCACCGTGGCCCTGAAGTCTCCTACTGTTCTGGTTTAGACTAAAACACCACTGTAAAATCCAAAAAGCGATGGAGCTCTGTGGAAGTCTGTAAACAGATCACGTCCTGGAAGTGTCCTGCAGGAATATATAACACTTTGACTCAACTTCATGCCAAGGGGAAATAACATCTATACACACATACCTTTTAGTTGGCCAATATCCCCTTGAAACCTTCCATTTTAGCATCTTCGGTGCACTCTGTCCAGTCACCAAAGAAAAATATTTAAGATATACGTATCCCATCCTGACTGATCAAGAAGGCCGAGCGTGAGCAGCATCATGTCTGTGCTATTAAAATAGAAAGCTGATCTAGAGAGAGGATTTGCTTGTCCTCATCTCGACACACACATCAAGTCCAGCTGACATGACCACCCTCCTCCTCCTCCTCCTCCTCCTCCACCACCACCACCTTCACCCACCCCCCCAATCTACTTATTCCCCCTGCGTGCAGACTCATAACAGTACACAATGTCGTAATGGACCATTGTAATGAACACGACTGTGGTTTTCCATATCAAATGATTCCGCTTGGATGATGCTGGACAGTAATCAGGCTCCCACTCAGGGCTCAAAGGCAGAAATCAACCCCGAAGAATATTGATGATGAGGAGATGCGTGAGATGAGTGATGGCTGGTTGTGATATTAGATGTGAGGCTAATATCTAATGTGTCAATCCAATCAGTAGTTTTAGAATGAACCTTTTAAGGTTGAGCAATGCATTATAGCACAATGTGTCATTGCTAGCATTAGAATGTCGTGAGGCAAACTATTACACACAGACACATATGCTCAGAGACAGAGTTGACATCTGCATTCATGATATATATATATTTTTTTGACTGGCTACATGCTGTTTTCTTCTGATATTTCTAAACAGGAAATAATTGATGTGGATGCCAGAAATTAAAACTTTATATTGATATCATTGAAAGAGAGGGGAAAGCCACAGAACTTGGTTCGATCCTGAGCTATGGGATAATGTCTGTTGGTTTCCACCAGGTTCTCTGGTTTCCTCCTACTGTCAGTAACTTGTCAGTAGGTGGATTGGCCATGAAAAACTGCCCTTAGGTGTGAATGTTGTGTATGCATGGCGCACTGCGATAATCTGGCATCTCATCCAGGGTGCATTCCTGCCGTGCAACCAATATTCCCAGGCTGGGATAGGCTCCAGATCCACCAACCTCACCAGGATAAAGTGGTTACTGAAGATGAATGAATAAATGAATGAATGAATGGAAGGATGATTAACATTATCATGCAGACTGTAGTTTTTATTTCTTTTTACTCACAAGGGTAATACAGGGTGTTCGAAAAGTTAGGAACCAGTGGGAATATGTTGAGCAAAATCCACAAAAACATGATACAGCGGCTGAGAAAATGCATAAGGGTGAACATGTAGGGCGGATGTTGTAAATAATACATATAAAATGAAGTATATGTAATATTACTCTCATTGTATATATCTACATCTGTCGTTTATTCAGTCATCTCCGGTAAGCGCTTTATCCTGGTCAGGGTGGTGGTGGATGGGTGTGAGATGAACAAATATGCATGTGCAATGACATGTGCAATGATATGAGATGGGAATTCACACTTGGTTGGGATGCTGGTTCATCACAGAGCACCACACACACACACACACACACACACACACACACACAATTACACACTCATTTACAGCTCCCACTGCAAAGCTCTGACGACACTTGGAAACACCGGGGCAGTGAAGAAGAGGGCCATATGATTGGTATCTGAAGCTGCAGAGAAAGTCACTAGGTTGCTTTGGATAAAGAGGGCGGATCTGTTGCTAGACAGGACTCGATCAACCCTGGTTGGGTCACCTGGGTGAGGGACAGGGGCGGACTTTGCACTAGGCAAAGGTAGGCAACTGCCTTGGGCCCCCAGAAGCCAAGGACCCCCTAAAATGCAAATTATACATATTTTTATATAATTATTAATGCTAAATAACGTATGCTGAAAATTTAAATATTTGTGTTAAAACACTGAAATGATTCACATCACTGTTATTTCAGCAGCCCCTCCCCCAACCTCGCTTCATGCTGTAATGGAATATCGATGGAAATGTGTGCAATTGAATAGGGCCCCATTCCTATATTTTGCCTACGGCCCCCAAATCACTAAATCCACCCCTGGTGAGGGAGTCTGATGTCCCCGAAAACCCGCCCGAGTCCCCGAAACCCGCACGAGGACCCCAGAAACATCAGTGATGATGCGCCCCAGTGCGTCAGAAGGGTGTATCTTGCACCACCACTCCTAGGGGCAGTTTAGAGTCACCGATCCATCTACTGATATGTTTTTGGGAGGAAACCAGAGAAAGCCAATATGGATCCCGGGGAAAACATGCACCTGTCATGATATCTTGGGGAAAACAAAACACAAAAACAGTAAACACTAGAATCACACACCTTCACAAAACCATTATTTAAAATGAAAGTAAAACAAGGGCCTAAATTTTCAGAGCACTATATAGGGACTATAAAGGATTATTTTGAGATTTGTGATTCAGTTCTTGTGTGTGTGTGTGTGTGTGTGTGTGTGTGCGCGTGCGCGTGCGCGTTTTCAGGACCTTTACTTTGCCGCGTTTAGCGCGCGGAAGTCGTGACACCGGAAGTAAAAGACTTTGTTGTTCACATGAACACCATCTTCAATCAGTAGCGACGAGAAAATTATCGAGTTAGCCAAACTGCTAATCTGACGGAAAACCGAGGATTTAAACCGTCACCATGTCTCGGGGATCCATTGAAATCCCCCTGCGGGACACAGACGAGGTGCGAAGACTTTTATACACATTAAATTGGACATTTTCACAACTTTATTTGCAGCAAAAGGAGCTTTGTTGATTAGCCGACTAGCCATGCTAACTGCTATCGTTAGCGCAAAGCAGCATACATTAAACCTGTCCAGTGTCATGTCAGTATATTAATATTTTCATTATAACATAGGAGTTATTAAGGTAGAACTGATTAATCTGACAGGATATTACACTTTAATAGCAGGTTAAAGTAATATGGGATTATTTAAAGTTATTCAGTATGTCAAAGTCTGTAATTTTATCATTTATAATATTCCAGTCAAATTCACAATATTTATTATTTAAATATTATTTTATGCAGTTACTTCCCTTAATTAGTGCTCACTTAAATATAAGGATCTAAAATGATTCCAGTTTCTAATGTGATCATTATTGTTAAGTTATTAATTTTTTAAATAACTGTAAATAATTTAAACTTGACTCTTAATTAGTTCATTTCAGTGAAAGTGGAAAAAAAGACAAAAATGTGACTTTAAAATTTAAAATCTCTGTTTTATTTTCACATAATTTGTTTTAAGTTCTGCGTAATAGTAACGATTAAAGTTCAGGAATAATAATTGTTTACTGTAACTGATATTTGAGTAAATTAAGTATTGTTGTCAAAAACAAAAAGACAAACTGTGCTGCAGTTATAAAGGTGTTTGTTAGGAGGGAATTGATATAATAATATTAATTAAGCAAAACATTAACATTGTTATACACTTTTATGAATGTTACGGGTATCATCAGATCACAAATTAATGTTATATTAAATATTAAGTGACCATTAACATGCACAAGTTGTAGTGTTGCTTTGCTTTCAGTCAGTTTCCTTGTTAAATATTTAAATTTGATTAAATTAGATTTAAATAAATTGGATATGGATGTGCTTGGGTTTCATAATGAGTCTCTGTTATGTTATTGTTATTCTATTTGAATAATTGAATTACGGTTATAAAATAAATCTCTGCTGATGGGGTTCTTGGAAATTAATTTACAGTTAAAGGGCTCCCTTTGTCCAACCTTAGGGAAAGCAAAGATGCTTTTATCCAAAGATACTTTTTTGTGTTTTTAATAGAAATAAATCCACTTTAGTATCAGTGCTTTCCTATAAATCATGCTCCTGCTGTCTGCCTGAAATAACAGTGCATGATGATTCACCTTGCATCAACGGTTTTGTCCTTTAGGTGATTGAGCTGGACTTTGATCAGCTTCCTGAAGGAGATGAAGTGATCAGTATCCTGAAGCAGGAGCACACACAGCTGCACATATGGATCGCACTCGCTGTACGTTTTCCATTTCATTTCTTTTGTGTGTGAGAGAAGAAATGTCGTCTCCTGAAATCATAAAGACGTTTCATTTCTAACTCTTGTAACTCTCTGTGTAGCTGGAGTACTACAAACAGGGGAAGACGGAGGACTTTGTGAAGCTGCTGGAGGCGGCGCGTATCGACGGAAACCTCGACTACAGAGACCACGAGAAGGACCAGATGACGTGTCTGGACACTCTCGCTGCTTATTACGTCCAGCAGGCTCGCAAAGAGAAGAACAAGGATGCAAAAAAGGACCTTATCAATCAGTCAACGCTGCTGTACACGATGGCGGATAAGATCATCATGTACGATCAGGTGAGAGTGAATGCAGAGTTAGACATGGATAGTTGTTTGTCCTGCAGAGGATACAGACAGTTTCACTTGTTTTTACGTAACAGAACCACTTGTTGGGACGAGCCTGTTTTTGCCTGCTGGAAGGAGACAAGATGGATCAGGCAGACGCCCAGTTTCACTTCGTCCTGAACCAGTCCACTAACAACATCCCTGCGCTGCTGGGTGGGTAACTCCTCTGTGAGCTCACTCACATGTTCTAGAGCAGCGCTTCTCAAACTTTTTTAACTGGAAAACAAAGTTCATGCACCTCCTCTGAACATAATCCAACCATTCAAATATCAGGCTCATTATTTATTTGTGTACGGTAATATTTTGTATGTTTATTGGAGTTTGTATTGCTGAATGTTCTACAGACAGAACACCTTAAATTCAAGTTGATATTATTTACCAGAAAAGTGTTCGCCCTGTCGTCAGGAGATCACGAGTTCGAATCCCGACGATGCCACAGCCATCCGTCGCCAGTCTAGAGAGCAGAATTATCTGTGCACTGTGGGTGGGAGGGACGGTGTGATCTCTCTCCCCCGTCAAGCACAGTGATGCTAACCAATCGCGGGTGTCTTTGAGCTCATGTATGTGGAAGAGGGCGGATAGCAGTTTCCTCCGAGTCTGTTACGCCACCCCGTGACGCAGCATGAGCAGCAGTTTAAAAAAGACGCACGACGAAAAGATGTTAAGCTCCTACTTCCCACATGATAAATAATGTGGATACTCAGAAACAGTCTTCTGTCACTGTCTACAAAACCTGGAATTAAACAGTTGTTTGTTTAATGCTTAATTTATTTTTATAAAGTGGATGTGATCATTGTCAAAGTATCACCCAGTAATTAGAGAAACTCAAAAGACTGCTTAAAAACCTTAAATCACGCTGTTTATTTCTTGTTTTTACGTTTCACTATGAGCAACGCCATGGTAAAGTTACGTCACAGAATCACATCTCGGAGCAGCGGAGATCTCTTGACTTTCCGAGTTGGAATTATGAGTTAGAGACGTTGAAATGGATCTTTCCTACTTGGAAGTCGAAAGTTCCCACTTGGTCATGAACGCAGCATTAGCGTTCATCTTCCCTGGTTGGTAGCTGTTGTGTGATGGGGGAGAGCTTGCTGGTGTGTGGGAATCGGCAGGTGACCAAAATTTGGAGGAGGAATTGTGGGGAAAAAAAAAAATCACAGGGGCCTCACTTTGCGAACCCACTGATCTATAGTGCGTTTAAAAAAATGCATGTTTTTTCCCCATTTGTAACTATTATCTTGTCACCCTCACAGGCAAGGCTTGTATTTCCTTCAACAAAAAGGACTACAGAGGAGCTTTGGCTTACTATAAAAAAGCTCTGCGCACAAACCCCGGGTGTCCAGGTGAGAATTTCATACCTGTGTGTTAGGATTAAATGGATGTGATTATGACGGACAAGAACTTCAACACTTTGTACTGAGAAACGAACAGAAAACCTGTTTATTTCACACTCACTTATAACAGAAGTCTAAGGGCGACTGTTGAATTCCTGTCAACAACTACATAAAATATATAATGTGAATTTAAATCTACAGCCTTTACACTGGAATGATAAATGTGACCGGATAAAACAGGTGTGAGAGAAAATTTTACCAAAGCTGCTCTTATGGAGTGATCAAACTCACAATATTAGGTCAAATTTAAAAAAAAAAAAAAAACAACTCTCAAATCTAATTAGTCAGTAGGTATTGATTAATTTTCTATAACCACAGCTTTGACAATAGAGAAGTTGCAAATCACAGGTTTATATTAATGCGCTCATTCTAATACGTTATCGTTTCTATAGTAACGGCTCATTCACATATGACAGATGCTATACATGTAAATTATTATTATCATTTATAATGTATTATTAAATACACCTAATAATGAACAGATTAAAATGGTCTGTTATCTGTTAGCAAAGAAAAATGTGTAGTAGATATAGTGTTTTCTCTGTAAAGAGACATTGATTTAATGATTTGTGGAAGGAGTCTCCAGTGTCAGTGCTTTTTCCATGATGGGAAAATCTTCAGGAAAAAGGAGACTCCTTTTTTTTTTTTTTGTAGTTTCTCAGTAACAAGCTGCATTTTTTGTGCATCATACCCCCCCGGCACTGATTATGTTCCTATAATAGCACACCCTGTTATGTTTTATTCCATGCTTTGTAGACCGCCTTGTCTAAAATGAAACGCAGTGGTAGTGACACTGTTTGTCGAATATCACCCTCCTGTATTGTAGAATTGATTATTGATGCTTGCCGCTGATGTCTTGAAGCTTTTTTTTTTTTTTGTAGCTGAAGTGAGGCTTGGGATGGGTCACTGCTTTGTGAAGCTGAACAAGCTGGAGAAAGCTCGTCTAGCCTTCAGCCGCGCCCTCGAGCTCAACCCGAAGTGTGTGGGAGCCCTGGTTGGTCTCGCCGTCCTAGAGCTCAACAACAAAGAGGCTGACTCCATCAAGAATGGCGTGCAGCTGCTCTCCAGAGCCTACACCATCGACCCGAGCAACCCCATGGTGCTCAACCACCTGGCCAACCACTTCTTTTTCAAAAAGGTAACAAGATTATTGAGAGAATAATGCATGAGTAATGGTTTTGTTTTGTGTAAATGGAGCTTGTGCAATTCAGATGTCTTGCTTTTTTTTTCCTTTTATTAGGATTACAGTAAAGTCCAGCATTTGGCCCTTCATGCGTTCCACAACACAGAGGTAGAGGCCATGCAGGCTGAGAGCTGCTATCAGCTGGCTCGTTCCTTCCACGTTCAGGTTAGAACCGGGTTCTTGATCTCTGAAGCCTGTGAGATGTGGGTTAAATGTGTTGAAGTCTTTATTTTAAAGTCTTTATTTTTTGTGTAGGAGGACTACGATCAGGCTTTTCAATATTACTACCAAGCTACTCAGTTCGCCTCGTCCACCTTCGTGCTGCCGTTCTTCGGCCTGGGACAGATGTACGTGTATCGGCGAGACAAAGAAAACGCCGCGCAGTGCTTTGAGAAGGTCTTGAAGGCGTACCCGAACAACTACGAAACCATGAAAATTCTCGGTTCACTTTACGCAACGTCAGACGACCAGGAAAAACGAGACATCGCTAAAGTAATCCTCGGTTTCTACAAGTGATGTGGATTGTAAGTTAGTTTACAAAAACGAGCAATTAGATGTTGATTTTTTGTGTCTTGCGTTTTTAGGGCCATCTAAAGAAGGTCACTGAGCAGTATCCTGATGACGTAGAAGCCTGGATTGAACTTGCTCAGATTCTAGAGCAGACAGACATCCAGGTATGATGGATATGCTTCTATAGGACTGTGCAAGGACTGATGCTTTTTTTTTTTTTTGTTTCAAAAACCCAACTCTAATCACTTTCCCCTTCCACAGGGTGCTCTGTCTGCATACGGCACAGCCACACGCATTCTCCAGGAGAAGGTACAAGCTGACGTCCCCCCTGAGATCCTTAACAATCTGGGAGCTCTGCACTTCAGACTGGGGAACCTTGGAGAAGCAAAGGTAGAAATGGGTGATAGTTTGAATGTAGAATAGCTGCTTTTAAATGCAGCCTAATAATCTGATGATAATCTCAAATTAGAATAGAGTAAACTGAATGGAACTTCTGTCTGATCAAATTTGTTATATAGAAGAATAATTGCTGTGGGAGTTTCACAGAATATACTTTTGTCTACATTTTGCACTCTCTGTGCAGAGTTTCAGATGCTCTGTGTGTGTGTTATCTCTGGGTTCTCTCGTTTCCTTGCACTGCCTAAAAACATACTAGTTACGGGATTCAAGGACACAAAATTGGCCCCAGTTGTGAATGTGTATGTATGGTGCACTGCAGTGGACTGGCTTTCCATCCTGGGTGCATTCCTGCACTCAGGGTTCCTGGGATAGGTTCCAGATCCACTCAGACGCTGACCAAGATAAAGTGCTTACTGAAGATGGAGGAATGGGATGGATTATTAGATGTTGGGATGGCACTAGGATGGGATTTAGATGGGATTGGATGTGACAGTATCTGATTGGGCAGGATCGGATGGGATGACATTGGGATGGGATAGGATGGGATTGGATTGGGCAAGATTAGATGGGATGGTATTGGGATTGGATAGGGTTGCATTGGGCAGGATTGAATGGAATGAGATTGGGATGGGATTGGATTGGGCAGAATTGGAAAGCATTGGATTAAGCAGGATTGGACAGGATTTGGTTGTTTTGGATTGGATAATGGAATTGGAGAGTTTTGGAGTGGTGTGGACAACAAGGTTGATTTTGTCACGTAAACGCATTAATTTCCAGTTTCTAATATGAGTCATGATAAAGGTCTTAGCATAGAAACATATCCAGTGATTGTGTGTTTTTTAATATCAGAGATATATATTTTTTCCCATAACCCCTCTCTATGGTTGTTTTATGAAATAAAAGAAATACTTTCTGGCCTCTCTGGAGAGAGCCAAAGCGGAAGGCGAGCACGATGAGCATTACTACAACGCCATTTCTGTTACCACCTCCTACAACCTGGCGCGGCTCTACGAGGCCATGTGTGAGTTCCACGAGGCTGAGAAGCTTTACAAGAACATCCTGAGAGAACATCCAAACTACGTCGACTGTAAGAAATCGGAATTCCACTTTTTTCTGTGTATTAGATACCTTGCAGTTCTTATAGTAATAAGCTCAACATAATTGTTGTAATTTATAATTTATGACCTTTAATAGGTTACTTGCGTCTCGGAGCAATGGCCCGTGACAAAGGCAACTTCTACGAAGCCTCAGACTGGTTTAAAGAAGCTCTTCAGATCAACCAGGTAGTCCTGACATTTATTTCAGTAATTCACTAATACTATTTTTATATCTATGAGTATATCCTTTATTCAGATACTGAATTTTTTAAATAATTAGGTTAAATGACCTTGTCAACATCATTTGTTTAAAAAAAAAATAAAAATCTAATTAATCAGAGATTGTCAGCTTGTCTCTGATTGGTCGTTTGACATGTCAGTCAAATGATCTCATCCTGGTCATGTTGATTAGCGATTGAGATTCTGTTCAACTTTTTCGCAACGCTCTCCCTACCTACCTTGTGTCATGAACAGTCGCTACGCCTCCTACTGGTCTAGATCGCCAACTCACATCGCGGCCTGTGTGAGCTCCAGGTTAATAACGTGTCTGTATGTCATTGCAGGATCACCCAGACGCTTGGTCCCTGATCGGAAATCTCCACTTGGCCAAGCAGGAGTGGGGTCCCGGCCAGAAGAAGTTTGAGCGTATCCTGAAGCAGCCGTCTACTCAGAACGACACGTACTCCATGCTGGCGCTGGGTAACGTGTGGCTGCAGACACTACACCAGCCTACGAGGGATCGAGAAAAGGTGTGAGATGTGGTTCAGGGTTTATGACTTAAAGCAATGAGAATGCATAGTGGCCTTTCAGTCTTCTCAGCTCATCTTTCCTCGGTTATTGTTATAGGAAAAGAGGCACCAGGACAGAGCTTTGGCAATTTATAAACAAGTTCTGAGGAATGATGCTAAGAATCTGTATGCTGCCAATGGTATCGGTATGTATTCACCGATTCCTGCTGTTCAGTATATCAGCATATTAACACACACTTATTATTTATTCTGAAGGTCTTCTAAATAAATGTTTATATATATTATGTTTTCTCCATTTAAGAGTCCAGTCAATGTTACAGGCTGTTATTGTTACAGTTAACATTTAGCTCAGCATTTGAGCAGAGTGTTATTAGTCTTGTTGATTGTAAATGATAAACTCATAGCAAAATATTCTCCAAAGGTCCTTCATTATTTCTAACTTTTTATAATGAGCGTAATCTTCTCAGTAACCTGAATGCTGAGGAAAACATAATACGCACCCACGCTTTTTTTAAATTTGATGCACTGCTGTGTGTTGTCTTACCCAGGAGCTGTTTTGGCCCACAAGGGTTACTTCCGTGAAGCACGTGATGTGTTTGCGCAGGTCCGGGAAGCCACAGCGGATATCAGTGATGTCTGGCTGAACCTGGCACACATTTACGTGGAGCAGAAGCAGTACATCAGCGCTGTGCAGATGGTGAGAGAGAGAGGAACAGTAAACATGACTTTAGGGATAGTGATGAGAATATAAAACTGTAATCTGCTTAGACTTGTCGTTATCGCTTGTCCTTCTGTGTCGTAGTACGAGAACTGCCTGAAGAAATTCTACAAGTACCAGAACACTGAGGTGCTGCTGTACCTGGCTCGAGCGCTGTTTAAGTGCGGAAAGCTGCAGGAGTGCAAACAGATGCTGCTGAGGGTCAGTCAGTTAATCATACACTATAATACAGTTAGAACAGCGTTTGTGTATTTAAATGCAGCTCAGACGTGCAAAACAGGAAGAACCATTAAACGTAACAATATTGTACTAATAATAATAGCAATTCTTTTTCTTCTTCTTATATTTTCTTATATATTTGCTTATTACTATTTGCATTTGCATAATGGAAGCTGATTGGCTCTTACATTTAATGACACAGTAACATGTCCACACTAACTCAGTAATTTTTTCTGAGATCATCAGCTTCTTCCTAAAAGCTGAATTCAGCAAAATTGCAAAAAAAAAATTTGCACCAGTTGCTCAAATTAATTAAACGTTTTATAAAGTTTAGGGTGATTTAAATACAATTTACAATAGTAATTAATATCACAACATAAATATCATTGATAATAATTATTAGTAAAAATGTTTAGTGCTGTTATGCTATTATATCATTATTATCAAATTAAATGCATATGAAAAAGGAAAGATTTATAATTGTGTTTTATACTGAGGAGCCCTGATGGTTCTAGATTGTTGGAGCATAAAAACAAATGTTCAGTAAAGAAGCAATCAGTGTTCTGCAAACGGCGGGGTAAATATTCATCCGTACATGTTGTCTATAAACATATTTATATTTTTCTTCAGGCCCGTCATGTGGCTCCCAGCGACACGGTGTTGATGTTCAACGTGGCCTTGGTGCTGCAGCGGCTTGCCACTCTGGTGTTGAAGGACGAGAAGAGCA
Organism: Pangasianodon gigas; assembly: GCA_022758105.1. Taxonomy (NCBI): domain Eukaryota; kingdom Metazoa; phylum Chordata; class Actinopteri; order Siluriformes; family Pangasiidae; genus Pangasianodon; species Pangasianodon gigas. The sequence continues at coordinate 6,580,481 of CM040464.1, read as the reverse complement.
ACCTGAAAGCCGTGTTGAGTGCAGTGAAGGAGCTGGAGCTCGCTCACAGGTACACTCACTCCGCCCAAATGTGTAGTGTACCAATCCTGAGCCATTTATACAGCAATTGCGTAGAGGCTTAAAAAACAGAGAGTAAGAGAGAGAGTACCAGAGAAAAAGGAATCTTGTTAATGAGCAAATATAAGCAGATTTGATGGCTGAATACTGTGGCTGAATACAGTGAAGTCATACAAGCATTTCTGCCTAAAAAAATACAGCAAACACAAATCTTCATTTCAACTGCTTACTGATAATAATAAATCTAATCCAGAGTGCAAGCTAGGCTAGTTAGTTAGCTGACACTAGCTAAGACTAGTAAAAGAATTATGTTAGTATGTTACAGTGTGCATGGCGCATGAGCTGTTTTCATATCAGCACCACAGCATGCAAGACACGTGAGGTGACCTATCCAAGTATTCACACTCTTTTAGGGATTAAAAGTGCAGTTAGTAATATTTATCTCAAGATTAGAAACAAATTTTAATCACTAAACTTCTCCTGTGCAAAAAAAATTTCGATAGATTTGTGTTTTCAGGCTTCTCTTTATATCTTTCTGGCCTGAAAATTAGCTCCTCGCTCCCCACCCCCACTTCCACCAACCAGAACAGAGCTGCTCTACCCTGACCTGCCCCTTTTCCTTATAAGGCAAGGGGGTGGGGTCAGTTGCAATGAAGGCTTGTGTGTGTTCATTGTAATTGCACTTCACCTCTCAGGCAGAAGAGGGCGCTAAAGATGACACACTGCTCCTTTAATTTTTAATAAATATCCAAATCAAATAAAATTTGATGTCTCCATGATTCTAAGCCCACTCTGTCCTCCTGCAGGTACTTCAGCTACCTCAGTAAAGCCGGAGACAAGATGAGATTCGACTTGGCACTGGCTGCAAGTGAAGCAAGGTGGGTTCACACGGTTAATCATGGTTGCATGGTTGCGTTTGTTCAGAGCTCTGTGATCCGGACCGGGCTAAGCTGACATAGAACATGTGTTGCCGTTGTAGGCAGTGCTCTGATCTGCTGAGTCAGGCGCAGTACCATGTGGCCCGTGCCCGTAAACAGGACGAGGAGGAGAAGGAGCTGCGAGCCAAGCAGGACCAGGAGCGAGAGTTGCTGAGACAGCAGCTGCTCCGCGAACAGGAGGAGAAGAGGATCAAGGAGGCTGAGGAACAGAAGAAGCTCCTGGAGCAGCGAGCGCAGTATGTGGAGAAGACCAAGAACCTCCTCAACTTCACTGATGAGATGAAGGAGTCTGCGAAAGAGAAGAAGAAAGCAGGAGGCAGCGGACGGGTCAGTCTCAGTCCTTTTACATTTTCTTTCTAATTTATATATAAATGTAGAATTTTTATGTTGTCTTGTGGAGTCTGTGCTTAGAAATCTCCGCTGCCTCATGTGATATTACGTAAGGAATAAAACACTCCATGCCATGCTGATGTAGGAAAATAATCAACGACCCAAAGTGAATTATTTTCTTAAACCAGCATGTCTCGAAGTGTTTTATTCCTCTTAAACAGCAGCAATTTGCCACTCCTAACAATTTTCATTTATTAATTAATGACATAGTTTTTATCCATTTATAGTTATATTTAATGTTGTTGAGTGTCTGCAAAACTTGTCTTGTATTTGAAGTTGATCAGACAAAAAAAATGCAGCTTGTCATGTTACAGAGAAACCGCAAAATGAAAGGTTAATTAGAATTACGATAAATAATTACAAATAATTACTCCGACAAGCCTTCAGCTTTCCGCAGTCTGGCTCCATCCTCTTTGTTAAACTACATATGGCATGTGAGCTCCTGTTTAAGGAAAAGAGGCGGAGCTGTGCTCTGGCTGAGGGTGGAGCTAAAAAATTCTGTATCCAAGTCATTAATCCCTCTTCATACTTATCAGCGTAAGAAAGGAGCCGAATACGACGACTTTGTCAACGATGACTCCGATGAAGAGCTGCCCCTCAAGAAGAAGAAGAAGAAGAAGGTACCTCGCAGTGGGAGCGAACAAGAGGAAGAAGATGAAGAGGGAGAGAAGAAGCCACGCAAGAAAAGGAAGAGGTGAGGAGAACATGATTCTGAGGTGTTTTTTTTTTTATAAAATGAATAATTATAATGAAATTTATTTATAGAACACTTTCCTATAATTAGGTATATATAGATGAATTGAAACTACAAGTACAAAAATAAGCATAAGGTGATGAAAAGGTTCAAATGTTAATTTTCATTATACAAAAAGCATTATAAATACGTTTCATTATATACACATTATACATACATTATAAATACATTATAAATACATTTCATTATACAGAAAGCATTATAAACACGTTTCATTAGATATACATTATAAATACATTTCATTATACAAAAAGCATTATAAATACATTTTTAAATGCTTTTTAAGAGTGCAGAGCTCGATTGCTTAATGCATAGAGTGCCACAATTCTGAGCCGAGCTTCTGTTTCTGTTTCTTCAGACCAGCTAAAGGTGGAGATGACAGAAGTGACGAGGATGAGGGCAGCTCAAGACCCAAAAAACAGCGCAAACCTCGAGAGCGCAAGAAGATTGAGAAGGTACAGAACTTTTTTTTTTTTTTTTAAACACCACTGTGGTTACTGAACATTCTACTTGATATATCTATACTTAACGTGTTTTTCTCACACTAGGCGAAACCTGAGCGTCTGCCGCAATCTCTTAAAGGGAAGATCAAATCCAAGGCCATCATTTCCTCCTCGGATTCCTCTTCAGATGAGGACGGTCTGAAAATAGCTGAGGACCGGTGAGAGTCTTTGTGTATTTGTGATCAGGTGATTATTCAGTGACTTGGTTTGCTAACATCCCGGTTGTTTTCTGCGACAGTGGGAATCGGGACAGCGGCTCAGGATCTGAGGACGGAGGCCACCGGAAACGCATCGCCTCCGACAGCGAATCTGACGAAGAACGACGTCGTTCAGCCAACTCGGAAGAGGACGAATCCGGCAGCGAGCGGCCAGTGAAGAAGAGGAGGCCGCAGCCTCAGTCTGATTCTGAGCAATCGGACAATGAGAGCAAGAGGAGCCGCTCGGACGGTTCTGAGGACGAATCCCGGCCTGGTTCTCCAGCGCCAGTCTCAGATCAGGGCTCTGAAAACGAGGGATCACCTCAGCGCTCAGATAATGAATCCGAGCCTGAGGGATCCAACAACGAGGCCTCAAATCGAGGCTCTGACGATGACAGTGACTGAGTTTAACACACTATAAACGTGTCATGAATTCTTTTTTTCCCCCCTCCTGATGTTCTCTGTCCTAGATTAGATCACTGTCATGTCTCTTCTTTGGACACCTTTTATCTGCTGGTTGAGTAAATGAGGCTTTGCTGACTTTTTTTTCCAAAATGGCTGAACAGTTTTTTTTCCTGGGGGGAAAAAGCATCACAAAATGTTTTGAGTAAAATTGTTGAACTTCTTTTGCGTTTTTCATGCAGTGGATCTTTCAAAATAAACCAAGATGGAGCCTAAATACCCGACAGAAACAAATTCCTTATTACAAGATGTGTACATTTGTACTGAATGGAAATAAATCCTTTTGAATCAGGAATCCATGTTTTCTCAGTTACTAAGAATTAAATGTTTCATTAAATTTAAATTAAAATGAAACTTTCAAGTAAGGTGATATTTTCCAATAACAGCATATCCTGAAGTGCTTTATTCCACTTATACTGCAGCAATGAGCCAGTGATGCTGGTTTCAGTTTGTTTTAATTGTTGTACAACTTATTTACTTATAGTTACATCTCATGTTGTGGAATGTCCACGAAACAAGTTAATTCCTGTTTTCACTTATGTTATAGCAGCTATAAACAGTCGTTCCCTCACCTGCCTCTCTTTTTTTCCCTCTTGCCATTCATAAAGAGAAAAAACAGCTGTTTCATGTTTCTCTGTAACAGGACAAAGTGTAAACTCGTCCATTCTTAAGACTTTCCTGTGTCTGAAGATTTTGTCACAGCTTTACCTCTGTTACCCAAGTGCTAACACTGGAGACTCCTTCCAAAAATGGTAAATAAACATCTTACTATCATTGATAGTATGGTTTTTAATTTGTTTATGTTGCGCATCCATCATGGAATTTCCTGTGTAGGCCATTACTATGGAAACAATAACATGTTAGAATGAACACATTAAAATAAATCTGATTTGCAGCTACACTGTCAGAGCTGCTGTTAGAGGAAAATTAATCAACACCTTCTGCCCAATCAGATTTGAGAATTCAACAACAGAATAAATTAACAGTAGACTTATGTAGAAATCCACAGACACGGCCATGTGATCCTGGTGTGCAACTTTATTGAAAGTTAAGCGAGTGGTACACAGAACATTCAGAGCTCTTACATCTTACAGTAACACTTTAAATAGCAAGTAATTCATTGTACAGATGTATACCACATGTGCATCCATTTTTATTGTTCTACCTAAAGATAAAGCATCCGTTGTTTTATTTTTTTCATGATAGAGTTCAATAAATACCTATATTAGATATTATGGAAAACAGACTTTTACGGTTTCATAAGCTGAGTGGTTCTCAAAGTAGACATCAGTTCCAATTTCATTTTACCTTTATTTCACGAATTAAAAGTTTTTCATTTTCTTTTTAAGTCTAAAAATGTATTTTTACATGTAGATTCAGTCAATGGTTGCTGTATCTGAAACAGGCCATGTTTGGTAAATCCCTGAACATGCTGTAAAGAAGAAAAAAAAAATACACTTTCAAGTATCAAAGTTTGACAAGTAATGGAAGGGGGGAAATGGGTTGATTTAAAAAACAAAAAAATAAACTAAAAAAATAAAAAAAAAAAAAAGAGAGAGAGAAGGCTGTTGAACTCATCTCCCACATGGCTTTCCTTTGTCACAATCAGATCAGCACGAGAGAGTAAACGGTGGGGTTTTTTCGACCCAGACTCGAGCACCGTGCAGGTTTGGAGAATTCCGCCTGTTCGAAGGAGGGACTTGATTCAACCCATCGCTAAAGAGGTAGAAACGAACTGCCGACTATTAAAACTTTACGGTTGCGATGATTACAGTTGAAGGATCTTTGTAACAATCGAGGGAGCATATTGCAACAGCTCATGACACTGAGCACAAAGTGCATTTCTGCGCTTGTGTTGTGTTACAGCAGCAGGAAAAAAGGCTTTCGCAAATACATGGTCTTTAAAAGCAAAAACGAGCAGAATCATGCCTCTAATACCATTTCTAGTAATGGCTTACTGAACGTAGTAAACCGTTACATGCTTTAAACGATAATGGTGAGGGGATCGAAGTATGGTGCGGAATGCAGGGAATGAAACAGAGGGTTAATTTAAAAAAAAAAAAAAAGAAAGAAAAAAAAAAGAAAAAAAAGAAAAATTGTGTGAGTGACGACACAGTGGGGTTTGGAGGGGGGTGGGTGGGTAAGATGTCAATTAGACCCTTAAGGCTTTGGCTGGTTTCTCAGTCAGCCTCTTCTTCAGACTCTTCTTCCTCAGCTGTCTCCAACCAGGTCAGCCACTGGTTCACCTAAATAAGAGATCATACATGACATCACTACTTTATGAAGAAGAAGAAAAACATTTCTCCAAAAACCAATAACTTTTTAAACTTGCCTTAGATTTCTGCAAAGATCATGTGAGATAGATAAGGAGCCAGCTAATAAACACAGCTACAGGCTATGAATAAAGGTGGGTATAAACAACTTTCATGGTCATATTTATTATATTAAAATGCAAATTAAATCAATTCCAAGTGTATTTTAGTGAAACTGGAATGGAACTTTTAAATGCAATTTTCTCCTTCTCCTTCTTACTTTAAACCAGATTTTAAAATGCTACTACTGAGAGAACTGTATATTGAGATCAAAAATTTACCATAGGAATGGTTTTCTCTGGCCACCACACAATTAAACGACAGAGCCTGGTTAGAAATGTGCAACCATGTCATAACATGCACCAAAAGTCAGTACCTGGAACAATGCTTTGCCTTTGCCAGGAAACTCTTGGGTAATATCTTCTTTCCATGCAAGGAAGGCTTCTTCTTCAATTATTTCCATATCGTAAAAGTTGACAAAGTAGCGCAACAACATTCCTGTGAGGGGAAAAAAATACAACCAGTTACTCACATTAATTGTTGCCAGCACTGAAAAGAAGAAGAAGAAGAAGAAGAAGGGAAGAAAAAAAAAAAAAAAAAAAAAAGGTATCCATAATCAGTGTAAAATATTTTGCTCTGAATTACAGACCTTTGGGGAAAGCCTTGGCACTGCAGTGCACTTGCAGCGCGTACAGAGCGCTGACCTGCAGCTCCACGTGATCGTGCAGGAACTTCTGCATCACTGGTTTAATAGCAAGCAGCAGCTGCTTCTCCTGGTCCAGCTGTTCTTTTGAAGGTGATGACAGCTGCTCGTCGGCTTCATTCAAATATATCTCGTGGAAAATGTACTGCAAAAAGCTGATCAGGAAAACGCAAGGAAGAGGTTAAAACATAAGGACTTTACTACAAGAACAATAGTCAAGCGCCATTTTCCAACAAAATATAAAGAAGTGTTTTATTCCTCATATACCACTGCAATGTGCCAAAGCTAATACTTTTAAAGAACACACATTTTATATATTTACACTTAATGATGTGGAAGGTCTTCGATGCAAGTTAGTTATAATGGCTTTTCCCTCAACAGCCTCTATTTTTCTTTTTTTTTTGAAGATAAGTCAAAAATACACAGCTTGTCATTTGCTCAAGCCCTATCCAGACAAGATTACAATGTACATGGTGGCTCCTGGGGTAATTTCCTATTTTACAGGTGCTCCTCTGATTTTATTTCCTTCAAGATCGGCTAATAATTTTTGTCCTATTTGGACACATGTCTGTAATTTTCTATGCACACGTCACCTCAGATTGGAAAAATAGATGTTTGGCTGCTGCTACATGCCATATTTAGTCTTTTAGGGCACGCATCAGTGTCCCTCCCCAGATATTAAACACTTCCAGAGTCGCAAAAACGAAAAATAGCTGCTTCTCATATGCTTTGTGATTGTTTTGAATGCATTTTCAGATTGTTGCTGGAACTTTGTTTCACCCCAAACAAACAAAATCCAGCGTCGCCAGTGCCTCTTCAACCATTTGGATGCCATGTTGTGAATGGAACATGATCATACAGCCACATGATACAAACATCAGAGTTCATAGAAAAAAACACCCTGCTAGAAACTCACTCCTCCTGTGGTCATTTTATTGCTCTCTGGATGCGAATTTTTAAATCGCTGAGGAAATGTGTAAAAATATTTATTACCGACGTCCCCCTGATAAACTAATCCAATGCGAATAGGGCTTTAAAAAAATCCACAAAGCGTAAAATCCTCCGTCATGAAGACTTGTTAGAAGACTTACTGACTTAGAAGTGAGAATTCAGCACTACTGTGATATAAGCTGAAATAAACAGCAGAAGGAAAAGCAGTTACCTGGTCATCAGAATGTTGACAAAACCCTTATCGGTGTGAAGTTTGGGTGAGATGTTGTCCTTGATCCACTTGTAGATAGTCTGGGGTGCTGGGTCTGCTTTGATCTGTTTCAGCAGCTCCTTCTCCAGTTTCATGAGCGGGAACAGGAAGCTCAGACCCTTCCCCTCCAAAATCTCCAACATACGGTCTTTGTTTTGGTCTATTTCTGCACACAGAGGATCATATCATCGATAATGTAATGAGTAAAAAAACTAAAGGCTACAGGAGCAAAACGCTCATGTGAACACATGGGAGAATTTACACAAGTACCTGGCAGCATCTTCTGCATGTTGACCTTGCTCTGCTGGAACAAGTCAGTGAGCCATTCCTTATCCTTCAGCTTGGCTGTTTGCTGCAGACAAAGCAAGAAGAGAGGGAAGTGTATGCCGTTCTCCAGAGGATGGGCCAAGTCTGCGATGCTCATGAGCTCAGCGATGATGGCACGTGCAGCAAACTGGGCCAGATAGGACTTCACCAGGGGAATGTCACCCTCAAGCTTAGGACACTGGTCCAAAACGTTAAGGAAAGCCTGTGGTAATATACACAAAATGGCACCTTAATTTATTTCGGAGACCCGACGTTGTGAGGAAGGAGTGATTAAAAAAAAATTAATAAAATAAAATAAAAAAAACATTAATAAAAATCACACCTGCATGAAGTTCTCCCCGGTGATGAGGCCCTCAGTACGCAGTGTGTGGAACAGACTACTGACATGCTCTTTATCCTCATCTGGGCTGTCCAATGAGCACACGATCATCTTACTCAACATCTCTGGCAGGAAGTGTTTAGGCGCCCTCATCTCCCTCACCCCGTTCACAGCGTTGCTGATTTTCTTGCTGCTCAGATATTCCTTAACAATTGTCTCCTGAAAACAAAAATGACGTGTGAAGTGTTTAAGAGAAATTCTTGGTCAAAATCGTGGACAGACACACACACACACACACACGCTGTAATAGAAAAATAATCAATGACAGTGTGTTGCAGTTACAGCAATGTGCTACTGTTACTACCCAAAAGTTTATTTGCCAATAATAGGACATTCTGCAGTGTTTTATACTTCTTTTACCACAGCAAATTGTCAATGATTTATTAATTAATGATTATAATTTGATGGAAAAGAAACATGCATTTAAAAAATAAATAAATAAAAACAACAGTTATACCAGTTACAACAGTTCACAATTAGATACATACAGTCATCTTGAGCAGTTCCTCTTTGGCAGGAGGTGGTTTCTTGCTCGTCTTCTGAGGTTTCTCCTGAATGGGAGGTGGATTTGTCTTCAGGCCAAGCTGTGGAGGCTGAAAAAAGAGGGGGAGAAAAAGAAAGAAAGAAAAAAAAGTCATGAACACCACTTCTTGGTTGTGAAGATTTCTGGAGTAGAGGTTTATGGGAAGACCAGAACCTGTCCAAGCGGAGGAGTGGATGTGCGGGGAGGCTGAGCGCTGGGAGGAATCATGTTGGGAATCTGAGGCTGCAGCTTTGGCACTTGGGTTTTGTTCAGGAGAAAGGACTGAGCTGGTCTCAGGCTAATCTGTATTGGCACAGGAGAAGGAGAGAGGGGGAAAGAAGAGAGAGGGATATTTAGTGCTTCAAGAAATTAGCATTGTTTTACAGCAGATTATTTGACTTCTTCCAGACATCTTTTACCTCATCAGCATTGAGTTGTCCTTTCTTGCTGAAACGTGGCGGCATGTCCTTGGACTGAGCTTGCTGCTGAGTCTGGTTCTGGAAAAGTAGATTCTGCCCCTTTGGGAAAAAAAAAGTGACGACTCAAACATCAAAAAAAAAAAAAAAAAAAAGTTTCACCGTAAATTAATGCACAGATTTTGAGATCAGTTGGTACCTGATTAGGTTTCATGAAAGGCTTGTCAAACTGAGACTGAGGAACAGGAGCCATATGGCCACCATGGCCATTGAAGAGCGGGTTTGTGCGATGGCGCCCCATGGTGGGGGAATACCGGTCTTGAATAACCCCAGGTCCAGTTCCAATCCCACAGCCTGAGATCAGACAGAAAGAAAACCATCAGAGGACATGGCAGGATTATCAGTGCGACATATGAACCCATGTTGACGTGCAAAGTTTCGCTTTCCGTAGCCAGACAGTTTGCATACCTTGTCATGCAATGTTGCAGACTATTAATACACTACAGACACACACCTTATAGACGTTTGTACCACAGAGCTGTTGAATTCTTGATTCTAATTAGTCAGAATGTGTTTATTCATTTTCTATAACAGCCCTGACTGTAGTGCAATTGCATTTATATCAATGCACTCATTCTAATGTGTTATTGTTAATAACAGTTTATTTACAGGGAAAAAAATTGCAAATGTTGGCAAACTGCTTTGGTTTAAGATGAGTAAGACACTACCACCCCAACTTTGATATGGTGACAGTAACTCCCTGTTGTTTACTTGTACTACTACTTCACACCCAAATGTAAGGAATACAGCAATAAGGAATAGATCCATAACGTTGATAAACTACTATCACAAGGACTGTTTCTGGAGAAAGTTTCAACAAACTGTGTTGCCAAAGGTGTTTGAAATTCAAAAAGGCCTTCAATGAGCAAACTATAGTTTAAATAGTCTTGTAGACTGTTTTATTATAATTAAAAAAAAAAAAAAAAAAAAAAAAAAAAAACCACACACAAAAAAAAAACATGGTTAACTGGTAATTAAAAAGTGAGCCTTCCTCAACCAAACTAACTTCACTGGTGGTATTAAGCAACAAAAGTAGTCAAGCCCTAAAAAGCATCCAAGATGGGTAAAAACGAAACTCATCAGCAAGTTCCTTGCTATTTGTGTTCTGGTTTATTGTTTTGCTGGTTCACTTTTTAGGTAGACGTCACCACATAGCTCATGGATTCTCTGAGAGATGCTTTCTCACACACACGTTTCAACAAGAGGTCCTGGAGAAAAGTAATATGGCTCTTTTCAGCTCTCTATTAAAAGCTTGTTGGGGGGGAGGAGGAAAAAAAAAAAAAGAAGAAGAAAAAAGAGTGCGCCCCTATTTGAGGGAAAGCAAAGACAAGTTCTTTAGCAGAACTTTATCCGTGGTAAAGCTAACATCTGTATGAAACTGCCCTTCAACATTAACCCAAGAGATATTAAAAACCAGATAAACACTAGAGAGAACAAGCAGAAGGATCAGTGTGTACCTGGCATTTGTCCAAACATATCAGCCAATCCCCCGAGAGTCTCCCTGCTCAGTCGTGTTGGCAAGAAGGGGTTATCTTGAAAGAAGTCTGTCCTCATGCCTGGGGTCATAGCAGGAATAAACACGCCCAAATCCTGAAATGAATCGAGAAAATGAGTCACCAAATCTTTTAATTGTGCTTAAACAAACCAATCAGAGACGTGTAAAGGAGTGTGAACCTTCACTGCATCCTGACGGATCTGGTTGATGGTCTTAGGTCCGTTATCGATGAAAGCTTTCCGAGGCACCCAGTTGTTCTCTCGCAACTCTGCAGTATCCTGCAGCAGGAAACGAATCCTTGCAGGCAAGTCCTTGTTGTTCATTAAGGATCGCATGCGGCTAAAGTATTGATCCATTAAAGACTGTGAGAGAAAAAGATTATGGTTACAAGGTAGAAAATTAAACTATACCACAACACAGAGGTAGCCCAAACTGTACTATTCTACCACTTTGCTTTAAAATGACTTTTTTACCTTGGCTTTCTCATGATCAAGTCTAGGCCCCACAGTCCTCATTATCTGACAGAGGCACTCCAAATCCTCCCCCATATCTTTAAGTTGGACTCTCTTCTTCTTTTCCAGAAGCTGAAAATGTAGCAGGTGAAACATGTCACCACAAGTTCATCACCAGTGTGAACAAATTCAATCACTAGTTCATCAATTCATCCATAAACTTACTGTTTTGATGCACTTATGAAGGATAGACTCGTGAATGAGATCAAGCTTGCCAAGCTCCCCAATGAATTTGATGTTGCCCAGCATCTTGATCTTGGCGATGGCACGCTGCTCCTCCTCTTCAGAGGTAAGAGGGCCATCGCTTTTGTCATAAACTGAAAAAGAAATGCAGTATTTACAAATGTCTACATATTAAACCATAACACAAATCACCTACTATTAGGCTACCTTCACTCTGCATTTTTGTGCTAATGCGGGGAAAACAAAAAAAAAAAGCTCATGTGATGCACACACATTGTAACCATGTTTTACAAACAGATCCAGCTAGTATCAGCTAAACTATCCAAGCTTTCTCTCTGGATGACATTTATCATCAGTAATACAGATGAAATATATCTGTGTAACTCCAGCGATGAGGAAGTTGTTTGTCCTCACTATAGCTTTGGAGGCAGAAAATCATGAGAATTCAAGTGACTTGTGGGAAATCGCTGCATGCACGCACAGTTAAAGAGGAAAGTCACATGGTGTGACTTTCCCCTTGTGAACCAAATAGTCGCAAGGCTAAAAAACTGGCTACTATTCTAACTTTTGGAATCTCTGCTGTGACAAAAGGATTTACGACAGCTCTTGCAAAAAGCAGTCGTTTTCCTGTAGGATTATGGGAAAAATGTGAATGCAGTCTTAGCACTGAGTAACAGGCCAGTATATCATTGCAATCTTTCTTTCTTTTTTTTTTTTTTTTTTTTTTTTTTTTTTTTTTTTTTTTTTTTTTTTTTTTTTTTTTTTTTTTTTTTTGAGTGCATCATGTGCATCAACAGCAGAACAGAAATTAAACCAGGGGAATGCTAAATATCATGCAATTTTTCACTTCCTGAAAAACTAATATTGTAATACAATTTTATTTATTCAAATTTTTTGCCCATGCTGTGCAATCTATTCTGACTTTAAAAAAAAAAAAAAAAAAAAAAAAAAAAAAAAAAGGCAACTTACTATCAACATTTCTGGTGCGGTTTTCAAATTCATCTTGAAGCTTTGTGATCAGAAGTCTCCTGAATGTCTGAAACAAGAGCACACTTGTTGAATACCCGGAGTCACAATCAGAAACACTCAAATCTTCAGAAGTGACATTAAAACTTACAGTGCTCTGCTTTTGTGATGACTGGATCTCAGATGATTGGGTATCAAAGTTTGGAGCATCCTCTGCCAAACGCAGACATAGCTGAGCATATAGCGAGCTATACTTGGGCTCTTCTAGGGCTTTGTCTACAATCTGTTTGGAAGAAAAGCCAAAATAAGACATCGTAAGTTTGTTTTTACTATTTACTAGCTCATAACTAATGAGAGAGACAAATACTCACCAGCAAGATGATTCCCTTGAGGACGAGCTTTGAATCCACGCCCACATTCAGAAGCTCAAGGCATAGCTTGTCAAACTTCTCAGGGGTCAGTTTATTGAGTATGCTGAAAGAAAAAAAAAATACAAACAGATCAGCTAGGCTAATTAATTACACTATAAATTCTTAAAAAAAGGTTAGAAAGATCAGGGACTTACCCTCTCACTTTTCTGAAGATTGCATCCTGGTGTTCTTTTTCGTTTGAGGAGCTGACATCTCGTCTAGTGCTTCGTGAAGGAACCCATCTCTGAACGCTAGGCCCTGGGGTTTTCCCCAGGAACTCGCTGGCAGAGCAAACAAAACAAAAACAATAAATCATTAAAATCTATATATTTGCTTGATATGTCTACACCACAGTACTGTGGAATTCCTGCTTCTGATTGGTCAGAAGGTGTTGATTAATTTTCTGTAACAGCAGCTCTGACAGTAGTGCAGCTACAAATCACAGGTTTATATTAATGCGCTCGTTATAAAACGTATCAGCGCTTTGTAACAGTAGGAGTTAAAGCTGTGACTTTATTCTTGCCTACATGGGAAAGTCTTCAGGACGAGCTGCATTTTTTCTGTCTTATTAAAGTCAATAGCTATCATAACTCAAGCGAAAACAGGAACTACAGATGTACTGTTTTGTGGACACTCCAGAACATTAACTGTAACTATAAAACGTTTGAAAAGTATGGCATTTTTCTTTAATAATAAAAATTGTACATGTCTGCAAATTGCTGTGGTATAAGAGAAATAAAACATTTCAGAATGTGCTGTTATGAGAAAATTAACTTTGGGGTGGTAACAGGGACATCCACTTTATCACGCCACCTCTTCACTGATTGTTTTCCTATAACAGCGTGTTATTGGAGTGTTTTATTCCTTACAACCTGATAAGTCGATCTGTTTATGAAGGGAAGTGATATATACCTGTTGCCGACAGTCGTGGGATAGTGCTGAGGTGCACCCCGACCTCCTCCTCCTCCCCCCGAAGAAGCACTGCAAAATCCAAGTACACGAATCACAACATTAAGATAAAAAGACATGCCGGATTCACATGACAACACACAAACCCTTTAAAAATAAAAAGTCACCTGAAACGAGAAGCACCCCCCTCTGCAACCACACTCTCCACTTTGGCGGCTTGACAACGATGGACACTCAAAAAGAATAATGTTGAAAGGGTGGGGTGGAGAAACACGATCTGGAAGAGAAATAGAGAGGCAGAATGTGACTAAACAACTGGCTGGTTGAGTTTTTTCCCCTTCTTCTTCCCACAAGCATGTGATCAAAATCACAAAGCTTAAGAAGAACTCGTGTTTATAGTGAATGCTTTTCAATTTTTTCAAACATTTCACAGTCTCAGATTGTCAGAGATCTGACTCTATAGAAAGAAAGAACTATGTACATAGTTTACTGGTACAAAAACCTGAAAAATATTTGACCAGACATGATAAGGACACGAGTTAAATGTTGTGTTTATCTGATCTCCATTTAACACAAGGCCTCCCAGGTCCGGACAAAGACTTCTGCCCTGTTGTAGCTCAGATGTTGGAGGAAATAATAAGGAAATAAAATATACTTGATGCCACAGACACTCAGGAAAGATTGCCCACACGACGTAGTGGATGTTACACAACCTTTCCGTCGGTGTAAAATATTACCAAACAAATAATAAACAACAGGAGTGAAAATGGCCGGCCTCTGATTAGCTAATTAGCCTTTTTTCCCCCAAGAAGCTAACAGGATGTTTATTGTCTTGACGGTTCTGGTCATTTAGCTAGCGTTACATTTTTTTTTTTTTTTAAGAAAATAAACACTCAATTAAGTAATGGCTTCTAAAAAAAACCCTTCAGATAAACATGTAACTTTTGTGATAAACTGCTCGGCTAGTGTGAGTTAGCTTACAGCTGATCAGGAGGCTGAAGCTAGCCGCCATTTTCTTCTTTAACAACCAGAAAGGCATACTATTTCAAATTTATTCGAGGGCAAGTCACAAATCTGTCTCATAACCTCGCGTGAAAATGAAACAGTATGAATGACAAGCGACACTATATTCATTTTTTAAACTAGCCTTCTTTGTTCAGGCGGAGGAACCGAGCTAACGGCCATTTCACAACCCTGCGCGTGCGTTAAACAAGCTACGGATAGCCAGCAACTGTATAAATTTAAAACATAACGGAAAAGAATTACCTTTCCTAAAAGACCTTCAGCTTTGTCGTGGTTCTGTTTTCAAAGGAGAGAAAAAAATAGACAGAAAAGAAAAACTTAAGCTGTTTAAACGTTAACTACTTATCACGGCAAAAAACAATGCGCCCCGAGCTAAGCTAGGCTGACGCTAGTGTTAAAGGGAGTTAAATGCTAATGCTAACTTCACCGGTAAGGAGGACACCACGCACCATCTGCGGCTTGACGTCAACGATAGGCGCAATTTTATTCGCCAGACCTACCGAACATGCTGGTGCCTACGTCATCATCAAGGTTGTGCTAGGCGACACAGTGGGCGGGGCCTCCGGCGCATTATAATGATAATAAACCATTCTCAGATTGTGAGGTTTGTTTATAATCCGGAAATATTAAAATATTATTATCAAATATTAAAGTATCACACACAATTGCTCAAGAATTGCTTAGATGTGATTGTTTTATGTCAATTTAGATTTTCTTTAAACCAAAAGAAATTCTCCAACCTAAATATTGTACGATTTTGTTGAGCTTTGTGCTTATTTGTAGGTTTAGGTTTAAAAATGTACAGATCTCTCAAACACACTGAATGTAATGCAATGCAATCTCATATCATGATCACCAGATGGCACCACAGATCATTCATTCATCTTCAGTAAGATCTTTATCCTGGTCAGCGCTGCAGTATCCTGGGAACACTGGGAGTATGGCTGGGAATACAGCCTGGATGCAAAGGTGTGTTATTGACCAGGCCTACCAGACACAGGCCCAGGGGCCCAAGGAGTCATAAAGTCACATAAAGTCACATAATAATAATATTAAGTACCCAGAGTCAAAGGGTCAAAAGTGAAAAACTGAAGAAATAGCCGACACATTACGTTTGAAGATGTCACAAGAAAGAAACCATTATTATGTGTTTTTTTTACTCTGTCTGTGAGTAACAGCGAAGGGGAGCAGTTGTTCTTGCTTCTGTCCAGAATTAAAAATGAGTTGAGGACTAGAAAGACTCCAAAGGGGAGGCCCTTTTGTGAGTCTGTGCCCAGGGGCCCATTGTCTCATAATCCGTCCCTGCCTGGATGGGACTGTATGCACACATGTTAACACACTCATTTACACCTATTCGTTTTAAAGTAGCCAGTCCATACACTGGAATGTTTTTGAGGTGGGACCCCATGAGGAACCCGGAGCAAACGCAGACAGATACGGGGAGAACATGTGAAACTTTACACAGACAGTAACCCGAGCTCAGGAATGAACTGCAAATGAGTCAAAGCCTATAATTTTATCAGAAAAGCAGCACTGTTGCTTCCGCTCCAAGTGTATGAATTTTGATAAGCTATCTGATGAAACCATTTCAGTGTTTTGCCATAGAGATATAAACAGACTCTATTCCGGTCCAGTGGTTTCACAATCGCCAGGCTGTAGAGGGAGGGAGCACAATTTACTTCTGCACCCACACTCTGTTTCGAAAGCTGGTTCCTGGAATCCTCGTCTGTCATCTTAAATCACGTCATCACTTGTTGCTCACGCAGCCCAATCTTGCCCCTCGGGCCTATGGCTTCTTGTAAAAGTACACGTTGGCTCATCAACAAGAGATCATCATTTACCACACTCCCATTTGTCCTGATGCTTTAAAAAAAAAAACTCCCTTATTTTTTAGGATTTATGAATATTACGCAAAATTCCTCTAGTTCTAACTCCATTCCAGGTTAGTGCTAGTTACCATGCATCGTCTCAATGGAAAACAGAACAAGGGTTTCACACCTCATTTTCCTTTAATTCTACTGTATCTTTGCCCCTTGGTGGTACATGTGATAGATGTTTAGAGCAATCACAGCAGGTAAAAAGAAACTTAATGTGGAGGAGGAAACTGGAGTACCCAGAAGAAACCCCCAAAGCATGGGGAGAACATGCAAACTCCGGGTACTCAAGATGGAGACAGGAATTGAACCCCCAACCCTGAAGGTAGCAGCAAACATGCTAACCACTAAGCCACCGTGGTTCACCTGCTATTAGTAAATAAATTAGCAATCAAATCCCTAAATATTTGTATTTGAGGAATTCAAATGATACTCTAAATGAATGCTTTATTAAAGGCAATTTAAAAACAAATAAACAAGGAATATCCAGGATCATAAACAGAAACAGGCACGGGTCTAAACAAGGAACACAAGACACACGGCTTTGACTTAATGAGGCAAATGCATGAAAACATTGGCAAGACTTCGCTACCAGACAAAGACACAGGATATAGAGTATATTATAAATATTATAAATAGACAAACTAATCAAGGGATGAACTCAGAACATCTGGACAAAATTGGGCAAACAACAATGACACAACAGCGCCAGAGACTCAAATCAAAACCAAGGCACATGAAATCAATGTAAAAAAAAAAAAAAAAAAAAAAAAAAAAAAAAAAAAAAAAAAAAAAAAAAAAAAAAAAAAAAAACATATGGAGAGAAATATGAACAGCACTGGTTATGCTGAGAGGAGGAATTCATGAGAGCAAGTTGCAGTAAGCCAAGATTTCTCTTACATCGATGTTAGACAGTGTTAGTATCAACTATAACTCAAATATGTTGTGTGCTTTAGTTAGATCTAGATTTTTTCCGATTAAATTAAAAGCCATAAACATCTCAGGTTACTTGTAACTATTTCTTATTCATTACTTATGATTTAAGTCTAGAGGATTTAACTTAAACCCATTTGTTAAAGTTTAACCAAAGATGTTAATACAAGGATTTGAAAAACATTTGACTGGCAGTCTATGCTCATTAAAAAAAAAACAAAAAAACTGGTTCCTTATGTAGGATAATTATACATGTCATTAATCTGGAAACCAAATTTGCCTTACTGTTATTACTTAGAGATTTAGATAATGTGAATACATTTATGTCATTACAATATAATTATGTATGATTATTCTCTCATGGATTAGAAACATTATCTGTAATTGCCTGTTATTGTAGTTGTTTTCATCTGCTGCTTTTTAAAGTTAAATCTGTAATGGTGTGACTTCACCTGAACATTTCACATTACTACTTTAATTTACCGCTCTGTTTCTCGTTCTGTGCATACATGCCAAAGCTCTTAAACATGACAGATCTAGTGGTATTTATTCATCTAAAAACATTCAGTAATTAGCAGGATTTGTTCTTTAACTACAGTGAAAAAAGATGTGTAGTTATGATTCAATTATAAAAATTTGGAACCCACAGACAGATTAATTTTTATTTTTTATTTCATCATCTCTGCTCTTATGAAAGCACTCAAATAATATCTGTTTTAGAATGAAGAAAATAATAACAATATAAAATATAAAAAATATCTAACAAAAATATGTTAAAATATCTTTACTGATTGCATTGTAAATCCAGTTTATTTAATATAAAGGTATTTAGTATAAAAGTTTACATCCACAGTACAGATTGTGTTCCAAGCAGTGCCCTACTCCCTATTCCCTACAAACAACTCAGTGCATTATAGGTATTATGTAGCCTCTAGGGTACATCATTTAGACACTTACTTACTGCAGTGCATTGTGGGAGGTCATGAGTGCACTGGATATTCTTCACTATGCTTTCGGATATGACTAGAAAATGGCAAAATAGTGCACTACGTAGTGAACAGGGTGCGGTTTTTGAACCTGGGACTGCTTTTATTATCAAGCTGCAAAACATCAATTTGGAATATTTTCTCCTGACGTCACTTTATTTTCTTGAATGATATTACAGATTTTATAAAATAAAATGCAGCAATACTGACTCAATACTGACTGGCGATTTTGGTTTGCAGAGACACCTCTGCAAGTGTATAAAACAAAAAGCTGAGTATGGAAATGAGACAAAAATTTCAGTAGCCTTATAGGAGGACAACTAAATAATGAAATAAATGAATCGGTTAATTATGTACGAGCTAAATCAATGAATTATCACACTTCATTGGTTTTACCGAATAATTTCAGTGAAAGTCCAGAGAAATGAATTCATGTGAGTATAAAATACAGAACCTTGAGGTATGATGATAACAGCTTTGATGTTAAAAGCAGGTTGAGCCTCAGGCTCTGTGTTCACACCATGGAGATTCATGGAGAAGTTTGATTCCAGCTGCTCATGACCCACACACACACACACACACACACACACAGATCCTCAGCCTAGTGAGAATAAGATGTGAATAAATAACTCTCACTATTTGTTCTGCTCACTGCTGTAGTGCCCTTGAGCAACACACTCCAATACCATCTGCTCTGAAAGTGCCAGATTACAGGCGAGTCTGTTTCACACTGTTCATAGATACCTGGCAGGTGTGTGGAGAAGAATGAAGACCTCTATCTTGTCCTTTGAGGAAATATATTCTCTTAAATGCACTGCACTCTGTTAGAGAAGTTTCATGAGAAAAGCTGTACTAAATGAGATCTCTAGTTGCTTACAAAACCCGTAACACATCTCCAGTCCAATAAAAATATTAAAACTGTTAGGCAGCTTTCTGGTTTTTGGTGGGTTTTTTTTTTGGGGAGTAAATTGCTGGCCAGAGCACTTTTAATCTTGATGACAAAAAGCGGCTCATGTGATGATCACACTAACTATAAGAAAGCTTTTACCGCTCCTAGCTATTACATGTTAACCAGCTAGCCTAGCTTTAATGCAGATGAAAGAAAGATTGGTGTAACTCTGTTGTTTGTCTTTGCTGTAGCTTTGGAGGCAGAAAACCAAAGGAATATGAGCTGCTTGTGCGACTTGACTGTATGAAGCCACAGTTAAAGATGAACGTCAGTTGTGTATCATGTATCGGTGAATGCCACAAAAATAGAGATATCGATTTTTTTTTTCATTGAAACACTGGAATATTGCCAATAGAATATTTTGGATTCAACACATTAGTCCTCCATGTTTGTTTTTCTCTCTTGCTTCCCAACTTGAGACCTGACTGATCAGGAGATTTAAAAAAACTCTTGCCATCACCTCACTGTTCTGTACATTTGAACTTTTTTCAATTTTTGGAAGCTCTGCTGTGATGAAAAAGACATAAGCAGCACAGATTGTTCAAAATGGCCGCATTCTGTCTGCCATTGCAGGCAATTGGAATTGATCTACATCTTCAGTTGTTCCTCTGGGGGAACTCTTAAAAGGTTCTATGTAGACTCCACCAGCAGAGTGTTCTCTCATCAGGACTAAGTTGAACCCTTTTTTTTTGTAACCCTAGAATTATCCAATGACCCTTTAAAGTACTCTTAAGAACCAATTTTTAAGTGTAAATGTCTTAGGCATGTGTTAAGAAATTCTGTAAAGCAAAAATAACGACATGAAATATTTTAAAATATAAAAATGGACTAAACTAAAGCAAATCAATATTTGGCTTGAACACTCTTTAAACGCTTCACTTCTCTCTGGTACACTGTCATATGCTTTTTTAAGGAAGTCGGCTGGTAAGTTTTTCTAAACATCTTGGAGATCCTGTCACATCTTCTTGATACAGTAGTTGTCACAATTATTTTATCTTTAAAGTGCTCTATTACTAAATTTGTTAATTTCTTTAACAACATACAATGTTTACCTGTAACTATTACTTTGATGGAAAATAAGTGTTTGGAAATCAATCAATTTGCTTTCTTTTCCCTGACACAATAATGCAGATAAACATTTAAGAACAAAATTACAGTCTCTAAGACTTTTGCACAGTAATGTATACTCTTGAAGAACAAGGTCATTAATGGTTTGTTGAGGGTTTTTTTTTTTTGGATAATTAAGGGATCCTAAAAGTCTAAAAGCTCTAAAAGCAGTCAAGACTGCTGTTTAGTCCAAGACCAGGACTAGCCAAGATTGAATCGAGACCAAAAAACTTTGAATCCTTTTCAAAGCCATTACTTCAACTATTTGGCTTCACTCATGCATTGTGCCACTGATTAAGCTGTTGTCTAGCAGAAGGAATTGCTTCTTGTCAAAAATTGTGCATGTGAAAAGAAAAGACATGAACATTAATTTTTAGAAAATCTTGGTCAGGACAAATGCAAGTACAAATGCCAATAAGTCTGAGACAAGTCCAGAGTCCAAGACAGCCCTAATCTAAACCTAAAGCGTTCTAATTTGATCCATTTCCAATAGAGAAACACTCTATTTTAGGGTTCTATACAGAACCTTTAATGGTCAAGTTAAGTCAAGTAACAACTCTCAACCTAATTTAAACAACAATAAATAAAATAGAATAAAATAAATACAATAAGAATACAAAATATACTAAATAAAATAGGGTTCCCCAAGAGGGACAACCGAAGAGTAGAGTGTGGAGGAATAACTGCATAATAAATATGTCGTGATGAACTACATAGATTCCGAGCCAGCACTGTGACATTTACCAATGCAGCAAGCCTTTTTTTATAGCTCTGTCATCGTTCAAATGAGACACCTTTTCAGTATTATAATTAACCAGCAGATGGAGTAATGCAGTTTTTTTCTACCTCTCACACTGCATAAATCTGTGCAAGTCTGGAAGCAGTGCCAAAATATTCTCTTTTTCCTGAAATAGACTGCAGAACAATTTGTCCTACCTGTCAAAACTCTTTCAATCACACACGTTTTTTATACACGTCTTAAATTTAACATCTTTGGAAACCAATATTCATGTAGCGTTATGCTTCGTCATTTTTCATGGAAGTATTTTTTACAGGAGCTAAGATTCCTAGAAAAGCGATTAAGTTTCCATAACATGTTCCGATGGTAGGAAAATGATGGCCCCATTTTGAGCTCGAGAGATCCATTTATTTTTCACCTGTCTTGGCTTTAGGAAGCTTCCATGACTAATACAGAGCTATCATTAGCAGAGACTGAGTATCTCTCGCACCTATGTAATGGACTGTCCTTCTCTTACTCTGGCTTCGGGCTCATTTCAGGTCCATAAATACAATAAGGAGACAATATACGATTATAGATTAGATTAGAAATCCACGTGAGTGGGGATGTGCAGAAATCAGGAGCAGAATTATTTCCCTGTGCAAAGAGAATCAATAAAACAATCTGATTTTAGTGCAAAGTTGGCTCTTGTCAAGGGTTCGCTGATATGAATCATTTATCTACATATCCTATGTGGATGAGAAAGCTGATTATACACTTCGGCACTTGGAAATCTCAGATCTTTGCAGAAATGAGATTTTACTTTAATATCAATTATATCTTAAGAGACTGCATAGCAATTCTAACTTAGATAACGTTTATTTGATGGGTATCTACAATAGGGGTTCAGAACACTTTAATAAGCTTTGCATAGATATTTTATAAAGCATTTTTTAATGCTGGACGATTTATCTGAGGCTTATGTCAAAAAAAGAGATTGTTTGAGACTTGTATTTTAATCTGTATTTTATTTTTTTTTAAACATGATCCTGGAAATGATTCATTTGTCTCTATAAACAGCACTTTCATAAAGCATTGAGTGTCCACTTGTCACCTTACACACTTGACACCTTAAAGTGTCCACCTGTCACCTTACCTTTTATAAATGGTAAATACTACGCTTATATACAATAATATACTGTATACCACAGCAAGGTTTAATTCTCAATTCTGATTGGTCAGAAGTTGTTGATGAATTTTTTTTTTTACAACAGCAGCTCTGACAATACTGTGGCTGCAAATCACAAGATTATACAAATACACTTGATTAGAAATAAAACGTATAATCATTGATAGGAGAGGTTAACATTTATAGAAAGAGTCTTGAGTGTCAGTGCTTTGTAACAGTCAGCAGTAAAGCTTAAACTTTTTTTTTTTTGCTCAAGTTTTCCACCAGAGCAAAGTCTTTAGGAGGAGTCTGTCGTATCTTGGTAACACGACAAGTTTGTCTTATTGACTTCAAAATAGAGACTGCTAAGAGAATGTTATAATGTAAGCGATAACAGGAACTAACTTGTTTTGCAGATGTTCCAGAAATTAAATGTAACTCTAAATGGATAAAAAGCATGATGTGTCATTCTTTAATAAATTGAAAATTGTAGTTATTGGCAAACTGCTGTGGTCATGAGGAATAAAACACTTTGGGACATGCTGTTATTGGAAAATATTTAACTTCATGGTGATAACAGTAACTCTGCTTTGTGTTGGGCTGTCGTTGATTATTTTGCCATAATAGCACACCCCAAGTGCTTTATTCCTTACCTAACATATTAACAAAATGTCAGTGAACTGCTTATTACTTGATTATAAATCATTTATTACCAAATTGTTTACCAAAATAAAATAAAATAAAAAAAAACAGAGTGACAGGAGATGTATGCAGAGGTCTCTCCCTTTTCTTTGCATTTGATCTCATTGCTGTCTAGGAGTAACTTTTGAAATAACCAGGAGATTTCAGACTTTCTCTTCCTACAGGTTGCAGTTTGGCACTTAGAGTGAGATTTACGTACATTTGAAACATCTCGCCAGCTGACAAACACTGCGTGTGTAATAAAATCAGGGTTTACATCCTCAGTGCTGCTCAGCGTAGTGATTCTACTGCTAGTAGGAAAATAAAGCCTTGTCAGTGTGATACAGAAGCGCAAATTCCTTTGGCATGTAGGACAACTTTCCTGTCATGGCAGAGGAATGACAGCAATTTCTTCCATTCCGTTGTCTCACCAAAAGCATTACGATCTGATTAAGGCCTTGGTGGCGGCACAGCTAGGTGTTTGAGCTGCAATGAGAGAAACACAGCTGCCACATTGGGTAAGCGATAATGGGAAATATTGTGAGTGAACGTTTACGAGCTTTATGTTACATTTTCTCGAAAGAATGCCACGTATTCCATGTTACGCAACAATAAGGGTTATATTAGAAACATTTATCCAAAGATATGACAGAATGATGATAGAGATGATACAGATCTGGCAAAATTGTCCTAATTTGTTAGTATTTAATATTTCTTATATTGATGTTTTGCTATAAATGTATGAATGCATGCATATCAGTTACTGACATCTTGCTGTTCCTTTGAGTTCAGGCACAAAAGAAACCCTTCACATTTCAGTTCATTTCACCACTCACAGAGGATCAGGCTTGCAGATAACTGTATCAGTTCCTGCCATCAGAACTGCATATTGGACTGTCAAGCCGTATTTGATCGATGCTTTATAGCTGCAGCCCCTTAATGTTCCCCCCACTCCACCCAGCTATAACCACTGCTATTGATTCTGAGAGCTCGTCTCTGTGGGAAAAAGCAGCAAGGAGTTAGCTCATCCATGAGAAATGAGAGGAGTACAATCTTTAATACATTCTTATAAGCTTCTCAAATGATTCTAGAGTGATTTTACTTTTGCATGTATATGTGTCATATGCAGTTTGGCCTAGACACTTGCACTTTCCAAGAAGTGCTGCTGTCTTATGCTCATCTCAAGATTCCTGTTCACTGATAGATACACTATATGGCCAAAAAGTATGTGGACACCTGACCATCACACCTATATGTGGTCGCCACAAATTTGGATGTGCACAATTGTATAGAATGTCTTTGTATGCTGTAGCTTTAAGATTTCCTTTCACTGGAACTAAGAGGCCCAAACCTGTTCCAGCATGACAATGCCCATGTGCCCTGACCTCAACCCCACTGAACACCTTTGGGATGAACTGGAACACCGACTGCACCCCAGGCCTCCTCACCCAACATCAGCGCCTGATCTCACTAATGCTCTTGTGGCTGAATGGTCACAAATCTCCACAGCTACATTCCAAAATCTAGTGGAAAGCCTTCTCAGAAGAGTGGAGGTTATTATAACAGCAAAGGGGACTAAATCTGGAATGGGATATTCAACAAGCACATATGGGTGTTATGGTCAGGTGTCCACATACTTTTGGCCATAGATAGATAGATAGGTAGAGAGATAGAGAGATAGTAGGGATGTAACTGAATACAAATACATTATTGAGAATAAACAGTTGCTTCTAAACAAATACAAATACAGATATGAAAAGGTGGTGACTACTCATTTTTTCCAGTGTTCAGGGAGGCTTAGTGGTAGGATTTATAATAAAATAAACTCTTCCGGGTTAGGCCACACCCACTTCTGTTTTAATGCTGCCTTTAAGTCAGTAGTTTGTGCATATGAGTTTGGAGGTAATAGATATAATATGGTGAGGTTTTTTTTTGATCATCAAGAAAAAGAATCTTAAAGGAAATAAAGAAGAAAAGAAGAAAATAAAGAACTGAACATTTAACATGCAAAATTGACATTTAAATACAAGGTGTCCCAAAAGTCTCCATGCATAGGTGACTATGTATGCCAGCACCACGTCCTCTGTGCCTTCATCAGTGGATATTCATGGACGTCCACTTCTCAGTTGGTCCACAACACTTCCGGTCTTTTTGAATTTCTTAGTAAGTTTGGCAACAGTGTCGTGTGTGATGTGCTTGCCATGTTTCCTGTTAATGTCTATGGCAACCTTGCGACAGCCATCCCGATCCAGCCATGAGAATGTTTTCAATACATTCTTCTTTTGTCAAAGGCATTCTTAAAGGATATCTGAAAAAAAATATAATATAAACTAAGTATGAAAAACTTTGGAAGATATTTTGCTAAAAATGTGTTAAATTCCCCTATGTATGGAGGCTTTTGGGACACCCTGTATTACCCTCTGCTGTATGTCACATTCATATGGGTGGTGTGTGTGTGTGTGTGTGTGTGTGTGTGTGGTGCCATTACTTTTTGTTATTGACTTGGAATCACTTGGAAAGTCAGGGCTCATAGAAAAAATCAAGTTCCCATGTTGTAATTATGACATTGTGGTGGCGGTCATGTGTGCTCACTTTATAATTATGATATTTCCGACAGGACATGATGGCAGCATAAATCCCAATAGAGACACATATATTTGCGCATTAAATAGATACAGATATAGATACAAATTGTATCACCATGTTAGAACCCTAGGTAGATAGATAGATAGATAGATAGATGTATTATGGGTTTATTTCGAAGGAAACATTCCTGTAGTGGGAAACAATTACACTGATATGTGCAAAATTAGGGAAAAAGTATTGGTAATATTGTGTAGCGCTTTGCACATGGTTAACTTTTTATAATAAGATTCTCTCCTCATATCTCTTCTGAGAAACATGGAGCAGGGATGATTAGATGCTGGAAGCTGGCACCATGGAATCTGAAAAGATCTCCAATAGCACCTTCTCGAGCACCTCAGTGAAATGAGCCAGTCACTAAAGATGCTCCTGGGAATCACACCATGGCATATATTTTCACCACATGCGCTACTGTTTGCCTTTTCTCTATATGACTGGACACTTAGAAAATGTGGAACCTTTCCACAAGGCAGCGGTTCTCAAACTGGGTGTCCACAGAGGGGCGCCAAAGTTGTATCTCTTCTTGGACATTTGTAAGTTTGTCAATTTATTAAATCTGCTTCGGACAAATGTAAACAAGTTACTGAGAAACTGCAAACATCTTCTTACTTGAAGACTTTCCCGCAGATGGAAAACTTAAGGTTACAGCTTTACATCTGACTGTTATAAAGCATCTCCATAAAGCTGTTTCCTTCCATAAACATCTCCTTATAGAAAACGTCACCATATCAACAATTATATGCTTTTCTTTGTACAAATAACATATTTTTGTTTATGTGGTGTGTTTCCTATACAAGTACCAGAATAAGTTATTCCTATAGAAACGCTATAGAAATATAAACTTGTGATTTGTAGCTGCACTATTGTGAGAGCTGCTGTTATAGAAAACTAATCAACATCTTCTGACCAATCTGAATAAAGAATTCAACAGTGCTGTGGTATAGCTCATTATATAGGATCAATAGGAACGGATCCTACAGGAAAACTTTCACCGAGTGTCAGATGAAGTGTAAAACCCTGTGGAAGCTGCAGTCTCTATGTGTCTGAAGTCTGAACCTTCCTGCGGTTTGTTGTGAATGAAGGCTGTCAAAGAGATTTTTTAGCTTATAGAGAGCCTGAATTTAAAGTGATCTTTCCGGATATTTATAAAAAATGCACTTTGTATCTTTGTTGTTTGTGCCGGATTTATTATGGTGCAAAACTTGCTGAAAATAACTCTGCCCAAATCAAAATCTGCTCTATTGTCTTCTTTTTATTATTTTGTCTTTTTACTTTTAGCAAACAAATCAGGAAAAACCTTCTGCTTCTGCTTCAAGTATTGCAAATCCCACATGCTGCCTGTGAATGATGTTTTCAATATTTTTAGCATACAGCGATTCATTAGAGAGAGAAAGTCATTAAAAATAAGAACAGATAAAATGATAAAAAAGTGTTTAAGTATTTCAAATACTGTTCACATGCATGCAGTCAGCCTCATTTATCTTTTGAATTAAAGTTGTGTATAAATGTTTTTGTAAGAAAATTCCTGCCAGATTAACAAAAAGCTTTGCTGATTTTCTTCATACTCATGTGCGTATGTTGAAAAATGCCAATCAGCCAGAAATTGCATCACAGCTGTTTTATATTTAGCCACACCTACAAAACTCCATAAAAGGCAAAGCTCACAGAGAGCTGAAAACACCCAAATGATGATTAAACAGTGAAACAATGCCTCCTAAGTGTTGCGAGAGCTAAATCTTCTAGTAATGCAGCTCAGCCACTGCAGAGAATCGGCTACCATAGACACTCACTAACTCTTCCGCCTTCAATAGAGTGCCATTACTTTTGTCCTAATTGAACAGCTACCCATATTTGTCTTTGTGTTTGCAATTCATTTTTTAAAGTCATTAATTTGAAACAAGGTTCACATTAGTGAGTCTCCTTATATCTAAATTTACACAAACCCAGGAGCTCTTGTAGGATATGAATATTTTTTTCCTGAACTGGATTTCCATGAAAGCTGCATTTTTTGTGTCAGTGTTCCTCTGGACAAGTACCCAGGTTGATAAATGAGTTCATGAACCAGTTCCAATCAATGACCACTGGAATCCTATTGAAGCCATAGGCAGTGAGACAAACCTCCCCGAGACAAGAGTGAAATGTTTGTCAGGGAGCTGACAGAAGGGGTTAGTGCTTCTCCATCTTCAGGCTTTGTTTAAATCCACTGGGCATGAAGAGAGAGATGAGCTTGGAGGGGAAGGAATACAGACCTTCTGCATGAATTGTGACACACAGAAAGGGGATAAAAGTTCAGCCAGAGGTTGTTTGGGAAACTTAGAATGCAAAGTCTTGTATTAGTGAATCTATTCCAACTGGATGGTCAGAGGTTAAAGGGTATAAAGTAAAAACATCTTGCATCAGTTCAGGACACACCACATTGACAAATGACAATTACAATGCAATGTCAACACATTACACATTATCTGAACACTTTCAAAATTTTTCATCACACCTTTTCCACTTCCTCGGCTAATTCTCCGGGGATTTTTTTTTGAGCTGGACTGCATGTGCTGGGAGCAGAGAAATCATAAAACTGTAGTGTAACTGTTATGTAAAACCTGAGTCGAGAACCAGAACCACTGCATTGATTCATTTCTACATTAGTGTTCAGTTGAGAAATCTCTGTCACACCTTCCTCAAGGAAAACATAAAACACAAAATATAACATACAAACTATTAGCAAAATATTATCTATATTATTAATAGTGTTAGCAGGGAAGCTGTTTTAGATAGGCCAGTTTGTTGTACTAGCAGGGGCGGCTGGTATAAATGGGCTAGCAGGGCTAAGCCCTGCTGTCTTTCAAAGGAAAAAAGAAATTGATATAAGGTTTTATTTTTTGCATCCATATCAGATTATTTGCAAAAAGAGGATTGTGGATTTTTGTGGAATCGAGCACAACAGCACCACCAATGTTTGTAAGAAAAATATGCAGAATGGAATGAAGAAGCAAGAAGGGACTGATTTCTTTCTAGGCCAGACTGTAGAACCATGCAGCCTAGCAGTGACAGTTGTTTCGGCGATTATACACAGTGATTATGTGTATAGGTGATTGTACACACTATATTTGATCTCTATTTGTGTTGATATTTTCCAGAAATTCCGTAACATGTCATCAGCAGTGATTGAGAAGGCACACATGAAATACAGCCACGGGTGTAAAGAGCATGAACAACGTGGATTATTTGTTCTATCATTCTTTTGTGTCCAGATGCCTTTGGAGGAGAAACTAAAAGAAACAGAAAAGGACAGATGATAGAACTGTAAGTTTAGTGGGTTTTTTTTGTTTGAATGAAAGTGTATAACTGTTCTGTTTGATATTTGGAGGAATGCCAGTAAAGCTTTCTGAAACACAAAAATTAGAAATCATGAATCTACTTATTTATCTTTAAGTGTATCTTTAAGTGTCTGTGTGTAATAATTTGCTTCACATTCTTATTGTAATTGATGAGACCTAGTGACATAATGCATTGCTCAAAACGAATAGCCTAATTGTTGAGGTATTGATAAATATTCAATTTTAGCCCTCAGCTCTAACACTAGTCATCAGCCTGTACTAGTATTATTACTGCCATACTGTAAGTGTTCCTATTTGATAGCTAACATGTGTCCTCATCATTGTATGGGGCTAAAAAAAAATTAATGTTTACAAATGGTAATGGGACAACCATGTGAATTTACCACAAATACATGAAATTAAGACTTATTTCTCTTCTTCTCTAAGAGCTTGAGGACTTGTTTAAAGCATCATTGATCTTTTAAAGAAGTTCTCTGGCTCAAAGCTTAGATTATGCCTTTTACATCTCTCTCATTTGTTTTGCCAGCTTTGTCTACTTTCTGAACTCCTTCACTGTCCTTCTGTTTGTTCCCAACAGTCCATCTGTCCTGTTCTGTTGCGCGCTCTAATAATTTAACCCTTGTAACCCTTGTGTTCGCGTCAGTGTTCCATCTGTAGTGTTTGAAGTAAATGCATGTTTTAAGGGAGACTGCAGTGAGAACTTGAAGAGAGAACATGGTGTGGAAGAACATGGTAAGGGAGAACCTGGTGAGAGAGAATGTGAAGCGAGAGCAAGATGATGGAAAACGTGGTGAAGGAGAATACAGTGAGTGAGGACATGGTGAGGGTGAACACAGTGAAGAAGAACAGGATGAGGGTGAACATGGTAAGGGAGAACATGGTGAAGGAGACCATGGTGAGAGAGAATGCAAACAGAGTAAGCATCCGGGTAAGGGAAAATGTGGTGAGGAAGAACATGAAAAGCGAACACTGTGAGGGAGAACACTGTGAGTGAGAACAGTGAAAACAGGGAGAACACGGTGAGGAAGATGGTGGTGAGGGTGAACATAGTGAGCAAGACCACAGTGAGAGAGAGAACACAGTTGGAGAGAGGAGAGGGAGAATGTGGAACATGGAGAGGGAGAATGTGAAGGCAGAGCATGATGATGGTGGAAAATGTAGTGAGGAAGAAAGAAGTGAGTGAGAACACAGTGAAGAAGATCATGGTGAAGGAGAACATGGTGAAGGAGAATGTGAGGAGAGAAACTTTGAAGGGAGAGCATCAAGGATAGTGAAGGAAAACATGGTGAGGGAGAAGAGTAGAAACCTTAGATAAAGTGTGTTGTTATGAGAGAGGGGAATGTAAGCCTGGGGGTTTAGTGAGTTGTTACAGTCTGGATGTTTCAGCCGTTAATCTGTAAAAAACATACTTAACAGCAAATTGGCAGCATGCATCATTGTGCAAATGGGCAAAGGTTCTTGATGTGCTTGTGGTTTATGTGCAGAATAATGAAGTGCAGACATTAACCTTGCCCACTGTCTGAGTCTCAAGAGCCAGTTAATTAACCACATTCCATATCAAGTGTTTCACCCGCCGTAACCAAGAGGTACATGTCAACATTGCAGAATACCGGGCCAATGATCTTCATTTGTACATCATAATTGTTGAATTTAACAATGTGTCCAGCCAAACCGAAACACCAATCTCAAACCTAAACCCAGACCCCAAACCCAAATTGAAACTCCAAACCTCAAACTCAAACCCCAAACACAAACCCTCAAAGACAAACTAAAAGACCAAATTCAAAGTACAAACCAAAACCCAAACCCCAACCCAACCCCTAAACCTAAACCCCAAACTCAAACCCAAATCCCAAACCATAACCTCAAACACAAAACTGACACCTAAACCTAAACCCGCAACCCCAAAATCAAACCTCAAACCATAACCCCAAACCCAAAACCCAAAACTGACACCTAAACCTAAACCCGCAACCCCAAAATCAAGCCTCAAACTATAACCCCAAACCCAAAACTGACACCTAAACCTAAACCCACAACCATAAACTCAAACCTCAAACCCAGCTCCAACCCAAACTGAAACACCAAACCCAAACCCCAAATCCAAACTTAGAGATACCATTTAAAGATGGACATTAGTACATCTCAAGGAACCAAGCACACACACACATTCACAAAGTAATATCACCAATCCAGCTACTGGCATGTTTTCAAGAGATGGGAGCTGGAGGAAACCCATGCAGACATGTGGAAAACATGAGAAACTCCACACAGACAGTAACCCGAGCTCAGGATCTAACTGGGGACCCTGGAGCAATGAGGCAACAACACTACCCTCTGTGCCACTGTGGTTAAAGCATATGAAAGAAAATCCATTTTATTTACAAATTATTGGCAGACCATATGGAGTATGAACGAAATTCAACAGATGGTGCTGATATCTGAGTATAATTAATTAAACCCAGCATTTTGTACCGAATGCATTTTTCAATCTGTCACTATTTTTCTTTTTTGCTTTTACATAATGATGGTGTTGTGGCCTGTTTGTTTGACATTTTACAGCTTCACAGATAACAGTCTATAAGATCTGCTTTAATGGACTTGTTCTATTGATTATACAGGTAATAGAGATAAGAGTGACTCAGACATCATGTCCCCTATATCCTCTGTCTCTTGAGAGGGTTTACTGTACTTTAAGATATACAGCCTTTAATCCAGAATATGCAGCCCTCACAGTTTTTCATAACTTCCTTTGTGGGATAAAATACACTATGGTAATGTAAACTCAGTGACAGGTCATTATAAAGGATTATACTTGCACTGTAAAGGTGATGCATCTTTATTTGTAGCCGTGCAGCAGACAACGCTGTACACGTATAAGCATTACTTAAGGCATGTAACTGATGATTGATCACCTCAGGGAATCTCAGCTGTTTTTACTCTGTCGTCCATCATCTCATGGCCGCTGTCGTTGTACAATATTTCCACCCAAATATGTAAGCAATACAGTGTGTTAAAGGAACGGCTGGTGAAATGAGCGCAGTGATAGATCACCGGCACTGTTCTGCCTCTGGAATAACACAGCGGCGTGACAAATCCAGAGAGCTGTAATATTCAGGCTCATTGCTCTGACTACTGGAGTGATCACATCCTTCTATCTCTCCCAGTCTGATACTAATACCTCTGTTATACATGTCAGTTTCTAAGGGCAAGCTTTATTTAGCCTGTTAGTTTATGCTTATTATGTTTATTCAACACTTAAGGGCAAAGATGGGAACAAGTCGACTTTAGATTGAGGATTCATTAGTAAACACTACTTAATACAATAGTATGCATTATGAAACAGTAATAAGTCTAGTAACTATTAACTAATGACAGTAATGTATTAATAAGTGTGCATTAAAATAAAGAATAAAACATATGAGAGCATACTATTATAGGAAAATAATCAACAACAGAGTGGTGTGATGAAGCAGATTTACTATTACTACTTCAAAGTTGATTATTTTCCTGTAACAGTATATCACAAAGTGTTATATTCCTTTATACTACAGCAATTTGCCTACAATTATAATTTATACTTATTAAATAATGACACGTCATACTTTTTTTTATCCATTTACAGTTAGATTTATTGTTGTGGAGCATCGACAAAACAATATAGTTCCTGTTACCACTTATGTTACCTAGCAGCTATAAGCAGTCGTTCCCTCATCAGCCTCAATGTTTTTTCACTGTCTTGAAGTTAATAAGACAAAACAACATAGTTTGTCATGTTACAGAGAAATAGTCTATCTGGAAGATTTTCCTCTGGTGGAAAACGTACTAACTGTTCCAAAGCATTGACACTGAGTGCACTGAGACTCCTAAACATAAACTTTAAGTAAACATGTCTTTACATTTACATTATCAACAGGTAGACATTTTCTTCATTAAATAACATTTTTTTATTTTATAGCATATCTGAGCTATATAATAAACAGTAACATCACAGTACATTAATATAACCTTGGGATTTGAATTACAGCTGCTGTTAAAGAAAACTAATCAATTTCTGAAAAATCAGAATCGAGAAGTCAACAGGGTTGTTGTATAATAAGGTTTGTTCACTACTATCAACCTGGAAACTCAGGCTGTTTCTGTGATATTATCACCATTTTGTGATAATAAAGGCAGTTTTCACAAACAGCCCCAGTCCAAGTTTCAAACCCACACAGGACTTTGCCTTTTTACTGTAATATCGACTCTGATATCACCATGGAGTGCATTTCATTTTCATTAGTCGGTTTTGTCCAGGCTGTTGCATTATCCAGAGCAAACACAGTCCCCCAGGGCCTTATAGCAATGGAGGGGAATACCAACAGAGGGGAATTTAGAGCATTAGGTATAATTAGAAGCACAAGCACACACTCTATAGCCCATATTAGGCTCAATAACACCAGCAAATGGCACCAGACAAAATGTAATAACATGACAAAAATGTTCAAGGGCTTTGCATGACGGTGGTAACTTTGAATAGTTTGTACACTTGTCCAAAGCACTTGTTTCATATATGATATGGCATTATGGAAACCAAAGCAAGTGCACTTCTTTTTATAATTCCAGCTTCCCATCAGATCAGATCAGTGTAAGTTGTGAAAAGTGGATATCTGTTCTGGCTCTGCACATCTCAGTGCATAATAGGACATGAATATGGATGACAGCATGGTCCCCGAATCCCCCAGCTTCACTCCCCCCACTCTTGAAGACCAAGTTTAATATTTCACTTAATTTTCTGAGAGGCTCAGTGTGTCACAACGGGTTACGCCAGGGTGAGAAAGATTGCTCATGGGAGGAGGGTTGGGGTGGTGGTGGGCTGGGTGGGCGTATAAAAGGTACTGATATGTGATCTTGCGGTCATGTTGTGTAAAGCTAATAGAAATGTGGTGAACCTGTCTGACCTTGTCGATGATTTTCCTCATGCAGATTTCTTATAAAGAATGATTCAAACTCGATGCTGTCTGAATTCAGATTTGTGTCTCCTTCCAAGACATACTAAGCAGTGAAATTATATTCATATTAGTCATTGCAGGGCTATTAAATTTTGGAATTTTTAGGCTATTTTATTACTGCAGCAAAGAATGCATCAGACTGCATTTCAATTAACAGCCATACCCCGACTACAAATAACATTTCCAGCTACTGTGCTTCTTTAGGCTCAACAGTTATCAATGAAAATAAATAAATGAGTGTAATAAATGTGCAAAATAATAAATATGTGTATGATATTACACTATTTAGGGATTTTCCAATTTTTAAAATACACTAGTGTGGAAGACCTGCTATCAGATGTGGCTCAGCTGAAATGAGTGCTTCTGAAACTGAGAATGCGCAGAGTGGAAGCTCATGTCCATCAGCAGAGACATCCTTATAGCTGAATGACCATCCTTCCTTAGATGGAGGATGTGATGTCGGCAGAACCATATTTTAAAACAATTTATTAAACAAAAAAACCCAAAAAAACCAAAAAAAACAACAACTAGATACTAGACACTAGCTAACTCTAGCTACTAGCTTGATAGCTAGTTAGCCACAATCTTTTCCATTTCGATTACATCAACAAGCAGAAGCAGACAGCAGAAAGCAGACAAATCTAATTTATTAGCATTCATTTCCTAAAGTCGTTTAAGGTCCATTTCTCCTCTTCTGCTTTTTTCTTTTTGCATTTTTCCACCCCAGAGAGATTTGAATGCTTCATGATCACCGCTTCTTCATGATCTTCTGACATTAGTTAAGTTAATTAACTATTCTGGTCACACCACAAGGGGGCCCCCTGCATCTACCAGATACATAAACTTCTTTGCCAAATGTAAGACCCCGGTGTGTGAGGGTGTGGAGGAAGACTTGGGAGACAGGCGGAATTTTAGCTGAGCTCCAGGCTTGCTTTTATTCAGTCCACTTTTCAACTCACTTTCAACTCAACAGAAATGGGTCTGGCCCGGACTCGCAGTTTTTGCTCCTTCAAGTTCAAATTCACGCTTCGTGGTGTGAGTGTGTGTGCGTGGGTTTATGTCTCGCAAGCTCGCAAGCAGTTATATCGCACTACCCCTCTCTCTCTTTCGCCGGTTATGGGAGTCACTGAAAGCACAAAGAGACACAAATAAGTAGACTGGCGGTAATAAGACACAGGTGAGAATCATCACGCTTTACCCGCTGGTTCAACCTGCCTCCTCTCCGTCCACAGCTGATGCTCGATCATGCCCCCGCTGCCACACCAAATGATAGTAAAGTGCGCTTTTTTGCATAGCTATTTTAAAAATCATGGGGCCCCCTGGTGGTCCTAAGTGACCTCTTGTAGCAAGATATAAAACTCTGTGAACCTCAATAACATTCAAATATGAGTCTGGATTGGCTAAAATCAGCGGACATGCACCGCTCTAAACTAGCTGAGTGGGATTGAATAGTGATGGGATTGAATTCATTCTAACAAAGTACATTTAGCCTGCTTTCTTACTTCTGTCTTGCTATTTTTTCCATCGCGCTAATGAATTTATTAGTCAACTCTTAATTCCTATACAAGCTAATATTTTCCTTTCTGACAGTCGCCGTCATAAATAATCCACCTTGAATTAATATTTGACATTCTTTTTGACACATTGCCATCAACTAATGCTGAGGCAGCATTAAAAAAGAACACAAAGTGCTTTGATTTGAAAAGAAGCAGCACAGATAGCATTAAAATACTTCAGAGATGCCAGTGGTATGGTAGCAGTTTTACAAGGATGACAGATCAATCAGTCAGTGAATGTAAAACAATGCGGCAGTGCCACACCACTGTGTGCACAAAACCTCAATGGATTCCCAGTAATGCCTTCAATAAACACTCTCATTGAGTTTGGGGATCATTGCTATGCAAAGTGCTCCTTTGAGGACGGCAAATGAAACAAAACCCATTTTGCCCTTGAAATAGCCTCAGCTCCAGATTGATTGATAACCTGTTCGTGCATGACCTCCGTGTTGAAGCAGGAACACAGGAAAATGAATATTTAATGAGTATGTTTAAAGGATGCAAAGACATATTTAGTGATTTTTTTTTTCCCCCTGTGATGTTAGTAAAGAAAACACGGCAGGTGCTCATGGGAATGCTGGGTTTAGATTGGGCTTTATGGTGGTTTATGTGAGAGGCTCCCAAGGGCTTCATGGCTAACTTCAATTTGCAGACACCTCGCAGTTGTAAATGAGTGCCCAATGAACAGCCTCACGTTGGTCTTTCTTTTGCTTATGGCAGCTTACGGAAGCTTCAAGTGTAATTCTCCTGCAGATTTGTGTCACCGCAAAGTGGATTATAGACGTGTGGCTCTTGTGAAGAGACCCGAGTCCCTCGGCGGTTGTGTTCAAGGTCGAACAGCTGCTGATTATGTGGACATTCATGCTACCATATAAACACATTTGAATAACACAAATCCAAAAAGCTACTGAATGTATTATGTATTCAGATTTGCATTTATTTCCTTGGGAACATGGTTCTATCAAATCGAAGCTGAGCAGTGGAGGATTAAGGGACTTGCTCTGGAAGCCAACAATGAGAGTTTATCAGTCATGGGATTTGAAATATCAGGTTGTCACTCCTGTACGTCCTCGCTTGCTAAGCCACTACTGCCCTTGATTCAAACGCATCCAATAGTTTTACAATTTAATTCTCTAAGAAACACAGTTTTATAAAACTATGTTATGTACTAGAGGTTACATAGACTAGTTGAGTGATACATTCACTAAGTGAGGCAGACATCACACTGGTGAAAAAATGTAAAATACAATACACAAACTGTGTTTTTCACTGAAGAGATGAAGGCTTTGCTTTTCAGTGTGATACGTTTTCTGTCACTAAAAAAAAGCATTTTAAATCAGCCTTTGAATCCCCTGCTGATTGCTTTTCAGTAAAGAGATCATGTGACACAATGCAGTGAAAGTTTTGCTTTTCAGTATGGCATGTTTTCTGCATGTCTGTAATGAAAAGCAATGGGACTGTTTTTTTTTTTTAACTCTCAAAAGAATTCTCATCAATCCCACCCTCTCCTGCAGTTATTACCAAGAAGATAAACAAATATAAACATATAAACAAAGTAATTTACACCACAGCAACCCTGACCAGAATAAATAAGTTACTAAAGTTGAATGAATTAATGAACAAATCCCATTTTACTCCAGACACCGTAAACATTTGCTCAGCGCCATCTGAGCACTGCGTTATATCCAGTATGCTAGCATGCAATCAATGTGACCTTTCTTTGTCCCATAAGCTTCATATCTGACCATCCTCTCCCATCCATATGTCATGAGAGTAAATACTGCCTGCTTCCATAACTAGTCCTGTGACTAGTAAAAGTATGATACAATGATATATAATGTGTGCTCATAACAGAATGGTGATATGCGATGTATATAAGGTGCCCTTTGTATATAATCTATATATACAAATACAGTAAGTATATAGACAATGTATACAAAGAGACTCAAAGCTAAGAAAATTTAAGTTCTGTCAAATGCACTTCTGTCTTTGTGTTAACTTCCTGAGAACCCACACCCTCATATGATCACTCTGGGATGTTATGTTGATTCACTTGTTGTATAATGATGGTGGAATCAATGAACAAATCTCAAAACTTTCAGGAAACATCTGAAGACTTGTTGCCAATTGAAAAAAAAATTCTCCTCTTCTACAAGGCCATGAATTTTAAAAGCACTTTTCTATGAAGGAAGTGTGTGGACATTTTTTGTTGACCTTCTAACAATATTTACACAAATTACATAACTGTGATGTGCGGGGCCAATTAATCACGAATCATGAATATGACGTACTGACAACAAATCCAAAAGCTACAACCTTGACTTCCATGAAAAGCAGCTGAACTCTGTCGTCCATTCAGCAATCTAATATATAGAATATTAAAATAATAATATTGAATAATATTGAAATAATTCACATCTTTTCATCTGTAAGTGGTGATGAAAAAAGTTAGTGAAAAAAAAGTCTAGGTCAAGTCAAGGATGGACAGTATTTCTGATATTTTAAAGATTATTTTAAAAAGCTATTTTAATACTGAACTGGCTAGTAGAAACCTGTTGTTGGACGCTTTCATTGGCTTGGTGATCCATCTCGAAACCCGTCCCAACAAGTCACAAGGGAACAAGAGTTGTCCCATTCCTGAACCCAAGAAACAGTAAACTAAAACCAGTGAACATCAGAAGTACATATAAAGGGGTCTGTGTTTTTATTTTGGTGAGGTTTCCCATCGTATCACACTGTGCTTTTACACATA
The DNA here is from genome assembly GCA_022758105.1 of Pangasianodon gigas. Classification (NCBI taxonomy): domain Eukaryota; kingdom Metazoa; phylum Chordata; class Actinopteri; order Siluriformes; family Pangasiidae; genus Pangasianodon; species Pangasianodon gigas. The sequence continues at coordinate 6,542,068 of CM040464.1, read as the reverse complement.
TACAAAGACCCTTCCAATTGGACATTGTGTGCTAATATGCTATTACCACAAAACTGTTTCTCATTCCTGCTGTAGTCCACCATTCAGACACTTTCCCCTTTTCCCGTTTAGCACTCATCGACACCAGAGCGGTCGTAAACTTGATAGCCCTTAACACAACCCACCATTTGCCAATTCCTATCCTTTAAAACATGCTCTGGTTTTCAGTCATCATCCATGTCTTCCTTTCTTGCATCTGGATCACCAATCTATAACATAGTTTTAAGACTGCCATGGCTACAAACCCCATAATTTTCAATGACATACTTTTTTATCCATTAAGAGTTACATTAAATGTAGTGTAACATCTGCAAAAGAAATGCGCTCCTCTTATTACTTATGTTATAGTAGCTAGAACAGTTGTTCAGTCATGGAAAATTTGATGTCTAGCTGTTATAAAGTGTTGACACTGGAGACTCCTTCCATAATATTGCTGACTTAACACACAGGATTTGGCAGAGGTTTGAGGATCCCAGTGCTGCAGGTATATCAGGCAGGAAAATCAAGGTTGTAAGGATTACAATGGTCAAAACACTATCAAACATGAAACCTGAACACAAAGGGCAAAATCCAAAGAGTAGTCAAAAAGCGATGCAAGGATTAACACATGAAAGTCGATCACTAGATACAAAGCTGAGAACTTACAAACACTCAAGAGTTGGCAAGACTTCGCAAAGAATATTAGTTTGAGTAGTTTGAATGGATATTAGTTTGATTCTCTTTGTATTCTCTGTAAACAGGAAGGTGGGCATTAAAATGAGCATGTGAACCTGTGATTTGCAGCTGCACTACTGTCAGAGCTGCTGTTTTAGAACATGAATCAACACCTTCTGACCAATCAGAATCAAGAATTCAACAGCGGTGATATAAATCTACATATTCTTTACAACCGCACTTGATATTTTTTTACCTACACTGTGCAACAGTTCACTCAGTAATACTGTCACACCTGAGTTGTGAAGTTTACTCACACAGGTTTCAAATAGAGATGTTTTATAAGTGTGTGATGTGATGGATGCGTCGCTGTCCTGTAAACCCTGTACGTTTGCTGAATACCAAGTTTTACCAAACGTATACAACACCTGCTATAACACAGACAGAGTAAAGAACTCACATTTGTTTGGCCAAATGTAATGGGTTGCCATGGTTACAATTTAACAGGATTCATGTAAAGAAAAGAATTCAATCTAAAATAACCTCTGCCTCTAAGTGGAAGCACTATATAGTCTAGCATATTTAAAAAATACAGCTCACTGTGAAAGGACATGCTGTTATCCTCCAAGCAGCTCAAATAATTCATGAGAATTCACAGTCCATGTTTTCTGCCCTACAATCACAAAGAGTGGACCACATGTTTAAATTACTCAAGATTACTCAAAATGCCAGTAAGCGTAAGGTTGTTTTCTTTTTTCTTTTTTTTTGTGTGTGTGTGTGGGGGGGGGGGGGGGGGGGGTGGGGGGGGGATCCAAGCTCTGTAACAGGCTATTTAACTGAAAAGACAGAATAGTGAGAAAATCGTTTAATATACACTCTCACACACACCGAGCCTCATTCAGCGGTGTGAGGAGCATCATTAAAAGTGTTGATGCCTTTTTTCTGAGTGACTGCCACTTGTTCGGCTCCCCCGCTGTTCTCCTCTCCTTCTTTATAATGAGAGCGAAAGATAGAGAGATAGATAGGTAGATAGATAGAGAGACAGAGAGAGAGAGAGAGGGAGAGAGAGACATAGACAGAGAGACAGAGATGTGCTCTAGTGCACAATGAGGACAGTGAATGCAGTGTCGGTCTCATGACTGTATTTCTTTATCTGGACCCAAATATTCTAACATTTATTGAAGACATCATGATAAATATAAAATTTTAGTTTTTTAGAATAGAGTTTATACCACAGCAATGTTGAATTCTTCAATTCTGACTGGTCTCAAGGTATTGGTTAAATTTCTATAACAGCAGCTCGGACGCATTTTTATTAATGCACTCACTACTCCATTTTGTTTAACATGACTGTTGATGTAACTTAGTTTGCTAGTTAATATGCTTATTTCTGTTTGTTTATTATTTTTATTTTTTCCATTTTTTCATTAAGGTGAGACGAAGGCACAGGGTCCCTAGAGGACTCGGGCTTAGGCCTCAGCACTCTCACCGCCACGGCCAGGGTTCGATTCCCAGCCAGGGAACCAACCCCAGCCACTGGGGTTGCACATGACAGTGCAGTCCCAATGCCGGTCCCAAGCCCGGATAAAATTCAGGAGGGTTGCAACAGGAAGGGCATCCAGCGTAAAAACTGTGCCAAATCAAATATGTGGACCAACGATCTGCTGTTGTGACCCCTAATGGGAGCAGCTGAAAGAAGAACAACAACAAGGTCAGAAGAAGACACACAAACATTGATACAACTAATACAATGTATACGGTTATTAAATAACTGATAATTAATTAATTATTAATCTTTCATTCTTAAACTATGTATTACTTGCATATAATTCATTTATTAACAAAGCTTAAATGAAAGTGTTACCAAATTTATTTCTGAATCAAAATGTATTTTTAGTACTTACACTATATGGCCAAATGCATGTGGACAGCTGATCATCACTGCCATATGTGGTTCTTCCCGAAACTCTTGCCATGAAGCTGGAAGCAATAGTAGCATTACAATTTCTCTTTACTGGAACTAAGGGACCCAAACTTGTTCCAGCATGACAATGCCCCTGTGTACAAAGCGAGGTTTATGAAGACATGGCTTGCCAAGGTTGGAGTGGAAGAACTCCACTTCGGACCTCAACCCTACTGATCAGTTTTGGGATTGAACTGGAATGTCGACTTGCCCCAGGCCTCCTTGCCCGACATCAGTGCCTGACCTCACTAATGCTCTTGTGGCTGAATGATCACAAATCCCCACAGTCACGCTCCAAAATCTAGTGGAAAGCCTTCCCAGAAGAGTGGAGGTTATTATAACAGTAAAAGGGGACTAAATCTGGAATGGGATGTTCAACGAGCACATATGGGTCAAGTTTCCACAAACTTTTGCCAATATAGTGTAGCTGGTGTATGATAGGAGAGAGTTGGCTGGTGGGTGGGAATTGGCAGGTGACCAAATTGGGGAGAAAATGGAAAACAGAAAAACAAAAAATATTTCTACAGATAAATAGTTTTCATTTCTAATTTAGGAGAAGCAGCCAGAAAATGCTCTGCCTATTTGGGCAAAGCAGGAAGCCACAGCAATGTTGGCTTTATTGACCCCGTAGATATTTTCACAGGAGTGAACTATGTGTGAAATATGCATGAACACCTCTTTTACAGCTTGTGATGCCTAAAAAAATAATATTTGCAGTAACACATTATGTAGATAGCCAGCATTCAACAGTCTACCGTCTATAAAACAATGGTAAAAACAACCTTACCTGAAATGTAATGTAGATTTAATAATCATATAAGACATAATAAATCTCAAAACCCATTAAGAAATAGGTTTAATAATCATATATATTTGCTTTACTGTAATCTTATAATAGAAATTACTAGAAAAAAATTTACTATATTTAAGATATCTCTTTAATGGTTCTCCTCAGCACAGAGTTATTTCATGAACATTATTTAAATGTGTATTTTAGATATTTATTAGAGCCATAGAGCTTTTTATTCTGGAACCTTCCACCGACAGAACACATTAGGTAAGATTTTAAGATATTATTTATAGGCCTACTTGTTCTTGAGTTACTGAGGTTTGGATTAAAAACCCATTCAAGTGACCACTCAAACTGGCTTATAACAAAATGAACTCGGTAATAATAAAATAACTTTGATAAAGGTGGGCTGTGATTTCCACCACTGTAGTTAAATTAAAAATCACATGTACTGCAGGTCACATTGTATAAAAGTGCCTGCTAAATGAATAAAACTTACAAATGTAAATGTAGATGTAAATGTAAATGAATACACACTCAGGGACTTTACACTGCCGCTATTCAGGTTCAGGACCATTCCCAAAATCGCGTTTTCACTTTGCAGCTGTATGACCCTCATCAAACTCTGATCCCAACATCAGATTGGCACTGGAATGAAGGATGTGTGTGTACAGAAGAGCAAGGCCCGGTCCAAAGCCCATCTGCTAGGCAGCTATTTATCAGTTGCTGACAGCATTGTGTGTGTGTGTGTGTGTGTGTTGAGAGTAATGGGTACTGTCCTTCCTTTACCTTTCTGACTGGTTTATCTGTTGAAGGCCAGCTACAGCCACAACAAAAAATATATATATATATATATTCATATATTCCAGTCTTCAGCTGTCCAGTTTGGGTGAGTCTGTGCCCATGATAGCCTCAGATTCTTGTTGTTGGCTGACAGGAGTGGAACATGATGTGTGTTGTAGCCCATCCACCTCAAGATTTGATGTGTTGAGTTGTTCTGAGATGCTTTTCTGCACACCACAGTTGTAAAGAGTGCTTATTTGAGTTACTATAGACTTCGTGTCAGCTCAGACCAGTCTGATGATTCTTCTCTGATCTCTTTCATCAACAAGGAGTTTCCACCAACAGAACTGTCACTCACTCAATGTTTTTTGTTTTACGCACCATTGCGTGTAAACTCTAGAGACTGTTGTGTGTGAACATCCCAGGAGATCAGCAGTTTCTGAAACACTCAAACCAGCCCCTCTGGCACCAACAACAACCATGCCACAGTTAAAGTCACAGAGATCACACTTTTTCCATATTCTGATGTTTGATGTGAACATTAACTGATGTGAACATGATTTTATGCATTATGCTGCTGCCACATGATTGGGTAACTGCATAAATGGGCAGGTGTACAGGTGTTCCTATTAAAGTGGACAGTGAGTGTACATATACATATACATATACACACATACATACCTCTATACACACACACACACACACACACACACATATATATATATATATCTCAAATGAATAATATGTCTTGGTCAAACATAATTTTCAATATCACTCTCATATGCATTACCCAGAGAAGGAATACAGTCAGGCTTCAAAATACTTTAATTTAACCAATTATGATTAATTATAATAATTAATATATAACTAATATAATTTATTAAACAATATGAATATATTATGAAAGTCCTATGTAGGTACTGTACTTTTCCTAATTGAGTTATTTCCTATGAATAAAAGTTATAATATGGATTATTTAACATATTCTGAGAGACACGCTGATACCAATGATCAATTAATAATTTGTTAATATTCATTTAATTATTATATACTTGCTAATTATTGCTATAATTCAAACTATTAAACATGCAAACTATTTATAATAATTACAGGTAACTGCTTTGTGATGTGTTTTCATCTCCTTTTAAATAAGTCCTTAATTTTTTATATATGAGTAAATTAATAATATAATGTATAATCCATCAACTATTTACAATCATTAAATGGTTTGCTATTATATGGTTTACTAATAACATTTTAATAACTATAGTATTGATTATATTTTATATACATTTTATAAATATTATAGCCTGTTTGTGATGCTTAGACTAAATAACCTAAAACTAGTCCTTAATATTTATTATAAAGGATATTATTTTATAAGCCCTATAACAAATTTTAAAACTTTGTTTAATTTTTTTTTTTTTTTATTTGAACTTTATTACTGAGTAAGTGCAAAGCACCAAGATTTAAGGTTCAGGAAATTTACTCCTCTGGCTTCATGAATATTCCCAAGATCTGGTTCTGATTTTGTCCAAATTTAACCCTCAAATCCTGGGGGTTAAAATCCAAAAACTTTTTTTTACTTGTTCAGAGCTGAATATGTGAAATTATCCATTATCCCTCTAAACCTTGCCACATAATTTCCCCAAAATGATGCTGCCAGGGGTAATAAGGGTTGACAACGAGCGCACCGGCACCTTTGGCTGTCAAAAATCTGTGCTGGAATGTAGTGAAAAGGACGAGCAAAGGGTTCTACGTCGGTCTTCACACTCTGTAGACTGATTCTTTGCGTGATGAAGCAGGTGGTCCCTTGTGGGTCCCAATATGGAGGCTGCAGCTGGTCTCTGAGCTGAAGTGGAGCTGCTGCTTTGGGATCAGTGCCACAGCCTCACAATTACAGCTGACTTCCTTCCTTAAATTCTGCTTATTTCACGTCCTGAATCACCTCTTCCATCTCCTCCTGCTTTCACCCAGCAGCTCAGGCACAGACACAATTAACCCTCAGGACTGGACTCACCTCCTCTGTAAGGTAGGCCCATTTTCCTTCCTGTGTGTTACGCAAGCTCTAAATGGAGTGCAGATGGTCAGGCCTTTTTACGCCAATGCCTCCTTTTTTCTGAGCCGTTGCTCTGCTCTGTGTGCCAGTGTGCAGCCATCTGGGGTGATAGAACGTCCTGGCTTTGGTTTTTCTTTCAGCTGCCTGTAAAGTTCCATTCAAAGCACAAAACAAACAAATATATGCTTTGCTAATCATGGATTTTGAGTGTCGATTTTAACAGCTAATTTGAATCTAGCTTTAGTCTTGGTCTATTGAAAAAATACATAATAGTTTTAGTCATATTTTAGTTATTTGGTTATGTATAGTCTAGATATAGTTGATGGATAACAACAGCAACTTTAGTTAATTTTATTTCTATCAGTAAAAACGTAAGCTTTAATGGGTCATATTACCCCAAATGCCTGTTACAAAGCACTGACACTGGAGACTCCTTCTGAAAATTGTCAATAAATCATCTCCTTACTCTATCAGGTCCATACAAGTCCCTGTGTAAGTTCTTACTATAGAAATTTATTAGAACAAGCACATTAATATAAACATTGAAAATAAATCAATACCTTCTGACCAATCAGAACTGAGAATTTGACAGGACTGTGGTATAATATTTATCATATTAGTCATCTTAGATTTTGTCAACAAATTGAATGCAGAGATATACTGTTGTTCTTTAATAGTACATTCTTTGTTATTTGAAAGTGCCATAAATCTAAGATAAAAAATATATTGGTTGGTATTTTTGTTTTTACATGCTGAATTTTTTTGCAGATTTTTTTTTTTTTTTTGCAGATTTTCTTTCTAGTGTCTCTGAACTGGCACCATTTTTGCAGTAGGAGCTTGGACCCCTTTCTTTATTACCTACTGATGTGGCCTTGTATATGTGTGACAACATTTTACTCCAACCCACTGAATACCTCTGAAAGCTCAGTGCTTTTAAGCTTATCATCCATAACGTGATAAATGTTTTTCTTCAGCCTTCTTCAGTTTAAAGCATGTTTCCTGCTCATTATGGTCCTCTCCATGGCTCTGGCTTTTCTCCAGCACTCTGGGAGGTGTAATATGAGTAGAATTAACAGTGCTGCTTGAAATAAAAAAATAAATTTGTGCACTTTGTTGCACAAATGATGTTTAGTGAAATATATATGCACATACAGTATATGTATTTATGATAATTCTTCACATTTGAAACACCAGGGGGAATAACATGAGGCCGCAACTTCATTTAATATATGGACAGAAATGGCTTTCATTTGCATCATAGAAGGAAAGACAGATAAGAAGCAGAAAGATGACCAGCCGCTTTATTAAGCTAGTGTGTGTGGCTGCTTCCTGTCGATAATATGAGTGAGAGCAGAGGCGTACCGTAACGACAAGGAGAGCAGCCTGGCTCCAGTGTAATTACCGCTATGGCTAACTGAATCAGGCTGGACTGAGGCTAATAACTCCTGATAATGCATGTGTGGCTCATTCAATTTGAAACAGCCTTGGCACTCACGCACCTTGCACACCTCACCCTCCTTTCCTCCAACCCCCTGTACCATGGTTTCTGATCAAATATTCATAGGATTGCAGATTTACTAAATGGCAGCACTCCACTTGGAAAAAAAACCAAACTTCCTTGTCATCTTAGAGTAGGTGCAAATTGTGATTGCTAACAAATTCAGCACTGGTTAAATAAAATTCTTGTTTGATTTTGTACTAAGGATAATTAATTGATTTCTCCTTTTACTTATTTTGTTGCTCTACCTGAAGTACCTGTGTACATACTGTATGAGCTGTCTCCTAATTAATTCAGGGTCTCCTCTTACGCCTATCAGGTTACTGGGAAACATTAATAATCATGTGAGTGCTCATTATTCAGATGGATTACTGAAAATTGATTAAAAAAACTCAACACCAAAAAACAAAAATCTACCTACCACCAAATGAAAGCAAGTACAGAAGGGGTGGGACATCGTTCTAACAAATGTATTTGTAAAATGTATTTAAAATGCGAAATACTATTTTCCAATGTTTATTTAATGATTTACGAAAAAAAGAAAAAAATTAAGCAAAGACTGATCACAGACAGATCAAAGACAAAACCAAGACTGATCACAGTCTGTTTATAGACTGATCACAGACTGGTGAAGGACCGATTAAAGACTGATCAGTGACTGACCAATGACTAATTACAGACTGATCAAAGACAAAACAAAGGCTGCTCAAGGGCTGATCACAGACTGATCAGGGTTTATTTAAGGACTGACCAAAGACTGATCACAGACTTATCAAAGACTAATCATAGACTGATCGAAGACTGATCAAAGACTGATCACAGACTATCAAAGACTGGTCAAAGTCTGGTCAAAGACCTATCAAGGACTGGCTAATGAGTGATCAAAGACTGATCACAGATTAATCAAGGACTGATCTTAGCCTGATCAAAGACTGACCAAAGAAAAAACAAAGACTAATCAAAGACTGATCACAGACTGATGAAAGACTAAGAAAGTCTGATCACAGACTGATCAAACACTGATCATAGACTGATCAAACACTGATCATAGACTGATCACAGACTGATCAAACACTCATCATAGACTGATCACCGACTGATCATAGACTGATCACAGACTGATCAAACACTCATCATAGACTGATCACAGACTGATCAAACACTCACCATAGACTGATCACAGACTGATCAAGGACTAAGCAACGATGTATCACAGACTGACCAAAGACTGCTCAAAGGTGAGTGTCAGAGCAGGTACTACGATCCTGACAACTTTATGACTCTTCACCAAGGGAAGACTCTTCGTAAGTATGAAACAAAATAAGCAATTCTTTCTTTCTGTTCCTTGTGTTCTATCATTTTGTCATATAAAGGGAGGCTGAAACGGATGCAATCACAGTTGAAGCATTTATTAGTGAGGCAGACAGACAAATCCAAAATGTGAATCAGACTTAAAACAGGAAACGGGCAGAAGTTGGGCGATCTACGAACCACCGTATCAGGGATATACAAAATACACAAACCAAGAGACGGAACAGGGATAACTAGAATACCGCTACACAAAATAAACATGGCTTGACAAAGTCAGGCGGGTACACACTGAACAATACTTCGCATAGAACAGAGAAACACAAGGGTTTAAAAATGCAAACTAATTAAAGGGCGAACTGAAAACAGGTGCGAGTAATAAAGGCACATGAGGGGTACAACCAATGAGGGGACATGGGCAGAGACAAGACGGGAATCACGTAGCGCTCGGCGCAAGGGGGGAACACATGACACATTTGTTTGTGTACTCCTGCATTGCCATGCTTTGTGCTGTCTGCACATTGTAGTTCTTCCAGTAATCATAGAAATGGTCATGAAATTTTAATAGCACCACCTGTAGTACTGGAACACTCATGCAAAATGGCCAAGACAAAACCACAGAGTATGCTAGCTCATAAACTTGAGAAGATGATGTCCACTCCGTATTAAGTATGCCGAGGTCTTTACGAAAATACTGGAATAATTTAACTGTTTGTCTTTTGTTTGATATCAAAAGAGAATAACAGTCACCATATTGAGAAGTCAACATCTCTGCTCTGTGTCTTTTTGGGTCAGACTCCCAGAAGCAGCTTATAAAGCACCTACTTTAGTATGAGACCTGAATTCAACACTTCTTATAGCACAACACCTGAGGCACTACAAGCACTCCATTTAAAGCTGATCTATTTGTCCTCATGCACAGACAGTCTCTGTCTCTGACGTTCTACAAGCTTCCAGTAAAAGTTTACAACCCTGTGAGACAGACACAGACTGTACATCACACTTTAACACAGAGAGGCAAATGTCTACATTCAGATGCACCATGCAGACAGATATTATACCCACAGGAGCTTTTGTTTCATCCTCTTATATGTGTGAGAGCATTGAGTTTTTCCTGCAGAATTTCCTGGTTCTGTGTTCGATTTTCTTCAGGCCAGTTAGCTAGTTGATTTTGCCTGCAGTTAGCAGATATGCTGCGCAGCTTCTGTCAATCTCAAACTCCGTCCTTGGTGAGTGTTTGTAATCAGGATTAAAATGGAGCCTCTGGAAGTTTAAAAGGAAAAATCCACCATGAATGGCTTGCATAGCAATATTTATCATTAACATGTGATCTTTATATTGGAATGAAATTCTGAGTTGATGTTTTTAATTTAAAATTCTCTCATCAAAATAACGGTTAATGGTTACCTACATTACCTGAAACTACCTGCATTTGACTACCTGCTGATTTTGCCCTCGTTTCATCTCTACCTAAGGAGAATGATGCGGCGGCGCTTTAGTCCTTTAGTCTCTCCAGCTGTCTTAGCTCCTTGTTTGCACACTATGCTCAAATAGATCAACTTCCAAAGTTACAGCTTTCATGCTAATACTGCCATCAATGGCATTGCACCCATGATTTCATTTCAAATAACTAACTAGCTGAGCTACTTTGCGCAACTGCATCATATAGCGACATCGCATTCTGGAACTTTGAGTCCAACATTTGAGTTCAACGTTTTAGTTCAACCTCTCCACTACCTCTAAAACCTGACTGGTTTGCTGTTATTGTTTTTCTCATATTAAACGCCATTGTAACTGTGCTAGCGATAACAATAACCCCCTGTCACATCAGTGCGACACGCAACCGCTAACTTCTGACTAGTACAGCAAAAATACAGCACCAGAACTGCTAAGCACATCACAAATCTTTCAATATGAACGTACTGTTTCAGGTAGGATTTTTTCTTTAAATTTGTCACAATGGATCATGAAGTGGAATTTTCAGGAGCATGTGAATAAAGGCAGCGTGTACATGTAGATGAAGCGGTGTGTTGACAATACTTAATCTCCTGAGTCACCAGTAGAGTTTAATGTGACAGCACAGTGTTATCTTCAGTGTCAGCTGTGAAATTATATGCAGTCAGTTCACTTTGGAATAACAGAAGTTGGCCTAGCCATGACTGAAATTGCAGGCAGAGTCCGTTCCAGATGGCAGGCGAGGTTTTACAAAAGTGTTTTTCTGTGTTGATGCCACCTGGCATTTTAAGCATCGTTTGGCTCATGTTTGTTTACCTGCTAGTGCGATGAATCTCTGCCTCCCTGCTAGATGCCATGACATTCAAGTTGAGATTGAAGAATTGCCGTTGTCATCGGAGCAGAACAGATGCACAAAATAGATTCAGCCTCACATTGTACGCCATGGGGGATGCGGCCTGACAGTCTTTCCTATCCTCGTAGTTCACCAATGTAGCTTTAGCTGGCCGAGAGCTGGAATGTCTGTCTTTATCATATACCAGAGCAGAGAGTAGTGGTTTTGACAGATTGTGTGCAGAACTATCAACTCTGTATGCGGGTTTGAGAGGGCTCATCTCTTAAGATTCTGACTGCAGCCGAGTTTAATTGTCTTACCAATGTTCGGCATCACATTGAAGTGATATTAAAAGTCTGACAGCTTCCTAAAAGCCAGCAGAAAGAGCAACGCTCACAAAGAGACCATGTTCTGGACAAACACAAACTATAGTGTCCTGACCAGCCATGTCTTTGCAGCAGTTTGCTGACAAATGCCTGTATTCTATCTTGTCTTATTACTGAAATTGTGCATGTTGGTATTCAGAGAATTATGCACCCAAGGTAGAGTTTGGCTTAGTCTAATTTGCATTGCTTTAGTTTATCTTTGTTTTTAAATGAATGTAATTTGCATAATCTGAATGGGAGCCCATAAAACTGGCTTAAGTGTGTGAGTAACCCGGGTCTGAATATGAGTAACTTTCCCTGTGTAAATATTGACATACCTTTTGAACTTAAGTCCCTGACTCTGAATAGATCAGTCCAATGTCAAGTTTACTGTATTCTGTACCATCTTTGTGCACTGACTGCCTGGAAAAATGGACTCTTAAGCAAAACTTTGTTTCTGCCATTGTTCTTTAAATGATGTATGCAGTAGTGATTTATTTATTTATTTATTTTGCTTTGTGATGTTGAGAAACATGCCTGAATAATTCATGCTGCACTGCGGTTTTGTCACAGACTCTTTTATCTTACAGTGGAAAAAAATGGAAGCCCATTTAACCAGGGTTCTTTATCATTCAGAGAGCACAGTTCAATTTTACAGTGACTCACTTTTTGATAGTATTGCATTGACTTTTTCTCCAATAATCCACCCACTCAAACTGGCCTTTTGAATAAAACGTCTACTTGAATCATACAGCATTTTCAATCATCTTGTCTCCGCTGGACTCGCTGTTAACACTAGATCAAACGGGGTTTTTAAAAAAAATATTTTTACTCTCCACCTCATCATGTCACTTCAGTTTTTCTTTGTTTTCAAATTATGTAGTAATTTTGCAGTAATTTAGAGATTTTGCAGCTGACTCACAATGTAGGTCACATGACTATAACATGCATATTGGCTGTACCTGAGCTAGAAACTCAACAACTTTTCTAAAACTTCTGGCTTCTCTGATAAGTCTTTTTAAACACTGTCCATATTTTATTTTTCTGTGTTTTAAGATTGATTTAGTTTCATTTTGGTTTCAGTGGGAGACAAGCACTTTCTGGAATGTCTTTATACTGAATAAAAACCTGAAAACATCTTTTCATACAGAATATAATGGAATATCATAAAAGTGATTATTTTATAGAAGGTAAAATATATTTTCAGATTCATGCATACACAATAAAAATTTCTGACATGATGAATTTGGATGGGACCAAAATCGGACAAAGCTATGACCAGCGTAATGAGGATGAAGTATTAGAATACCAGTGCTGCACATAGAAACATTCTGCCTTACGCGACAATTTAGTGTCCTTGGATGAGGTATTAAAATAACACAGACCTGCACATTATTTATAGCCTTTTTTATTTCTTCTGGTTTTGTGCTTGAAATGTTAACTCTAAATGATCCCATTGCTCCAGGCTAAGACACACATGAAAGAAAGTAAAAACAAGAATAAGAATGGACAGTCATTTTACCCAAGGCACCCTTTTCATGAAACAAGGTTAGAAATAATAGTTATGTAACACACTGCTTACTTTTTTGGACATTCTCAGCAGAACTCTACAGTGAGTAAACACACTTCAGTGTCTGATAATGCTGCTAAAATTAGCCATATTATCCGGCGAACGGGGAATGTTGAAGTTAAAGAACAATGCTAATGCTGAAGTTATAGTTAATAACTAATCTTAACATAGTATTGTTAGATAGCTATTTAATGTTATCAAGCTTGTTTGCTAAACTATCTAGTTAATTAGCAGTTAGTTGTTTGCTTGGTAAAGCATTGGCTAATGTCCGGTACTTTGCTCATTTTGTCTGTATCGTGATTAATCTGTGTAAATTCTTTATTTGATCGATAAATTAACAATTTTAATATTTCATTATGTCATCAGAAGGTTCTTCCAAACAGACTGGTGATGTACACAGACTTGGGAGGGAAAGGGAAATGTTATGAATGTATTTTTCCTCAAAGATATCACAGACTTGCTTGTGCTCAGTTTTATATCTCAAGACATCCAACCTTTTTTTTGGAAATATCATCATGCAAAAAAATAATAGAAACCTTGCAACCTCTGTGCACAGCTCTCACCAGACCTTCATTGTGCTTAACAATAGAAGATGCAGCTGAGACCATAAAAACAAAATATAATCAAATCTGACCACATAGCCTCCATCCCACTGTTTCCTGTCAGGTGTTTGGATTGCAGGCTCCAGCATGTTTGATGTCCTTGCATTAGAGGAAAGACATCCAGAGCACCACATCGTGGAAAAGGTTATCAGGACGGCTGCTGATAGTGACTCAAATCTTCTGATGGCCTTTCAGAGGAAAAAGAGCCAGATAACTACATCCTCAGTGATGAATCAGAAGACAGAACTGACTTAGAGGTGGAGTATTAAGAACTCTAAAAAAAAAAAAAAAAGTCCAGACCATTTCTTCATCGTAGTTGCTATGCTGCAAGTCAGGTATAGAAACATACAAGAGGTCCCAGTGTCTCTTTCTGCATTTGTAAAGTGTGGAATAAAACTGGCAAGTCCATCATGTAAGGAATAAAACTCTTGAGGGCATACTGTTATAGGAAAATAATCAACAACAGGGTGGTGTGATGAAGCAGACTCTGAAGTTAATTATTTTCCAACAACAGCATGTCTCGAAGTGTTTTATTCTTCTTAAAGAGCAACAATTTGCAAAGACTAACAATCATTTTTTAGCTATTTATAGTTATGTATACCAGCCTTTTGTTTCTCTCTCTCTCACTCTCTCTCTCTCTCTCAATAAACAATAAGTCTTTTTACTGAAAAAAGAAAAATACACAAAGCCCTCCATCCTTTGCCTGAAAACAGCTTTAAAGTTGTAGCTTTACCTCTGACACTGGAGGTTCCTACCATAAATTAGATGTTAGTTACTGTTATTAATTATGCCATCACCAGCCTCTTTATTTATTTATTTTTTACCTCTTACTGATACAAAGCACTGACACTGGAGACTCCTTCCATAAATGTTAAATAAACGTCTCCTTAGAGAAAACATCCCCATATCAAAAAGGAAACCTGTTTTTAAATTGGTTTATCTGGTTTATTGTCTGCTGTACAAGTCCCTGTGAATAATCTGTTACTATAGAAATGATAACGTATTAGAATGACCTGTGATTTGCAGCTGCATTACTGCCAAAGCTGCTGTTATAGAAAACTGATCAACACCTTCTGACCAGATCATAATTAATCAGAATTGAGAATTCAACATTGATACAAGCATAGAAAGCATGTTCATACAAAGCAATTCACAATGTGTGCACAGCATTAGACATAAAGATATTAGCTGACAGATCTCCCAGCGTCTGTTAAATTGAGACTGAGTTATTTTAGTCTGTTATTTGATTTTTGTAGTTGATATTCAAACCTGATATTAAGGGATTACTTTGCAGGCTGAATCTGGTACAAATTGGATTTTCTCAGCTGAGTACACTTCTGTAGCTGAGGCTTGTTGCTATGCTCTTCAGTTCTCCAGGGTTAGTTGCCTATGCATGTGTGTTATCTACTGCCAGCTCCTTACCAGCTGCAGGACAAGCTAAAAAAACTGCCGTCAAGCTGCAAAGTCCTTCAGCACCTCTGTCAGGCCCAGTAGCATGGAATCTAAGAATATTTCAGAGAGGCCATGAGGGAGACAGAGCTGATTTCTGCAGCTGTACATTTACAACAGAACACTGTGGCTCACAGAACATTCGAAAGATGATAACACATCTTTATCTCTCAATCATTTGGCCTTGTTATGTTCCTTCATGCTGTGTTGGTTATGGTGCTTGATTACATCATCACATCACCTAGAGACAGCTTTGCACAATTTACTTAATTTAAGCATTTATTTTTAAAATGAATCACAATTATCTTATCTTCCAATAGAATAACACACTAATTTTTACAAATTTTCCTTATTTCAAGCATGAAATGATCAAAAATATCTGTATTCTACCGTATATTCAATATCTGGATTCTACTGTATATTTGTTCCCTTCACTCACTAAGACAATATTTTAGCTGGCACATCTTAAGGGAGAGCCTAAATATTAGCATAAATATTAGCATGGCGTTTCAAACTTAGTTTTTTTCTTGCTCATATTTTATTTATTTGCTGATTAAGAAGCTAGATACACAAATACCCAATATTTCTGTCCTTACCTTCCATTTTATGTCATCTATAGCTAACATAGCTAAGAACACAGAGTTGTGAAATTGTTAGATGGCAGGTTAGTTTGCTAATCACCTAGTTAGCTAGCTAAAACTTTCTGACAGATTTTTCTACTTTTTTATAACTTCCTACAGTTATAGTTTTGTCTCCAAGCTATCTGCTAGTCAGCTGTCAGATTGGCTACCCACTATAATAGCTAAAGTTAGGCAAAATCTTTAGGCTAAATGCAGCATACAGTTTGTATTCTCATCACAGTTCTGGAATACTGAAGAGACGATTCATATATTTTTTTTTACAGGAACTCCTTATATACACAAAAAGCCGTAATTGGGTGCGAATGTGTTCCCAAAATGTCTGCTGCACTGAAAGAAATTCACCCAGATCATGTCTGGATATAAGTATATACTGGTTTTCTATAAGAACTCTCCGCCTGAGAGCATCAGATAGAGCTGGGACCCCCTGGGACTGAATAATGCACTTCAGAGGAGAATGCAATACCAACTTTTCTTCTTCTGCAAAAAAATGGATGCATTCCCATGAAATTACAATTCTCTATGGGGATAACATTGTTAACATGAAGCTCTTAGGGATTAGAATACGATTTGGGTGATTGGGTTCAGAAAAAAAAAGAAGTTATTCTATGAGAAGTGTGAAAGCCAGAAGCTTTAGGAGTGAGAAGTAGACTTTAAGTCTTTAATGCACTGCTGCTGTGTTTTATTTTGTCAGAATTTCTTTCACATGATCTGTTTGACATTTATCAATAGCTCTTACTAAGTACACTGGTCCCAAAACATCTATGAATGTACAATGCATTAAGGTCCTTGAGCCAAAATTGCTCTGTACACAAAGTGACCTTCAAAAAAAACCAAAAAAAAAAAAAAAACCCCTGAGGTTCAAGCTTCTGTATAAAGACTGCACAACACTGGAATTAAGTCATTTCTCTCTCTCTCTCTCTCTCTCTCTGCCTGATTCCTTTCTAGAACAGTAATTTTCTGCTATTAAAGAAAAAAATTTGCAAACTGTACACTACATTCTGCGAGAACACTTTTCAACCTTTGGGAAAGGCATTACCATGGAAACTGATGAAGAATGAAGATGAGCGATCTCTCCGCCACAGGTGGTGGCCACATTTGTGTAGGATTTCATTCATCATTTAAAAACATGTTGTTTTCAAACAGAGAGAGAGGTATTGCAATGTCCGTGGCTGACTGAGATTTTCATGACCATGAAAAGATTTTTATTAGTACTACACATTGGAAATACGACTTTAGTTTTCATTTTATTATGTAAGGAATAAAATACAACAGGGTGCGCTTTTATGTGAAATAATCAATGACATGGTGGTGTGATGAAGTAGAGTTACTGTTACCACCCCGAAGTTGATTATTTTCTAATCACAGCACCTCCTGTAGTTTTTTTATTCCTCTAATACCACAGCAATTTGCCAACAACACATTATACTCTTTATCCATTTATAGTTCTGTTTAATGTTGTGGAACGTCCATAAAACAAGTTAGTGCCTGTTATCACTTATGTAACAACAGCTATAAACAGTTGTTCCCTCACTCACTCTCTCTTGAAGTTAATAAGATAACCCCCCACAAGAAAAATGCAGCTTGTCATGTAACAGAGAAACAGAAAAGTGATATGATGAAGTAGAGTTATTGTTACCACTCTGAAGTTGATTGTTTTCCGGAAGTGTTTTATTTCTCATATACTACAACAATTTGTCAATTATTACAATTACTTATGTATTAAATTTTTATTATTTATTATTTATTCATTAAATTTATTACTTCGTATTCACAACACAAGTTAGTTCCTGTTACATAATATACATCCGTTACATTATAACAGCTATAAACAGTTGTTTCCTCACCAGCCTCTCTTTTTTTTTCTCTTGTGAAGATAATTAGATAAAAAAAAATGCAGCTTGTCATGTTATTGAAAAACCAGAAAGGTTATAGACTTTCCCATGGTGGAAAACTTACAGATTGTTACAAAGCACTAACACTGGGGACTCCTTTCATATATTTTAAATAAATCTCTGTGGCAGTTGATAAAATTCTCTGTGGCAGCCTGCTGTAAATGAGAGGAGTAGTTGCAGTGAACGAGCAGGTAATAAATGATTGTCTACACCTACGTGGTTCATGTCAGCCTATTTACAGGCTTCTTTTCCTCTTCAGTACACTGAAAAAAATCTCATTGAATTTAGTTAATTCAAACATGTACATCATTTCCATATGATTGACTTGAGTTACATGAACACAGTTTGTTTTTGTACATCCAACATGATTTGAATCATGTATTTTCAAAGCCCGGAATAAAATCAAACTCCACGTTCTCACCTGTACTGCGGATCAAACCAAAGTTGCTGCAACAGTTGCATTACCACCGCTCTTTTATCATGCTAATTTAATACCATAGATATAGTTCTCTTCAGTGCCAACATCCTCACGATTTCATAATGTAATTGGTTTACAATTTAATCTAATAATTAGAAGCTTTTTTAAATTAAGTTTTGTATCAACAATGAAAACATGTTTTGATAAGAAACGTAATATTTTTATGTAAACAATACCTTGAATGTTTTCTTAAATCTGACCAACCACATATTCCATTTTTTTTCAGTGTAGGCTGCCAGACGCCACAGACAGACAGACAGATCTCACTGTATCCGCGCTGACCTGACCTGAGCTGAGCTGAACTTGTGCTGAACAGCAGGAGGCTGAGATTGATTTTATTTCATTTCGATTTTACTTTGTGTGTGTGCGCTTAAGAGAGCTGAAAGGCATAGTGCTGAAAAGTGCTCACTAATAAAAGAACAGCTCGGCTCTCTCCATCGCCTGCATCCTGAGTCCTTATCCCCCACCCCACTGACTAAGGTTTAGCACAGTCTCCTTACAGAAAGCTTCATCACAGCAATATAACATCACAGCTGTTATAGAAAATTAATCAACACTTTCTGACTAATCAGATTTGAGAATTCAACAGTGCTGTGTTGTTTCATTTCATATGTTTCGTTGGTTTTCATTTATTATGTGATATTAATGCAATTTTTAAAAAGGTGAAAAATATCATGCCAATCTAATTTTCATTATAAAAATATTGTTTTTTTTTTACTCTGGAGTGTGTGAGATGGATATTTTGTATTTGTAATTACTGTAGAGAAATATGTGTAATCAAGGCTAAAAATGGGAAAGGACACAATAAACAACTTGATGATGTTTCTGACATGTCCATGCATTATTATGAATGAAGTATAATAAAAAATGAAGGTCTAAATAGAAATATAAGAATTATTTTAATTATTTAAATAAATTATTTAAATTAAATAATACAATAATTTAATTGATTTTAATTATTTTATTATAAATGTAAATATTTTTTTTTATTAAGTAACAGTACTCAACTATTCAATTTCAATAATACTCAAGTAAAGTATATGCCAAAACAATACTTAAGTATAGTAACAAAGTACAATTATTCAAGTATTTTCCACCTCGATTTTATGTGACTCTGACATTTCTATCACAGTCTTGGAATACGCTAGTGCGCTCACCCTTCTAATGAAAGCATTTGGATTTAACTTTTGTTTCATTTGTTTCTTCTTTTCCTTTTAGCTGTATGTGGTGTTTTCTTTCCTTCTTTGTACGGTCTCTAAGTTTCAACCTCAGGCCTTTTCCCACACAATGATATCCAGAAGGTCATCACTTACCACCCGGCCTTTAGAAAACATGAAACCCAGAACAAAGAGCAGTTCTCCCCCCAAGCAGTCCACATTTTTTGCGTCCTTGACACTCCTGATGCACCTGTAAGCCGGTGTTTCTAACTGAAGTGTGTTCAGGGGTGGGACGTGTCGGTTCAGAGGATAAACAGATCAGATGCACTGCAGGTGGATGTGGCATTGTAAAGGGCAGAAACTCAGTAATCCAGTGAAGAAACTGAGAGCGAGGAGGTGAATTGGGATCATAAACTCCATCAAAGACACACTGTTGTTTAATAGCTGAGGAGAAAAACACACTCTGAAGGTCAGTTCGGTGTGAATGAGGGAAATGTCATCAGCGCTGCGTGGAATTTTACTGTATAAAGGAGACGACTTCAAAGAAATGTAGTCCAAGGAATCGGGTCTGAGACAGACTGAACTTTGAACGTTTTTTTCTATTTAGAATTTAACATTCAGATCAGCAGCAATAACAGCAATTTCCTTTGAAATGACGCTTAACTGTTGGAAAAATACACTGTAAAAAATAAATTTGCATCATTTGAATTACTTTTGTAAATGCACTGAATCATACTGTAATAATCTGTACAGTAATAAGTCCAATTATTCCTCAATCACATTTTTAAGTATTCTACTGAAATTTTGTTCCAATATTTTTTGTAATTTGTTCATTTTTGAAAAATGAAAGGCTAAAGCATTTTGTTCTCTTTAGCATTTAACTAGCTTTTATTACTTTCCTTACTTTTCCTGGCAAATTTTTACATTAGTTTTATATTATTATTTTAATGATTGTACTTTTATTCTGTTTTACTCACCTTTTTATTATAAATTTAAAAAATTTATATTGGTATTATTTTCATATTTTTGTCTCTGCTATTATTATTATTATTATTATTATTATTATGTTTTTTTTCTGTATTTCTTTCTGTTTTATTTCACACTGTAAAGGATTTTGAGCTGCATTTTTAATGTATGAAATTTACTTTACATACTTTTTACTTTTTCCATTGCCACTTTACACCATCTTTAGTACAACACTTTGTGCTGTATACCATATACCATTTCTTTTTCTCTGTCCACTATGTGTATTGTATATTGTACTTTGTTGTAGTGTACTTATTTTTTATTCCAGTTTGCTCACTTTTCTGGTCACTGATTATTTTCTTATAACAGCATACCCATAAATGCTTAAGAAGTGCATAATTCCTTATTTATACCATCAGGAATAGGATGATTTCTAGTAGTTTGCTGTAAACGAGTAAAACTTTGCAGAATGCATTACTGTAATACTGTAATTTATTGTATATTTATAAAACGTGATGTTACTGTAACATTGGTCCATACAAATTCCTGCAGTTATTTATAGTGTGCAGCTCTGTAGTGAAGCAGTTGAATGAAAATTTGATTTCTTGAACTGGACTGAAAGATGTTTTAGATCTGGCCCCAAAGGTGTATTAGAAATAAAGAGACTGTATCACTTTGATTCCCGTAGACTCTTTCCATCTTTCCAAGTTTGTCTTGGACGAAATTAGGATGTCAGTAGAGATTTACATGAGAAAATCCCATCTGGTGCTCTAGGACCTTTAATGTTTCTGGAGAATGGATTCTCAAAATGTTGACTTTTTAAGCAGAAATGAGCTCCAGAGCAGCAGGTTGCATCTTGAAGCTGCTTCGTTCCTCTTCTGTATGCTGATTAAGAACTTAACAGACATATCATTCCTTCTTACTCACCACTTCACTCCTGACAGTCAGCCATGTTTCTAAAGAGCATGGTGAAGCAGATACTGTAAGAGCTACTATTATAAATCAGATGAACAGTTTGAACTTGCAGTGGAGGAAAGTTGATTGGAGGTTGTCAGACTGAAAAGACAAGATGATTGGGGATCTCATGGTGATATCAGGATTTTTATGGACTGTGACTGTCATCGTTTTGATTCTCCAAAACTGATTCTTATTTTTACTTTATTTTGCAGCAATCTATCCACTTATGAGACAGTCCAATGATGTGATTTACACAAGAAATGGAACTGGAGGAAATGGAGCAAGGTGCAACTTTACAGTATTTAGTCTGGGGCTTGGAATTGGAATTGAGGAATGTTAGTTATTATCATTATTGTGCTTTTCCAGATCAGGATTGTGCCATTGTGATGTCGTTTTCACACTTATGTTTTATTTTCCCAGTCTTGGGGCCATTTGTCCCTAGAGTTCCATATGTTTGGTGAAGTGTGAAAGCTGTTTTCAAGCCCGAAAGTGGTTAGGAGAACCAATCCCTGTTCCTCTTGAAAACAGTGGTCAACCAAACCATGGTGTGGCCTGCATGAGAGTGGAAACTAACCACTCTTAGCACCACATGCTGATTAACATGATTTCAACCTGTGACGTTACTTCCTGTATCAAGATAATGCCAGGGAAAAGGCTGCTATGTTATTAGTGGAGGTTTGATATACACTCTATGGCCAAAATACAGTATGTGGACACTTGGCCATCACACCCTATGTGCTAGTTGATCATCCCATTCCAAAAATGATGGGTATTAATATAGAGTTGGTCCCCCTTTTGCTGTTATAATAACCTCCACTCTTCTGAGAAGGCTTTCCACTAGATTTTGGAGCAGTGGCTGTGGGGATTTATCCATTCAGCCACAAGAGCATTAGTGAGGTCAGGCACTGATGTTGGGCAAGGAGGCCTGGGGTGCAGTCGGTGTTCCAGTTCATCCGAAAGGTGTTCAGTGGGGTTGAGGTCAGGGCTCTGCGCAGGACACTCAAGTTCTTCCATTCCAACCTTGGTACACCATGTCTTCATGGAGCTCATGGAGCTCATGCTGGAACATGTTTGGGCTTCTTAATTCCAGTGAAGGGAAACTGTAAAGCTACAGCATACAAAGACATTCTATACCATTGTGTGCTTCCAACTTTGTAGCAACAGTTTGGGCAAGAACCACATATCGGTTTGATGGTCAAGTGTCCATAAACTTTTGGCTACATAGTGTATAAAACAAGACCTTAATAGGACTGGAGCCATGTTAGAGTGCTTGCAGTGAGATCACAGTGAAAAAATATGCCAGATTGCCTGGGTAAAGACTTCTTATATGAGAACAACTGCTCATTTGCAGTATTCCTGCAAGATGACATCCAAAAAGCGTTGTTCTTTTTGTCACTTGAGTGTTGGCACCAAAGGAAATTAAATTAAACAGCAAATGGATGAACCTAGACCTAGACCAGAATCTGACCTGGGTGTAGACTCGAGTATTCAGACCAAGTCATACTTAAAGGTGCAATATTTTTCATTTCTTACTAGTACAAATAATGTGGAAAATTATGTAGAAATGATAAAAAATAATAGTTTAAGCTACTGTCTTATTGTGTATTCCACGGCTTAAAAAAAACAGTTTGGAAACATCCAGAATGGTTGTTTGTATTTGGAGTGGCCTCTTGTCAGTCATTTTATAGACACACCCCCAACACCCCTTTAAATCCTCATAAATCATTATGAGAAGAAGTTGCATGTTTATAGAGTTGTAACTTGGCTTTCAAGCAGTTGAATATCTGAGTGCACTTGAAAGTGATGTCATGACAATCCTTCATGAAAGTCATTCCAGTCTTATTCAACTCCACCCATTTATCCATGAAAGACCTTTTTTTCACACAAGTCTTACCTAATGCACCTGAAAGCCGTCTTTCGCTCTGGATATTTTTATTTATTTATATTGATTCTATATATGCCTTCCCTGCTCTAGTGCACTGTACCTCTCTCTGAATGTGTGTTGCTGAATATTTTAAAGATCTAACACTTAATATAATTGAATCTGCTAAATAGGACCAGTGTTAATAAGATTTACAGCTTCTCTGTCCATGTCACTAAACTGGAGAATATCATTAAAATCTATAGAAGCCATCAAACTTGAGGTTTTTACAACAATGGCAAACGTTTATGATGATACACAAATCTTACAAATATTTAATATTCTTTGGTTTAAATGGAAAATTATGGTTGTAATTATCATAATCTTTATTTGGATGGGATTTATGTCAGGGCAATTTCACTGAATCAGTCTCCTCTGCTATAAAACACTCACATCTGAATGGCATTAAAAAAAGTTTTTGCCAGTTTGTTTTGTTTAAGAACTTGGATAACTGTGTAACACATGTTAATTTGTTTGACATCTTACATTAGATAGTGAAGTGAAGTGACATGTGGCCAAGCATGGTGAATTTGCATACTCGGAATTTGTGCTCTGCATTTAACCCATCCGAGTGCGCGCACACACACAGTAGTGAACACACACACACACACACACACACACACACACACACACACCCACACACCCGGAGCAGTGGGCAGCCTTTTTTTTCCTGCGGCGCCCGGGGAGCAGTTGGGGGGTTCGGTGCTTTGCTCGAGGGTCTCACCTCAGTCGTGGTATTGAGGGTGGAAGAGGGCACTGGTCATTCACTCCCCCCACCTACAATCCCTGCCGGACCTGAGACTCGAACCCACGACCGTCGGGTTGCAAGTCTGACTCTCTAACCATTAGGCCACGACTGCCCCCAGGTAATTAGATGATTATGGAGCTCACAGTAATAAAACTGCTCAATAATTTCTAGAAAACTATTTTTCCCAATGACACTCCAGACTCCGCCCTTCACCCTGTCATTGGTGAGCTTCCCAACTGTGTGCACCTGTTCTGTGTTTCTGTGTCTATATATCCCCTGCTGATTCATTGTTTTGTTGCAAAGTCTTGTCATGCTTTGTGTCCTTAAGTCTGAGCCAAGTTTTTTGTTGTTGTCGTTGTAATTCCTGGTTTTGGGCTTTGCCTGCTAGTCTTAGATTATGGATTTTCCTTCTTTGACTTTGTGTATTGACCCATGCTATGGATTCTGACGATGGTTCTTGGAGTCAACCCAGTAAACCACATGCTGAGTTTATAAATGTGCATCTCTCTGCACGTTACTTCTCCAAAGCATTCATCTTTGTGGTTCACGTTGTATGTGGATACAAGGTGCGTGCTAAGCGAGTAAATGTGCTGAGTAGAAGCAGTCCAAAAAAAAAAAAAAAAAAAAATCCTTTTTCCAATGCATCTGCCTGCAAAATTACCAGCATGATCATGATTGTAGAGTTGGCAAAAAAAAAAAACAGTAGGTAATTTGGTTTGTAATATTCTCTCTTCAAAAAACACTGACATGGCAGATCACAGAAGAGCACCTTCAAATGATGGAGGTACTCCAGGTCACTGTGTAAATTTAATCCTGTTCAAACAGAGCTATAGTTTATCTTTCAGCTAATATTCTCCCGAACGTTCAGGCTGATTTCTGATTAAGTGTTGAGGGAGTAAATACAATAACCATCAGGTTTTTGTAAGAAACAACCAAATCCTTGTATTCCCCAAAAGCATTAAGGACTTTATCCTTCCTTGCAAACCAGAATAATAATTCAGTTACATCTCTGTAGCAAATCCCTAACATATGTGCACCGGATATTACAATCCTACAAAGACCTGCTTCAACTGAAGCCCTTTTTATAACCTTAGAACATTTCTAATTTTATACCCTATGTCTTTATCTTGATGTGACAAGATTAAATTAACACTTACAAAGTGAAATGTCACATTACACATGTTGATATGTGATATGGGTTTATGTGGGGGAAAAATATCTAAGGTATTGTATTAATTATTTGGCCAAGTAAACCTTTAAGAATTGTTGCCCCAATTATAATGGAAGGGGTGAACAGACGATGTCCAATTGTCATTTAAACCTTCACCTTGCTTTTTTTATGATCATTTTACAACCCTTAGAGTGGAAGTATGGCCCTTTACAAATTACCCTGCTGACAGGCTGTCAGTAAGTTAGACTAATGCAATTGGCCAAGCTTCAGCTCTCAGGGAGAACAGTGACAGTTCACCAGCCCACATAACACGAGTTCCATTTAGCTAAATGGATGGGCCGTGATCAGAGCCTGAAAGCTATTATACAACGTGCAACAGTGGGATTCGGTGTTACTCAACAGGGTTTGAGGGCTGCAGAAAATTAAGCACATACCTATCACCACAGCTAACTCAAGTCCTGAGGAATTAAATCTTCATTACACTTAAAACCCATTGAATTAAATCACATTTATCACATATTCGTCCTTTTCGCGTGGTGTCTTTCAGGATGATGGCTCACTGAATGGATTGATGAGGGTGAAAATCATGATCAGTGATGTTATGCCCTTCACACTCACCACAAACCAAATTGGAGTTTTTGGAGGAATATCATTTGGAAGAATGATGTTCCATCTCTCCAGTATAATCATGGGAATTCCAGCCCTTTTCAATGTGTCAGTGCAATCGGCTCAGCTCACCAATAAGATCTGACTATTTCATCTGTAGTCAGGGATGGATTAGTAAATCCTGGGCTTTAACTCTGTGCCACTACACCTGAATCAATGCATTGAGCCCTGCAATGCAGAGTAAAACGCTTACATTACTACATTACACATCCATTATGAGTATTTGAATAGTGCAGGTGATTTGCAGAAGGAAGTCTTACCTTAAGCAACTGATGCCCAGCGTTCACATAAAAGACTCAATTCAAAGAGTTAACTTGCTTATAAATGACACATTTTGTGCAGTCCCAGAGACTTGTAGAACCTAAGATGTATTGAAGCTGTTCTGGCACAGGACCATACTAACACAGTTTATATTGGTTTTTCCTTTAATTTGTCATCCATATACTGTATACTCTATATAAAATATTTCACATATATAAATTTCTCACTGATGAATGCATTTCATTGTTTCACTTTCACTGATTTTCACTCGTGTCTTTCTGGACTTAATGGCCTTTAAAGAAACATCCTCATGGCTGTGGAAATTTCAGTGATTCTTCACCTTTTTTTTCTCTAAATCTCCATTCAGGGATTCTATTAGCTTGTAATTAGGTGTGATAGTGGATTCAACAAATAGTTTGCCTGCATGCACACCAAATAGCCAGCATTACGCTCCATTTGCAAACATAAGAAGTGGAACATTGCTGTGTTAGCGAGCCAATCTAATCCAACTGCTTCACTATGTGTGCCTTGAGGACAATATTGCTCTGTTTGTCCACATGAGTGCCCTTGCGACTGCTTTTCTACATCTGAAATTCTCAGTGGTGTTTGGATTTATTTATTCATTTATTTATTTTTGCTTTTCATCTGACCATCGGAATATGAAGGTGTCAGCACTTCAGGTGGCTATTCGGAGGCCTGGGGTAAGAAAATGGAGAGTTAGAATTTAGTTTGGGATGGGAGCACAAATTCATAAAAAAAAAAGGGCAGGGTTAGCAGGGAAAGTCTTTCTAGACTGTTCTATAGATGTATAGATGCTGCAGAACAATTTCTATAAATTCTGCATCTGTTCATTGTATATTGAATATTTATATCACAGTGCTGTTGAATTCTCGACTGTGATTCGTCAGAGGGTGTTGATTAATTTTCTATAACAGCAGCTCTGACAGTAGTGCACCTGCAAATCATAGGTTTATGTTAATGTTCTAGTACTTAAAAGGTTCTATACTAACGTGCAGCACTTGTAACGTGCAGATGTCTGTAAAAAAAGAGAAACGTTTGTGCACTGCACTGTAATTGAATTTTTCATTTTTATGACTATTTAGAGTGGAGACGAGTCTTAACATTTGGAAAATGATCCTGGAACATTGCTTTGTTGTCGAGTCTGCAAAATCAACTTGGCGCAAAAAAGCTGAAAATTAATTTTTCATGAGCATACGGTGCTGTTTTCCAGAAATGACTTCCAGAAATTGCCTGGTGTTCTGTATACAATTGTGTAAAATGGTGGTGGCCTAATTAAATGTTAGGGCGCACTGCTTAAATGGGGCATAACCTTAAAAAATGACCTCATCCTCACCATATTAAACCAGAACCCTATTTTTATATAACTTTTGAAACACTGAAACTCAATTCCTTACTTCATATTGTGCAGCATTTCAGTACATTTTTTCAAATAAAATAATTTCATATCACATTTTTCTATTCATAAATACTTAATTTGTTTATTATATCACACACACACACACACACACACACACATACTCCCCCCCCCACACACACACATCCTGTTGGCTCTCTGTCAGATCTGTGATCTCAGATGTACTCAGCACCTGTTAGCACCCGTCCCTCAGGATTAGTCTCATTATGTCAAGTTTGTATCACCTGCGTTTTGATCTGTTGTAATTCTAGTGTATAATACACTGCTTTGTTTGTCTTGCATGTAGCGCTGTCAGCCTTACTACTATGAGTCTTGTGTCCTTAGTAACCTACGTTTTTAGTTTTCCCTTTTAGTTTCTATGCTCTTCGGTTTTTGGCTTGTCAGTTGGTGGTTGTTTTTTCTGGTTTTAAACTCTGCCTCTGTTTTTCGACCTTGAGAATGGATTTAGCTCAACCTGATGTCATGAAAAATAAGAATTTCATACACTAGGTACAAAAGTTAGCTCTGACCCCAACCATTCTTCAAGAATCTTCATTTTTAGTCTTTTGTTTTCGTTTCAGATAGCCTTTAAGAATGCCTTTGACAAAATAAGAACATACTGAAATCATTCTCATGGCTGGACCGGGAAGCTGTCTCAAAGTTGTGATGGACTTTAACAGGAAACATGGCAGGAACATCACACACGACATTGTTACCAAACTTGTTAACAAATTCAAAAAGATTTATGGAAGTATGGAGACTTTTGGGACACCTTGTAGATTAACCTTGTCTGCCTGCTATCTGACTCCATTTAAGGACAAATAAAGAGGCTAATTTGTGTGAACAGTTACCCTGACTCCATTTAAGGACAAATAAAGAGGCTAATATGTGTGGGTGTGTATGAGCGTGTGAATGTGTGTCTGCATGGTGCCCCATTATGAATATGGCTACCTTTCTACCTCAGCCTATTGTATAAATACATTTTAAATACTTTCTACTGTTTCCATCCAGGGCATTGCTGAACTGTATTAAGCAGAAAATCACCAGAAAATCTGCTCTTATTTCCTCTTTCTCTTCCTCTTTTACCTCCATTTGTATTCCAGTGTGTCCTCTCAGCATGGGTACAGAAATATGCTTCTCACCATCTTCATTTTTATTAATTTATTGTATTTCTCTAAACTGCAGAGACCATTTGTGTGTTGACTCCTTTTGGGTCTCTGTTTTCATTTAAATGAACAAATTACTTATGTAAAAATTTCATTGCCACGGTTGCATCGCTCTAAGGATTTAAATCTGCTCCTGGCGGTCCGCTTTGTGCAGCACTGAGGCTTCAGCAGCCAGCAAGAAACAGAAACAGCCAATAACCATGAAATGACACACCCTGCACCCGCCTGACCCCAATTTCAGCTCTAAAAAGCCCAAATTATAGCAGATGCTGCACTTTTGAATATTTTTTTTTAAATGGAAGCAAATGAGACATTTGCGTATGACTTGGCTAACTGGGAAGCTGTCAAATCTAATGTGTTTAAGTGCAAATTATAGGGTTGATTACCTTTGACATGCAGTATGTCTTGTAATATGCAATATTTTCAGTGGGTATTGCAGCTCTAAATATTTCATCAAGAATCTACATATAGGAAAATTTGACTGGTTCCTCCATTCAGGAGTAAACATTGAGGAAAGTTTAGCATAAAACTAACAGCAAGTGGACACATAATTCATAACACTCAGAATCACTGTACTGCTCACACTACATGACTTTTATCACTTGCGATTTGTTTTGGTTTTTTGGACATAACGGTGTGTACACTATCCCCAAATCTGGCTTTCTCATGAAAATAAACAGCTGTCTATTTCATGCCTGTGTCAAGAACAACTGGCTGTAGTGTTTGTACATTAATTTTGTACAGAAATAACATTGAAAGATAAATGAGAGAAAAATTTGGAGGAAATATTGGCTGGCAAGGTGCAGGCAGTGAGGATTGTCTGTTCTGCAAAGAGAATTGGAGGCATAGTTAAAAAAAATGTAGTTATTTACTGCATATACTGTGCATCACCAGAAATCATGCTGTGTTTGATTTTATTTTTGCTGTTCCTAACAACCATTTGACATGCCAAATAATGGCATGGGAGGTGATAGGGGGGTATGTTTTTGGGGATTGCATAAACACAAACATTCTTCAAAATGACCTTGAGAAAATAAGGATATTTTTCTGTCCGGTAGCATGTTTTTTTTTTTTTTATATGTTTCATCATTGCTACTATTGTATTTGTATTTGTTTGCCATCATCCTATACTGACCTTTTACTGGTGGCTTTTAGATGATCAGCGTGGCAGCACTCACACACTGAGATTTGAATTAAAAAAATTGCTCACACTGCCAGAACCTTGCTGTTTGGTCACAATGGCACTAAATCAGACGCTGGTGAGTGTCACATTATAAACAAATTTCAACTCACGACCAAAGAATTCTTTTACGATGTGTGATTTTTTTTGTCTGTTACAGCAAGATTGGGCTAAAAATCATACAGGGTAAAACTGGTCTTAGTCTGTTAGAGGGAAAGCAGGGTATTTTTACCTGTACATTGTGTATTCAGCACAAGGCAAATCAGTTGTCAGGTGCCATCTCAACTCAAATCTTAGAGGTAGCTTAATTCTGACACTGCTCCCATTACAAGCATGCAAATCAAACTAAAGAAAAGGTGACATTTAGACAAACAGAGTGTCACATATTCGATAGATCCAAACTGTCAAAATTGATGGATGTCTCGTGGTCTTTATGGACCCTGACAAGCATCTTCAGCAGGATCCTGCATTTAATTCTCCCCTCAGGTGTCCCTCACACACTCCAGACTATTTGAGCTCAGGGCAGCACAGGCATGTGGTTTTAAATGAGGCGTCCAGGCCGGTTTAGTGCGGCTGCAAATGCCAATGGAAAATGGAAAACAGTGAGTCTGCATCTGGCTGGAGGGTTATACAAATGAGCCTGGCTTTCTGCTGAGCCACTGGCATACACCATTTCTGATGATGCAGTTCTGGAACACATGGAAACAAAGTCAAACACACATTTCCTGAAAGATGGAGTTATCATGTTCAGAAAGCACAAACAGTATTCTTTCATTTTAATACCAAAAACAAGTGATTTTACATAAAGCTTTTTCTTTATCCATTGGTTTTATTTTCTTACATAATAAATTGGCCCCTGATTTTGTCTCTTGATTAATATGTCTATCTGATTATGTGTGATTAGTGTGCATTACAACGTGTGATTATGTTTATAGGTAACACTTTACAATACTGTTCAATAACTCACCGGTAACTATGCAGGTGCTAAGCAGGAATGAATGAGTAGTACTATATTAACACCTAGGTCAACTACTATTGACTACTAATAAATACTGAGTAATTAGTCATTAAGTAATAATAACTACTTACACTATGGACTATGCAATGATTACAGAGCATGTAATACAATAAAATAATATAATGTTCTGTAGAATAGAATACAATAGAACAGAAGAGAGTTTGACCAGAATAGAAAAAAAATTTATTATAACTTCGAAGAAAGAAGAAAGTCTGACACCACAAACTATCTATTTATGTATTTACAACATTATATAATGTCTATCAAGAACACAGACAACATGAAGCAGTGGTGGTGAGTAGTTTTGAAATGGACACGAAGGAAACAGCTACGGATGGAATAACTGACTTTTAATTACTGTAAATATCACCAAGAAGAGAGCTTAAAATGAAGAAAAAGAAGTGCAGGGGGGAAAAAATGATGATCAGTTATTGTTCATTGGAAATAATGCTGATCAGTGATTGTTTATTGGGAACAATGCTGAACAGTTATTGGTCATTGGGAACAATGGTGATCCATAATAGGTCATTATGAAACAATGCTGATCAGTGATTGGTTGTTAGGAACAATGGTGATCACAGATTGGTCATTGGGAGCAATTGTGATCAGTGATTGATCACTGGAAACATTGCTGATCAGGGATAGGTCATTGGAAATAATGCTGACCAGCGATTGGTCATTGGAAATAAAGTTCATCAGTGATTGGTCATTGGAAATAAAGTTCATCAGTGATTGGTCATTGGAAAAAATGCTGATTAGTGATTGGTCATTGGAAATAAAGCTGATCAGTAATTGGTCATTGGAAATAAAGCTGATCAGTGATTGGTCATTGGAAATAATGCTGACCAGCGATTGGTCATTGGAAATAAAGCTGATCAGTGATTGGTCATTGGAAATAAAGCCATTGGAAATAAAGCTGATCAGTGATTGGTCATTGAGAATAAAGGACAGTTGCTAATGTCTGCTCAAAAAATCACTAGATTTGTAATTAGATTCTTTTTTGAAATAAAGTCACTAAAGAGAGCTAAAAAGTCAGCAAATCTAGTGAAGTCGCTAAGATTAGTACTCACCATCTTCTGCTTGGTAGCCCCAAACTTAATCACTGGCCTAAAACATATTATATAATATCACAGTATTACTTGTAGGTGTTCTGACTTTTTTACTCAGTGCTTGGCTTTTGATTTTGATATATCAGACTGATGCATTTTCTAATTCTAGTTCCTCCCACAGCAAGACTCTTTAACTTAATACCTGCTGTTTGATCTCTAGTACAATCTGTATTAATTGTGTGACAGCACTGACGTCTGGTCAGTAATATAACTCTGTTAGAAATAAGCAAACATTTTTAGCAGACTAATTCTATGTGAGCCAGTGATGCTTTATCCATCCTCCAAGATGTAGGTGAAAATCCTGCTAACTTTATCTATCCTTTTAAATCAGTTTGTCCTGTTCTGCATCCATCCTCCCACAGCTCTTTGCACTGTGCACTGCCTACACTTCTTCTCATTTTAGTAGAGCTCTCTGAAACTTTTGAAACTCATAGCAACATAAAGTAGTTGATACATCATATGATCTAGTAAACCTGCCTTTCTCTATAAATAGACAAAGTAAAGCTTCTTCTTGTCATCTGCATCTGATCACCACAGGCACCAGATCAAAATTTGTTGTATGTGTTGTTGCTTCTCAGTTGCTGTTAAAGCGAGCATACTGTTCTTGTTCTTGGCTGATAAATTTTTGATAAATTTGTAGATGGCAGTTGTGCAGGTGGTGGGGTTAGTTTTTCCTCTTGATTTTTTTAAACTTCCAGTTTCTACACTAAACTTAAACTGAAGTCATGCAAAGGTTGCATGAAAAACAAAACAGAAACAAACAAACAAACAAAAAAATCAAACAAACTAAAGCAATGCAACCCAAGCAAAATAAAAGCAATAAAAACAAACAAAACAAAAGCAATAAAAGACAAAGCAAAGCAAAAGCAATAAAACCCAAACAAAAGAAAAACGATAAAAACAGGCAAAACAAAAGCAATAAAAAACAAATGAAACAAAACCAAGAAAAACAAACAAAAAGAAAAATAATAAACACCAAACAAATCAAAAGTCAGTAAAAAACAGTTGAACCACACAAACCACAACCGATTAAAACCAACAAAACAAAATTAGTTTTTTAAGGCCATATTTCTAGTTTTAGTTTAGTCATAGTCTTTGATTTTGTTTTTGTATTTTTAATCATACAATTATTTCAGTTTTAGTCCTCATTAACGATACCCCTCGTATAGGCATTGTATGAGGTTGTAAGTATCACATCCATCTCTGACACTCTTCTAATGTTAAATCTTTACTTTCCTCCTTCTCAGCTTGCAGTGTTGCTTCTCCATGCAGCTCGTGCTCATAAACCTCCCACCTCCAGGGGGAAAATAACTACTCAACTGGATTAATAAAGCAGGGAGGATGGGGGAGGAAAAATGATTTTAAGAAGAGGCTGAGCTTTAAAATCCTCCCGGATGTTTAGCGGAATTGTCCCACATGACCACACAGAGCATCTCTGTTCTGTGGGTCATTACACCAGGACTAGTTACGTCTGCACAGGATGATGCTTCATCTTCTGTCTCCAGCCTCAGTTACCATGCTGTACTGACCAATCACAACTCATCACTTCCTACTTTTCCACAACATGACAGACAGTAGGGATATCATTAAGCTCCATCATCCTCTACAATGTATGCAGATGGTTAGGACTTTATTACTGTATGATTTGATGCTTCCTTTATCCTACCTGAATCAAAAGGCAATGACTAAACCTGCCTTGTGAGGTAAACACTTCTCTTTAGCACTGTTAGTCATAGACAAACTGCAGTGCTGAACAGCTGATTGTTCTGAATACTCCACTCCTAAATTTTGTTGCAGTGTATGGTATTATTTTGAAAATCAAAAGAAATAAATATGGAATTTATTTGCTCCTTTATGAACTGAAGGATGACTTTTTGTCTACTGAGGGGGAAAAAGACAAAATGCACACCGAAAAGCTTTTTTCATGGATTTTGGAAAATTACCTTGAGTTTGAGAAAGGAGCTAAATAAATAGATTTTTAAAAAAAAAATAATAATAAATTACTATAGATAGATAGAGAGATAGATAGACAACAATATATTTATCATTTTTATTATTATTAGAAGTGGTAGTAGTAGTAATAGTGGTAGAGGTAATAGCAGTGGTAGTAGTAGTATAGGTAGTAGTAGGAGTAGTAGTAGCAGTAATAGTAGTAGTAGTAACTTTCAGTGATTTTCCGATAAGACTGGTAGTAGCAGTAGTAGTAGCGGTAATAGTAGTAGTAGAAGCAGCAGTAGTAGTAATAGTAGTCATAATAGCAGTAGTAGTAGTAATAGTAGTAGTGGTAATAGCAGTGGTAGGAGTAGTAGTAGCAGTAATAGTAGTAGTAATGGTAGCAGTAATAGTAGTAGTAGTAACTTTCAATGATTTTCCGATAAGACTGGTAGTAGCAGTAGTAGTAGTAATAGTAGCAGTAGTAATAGCAGTGGTGGTGGTAGTAGTAGTAGTAGTAGTAGCGGTAATAGTAGTCATAATAGCAGTAGTAGTAGTAATAGTAGTAGCAGTAATAGTAGTAGTAGTATCTTTCAGTGATTTTCCACTAAGACTGGTAGTAGCAGTAGTAGTAGTAATAGTAGCAGTAGTAATAGCAGTGGTGGTAGTAGTAGTAGTAGTGGTAATAGTAGTAGTAGAAGCAGCAGTAGTAGTAATAGTAGTAATAATATCAGTAGTAGTAGTAATAGTAGTAGTGGTAATAGCAGTAATAGTAGTAGTAGTGGTAGCAGTAATAGTAGTAGTAGTAACTTTCAGTGATTTTCCACTAAGACTGGTAGTAGCAGTAGTAGTAGTAATAGTAGCAGTAGTAATAGCAGTGGTAGTAGTAGTAGTAGCGGTAATAGTAGTAGTAATAGTAGTAATAATAGCAGTAGTAGTAGTAATAGTAGTAGTGGTAATAGCAGTGGTAGGAGTAGTAGTAGCAGTAATAGTAGTAGTAGTAACTTTCAGTGATTTTCCGCTAAGACTGCTCCAAGACCATTTTTAGTTCTTTAATATTATTTTTAGTTTATTTACTAGAGTTATTTAATTCTTGGATTGTTATGATGATGATGATGATGATGATTGTTATTGTTGTTTTGTTGCTGTTGATTTGTTAAATTTAATCTTGTTATTAAATATTAATAGGTCGGATTTATAGGTCAGGAATATTTGAGATTCTTCAACATATAAAATTCATACATTTCTGTTTCATGGTCTTGGATTCAGTTTGAGTGAATAAGAGGAAACAAACACATCCTGATGTAAAAATGGCCACACAAGAATCTTATCTTAATCACAAGAACATAACTAGACTATTATAGCTTTCATATCATAAACATTTTTTTAACTGCAGTGTATATCCTGAATAAAAAACTCTTAAATTCCATCATACTTAACGCTGCTGAATTGACTACTGAAATACACTTGTGTGTTGAGAATTTAGCTAATATAAATGAGTGACCTGCATGTTAAATGTATAAATATTGTATATCACTAAATGGTTTATGTTTTTAACACTTCACAAGTAAAAGTGATGACACCCTTCAAGTGTCTTCAAGACACTTATTTTATAACAGTCACTGCTACTAGACATCTAAAATGATTAGAAAGACTGGAGACCTTCACATGTACATGCTCATATGCAGGCACAGAACAAAAGTCCCTAATTACTGCTCGTATTCACAAACTAGACACATAAAAGGCTTTTGGAAAGGATCCTGTTTCATTATTCTGCAATGATACACTGGCAAAAATCCAGACTTGCCTTTGGTTTAATGCAGAGAGTCAGTGAGTTAATGGCTTTTTCCGTATCACCATCAACGGCAGCACTTCTTACATCAGTCAGCAATTAGAGTGACCCATTACAACAACTCTCCAGACATGTCTTAAAACTACATGCCAAAGTGTGTATATTATAAAAATGGGACTTCTTTATATAGAGACCTAGCAACTGAGTGTAGAAAACAAATCGTATGTTTTGATATCTACACATCCAGCAGTTTCTATCTGCCATAAATAACTAGGGATGCTTCGTTAGTATTTATTTTAGACTGAGTACGAGTACATGTTTTTTTGGTACTCAGTGACTAACCTACTTAGTATTAAGTGATCAGTGACATCAGGGAACTTTTTATTTAACTTGGTTTATGTTTCAGCGGTTTAAATGAAATGAAAAGTGCACAAGTGTGTGTTCATGCACTTAGACTAGTAGATTTGTTCTTTGTACTGTTTACATTTATACAACTGAGCAGTTGAGGGTTAAGGGCTTTGCTCAAGGGCCCAGCAGTGGCAGTGCTGAGATTTGAACTCTCAACCTCACAATCAGAAGTCCAACATCTTAACCACTGAGCTACCACTTCCCATGTTAGCTAATGTTATAACATTAGCTAGTGAAATATCTAGCTACATTGGTTACAATATATCAAGTAGGGTTTTGTTTTCACTTTGTAGAAGCACTTTTGATAGCTGTAAGTAAAGAATGCTTTTGTTTTCATTGCACTGGAATCTGTTGTTTTCAATGACCGATAGCGGCTGATTGTCAAGATCAACTTACTAGCTAGGTACTCGCCTAGCATCATCTGTAGACATTTTTTCCTCACCTAGCCTGCATTTGCTGCAACATTGTTTGCTGCTAGCGATAAACTCCTCATGCTGAGTTTTATGCCTAAAATGTTTTATCAGGTTACTTGGACTGTAGGAAGATGCTGTCGTTCCTCCTGTCATTGATATTTTTACAGAGTACACTTTACACTCTACTTTGATTGCTATCATTAATCATGAAATACTGTACATCCAGATTGCTGTCATGTCATGTTGTCTCTTCTTTAGTTTGGCAGCATACTGTACACTAGCTGGATATTGGTATATCCAGAGCATTTTTTATGAGTATGAGTAAATGAACATTATACTGGATTGGATGGAGACCTGATACCAGTATCAGTATTAGTGCATCCCTATACATGATGATGCATTTCCCTTTTGTGAAAATTCATGTCTGAGAAACAAACCGAAATGGTTTAGTGAAAAATTCACTCAAATTTATTTTAAAGGGGGAAAAAAAGCTTTACAAGCAATTTGTGCTGTAAGAGAAAGGGCAAGCAGGCAACACTTGGAGCCAGAACAGAGCTTCGTATACTGCAGCATTTGATGTTCAGTATACAGAGAGAGAGAGAGAGAGAGGGAGGGAGGGAGAGAGAGAGAGAAAGAGAGAGAAAACGCTCAGCATAAGAGCATCAAAGTGTGGCCTAAATCCTTAATATTGAAGAAGCACAAAAGTCCAAGCAGCGAGGTGCTCGCCAGTCCACAGACCCGCAGTTACAGCATAACAAGGCTTTCATTGCGATTGATTTCCCCTTTTCTTCAGAATTAATTAAATCAGATTTGAGTCTGGGAGCCTCCCTGTCTCTGACTCTGTCTCTTTTGCTTTTGAAGTGTAAAGCAGATCTCAGCGATGGAAGAAAAGAGAATTTCTCTCACATCAGGTCCTGCAGCGTTTTAACAGCACAAAGAGCATTCACAAGGTCTCACTGAACCACTGGACTGAATCCACAACAACTGGATAATTTCCTCACCTGTGTGAAGTTGTAAACACTGGATTTACTGTATTAGATGGTAATCTTTTCACTTACTATTACATACAGGTGATATCAGCACAAATTAAAAGCTCAATCAACAGTGAAAATTTCATCTTTTACTTATTCAGTAAAAGTGATTTTTTTCCATTTACATTTTTTAATGGAGGTCAAAAAATATTTAAGGGGCTTTATACCACAGCACTGTTGAATTCATGAATCTGATTAGTCAGAAGGTGTTACTGTTTTTTTTTTTTTTTCCTAACAGCTAATTCACAGGGACTTTAAAATGTGTATAATTGTTGATATGGTGATGTTTTCTGTGAAGAAACATTTATATAGCATTTGTGGAAGGAGTCTCCATTGTCAGCGCTTTGTAACATTCAGAGATAAAGCTCTTTTTTGAGTTTTCTGACCTGGGAAAGTCATTTTTGTCTTTTTAAAGAAAAAAAGAGAGGCTGGTGAAGGAATGACTGTTTATAGCTGCTATAACTATAGCTATAAGTGATAACAGAAACTAACATTCATGGTTGTTCCACAACATTAAATGTAACTATAAATGGAAAAAAATTAAAACATCATTCTTTAATAAACAGTCTTAATCACGGATAATTTGCTTTGGTCTAAGAGGAATAAAACACTTCGGGACGTGCTGTTATTGGAAAATAATCAACTTTGGGGTGTTAAAGTAATTTCACTTCATCACACCACCCTATCGTTGATTATTTTCCTATAACAGCATGAAA
>CM040464.1:6484480-6496907 GCA_022758105.1 Pangasianodon gigas | reverse complement strand
ATGGCACTCGCCACTACAGACTGGTAGAAGATCTCCAGCATCTTGTTGCATACATTGAAAGATCTGAGCTTCCTCAGAAAATAGAGTCTGCTCATTCCCTTCTTGTACACAGCATCAGTGTTGGTCCTCCAGTCCAGTCTGTCATTTAAGTGTACACCCAAATACTTGTAGTTGTTAACAATTCCAACATCCTCACCCACGATGGTTATGGGCTTAGTCAAAGTTTTAGTCCTCCTAAAGTCCACCACCATCTCCTTGGTCTTTATAATAACAGAGTTTGAGTAAATTAAGTCGCAAGTAATATATGGGGACATTGGAAAACACACACACACACACACCCACACACACACATACACACACACATATATGTGGCCAAAATGCTAAAATAAAGTTTTATATTAATAAATTTTTGTTTTAATAGACACCTAAACAGCTAAATATATAAATAAAGCATTTAAACGCAGTCTAAAACTACACTTTATAGCGAATATCAGATGGCTTTCTTCACGGAACAAAGAATGACCCTTAGAGTGATTAGTCATACAGTATAGGAAAGAAATTGATTCTATAAAAAGAAGACTATTATAGGAAAATGGATGGAGTGCTGAGAGAAGGCATTAGTATCATATTACCTAATGGACTGTGACATCTCAGATCAGACGGTACATGGAGCATCAGACAGTGATGACTTCACCTTCCAGCACTGGCTCTCCTAACGTTTTTGAATCTCTGGGTATTTTTTTCCTGGATCTAAAAATACACCTGCATTGTGTTACCTTGACTGATTGACTGACAGTAAAGGCATAAAGCTGTATATGTATTTTAAAGCGAATGTCTCAGACATCGAGCAGCCAGATTGTTCTGCATATTTTACAGACTCAGCACTTGACGTCACATCAAACTGACGGCTTTATTCAGTCATACATCTGTACTACAGGAAGTGCATGAATTTGCCTGCATTTGCTGTTATACACCTTCTCGGCCCGCATGACAGCTGATTGAATATTGATGTAATACCTGACAATAGCTCTTCTGCAACTCTCTGCCCTCATGTGCCTTGTTAAAATCTGACTTTTGTGACCCCATCAGTGTCTTCATTAGCACTCGCCTCTCACTTTCTCCCTGGGCAGCTCTGACTTTTACTCGGTGCTGATCCGTATTGTTTGGTGACCTCAATTTGCACAGCGTCTGCAAACCTTTCCTCTCTTTACCGAAGGGAGTTTCAACCTGGAGAACTAAATAGGTTTGGAGAAAAACTGTGTTTGCTCATATGCTCATAAGTCACAGCAGCTGTGTTTTTTTTCTCCAGATATGAGGATGCAGATAACATGGAAGGACCTAGGGGCATGCTGTTATAGGAAAATAATCATCAACAGGGTGGTTTGATGTAGCCTGACATCAAGAGGAGTTACCTTTACATCCTAAAGATGTTTCTTTCCTGTACCTTGCTAAAGCAGTAATTAAATGCTAATATGTAATTAAACAAAGTAATCAAAACATTTTTTTCCATATAAGAGGAAAACTAGCACACGTCTGGAGGCCCTGAGAAGGCCAGGCACACTTATTTAATCATTCAGACTCTCCGATTGCAGTAAATGCAAGTCTAAATTATTAAACCATCAAGAGTCAGAACTCTGGTGCCTGTTCTACATCGATTTTGTTCTCATTTACTCTAAAGCTATTTGAAGGTGCTGTTACAGCCCAGACATGATTGGGTTATCTGAGACCATCAAGGCATCGTGTTTCAAGTTAGTGAATTAGGCTACGAAAAGGCAATTATGTCATGATTCGATAACCTTTACCTTTAATTTGATTTTCCTTCGGGCCAGTAAGGAAGAGGTTTGGAATTGTGTCTTTAAAAGGAGGGATTCATATTACATTAGATTGGATGAGTTACAGCATCACTTTACTGGCTTTCAGGGGTAACAGAGTTCAAAGTGCATCCTTGGTAAAATATGTGCTTTTACCAAAATATTTCACCATCATTAAGATAATATTAGTTTTAACAGTTTGATTAAAAATTATAAAGGTAGTGCAGAAAAGTATTGATATTATGCCATACCGACATTACATAAATAAGAGCTCTGTGACAGTTGTTATGTAATCCCCACAGCCTCCAGTGCTAATCCCAGCAGACTTCAACCCTAATCCCTGTAGCCTCCAACCCTAATACCTCCAGCCTCCAACCCTATTCCCTGCAGCCACCAACCCTAATCCCTGCAGCCTCCAACCCTATTCCCTGCAGCCACCAACCCTAATCCCTGCAGCCTCCAACCCTAATCCCTGTAGCCTCCAACCCTAATACCTGTAGGCTCCAACCCTAATCCCTCAGATCACAAGCCTAATGCCAAAAGACTCTAATCCTAATACCAGAAGACTCTAACCATAATCCCTGCAGACTCCAACCCTAATTCCTGCAGACCCCAACCCTAGGGCTGGGGTCTGCACAGAGCCCAGCCCTAATACCAAAATCAATCCTAATCCCAGTAGACTCTGAACATAATTCTTACAGATTCTAACCTAGTCCCCATAGACCTCAACCCTAAACTTTGCAGACTCCAATCATAATCCCCCAGAGTCCAACCCTAATCCCAGAAGGCTCCAATCCTAATCCCTATGGGTTATAATGCTATTTCCTGGAGACCCAAACCATAAACCCTGCAGACTGTAACCCTGATCTCCACAGACCCCAACCCTAATACACAAAGATTTTGATACAAATCCCAGAAGTTTCCAACAATAATCTCTTGCAGATTCCAATCCAAATCCCATGGGTCACAATACTAATCCCTGGAACCATAAACCCTGAAAACTCTAACCCTAATCCATACAGACTGAGCACGAGGCTGAGCGCTTCAAGATCTTGTGCAGAATTAAGTGTATGCTATAAACTCATTATTATACACTATATGGCCAAAGGTTTGTGGACACCTGACCATCACACTCATATGTGCTTTTTGAACATTTATACATTACCTATAACATTATTACATAATAATTATAATGCATATGGTCAGTAAAGTAACTGCTAACTAAAATGTATCTATCTAATGTTATTATCAAACCAGTTAATTAACTGGTGCTAAAAAGGTTTTTTCACAAATTGAGCTGATGTGCAGTTCCCCCATATCTGTTTTTATATGATAATGGGGGAAATATGTGGCTATACCACTGTTTTAAAAAGAAAAATCGACCCATTCATCCTATCTAAATAGGCTTGAGAACCCTTTTTGAGGGCCTTTAGCACACAACATCATAATCAACAGCTCCAGAGCTGTAAGAGACCAGTAATCAATCAGCCATGCAGAAGCTACGGACTGCAGGCAGAGGGGTTATGACCCTGATCTCTGTGAATCACCACCTAGCCGAGCTCTTCACAGGAGAGTCATTCAAAGTGAATTATCTATAAATGCCACAAGCTTTTGAGAATCATGAATGCTGTCATCTGTAGCATTTAGACTGAAGAGATGTAGGCTTGGTAAACAGTATGTAGCCACAAGCCACCATCAGTTTGCTGAATGTATTTCTATATGTTCATATTATA
This sequence comes from Pangasianodon gigas, assembly GCA_022758105.1. Lineage (NCBI taxonomy): Eukaryota > Metazoa > Chordata > Actinopteri > Siluriformes > Pangasiidae > Pangasianodon > Pangasianodon gigas. The sequence goes on along the minus strand of CM040464.1, from coordinate 6,493,363 downwards.
TAAAAAAAATGCCCCTGAGGCATGAAAATAATATTTAATCATGGCCATGTCACAGTGGAATTTAGATTTTCTTGGTGAGTCTCTTTGAATTTTCCTTATCATTTTCCTCATATGATGTTGGAAATGTTAGATTTATATTATTATGTAGTCATTCAAAAAGACTAAATGGCAATATTTTTTGACTGTGTACCTTCATTGAATTGTAGCTGTTATAATGTGTGTGATGAAGACCCTACTGAGTCCAATGGCAAAAGATGACTCATTAGAAATATATGAAATCATTTTTAAACTCCAGCTGTTTAAGGTGAAGAAATGGACTCTTAGCAATTCTGTCTCACCACAGAAGTCATGCCAAGAAGTTGTCAGTATTCATTAAGTATATACACACATGGGTAGTGCGATGGTGTAGCAGAGGGTTGAAGGTTGTTGCCTCAGGTCTCTAAGGTCCGAGGTTTGATCCTACTTGATCCTAAGGTGCTGTCTATGTGGAGTTTCACATGTTCTCCCAGTGTCTGTTGGTTTTCTTCAGGTTCTTTTGTCTCTTCCCACATCCCAAATCCATTGTTGTAGGTATATGGGCTTCTCTAATGGCCCAGAGATGTGTATACATATGTATATGAGTATGTGATGTCCTGTCATTTATTATTGCCTTGCACATGGTCTAGGCTCTAGATCCACCATTACTTTGACCAGAATAAAGCCCTTACTAAGGATAAATCGATGTATTTTCACCAAATTGACCAAATTTCTGATCCAGCAAACTAACATGAGCTAACTGGACAAGATTTCTGGTAGGTGTTATAAGCTGCATGAATATCATAAGCTAACCTGACAAACATATTTCCGAAAATGTCTTTGAGCAAACTACCCCTACTACAAATACAAAATGTTTGAAGATTTGTCCATCTTTTCCAATCAAAGACAAGACCACTTGCCCCACTCAGAGACACTCCCACAGGTCAGGTCTGCGGACAGATTCTCACTCAAAGTGCATTTTGTACTCTGGGAAATGACCTCTGACCTGTGTAGGTCTTTTTCTTCTTACAGAAACTAGATTGTAAAAGCTCTAAAAACATGTTTCATCTATAAATGTTTAAGTTTCATCTACATACACCTTTAATTAATTATACTGATTTCAGCAGACTGCCAGAATGTGTAGCAACTCAGACGGCTCAGGTAATGTACAAACATGTCATTGCATTAGCAGTATGGTTTTGGCACCTGTGGATATTTTCAGTCTCACACTGCACCAAAAATGAAGATGGGGAAAAACAACACACTGGATTTTTACCATCTGTGCAAATGCTGTAATACATTTACATTTACATTTACATTTATAGCATTTGGAAGACGCTCTTATCCAGAGCACCTTACAGGAGTGCTTTATAGTCTGTATAGAAAGCATATCCTCATGCAAGTACAAATCACTCAGGGTCTAAGAGTACTATCTAGCTCGCAACAAATCAAAACATTTTTTGTTGTTTTTAAGTGCTTGGTGAAGAGCTGGGTCTTCAGTCTTCATTTGAAGACAGCCAGTGACTCAGCTTTTCATCCAGATGGGATTTCATTCTTCCATCTGGGTGCAGGACAGAAAAGAGTCTTCAGACATGTCTAGCTTGTATCATGCAGGATGATGGGTCAAGTCGATACCCCCATTCACGACCATTCATTACCATCATTAAGTCAAAGAACTACAGTAGAAACAACTATTATTGGCGAGGTCAATCATTTTCTGGATTTTCTGGATACATTGCAACTCTTCTCTTAAACTATAGTAATAATAATATCAAAACTCATCAGAAAAAAAAACGTTTATTTCACTGTTTTCTTTTTTCTTTTTTAAGTTTTAACTTAAGTGCCACCCAATCTGCACAACCATGTCATATCATATATCCCTAAAAAGCATTCTCCTGACGTTTCCTGATATAAATGTCAATTTATGTGTCATTACGATATACAGTACATGTCAATTTCCTTTATAAACCATAACAACACATCAAAACTACAAGGTACTTTTCTCAAAATCAGTTATTTCTAAATTTTGGACCAAAAATTTCTGGTTCTAGATAACCTGCATTCATGAAACACAATTAAATGTTTATTCCTATTCTTATCTAGAAGGATGTTGCAGAGGAATTTCCCAAAATGTTATTATTGGATTTTGTACTGAATTTTATAAAATCATTTCCATCAATAAGTGTAGATTTTTGAAAAGGTTCCAGTATAAAATATACTTGTAAGAATATCAGCAATCAGCAACTGACAGAGATTGATTGCTATATCTTTTTTTTTCCTTTAAATTGCGTAAAAGCCTGCAGCGTCTCGCCTTAAAACAAGTTTCAATCAGTGTTTTGGGCTTGTTTTCAGGTGACTGTACAAAATAAAATTCTCACAATGGATTTCACCAGAAAGACTTCAAAACAATACTTGAAGTTGTCTTTGGGGGGCTTTCAGCTTTACAAGAAGCCCAAATTGCAGATTACACAGAGGCACAATGCAACATTTTGGTCATTTTACTTTTCTAATAGCCTGTGGCACAACAAATAATTGTTCTTAGATACAAAAAAAAAAAAAAATCCTTAATAGTCCTTAGATACCAAAAAAAGAGTAAATGTAGCAATCACATCATCTCCACAGTCCATAGTTCTGTTTCAGGATTTGTGCCTTTAATCTTTTACTTTAATGAAATAAATTTCTTGCTAAACTGATCATTAGAAGCTGCCCTTCTTAGTCCAGAAATTCATCACAGAATTACGTATTTCATTCATCCCTGTAGCTGAAATTTCATCTTTAACAAAGTTTCAATGCAGTTATGTATAACTGAAGTTGAATTTTTACTTACAGTTTATCCTCCCTCTTATTAACAGTATTATTTTGTATCTGTATTATTATTTGTTTTTTTACATTTTGATGACTTCAGTTTGTAGTTGTTGATCATCTGCACGCATATACAACTGATGATTTAGCCTCTTCAAGGTTTTAGTTTCTCATTTCTTGGTGCCGTAGAAGAAACCAGTTTGAGCCAGTTTAATGTTGCACCACCACTCCAGTAGCCTCATGTAACCCCGTGTACTATTCCTTTGTTAGAATGATATGATCTACTTACTTAGAATTTGATCTACTTACTTAGATTTACTAAGAAGACATAGATCCATAACCTTTTCTCCATAACCAATCTTGTATTAGAATGATGAAGTACATGAAGTGGTGTATCTGTAATTGTAGGTCAGTCTGTTACTTGAATTGCTCTTGTATCAGATGCGCTGAGAGGATATGCTCGCTTTTTTCTATGGTATAATAAACACATTTTTGATTGAGCATCTGGACTCGGCATACTTCTCTCCACTCCTCTTCAGGGTGGAATTTTCTCCAACGATAATAATTACCCAAATACGTATACTATTTCTTTGCTTACAATTTTGTTGGGATTCAAAAACTCCTTAACCTCCCAAGTACTATTGGTGGATCCAGACTTACATTCCTCACTGTCATTACTACACAGCTTTTTCCAGTAACTGAATAATTCATAGTAGTCAGTGAATAATATGCTTTAAGATGAATAAATGAATAATAACCTTGGAGAATATATTGAATTGGTTTGGAGTAAGAAGAATTGTTCAGAAAGAACTGGCAGAGTCTGCTGTAGAGCAAAAGAATTTGCAGTTGAAATTCAGATGAGAAAATTTCCAATAAAATGTGTAGTGGTCTTGGAAAACCCACTGAATGTTGCTATGGCTTTGAAACCTTAACTTTAGGAAACCATAAATATATTTCACCAAAAGAGTGTGGAAATAGTTTTGTTTGTTTTCTGGTGCTGCAAAGACCATGTTGTGTAAAGAGCCAGTTGTGAAAATCAGTCAATCAGCATAAAGATGTCGATAGCTAACTGATTTGCTCATGCAGTGAATGTCATGCATTGATCAAGTTGTTGGATAGCTACTTGATGTGCCTAAAAAGCCTAATAAATTCAGTTTGTAATCGGATAACAGCAGTCAAAATGTCCATGATGCTCCAGTGTTGTCACATCATCATCAAAACAGAGAAGAGCGCATACACACTCTGTAAAGAAGACGGTTTTAATGACCGTTAAATGACTTAATAAACATATAAACATATATTAATAAACATATATTACATTACATATATTACATAAATTACATAAACATTATATTTATATTAGGGAGCGAATGAATTTAGTGATTATTTCCACTGATGTTAGTGTGAACAGAGATCAGTGGACCAAATAGAAGAAGATGAGACTTGTGTTTAAATGCCATGAGTGACTTTTACCTCATGATGAGAGAATGATGTGGATGATGCTGATAATCAAAGTGAGAACTCATTTTCCATAAACATAAATGTAAAATTCTTTAAAATTGATCAGTAATGTTGTTTTTCAATAAGTAGATTAAGTTATAAATGTAGCAGTAGGCGTAGCGTCTTTCAGTGGAAATGTAATGAAATACTAAGGTGATTTTTCTTAATGGATCTTAAAATGCTAGAACTTTACTTTCGAGAAACATATTTCAGTTCTCAGAAATAAATTCACCATGGGAAGTGTTTTCCGGGACCGTCGCACATTATGCAATGATGGAAGAAGGATGAGCCATCAAAGTGGTCAGTCTCTGAGAGATCACATGATTCATCTCAGTCGTGCCCTCGGAAAACCTTCGAGGACGCCAGTAAAGCAGCACAGATCCTCGGGTCCCTCCCACTCCATCTCTTTAAATGCGTAAGCAGCGATATCAGATAAATTAGTCATGTCGGCTAATGTGTGCTCTGTAATCCCAGATCACACAGAGAGACAGCAGTCACGGCGTCTGCCTCATTCTGTTTACTGTCTCTATAGTCATCAGCCATGCAGACATTAAGATGAAGTGTTTTCCATGAGGGTGTTGAAAAGATTCTTTAGTCCTCGGTGACCAGACTTCCTCGTACTGTACGTGAGCTGAGTTTTGTGCTGATGGTGTGCATCTGTTAGTTTGTGTGTTGCATAGACTTGTGTACCCAAACAAATGAAGATAGATGATATAAACTATGCATAATTTAGCATTTCTGTTCATTATTTTCACCTCGCCTCCCTCCCTCCCTCCCTCTCTCTCTCTCTCTCTCTCTCTCTCTCTCTCTCTCTCTCGCGCTCTCTCTCTCTCTCTCTGGTGGATTTAGGTGCACTCCCACCTGGCAGGCCATCACAGTCAATAAAGAGACTGCAAGACAAGCTATTTTGTGTAATACACCTGTGTCCAGCCCAGAGTATCAATTTTGCTGATGGATCGCCAAAGATGCTGGTTTATAAAATAAAAAAAAAATAAAAACAGATTGATGGCACTTGCTGTCAAAAGAGAGACGCTGACCAATTTGCTTTTATTCATAAGGCAGAAAAGCCGCGTGAATACTGGACGATTTTGATCTGCTGATGAATTCACAAATATTGCCCAGTGTATCATGCTTAATTTAGGTTTTGACAAAAAATATAAGCCTTCTAACAGTGGAGACACACTTTCTGCCAATTTTCTGGGATGTTTAAAAGGACTGACCTACTGGATAAATGAACGATAAGTGAGTTCACTTGCACTTTGTACTGCATTTATATCCTCTGATGGTTTTCTCAACATTCAACCAATATAAAGTGCAACATTTCTTTTACACTCCGAGAAGAAAAGGGTAATAAACTATCCCTTTCCTTGTTGGTGACATTGTACCATTAACATACACCTTTAGTCCCTTTAGTGTGTATGTTTTACCTAGAAAGATGCATGTAGTGTACCTTTAAAACTCGTTACATTTTTCAGTCTGTATATCCACGTTTCCAGGTGAAAGATACATATTAAAGGTACTAAGATGTGCTCTTGATGTTATCACCCCAAGACAAGGCACAGTTTAGTACCCTTTTTTCTGAAAATGTAGGGTGGTACGGTGGTGCATCTCCAGGGTCTTTGGTTTGATCCTGAGCTCGGGTTACTGTCAGTTTAGGTTTCCTCCGTGTTCTTCAGTTTCCTCCTAAAACATGCCAGTAGGTGGATTGGTGGAATCTAAATTGCACATAGCTGTGAATGAGTGTGTGAATGTGTGTGGTGTGTCCAGTGATGAACCAGCATCCTAGTCAATATTGCCTCACCACAACACTGCCCAAGATACTGAAGATGAGTCGATGGTGTCTATTGTGTGTGTAGGTGAAGGCATAGTCCTTGTATTGCTATGTCTCTTTATCTATTTACTCAGATTTGTGGTGTTCAGTAAAGCTTTTGTGCACTCATGCTGAAACTAATTGCTTAATTCTGCTGCAACTCAAAGCTTTAGAGAAGCTCAGACACTGAGTGTGACTTGCTGTGATTGTATGTCAGTCATAATTACCACTGAACATCCCAATGCCAGTGGATAAGAATAACACAGCAAAGATGTTTGAATGGCGTTGTGTATTCCACAGCCCACGGAGGAGGATGCTTTAGATGTTAGGTGATCTGAAGTAATGAGAGGAGACAGAAGACGTCTTCCAATTAAGCCAAGAAGAACATACAGCATGTACCATTTGTCTCTGTCGTATCTACTGACAGGATGTTCCCAAAGCTAAAACCGCCTGCTTTGGAGTTGAGTTTATTTCCGTGGTGCATCAGCACCTGAATTTAACTCAGGCAAGTAAGGAATAAACCACTTTGGAGCATGCTGTTATAAGAAAATAATCACTGATCAGCAGAGTCACTGTTATCATCACATCCTGAAGTGTTTTTATTTCTCTTATACCACAGCAATTTGCCAACAATAAGTTTTCTATTAATTAAAGAATGACACATCATACTTTTTATCCATTTATAATTGCATTTAATGTTGTATTCCCTCACCAGGATCTCTTTTGAAGTTAATAAGACAGAAAATGCATCATCATCTTACTCAGGATGTTACAGCTTTACCTCCGAATGTTATAAAGTGCTGACACTGGAGACTCCTTCCATAAAGATTAGCAATTACACACGTTTTTTAAAATCTATTTATGTGAAGTGTTTGCCATAAAAGTCCCTGTGTTAGATGTTATTATAGAAATGATAACGTAATAGAATGAGCGCATTAATATAAACCTGTGATTTGCAGCTTCACTATTGTAAGAGCTGCTATTGTAGAAAATTAATCAACCAATAACCTTCTGACCAATCAGAATCAAGAACTTGACAGCACGGTGGTATAACTGCACTCGATTTTGGATCTACAAGGGACACTACAGGGGTCTTTTATGTTTTGTTTTTTTTTTTTAATCATGGATCATGGCCAAAATGGCCACCCTGTAATCTGTAATCAACATTACAGAATGAAGCAGTCTCAAGTCTGGGTGCTTACTCATGTTCTCACGTTTTATTTTTTTCCACTGGATTCAACTTTCAGAATGATGTGTCAGCTATTTTGGGTAGAGATTTGAGCCAGCTTGCATATATTTTCTTCTTTTTTTTTTTGTATACATAAGCAGTGCTCTTACTTTTTCAGTGTAATTTAATCAATATGCTTCCATGGAAACCTGTTTGCAACATCCAAGCTGTTTGTTACTCCGATGGTGTGAGGTGTGTGTTTGACTCAGTTGTGTAGCTGTGTGAATAAGGCAGAATGACAAGGGTTTTGAATATCTTCTGTATCTAGTCAGTGTAATAAGGAAGGTTATCAGGATTAATGGAACTCTTAATTAAGCACAGAAACATCAGCACCATAACATTAATGCAGGGATGCTTATTGTTTTTGTCACTGCACATTTATTGTTCCTTGCTGATTTTACTATTTTTTAAAATAGATTTCACAAAATAAACCACAAAGTAATGTTATTGCGTTAATTACTAATAAGGTAGATCTTATGGAATGATTTCAGAGCAATCGCTATTCAAAATATCACAAATTTTGTCTGGTTTAAAAAGAAATAAGGCAATGAGTCATTTGGGAGCCAAAAGAGTCAACTCTTATTTGGGTATTGAGCCAAATGATCTGACTCACTGAAAGGAGGTGTAATACAATCACACTATATCTGTTTAGTGGTCTAAATATTCCTTTTTCTATCTGGGCACAATCCAAACCAAATTTTATTATTATTATTATTTTAAATAGAGGTGTGTGAAGGACTGTTTTTTAAAAAAATTATAATTAGTCAGTTATTATTTTTGTTGGTACCTCCCACGATATTTTCTTGTGAATTTAGTCATTTCTATTTTCAAAACTGTAAACCAATTAGTAGCCTTAAACCACTGTGACCCAGAGCAGGCAGTTACTAAGCATGAACGAATGAATGCTGAAAATGGATTGTTCACATTCACGCGAATGAACGTGGTCTTTCTTTGTACCTCAAGCTTCATATCTGACCGCTCGCCCACATGAGAGTAAAAACCTCCCATTAGCATGCGCACTTCTAATCTCATCCAGATGCTTTTCTGCAAAGCTTTTTTAAAAAAAATAAAATAAGTACATCCACATCTGTATCTGGACCTTGTTTGGTATGGACCAAACTTTTTCTTTAGTTTGGCTCATTTTAACAGACAAACACTCCATGCACATCAAACAACTCGATCCTCATCCAAGTGAACCGCAGTTCAGTTTGTTACTGGCGGAAACATAGTTTAATGACAGGTGGTAAGCTTAATTTTATTTTCAACTTGTCATTTCAGCTCTAATTATGTTGAACAGATTGTAGAGGCCTTACTTACATGTTTATAAGAGTACAACCACTGAGATGATGCACACCATGATATTGGACATACAACCCAGTGTTAATAAGAGAAAAAAAAAAATAAAAGCCACTTCTGTGCAGAATAAAGCATTTAATTTTAGGGCACATGTAGGTCAATGCACATGCATTTGCTGTACATTAAATGGCTTCCATTTTAAGGAAGGATCTAAAAATAGCTCAGTGATGTA
>CM040464.1:6469020-6479144 GCA_022758105.1 Pangasianodon gigas | reverse complement strand
TATGTGATGCAGTGCCCTATAGGGTTACCCTACTTGCAAAGAAACATGATGAAGTAGCCTAATGGGTGCCCTTCAAATGGAAAAAAAATAATGATGAAATGCCCTCACAGATGCCCTTACAGTGAAGAAAACATGATTAAGTGCCCTATTGGCTGCCCTTCAAACAAAAAAAAATGCAACTACATGAGAGAAAACATAGTAAAGTGCCCTCTAGGGTGCCCCAACATGTGAAGAAACATAATGACTGCCTTTACAGTGGAGAATATGTGCTGCAGTGCCCTATAGGGTTCAGCTACATGTGAAGAAACATGATGACGTCCCCTATTGGGTGCCCTTCTAGTGGCGAGAACATAATTCATTGCCCTATAGGGTTCCCCTACATGTGGACAAACATGATGAAGTGCCCTCTAGGGTGCCTTTCTAGTGGAGAAAACATGATGCAGTGCCCTATAGGGTTCCCCTACATGTGGGCAAACATGATGAAGTGCCTTCTAGGATGCGTTTCTAGTGGAGAAAACATGATGCAGTGCCCTATAGGGTTCCCCTACATGTAGAGAAACATGATGAAGTGCCCTCTAGGGTGTCTTTCTAGTGGAGAAAACATGATGCAGTGCCCTATAGGGTTCCCCTACATGTAGAGAAACATGATGAAGTGCCCTCTAGGGTGTCTTTCTAGTGGAGAAAACATGATGCAGTGCCCTATAGGGTTCCCCTACATGTAGAGAAACATGATGAAGTGCCCTCTGGGGTGCCTTTCTAGTGGAGAAAACATGATGCAGTGCCCTATGGGGTTCCCCTACATGTGGAGAAACATGATGAAGTGCCCTAATGGGTGCCTTTCTCGTGGTGAAAACATGATGCAGTGCCCTAAAGGGTTCCCCTACATGTGGAGAAACACGATGAAGTGTCCTAATGGGTGCCCTTCTAGTGGAGAAAACATGATGCAGTGCCCTATAGGCTCCCTCCTTCTCTGTCCAATCATTTTTCCGTTTTTGTATTTTAATTGATGTGTTTTAATCGATTGGCTATTACATGAATCACCGCTGGCTGCTGTTTTTTTTTTTGTTTTTTTTAGAGAAGACCATTCATGCAAGTGTTCTACCATTTACATTAACACTTACTCATTATCCAAAGAGACTTACAATTGAGCTGAGCAGTTGAAGGCTAACGGATTTGAACTCACGACCTTCATCAGCTTTATCTGCATGGGAAGACATAAAACTGCTGGAGGAAGAAATATCAGAAAATGATCTAATGTTCTGTGGGCTGGCAGAGTGCGAGCGCAGATAAACAATCTGAGTCATAATTTTTAAGCACAGTGCTGCATTCCTGTGAAGCACAGATTTGTCATAATTAGCCATCTTTAATTTGGTCCGGAGAACAGATTCAGCCTGCAGGGTTCAGCTCTCTATACTTCCATCATCCACCCTTCACCTCTGTGCAGCCCTTCTCTCATTTCACTACGACATTCATCATCGTTCTGGACACACTGCTGTTACCTCTGCGTGAGAGTTATGACAGGGAACGCTCCGAGGGACAATAAACCTCCCTGCTTCTTTCAAACCAGATTAGTTGGCCACAGGCACTGAGAACACCTTCTGTAGCTTATTGGCCATGGATCTCAATTCCTACGCTCACAGAGGAATGTGACAGACGCTGTGTGTTCCAGTCAACTCACGTTTCACAATTAAATAGGCCAAAGTGTTTTTGAGTGAATTAAAGATGCATTAGGTGCATTAGAATAAAGTGCCTTTTTCAAGTTCAGGAACTAACTCTCTGAACAATAATTATACTGTTCCTGGAATAGTTCCTGCTTTGTGTTTTCACTGAACGACAAGAACTGTGACTCAGTCGTGATGCACCCTGAATAAATGATCTAAAATTTTAGGACAACGCAAGTATGGAAGAGGCTGAGAGGAAAATTATTCTTGCTTTTTCTTTTTTTTTTTTGCATAAATGTGATGCACAGCATTAATATAACTTTAAAGAAAACAGATGTGCATGCACAAAATAGAATTTTATGCATTTGGTTGAATGCATTTGAAAAAAAAGAAGAAAAAAATAGTTGTGCAAATGGGAGGTTTTTACTTTTTCCAGACAAGGAAAGAATGTGCGATGCTGCATGATGCATTTACAGCATCCTTAGTAACTGCCTGGTCAGGGTTCTGATGATTTGAATTAGGCTATGAGTTTGTTTATATTTTAAGAAACAGAACCAAGTAAATTTTTTGCAATATTTTGTAAACTTGTGTGAATCATATTATGCAAAACAATCCTAAATCTCTAATTTGGACAAATTATGAACTCGAGTGATATAGCTGAGGTTGAGGAACTGTCAGAACCAGAATCCACACACCAGACTGACTGTGCTAGTATTTCTACATTTGGGTTTTTAAAACAAGGTTTCTGGGTGCATATTTAATTAATTTTTTTCTGGCCACACCCACTTTGGGTTTATAGGATTTATAGGTGTAGGATTTGCCAAGTGCCCTTATCCAGAAGTGCTTTATAGTCTCCACTGAAAAACATCCTCACACTAGTACAGATCCTTTTATTTGAACTCCAGGAATCTATAGTCATACTGAATTGATTCTCTCCTGGAAAAAAAAAACTGAACAATAAAAGCTTGAAACACTTGGGGATGGAAATTGCGAGGGGAAATCAACAAGGGCGTGTTAGAAACCCATACCGGAATACTTCCCTGAGACTGATGGAACAGACAAGTGGAAACATCCTACTTACAAACCAAGCGAGAGGCAGAAGAAGGCAGAAGTAGGTGATGGCCAACTGCTGTTTTCAATCAGTGACTAAGACAAAAATCTCTCACTATTCCAGTGTTAAATGGAGGATGACGATTCGCTGCACATTTTTAATGGAATTCTGCTGCACTCAGTTTGCAATGTCATCAATAAAACAATAAAAAAAATGTAATGCGCGTCTCAGTGAGAAGTTGGACTGATTAAATGATTGAACGAAGAAAATGAAACCTCATACGTCCAGTGTAAATCAGATCAATCATTCTGGGAATACAACTCGGATGACAGAAAATGTAGCCTCTCAATCTTTTGTACTGAGGTCATTAAAATGCATTATACCACAGTGCTGTTGGTGTTGATTAATTTTCTGCAGCTCTGACAGTAGTGTAGATGCAAATCACAGGTTGATATTAATGTATTCGTCCTAATATGGTATTGTTTCTATAGTAACAACTTACATAGGGACTAATATGGTGGATACTCTACATAATTGCTTTAATTATATGATGGTTTTCTGTATGGATTTCTTTATGGAAGGAGTCTTTAGTGTCAGATAAAGCTGTAAAGTTTTCTGACATCTTCAGGACAGAAGAGTTTACAGTTTGCTGTTTCCTGGGAACATGACAAGGTGTGTTTTTTGTCTTATTAACTTCCAGAGAGAAGAAGAGAAGCTGGTGAGGGAAAGACTGTTTATAGCCGCTTGAACATAAGTGATAACATTAAATATAACTATAAATGGATAAAAAGTATGACGTCATTCTTTATTAAATAAAAAACTTTGTAACTGGTTGTGGTGTAAGAGGAATAAAGTACTTCACAATATGCTGTTATAGGAAAATAATTACTTCAGGGTGGTTACAACATTAACTCTGTCGTTGATTACTTTCCTGTAATCACACACTATGTCGTGTTTTATTCCTAATGTAAGAACTTTTTAAGATGGATCCAAGGGCACGAAGACAAAAATCAACAACGTCACAGTTTCAGTTTAATGTGACTGCTGAAGACTTATTCCTTTTTTTATGAGATAAAAAGATGAGAGTCATGGGTGATTTCACATTTATTGACATCATGAACGCAATTGCTTTGATGGAGCTTGACAGAATACCTAATGAGTTATTGTCATTTCTCACAGAGCCTCCATGACTCCACCTTTTCTACTGTGTTATAACTGTATTATTTTCCCCCTACAAGCATTCACCCACAATAGAACACGCCGATAATATAATATCACTTTGCAAAACATGCTAGAAGATGCAGGAAGGAAACAGGAATGAAGATTATTAGTGGTGTAGCTCTGCAGCCAAACCCCTTTAGGGCTTATTACTGAGGCACTTACACATCAGCGTGCTTCTTGAGTCCTCGAATCAATTACCAGCATCAATCTTTTATACCAGCCTCTATAAGGCCTTAAAAAGCACAGTGCTTTTTCACCAGCATGGAATAAAACCTCTGACATGCATTCATGTCACAGTGAAGTGCCAGGTATCAGCTCGGGATCAACATCATTCTGAATGAGACCAGCTACGGAGAAAAAAATTATCTAAATGTAACCTTTGCACTTTTCCTCTATTACTTTCACCGACACTTTATATGGAAATGTTTTCTCTTTTTTTTTTTGCCGGATGATCAACAGGTAATCAATATATTGATGTTCTGTAACTGCGCATGTAGTTTAATAATACATTAAAGTGGCTCTGAATACGATTAAGTGCGTTCACATGAATCTACCATTTATTTGAAACAAATGGACCCACCTTTAAAAAGCAATTAAAATATTTACAGGCTTATTTATTTCTCCCTACAGGCAGCAACATACATATGTCATAATGATAAACTATAAAATATATCTACCTTTTTACACATAGAGCGCTGTAGCTGCTACTCAATATCGATCATAATTAATTCCTTAATGACCCTGTTTTCTTTCAGATCCCTACAAGCATTAAAATAAATCTTCTGTATCTGCTCTTTGGTGTGTGTTTATGTGTGTGCAGAAAATAGTAGCTTTAAGAAAAAACTCAGTCCCTCTACTTTATACTAAATTAAGTTATACGAATGAGAAGATATATACTTTCTTTACTGCTGCCATTAAAAAACCTAATAACATCATTAAATGAACAATCCACCCTGAACGACTTGATCTTCAGTGGAATATAAGAATTATTTTATAATGAAATTCTGAGCTGACTTTTTAGTTTAAATATCTTTCATGGACAAGTTGGTCTATAACAACTTTGGTTAATGGTTTCCTACATTACCCACAATGCCATTCGACTACCTGCTGATAGTGGTGCAGTAGGATTTAGCCACCTTGCTTCATGTTTATCTAAAAGGAGCGATGCAGCAGCGCTTTAGTCCTTTCCAGCTCTCTCACTTCCTCATCTGTACACTCAGCTCAAACAGAACGCTTTATAAAGCTTCAATGTTCATGCTAATACCATGCTAATTGCTAGCTAGCCGAGCTGAGTCTCCTCCGTAACTCAGTATAAATACATCGTGTAGCTGCACTGCATTCTGGAACTTTGAATCCAGTGTTTTAACTGCGCTAGTAATAACAACGTCACCCTGTAACATCAGTGCAACACACAACCCGCCAAACTCTCACAGGAATAATGAAAATTTGTCCTGTAGATCTCACAGATGCTCGATCAGATTCAGATCTGGGAACTCTGGAGGCCAAGTCAACACCCAGAACTCTTTGTCTTGTTCCTTATACCATTCCTGAGCAATTTTTGCAGTGTGGCAGGGCGCATTATCCTGCTGAAAGAGGCCACTGTCATTAGGGAATACCGTTGCCATGAAAGGGTGTACTTGGTCTGCAACAATGTTTAGGTAGGTGGTACGTGTCAAAGTAACAGCCACATGAATGCCAGGATCCAAGGTTTCCCAGCAGAACATTGCCCAGAGCATCACACTGCCTCTGCTAACTTGCCTTCTTAACCATAGTGCATCCTGGTGGCATCTCTTCCCCAGGTAAGAGACGCACACGCACCCGGCCTTCCACATGATGTAAAAGAAAATGTGATTCATCAGACCAGGCCACCTTCTTCCACTGCTCCATGGTCCAGTTCTGATGCTCATGTGCCCATTGTAGGTGCTTTCGGAAGTGGACAGGGGTCAGCATGGGCACTCTGACAGGTCATCAGCTACACAGCCCCATACACAACAAGCTGCGATGCACTGTGTGTTCTGACACCTTTCTATCATAGCCAGCTTTAACATTTTCAGCAATTTGTGCTACAGTAGCTCTTCGGACCAGACGGGCTAGCCTTCACTCCCCACGCGCATCAGTGAGTCTTGGGCTCCCATGACCCTGTCGCTGGTTCACCAGTTGTCCTTCCTTGGACCACTTTTGGTAGGTACTAACCACTGCATACCGGGAACACCCCACAAGACCTGCTGTTTTGGAGATGCTCTGACCCAGTCATCTAGCCATCACATTTTGGCCCTTGTCAAAGTCACTCAGATCCTTACTCTTGCCCATTTTTCCTGCTTCCAACACATCAACTTCAAGAACTGACTATTCACTTGCTGCCTAATATATCCCACCCCTTGACAGGTGCCATTGTACTGAGATATTCAATGTTATTCACTTCACCTGTCAGTGGTTTTAATGTTATGACTGAGCAGTGTATTTTTTAAAATTTAGAACTGTTTACTATTTTTCCAGAAACTTTGTAACAAATGTGTTGTTTCCACAAATAGCCTATATATTAAAATTTATTAAAATTAAAAATATTATGTTAATATTAACCTGGATTATGTATTTATTACAGATTTCATGTACTTTACTGAAGAACAGCTAAAGAAAAAGAGAAAAGAACAAACCCAGAAACGAGAAACAAACAAAAAAACCGTTATTTATTTATTTATTTATTTATTATTTTTTATTTACAGCATCTCCCTGTTGCCGTGTTTTGGACACTGGGACACGCCTACTTCATCCTCATTGGCTCGCTGTCTAATTGAAGGCAACTCATTTGTCTCGTTTGATTGGTTGCGAGGATGGAGCGCGCGCGCGGCTCGGCACCGCTGCACGCCTTGCCTGCCTGCCCGTTCCTATAGAGACGCTACTGCTGAGAGAGAGAGAGAGAGAGAGAGAGAGAGAGAGAGAGCGAGCGAGCTCGCGATGGAAGACGCGCGCGTACATGTCGGAACAGGAGGAGAGCGGCCGTCCGCGTGAGGGAGCGAAAGAAAATAAACATAAGGGGAGAAAAAAAAAACAAATAAATAAAGACTCGTAAAAGAAAAAAAAACATTCAGATTAAAAGCATGCGGATAGACAGAAGCAGGTCACCTTGAGGAATGGTACTTTATTAAGCGAGGAGGGAAGAAGAAGAAGAAGAAGGAGAAGGAGAAGCAGAGGGAGGCGGTTCCGCTGGTCCGCGGCGCACCGGCTGCTGAGGCGCTCGCGCTGCACGCAGGCATGTCGGCATGGCGTGCACCAGGAGAACCAAAACTTTGGTGTCGACGTGTGTGATACTGAGCGGCATGACCAACATAGTGTGTCTGCTCTACGTCGGATGGGTCACTAACTACATAGCCAGTGTGTATATTAAAGTGCCGGTGCCCGTCCCAGCCAGGAAGTTGGAGGGCGACAAGAAGGGCGAAACTCTGCGGATTATAGAGCGACTCGACCGGCTGGAAAATGTCGTGAACCAGCACATACAAGGTGAGGCGCTTTCTGTCCTCTGCATAAACCTGCTACAGCGCAAAGCTTTTAAGTTGTTTAAGTTCCTTTATTTATTTTGTTCTAACGATTTGTCCTGTCAGAAGACATTTATAGCCTAGGTCTTTGTAAAACAATAGCGCAAGTGGCCGGTTTGGGGTGATTTTATCTGATTTATTAGGCTATTGTGACTTTATCAGAAAAAAAAATCCAGCATAAAAGTACAGGGAGTGTTTTGATAGCTTAAATGATCTTGTCCGAAAATGAAACTACATGCAGCATATTGTTTTCCTGTGTTTTTATCTGTTACACCTCCAGCATTAAAATAACATGAAGAAGCATGCATTTAAAGTGAAGTGCGCATGCGCAGAAACCTTTGCTCGGTAAAACACTTTGACAGAAGACCCCTTTCTATTAAGTGTCCATTTCATTTCATAACTCCGAGACTACTTGTTCGGTAATCACCTCAAAGTTTCACCATTAACTCTAACATGACACAATGTACAATGTATAATATAATAATATACGTTACAACCTATAGAACCTATAGACGCTACCTGGTTGTGCGCATGCGCGTTCTCATGTATTTCTTTAATAGCGTTTAATACGAGTTGTTTGAGTTCACTCCACATTTTATGTCTTTACATCTTGAGCTAGAGTCACTCACATAGCACCGTATCGGATTATTCCTGGTCCATTTATTTCCACGCTGTCACATAATCAAATAAGCGCACTGTAATTACATCCGCCAAACTTAAAAATAGCGAGCGTTAATCTCGCGAGATTTGAAGTGGTTTCGCGTTGACTGCTGTAGAGAGTGGTTAAAATGATAAGATGTAAGACGTAAGTTAAGATAAAGACTGATTAATCACTCATGGGGAAATTAAAGTGTTACAGCAGCACATAATGTGTCAGAGGACAGATAAATAAATATAAATATGAATTTACACTTTCATCAACAACAAGGGTACTGAAAAGGGATCTTTCCTGTTTTTCTCTTTTGTAATTTTGTACCTGAAAATGTGTATATAGTATACCTTAAAGAAAATATTGAATGTATATAATTGCTTTTAGTTTAAAGTTTTACACGTACACTACATGCTACTCCTTCTAGGTAAAAGATTTAGTACTAAAGGTACAAAAGGTACAAAAGTGTACCATGTCAGCGACAAGGAAATGTACAGTTTAGTACCCTTTTCCAAAGTGTGTAATAATGACAACATGCCAATAGGAAGAATATAAAAAGAATGGCAGCATCATTGGCAGCATCATATGTAGTGCAGTAAATAGCTATATCAGAAATAATACAGAAACACGGTCAGTAATGTCAGTAACAAAATGTAAGCAGAAAGAAAGAAAGAAAAAAAAAATGTCAGAATTTTCACACATACAGTGTCATCTCTTCCCTCGAACCAGCAAAGTGCATTATGGGTATTCTCTCCCCTGCTAAGGTATATAATTTAGACACCTACTACAGTGCATTATGGGATTACATAATTACACTGGATATTCACTATTGTGCATTTAGGCGGTATTACTAACTCCCAAAACAATAAACAGGGTGCATGTGTAGACATCCATTATTATTATTATTATTATTATTATTATTATTATTATTATTATTATTATTTTGTATTCTGTTTGAATAGAGCACACACATTTAAGGGCAGATTCTGAAATACTGGTTTGTTACTGCTGATTATATTCAATTTTATTTACAAGAGTAGACACTCAGACACAGCAGTTTTACAGACATAGATCCCTAATGAGCAAGCCAGAGGTGACATGGACGAGGAGAAAACCCATGACAGGAGGAAGAAACATTGACTCAAAAGGGTGACACCGGGTAGCGCGGTTAGAAGTCATTACAGTAATGGATGTAGAAGAGTAAAGACAAACAGTTTGGTGGTGAAATTCTAAGCAGAACATGTCTTAGAGATATAGTAGAGTGATTATTAGGTCACATTTGTGTTGTTTTTGTGATTAGACTGCACATTAGTTTTGAAAAGTTACTCCAGATATTCATTTTTTTTCTCAAGGACCTTCGTAACTACTTAAAATCTCTATTTATTATTCAGTTAATGATCTTAAAGCTTATGTAAGGAATAAAACACTCAGTGTCATGCTGTTATAAGAAAATAATCAATGACAGGGTGGAATGATGAAGTGGAGTTAGTGTTAACTCCCTGACGTTGATTATTTTCCTATAACAGCACGCCCTGGAGTGTCATGTTACCGAGAAGCACAAACTCCTCCGTCCTGAAGATGGTGGACAAATTAAAGTTACTGTGACAAAGCACTGACACTGGAGACTCCTTCTGTAAATGCTAAATAAACATCTTGTTACAGAAAACCTAACCACATCAACGATTAGCCATGTTTTTAATCGATTTATGTGGAGCATCTGTCGTACAAGTCCCTGTGAACAAGCCGTTAGTATAGAAAGGATAAGGTATTATAACATGTTAATATAAACTTGTGGTTTGCCTTATAACTGCACTACTGTCAGAGCTGCTGCTATACTACTGCCAGAGCTGCTGCTATACTACTGCCAGAGCTGCTGCTATACACTACTGTCAGAGCTACACTGCACTACTGTCAGAGCTGCTGCTGTACTACTGTCAGAGCTGCTGCTATACTACTGTCAGAGCTGCTGCTATACTACTGCCAGAGCTACACTGCACTACTGTCAGAGC
>CM040464.1:6435639-6465223 GCA_022758105.1 Pangasianodon gigas | reverse complement strand
TGTGTGTGTGTGTGTGTGTTTATATATATATATATATATATATATATATATATATATATATATATATAAATATGAATGATTATTTCCTGATTCATCAGGTGCTAGTGAATGACTGATTAACTGGTTGATTGACTGATGTATTATGGGCCATGTCCAGTATTTTTGTTTATAATAAGCAAATAATAGTAAATGTTAACTAATTATCTATCTATCTATCTATCTATCTATCTATCTATCTGTTATTTAATTTATTTATTGTGGGTCATGCACAGTATTTTTGTTTACGAAAAGCAAATAATAGTAAGTGTTTGTTTGTTTATTTATTTATTATGCCAGCCTTTCTTTCTTTCTTTCTTTCTTTCTTTCTCTCTCTCTCTCTCTCTCTCTCTCTCTCTCTCTCCTGGTAGCTGCAATTGTTCCAGCTCTAAAAATGTGTCTCACTTTATTTGTCCACATGTTCACGGGCTTTAGACGTGTGTACGAGCTCAGATGAGTGTGTTCTTGCTGTGTGAGGTTTCACACACACACACACACACACACACACTCTCATGGTGGCACTGGACACTGAATCACAGGAAGAAATGAGAGCAGAAGCAGCTATATTTATCTGATTACTTATCGGACGTTTCTCTCTCTGAGGTCCAGTACACATCTCTTTCAGACAGCTCTGTCTCCATACCTCACACTCCACATTTTAGCACAGAGGTGCTGTTATACTTTATAACTAGAGCTGTGTAATGTGATCATATTGTTATTGTGGTAACATGAAAACGTGAAAAATGATTATGTATATATATAATTTTTCATGTTTTTTAATGGAAGCATTATTTGTATTTTGTTAAAAGTAATTTATTCCTAGACATTCCTAGACAATTGTTAAATAAAAGTCTTGCACGAGAAGGCATGACTCACTAGCATTCATTCATTTCACACATGTAATCATCGTTTGTTTAGGAATTGGGAATTTAATATTCAGTACTTAATGTTACACAATTGTTCACGACAAATGTATTGCTTCTCGCTACAACGAGCATTTGAGTCATTTTAAAATTCACTCACAGCTTCCTGACGTTGTCTCTCTGTGCTTCAGTTTTGTGTGTGAAGTCATGTGCTACGTCGTCTGTCCTCATTGGTCACAGTGAATAAGGAGGGCTCTAGGTGGACACAGCTGAGGATTGGGAAAGTCCAGGAGATGATTTTTTTCCCCCCAATTTTTTGACTGTCAGGTTTCATTGCCCACTGTAGCCTCTGTTCTTGGACTTTTGTTCTTGTATTCCAGCTCAATTTTTGACCTGTTGACATGCTGTTCTGCTCACCATGGTCGTAAAGAGTGGTTATTTGACTTACCATAGCCTTCCTGTCAGCCCAAACCTGTCTGACCATCGTCCTGTAACATTAACTCTTTATCTTTATCTGCCTGGTTTTATCCATTGTGCTGCTGTCACTTGATTGGCTGATTGGATAATTGCATGAATGAGCAGGGGTGCAGGTGTTAAACTATTGAACATCACGCTTTATCCTCCTGTCATTCGTCTCTGCCTCATTTATTATTTTCTCACATTAGGACACCTACACCTAACTAATTATTGATACACACCTGCTTAACGGGTGAGGCTGCTTAATGGGTGAGTTACTTCTAAATAAATCACTGCTTCAGTCTCCAACTAAACCCATGAGCTGGTACAGAAATGAATGATTAATGAATGATTAAAACACACACACACACACACACTCAAATTTCCACCTCTCACCATTCTGCTATATAAAAGCAGGGAAACATTGCTGTTAAAATGATCAATATGTGCCACTTAAAGGAAATTCAACATTTATATTTGTACAACACTCTTTAAAACCAGTCTTTAATCCTGAGTTTTAGCGTTCTCGTGTTCGTGGTTGTCGCTGAAATCACTGATTGCAGATATCGGGGTCAGTTTACACAAGGAAGTGCTCTTAGGTTTCTGCTCTTTGTGTGGATTTCCTCTTCATCACAATGTAGTCCAGTTTTCCTGCTCTAAGCTCACAACTGAATCAGTATATGTGTGTGTGTGTGTGTGTGTATGAATGATGTCTCATTTCCGCCACCCCCTACTCCCCCCACACCATCTTATCATTGGTTTGTTTTTCTAATGCGTGCACCTGTTCCGTGTTCAGCAGTTTGTTGATTTATACCCTGCTGTCTCCATTAGGGGTGTGCTTTTTGTCTTTATTTTATTTAATGCGTACAAAAATAAATTAACACTGAAAAAGTGGAAAGAATGGTAAAAAAAAAAAAAAACTTTCAAAAAAAGTAACATTTGTACGTTTTTAACATTTTCACGTGCTTCCACGTGAAACCAACCTCCGCATCTTTTCGAACTGCTGCTTGTGGTACGTCACAGGGCGGTGTAACACACGCAGACGAAAGCGCTGTGCGTCTTCTTCCGCATGCATGGGCTCACAGGGCTACATTTAACCCATGCAGTTCACTTTCTCATGTTCGTTGTGAGGTTTTGTATGTTGTTTCTGTTTTCAGTTCCAAACTTTTTTATGGTTTGTTTTCCGTTTTTGTTCTTTACGTGTTTTACCTGTTTTTTTCCCTTAGAGCTGTTTTCTTAAATTTTTGACCTTGGACTGTTACTTGGATTCTTCCATAAAGATTTACTCACACTTACATCTGTTTATTGACATATGCTAGTACCTGATATTGTGATTATGATTTGTGGATTGGCGTTCATAAAACACATGCTACATTTATGCACTCGCTCCTGGCCTCTAAATACTTGTTACAATAGTAAAGTGAAGCATCACTGAAATATAACTACTTCAACTACTTGTGTTATTTTTATCAGTAAATGAATCACTAATGGTTAAACATTAAAATCAAAATTCAGTATGTTAGCTGGAGCTTTGCAAACAAAAACTGGACCTTCATAAATTTTAATCAAATACCATTGTTTTAGTCTAGTTTAAGTAGAATTTCTGCATTTTAATTTTTAAAGCTGTTACTGAAGAGGAATTAATAAATGAACTTCCTGAGCATCTTTCTGTTTTTAATTGAAGCTCATTTCTTTCTCTCGGAGAACTGAACTCTTCACATTTAGCCGTGACATTCGGATGTTTACTTCGAACCCGGAGCACCACAGGAGCACGGCGCACAGAGCGAGTTAATTCTGGAGCAGAAGTGCGCTTTGTGGAGCGAGGAAAGCATGACGGAGTCTCACCGTAAATAAGAGGAAGCTGTAATTCACGACTTCCTGCTACATCCTCAGCTCCCTGTTGCTTCTCCCTAATAAGCAGCTGCTGAAGGCTAATTATCTCAGCAGTAAAGCATTCAGCGGAGTCGTGGAAACAAATAATGCATCATCACGGACATGTCGTGTTTAATGCCTACCAGGAGACTCCTGAACTTTGTAAGACTCAGTGGCTGATAAATAACCATTCAGTTGGCATTTTGGGCTGAATGATGCCTCTCGCGGCCTGATTTACAGCTGAGGTGCGAGGATTACGATGAGCTGTTAGGCTCAGGTGTTGCCGAGTCGTCCAGCCAGAGAGACAGAAGTCATTAATCAGAATGGTGCTCATATTTTTAGAGCTGTGTTTGTTTGGAAAATGGAAGTAACTATCCACATCCTGATTAGTTTGCTTCTTCTTAGGGAAGCGGTACGGAATTTGGCGTGACGCCTTTTTTTTTTTGTAAATTCCCCTCTCGTTTCTCACAGAGAGCTACCGTTTATGAGAAGCATACACATTTACACACCAGTCAGAGAATTCTCTCCAGCCTGCACAGAAGCACCAAGCGAATTTCAGTAAGCCTCATAGCATGTTGATTTTTGTCACCATGAAATGGATCGGGCATTTAATTACCGCAAATGGAGCGCAAGGAGAACTGATAATGAAAACAATTAATTACTGTGAGGCTGAAGGGCAAAAGCCCGCCAAGACAAGAACAAGTATCAAATAAATTGATTCTCATGTAGCGCCGTCATATTTCATGGCTCTCGGGTGGAAAAGCCACATGTCAAATATGTGACGCGTAGAACAGACATCCATCGATTTTACTCAGTCAAAATATTAGATAAGATAAAAGCAGCGAATTGACCCACACACTGGATGTCGTCAAGTGCATGTGAAATAACCAGGGCTATGAATATTTTCAAATGTGTGTGAATGCTAATAATCATTTTATTGTTGTTTTTGTGCTAATGTTGAGCTCAATTTTACATTTCTTACACCATGGGAAGTCTGCCATCTTCAGTTCTTCTTGATACAGATATATGCCAAAAGTTTTAGACACCTGACTATCACACCCATATGTGCTTGTTGAACATCCTATTCCAGATGTAGTCCCCCCTTTGCTGTTATAATAACCTCCACTCTTCTGGGAAGGCTTTCCACTAGATTTTGGAGTGTAGCTGTGGGGATTTGTGATCATTCAGCCACAAGAGCATTAGTGAAATCAGGCACTGATGTTGGGTGAGGAGGTCTGGGGTGCAGTCAGTGTTCCAGTTCATCCCAAAGGTGTTCAGTGGGGTTGAGGTCAGGGCTCTGTGCAGGACACTCGAGTTCTTCCACTCCAACCTTGGCAAACCATGGAGCTCGCTTTGTGCACAGGGGCATTGTCATGCTGGAGCAGGTTTGGGCCTCTTAGTTCCAATGAAGGGAAATTGTAATTCTACAGCACACAAAGACATCCTAAACAATTGTGCGCTTCCAAATTTGTGGCTACAGTTTAGAGAACCACATATGAGTATGACGGTCAGGTGTCCACATACTTTTGGCCATATAGTGTATATGCTTACTAAAGATGGCACTTTTTCTTTTACTGAAATACTGAAAGCTTGAGTACCAGTGATATACTGATCCCTATCCGATATTGTTTTCTTGAGAAACTACTAAGCTACTTTATTTATTTATTTATTTTTTAACTTAAGCACTTCGCAGTTAAACTCTTTAAAAAAAAAATCACTTACAGTCAAGGCTATTTATGTGTAAATATGTCCACTTCCAATCTCCACCATTTTGTCACAGGATCCGATATCTGATATGCTTTCTCCGATATCCGATCCACCATTTTTTTGCGGGCCTCATACTGATACTGGGTATAGAACTTGCAGAAATAATACTGAAATGGCTCGTAGTACCTACTACTCAACACTTTCATCTATAATTACAACTAGAATTCACAGCAGACTCTTAGCATAGCGACCGCCCTCGTTCTAGACGTGCCAGTGTACAGCGCACATCTCACAATGCTGAAACACTGCTTAAAAAAAAAACCTTAGAGAATTTAGTGCAATTCAATTATTTACTCCAAATACCGAAAAGTATTGCCAGAGGGAACTAGGCTATAAATATGTAGTACCTGCTACACCTGTCTATCTACATCCATAGTTTCCTGGAAAGTGTAGATAGATACGTATATCAGGCATGTATGCAGATAGATATATCATTTTTAACTAGGCTGTGAGTTTCACCTCACTGATCTAATATAGTTAATCTCTGATTAGGGTAATGTATAATGAAATGCAACACCAGAGCACTAAAAAATCTCAGCAAATGGAATTTCACGGGCGAAAGTCTAATCAATATCGGAAAACATGTTCTGCATCATGTGCCATCGATGAAGTCCTCTAACAAAGCAATTCGCTTTCCTGTTCCCAGATTCCTGCCTGTATTTTTTCTTTGTTCGTCTGCTGTTGTTCTTCACTTGCTTTTTACACACCATGACTAATTACTTCCCTTTGAGGGTGGTGGTATTTGAGGGACGTTCTCTAGATGGAGTCAAAGTGTTTGTTTACATGATTTTAAGATGATTTGCGATTAATGGATGGGTTTTTTCATACATATGAACGGTTTATAAATAGTTCGTAGTAGGTTTTGGACAAGAGTATCCTGAATCACTGATAGATTCCAATTATCGCAACAGCTGTCAAGTTGGACGGTCTGCAGCTATAAGAGTAGCAAAAAGAAATTGCATTGTATCTCCTAATATGTGTTTCCTTTTGGTTTGTTTTTTAGGTGAAAATTAATTTTGGGCAGAGGAACAAGCCATCTTTGTCTGATGAATCTTAGCTTCCCCTTGTCCATATTTCCACTGCTTTTATAATGAGATTAGTTACAGATAATAACTTATTAATTTATTTACAATCCTGACTTCAGTTTTGCAAGCATTGCTAGTATCGGTATTTAATAAAAAAAAAATTAAAAAATTAAATAAAAAAATGAATAAAAAAACGGTTTAAATGCTAATGGTAGTGACTACTAGCTACAGCGTACGTATGTCTGGCCACACCCCCTTCTTTTCCCTGTCAGTGCTACGAGCAAGACGATCGTCGATTGGCCGTAGTTAGGGGGCACGATAGGACAATGCCACATTGCACACGATTACACAAGCCTAGTTCGTAGGAACTTTTAAGAAAAACTATCGTACTTTTAAGAAACTATCGTACGTCTACTTTAAAGATTCTTTTATGTACGTCTTTATAAATGAGGCTGCTCATGACTGGGTCAGTATCAGAAATGGTGTGAGATTTTTAAACTAAATACAGTGCAGATTAGTACATTATTGGCTAATTGATCACAGATGTACCTCATATTTGGGATGATTAGCATTAATGAGACGGTTTTCTTAAATAATTGAACAGTGAACATACTGATGTGTGTAAATGGAGATCTATTCAGTATAAAGCTTTTGTGTTTCTCTGACTCTACCCCAAGCCCTTTTTTATAATATATATATATATATATGTATATATATATATATATATATATATATATGTATTATTAGTGGTAATTCAGTGCAGTCAGTCATATCTCTTTACTCCATTTCCTGAGTGCACTTGGGCACAGAGAGGGGTTATTTTACCTAGCAAACATTTTATATGTATGACTCCAATTTCAAACTGAAACAGAAATCACTGTCACATCCTGAAAAAAGCACATGCTGATCATATTTTAAAAAAAATATGAAACCAATATCAGAGCTGGGGGTCTCAGCTGATACCTGATACTGCCATCCGAATAATAACCCGAATGACTCTCTGCAATCCAAGTGTAAGTGGTGTAGTTGTGTTCTTCGTTCACTAGACTTGTGTATTTTAATCATTTCTACAGCTCGAGTACAGAGATGGAAGAAAATTTAAAATGTAAATGTGATATGATTGTGCAATATACAAGCTCTTTGTTCATCAGTACACGCATATACACCAGCCACAGGTAGAAGTGGCTTTGCAGCGTATTTCATGGGCTGTGTGAGGAAAAGAACAGGATGGGGTATGCCGTTATAGGAGAATAAATAACAACAGGGTTGTGTGATGAAGCAGAGTTACTGTTAGCACCTCAAGGTCGATTATTTTCCTATAACAGCATGTCCCAAAGTGTTTTATTCCTTTTATACAACAGCAACAACAACTTGCCAATGATTACGTTTTTATTTATTAAAGAATGACGTGGCATAATTTTTTATCCATTTATAGATACATTTAATGTTGTGGAACATTCATGAAACAGGTTAGCTCCTGCTATCATTTACATTATAGCAGCTACTAACACCAGCTACTAACATCTTTCCCTCACCAACCCGTCTATTTTGTTAACGGGAAACCAAAAAGCGTAAAATTTCTCTGTCCTGAAGATTTCGGAAAACTTACAGAAAAAGTTACAGCTTTACCTCTGACTGTTACACAGCGCTGACACTGGAGACTCCTTCCATAAATGTGAAATAAACATCTCCTTACAGAAAACGCCCATATCAACAATTAGACTTTTTTCCTTGTTATTTTTTTTTATTATTACATTAGATTACGTGAAGCATCCAGAAGTCCTTGTGTAAGTTGTTACCATAGAAATGGTAACACATTAATATAAATTGAAAATATATAGAAAATTAATCAACCCCTTCTGACCAATCAGAATCGAGAATTCGACACGTTATTGATGTTAAAATAAACGAAGCTCCATTTCCATTTTGTTGATCGATCCTGCATTTCTTTTGAGGTGAAATTTATGTTTGTTTACTGTCATAGTCATGTGTCACGTGTGATCCGTATCGTGGCACTTGATATATAACGTGTTTACAGCCTAAATCTAAAATGGTTGCACGTAACTCAGGATAGCACTCGAAGGCTGGTGATATTTCAAAAAAATTTTCTTGCACATGCTTGCAGTGGTTATGATGTAGAGACAGCAACCTGCTGATCTCAGGAGGAGAAAAAAATGTTCTTCTTTAGGACTTCATATGCAAGCTCTCTGAGAAACAGGACAAGGAGCAGAGCGCTGGAGCAAATCGAGGTCACGCTGCAGTAAAACACACGATACCTGCATTTCTGAAGTGCAGCGAGACAGAGAGAGAGGGAGATTGAGAGAGAGAGAGAGACTGAAAGGCGGGGGGCTCATTTATCAAGCTGGATATTAAGGAAGTTATTCGTAAATCATTTACAAGAACATTTACACAAGAAACGTGTTATTGAGGAACATGCCGTTAGTTTGGAAAGACGTTTGTTTCCTTCGAGAGCTCCTGAGTATGTGTAAAATTGGAGACACAGAGAGTACGACAAAGACACAGAGAGACAGAAAGAGAGACAAAAAAGAGACAGGAGAGATGCAAAAAGAGAGAGAGATGGAGAAACGCAGAGAGAGACATAGAGAGAGGTGCAGAGAGAGGGAGAAACAAACAGAGAGAGAGACACACAGAGAGATAACCGAGAGAGAGATACGTAGATAGAGAGAGTGACACAGAGAAAGAGACAGAGAGAGACACCAGCATCGTAAAATTTTCATCGTAAAATTTTTGCATCATGTTGCATCGTCACGATACATCGCTACACCCCTACTATATAGCACTTTTAACAATTTCACATTGTCACAAAGCGGTTTAACATCGATGATTGATGAGCAATGCATTATATGACTAGGTAACTAGAATGATGTGAGGTAAATTATTACACACCCATCGAGCTGTCGGTGCTTCTGCATGCACAAGTAAATTTGGCACGTGTCAAATATAAACCAGACTCCTCTGCTTCGCTTCAGGCCATATCACTCCATCCCAGCATGGATTATTTTCTTGCAGCAGCACAACACTTCCCACTAGACTGCTGAGTCAGTACAAGGAATATTCCTTTGTTTTTGTTTTTTTAGTCGCTTACGTTGTACATAAGTATGTTACTAGCGTAATAAAGTGTTCAAATGTTACAGTAGTTGTAGATTATAACTGTGGAAGTTGATGGACGGTGATAAAAATGGACAGTGGTCAAGGCTTGAGGTGGCAGAAAATGTAGAAAGCAGAAAGATGTCCATTTTGGGCCGTTTGCCCAAAAAGATTTGGAACCCTTGTTAAAGAGTAAATCATCTACCTCATTCATGACGTGTTATGGATGTGTCTGGAAAATATCTGCCAAAAGACCAAGAGACCAAATCTAGATCTAGGAGGTGTGTTACTCTGTGTGATCACCTGACACGACTGTTATTGAAGAATCTACAGTCTGGGCTAGAAAGAAATCAGCCGCAGCTTCACTGGGGCAGTGGAGGCTCAGTGGTTTGAGGCTATGGGTTACTGATCAGAAGCCCCAGCACCAACAAGCTGCCACTGTTGGGCCCTTGAGTAAGGCCCTTAACTTTCTCTGCTCTAGAGTGCCATATCATGGCTGACCCTGTGCTCTGATCCCTTCTTCTTCTTTTTCTTTCTAACAAGCTGGGATATGCGAGGGAAAGAATTTCACTGTACTGTATTGTATATGTGGTAAAAGCTACTTCATACCATTCTGCGTATTTTTCTTACGGTGATAGTGTTGCGCTCCGTTACACAAAAATCCAAATTGAATCCATGTTAAGGCATTTACTTATTCACAACAATCTGACGTGCATGCCAAAAATGAAACCTTTTACGTAAAAATTGATGTCTTTTTTTATTTTTCAAAGATATTTATAGCACATTTATAGCAGTTGCCATCTTGCCCACTCCTACCCGCTACACATGCATCTGTCTTTCCTTCCTGTTGCCATGCTGGGATTGTAATTAGAAGCCAGTGATGTCTAATTAGTCATTAATTAAGACGCGAGCCGTGCACCGCTGAGGAAACGATGCAATCGAAGGGAATAATTTAACCTCATATCTGTTTATTACCTAGCAATCAATGTCTTGTTGACCCCAAACCATCTTTCACTTTATGGCAATTAAAATTTTACCATTCCTACGTTATCTCATGTCTGTTAGCAGAAATCTTTCCAGTAGGTTCAGGACTGTCCTGATTGTGTGTGTGTGTGTGTGTGTGTGTGTGTGTGTGTGTGTAGGAGCACAGTAGGAGCGGAGGAAATCTGATTTTATTTTAATTTTAATTTTAACATTTTTATTGCAACATTGAATTTTATTTCAAAATTTTATTCCATAAAAGAATCTCCTTTTAATGTAATATTTATTAATATTAGAATTTGAATCAAGCTCTTAATTCTGAGCCAAATTAAGAGCACACTGTCATGAAGAAAAGGCTGAGACAGATGCAATCGCAGTTATTTTCCTTTAATGAGAGAGGTTCAGACAAATCCAAAATGTTAGGCAGGTTCAAGTTCACAAAACAGAGTTAAGTCAGGCGATCAACAAACAGGACAAACTAGGCAGAGACTAATCACAGGAATCAGGAATCAAACCAGATCAGCGAACTCAGATAAACAGACTTGGTAACGTCGGGTCACCAAGTAAGTGTACAGCGCGAGTGTATACGTCACCCTGAACAAAGACACACGAGGGTTTTAACACACAAACAAATCGAGGGGCAAACTGAAAACAGGTGCGAGTAATCAGGAAACACGACGGAGACAACCAATGACAGGACATGGGTGGAGACAAGACATGAAGCAAAAATAAAACACATGTGGAAACACGCGGTCTGC
The DNA here is from genome assembly GCA_022758105.1 of Pangasianodon gigas. Classification (NCBI taxonomy): domain Eukaryota; kingdom Metazoa; phylum Chordata; class Actinopteri; order Siluriformes; family Pangasiidae; genus Pangasianodon; species Pangasianodon gigas. The sequence goes on along the minus strand of CM040464.1, from coordinate 6,454,357 downwards.
TTATGCGTGCTGAGCGCCTCTGAGGGGGAAATACGTGACACACGTCAGGAACAGTACCGCACGTCTCTCGGAGTTTAATTTCCTGCACTTTTGGACGTACGATATATTTCACTGGTACTCGTATGTGAATGTAGTCACGTGAGTGTTTACAGGCGTAGGCTCTCCACAACAGCGAGAGACACATCAGCCTTTTTTTTCTCCTGGTCAGTGGCATCATTTCATCATGTGCAGCTTCTGTCAAAACTGTTGTGGTGTGTTATTTTATTATCCGTCCCCCCGGGGCGCGTCACTTTCTGCCTGTTTGCCTGTGTGACATTAAATGACACTGAGGATCATCTCATTATCTAGATCCAGCACATGTCACATGACTGGAAGGCTGGAAGTGACCACCATTACATATCACTATATGTTGGCAGGACAAGAGGGACCTACACAATATTAGGCAGGTGGTTTTAATGTTATGGCTATATATATATATATATATATATATATATATATATATATATATATATATATATATATATATATATATATATATATATATATATATATATATATATATATATATATACTGTATATATATATATACATATATATAACCTAAATAATAACATAAATACATTTTTTTAGTGTTTATTGCAAATAGGTTTCGCAAAAGTGTATCAGGTTTAAGGTAGCAGTAGAATTGAGAATAATGGAGCAGCAGCACATTTTTACTTTTACAATTTACAATGTACAATTTAAAGCCCAATTCGGATTGGATTAGTTTATCAGGTGGAAGTCTGTATTTTTTTTTTTTTTACACGTCTCTTTAGTGTTAAAACTCTCACATCCGGACAGCAATAAAATGCCCACAGGAGGAGCGTGTTTCGCTTTTGCGTGGGTTATATTTTCTACTAACCCGGAGGTTTTCTTCACATGTTTACACTCCACAACATGTTGTCCAAGTTTTTGTTGGAAATTTCTCCTCCTGAAAATACTTTCCCAGGTTTGACCGCCCAGACCGAGTATACGGTTGAGAGCCTCTTCTAAAGCATCCGTTTTTCTTTTCACGTTTTGGAAAGTGTTTAATATCTGGGGGCGGGGCAGTGATACGCGGAACGATATGAGACCAAATACAGCAAGCAGCAGAGGTCAAACATCATTTTTTCCAACGTGAGGCGAGATCTGCATAGAAAATCACAGACGTGTGTATCCGGACAAGACTAAAATTCTCAGACGAGCACTCTGTTTGAGTTTGGTGAAAAACAGTAGGTAATTCAGCCTGCAATATTTTTAGAGGAGAACAGAGAAAAACACTGACATGGCCTATCCGGATGGAAATAAAATTACAGAGGAGCTCCTGTAAATTAGGAAATTACCCCAGGGCCACATATACATTTAAATTCTGTCTGAATAGGACTAGTATCGCACTTTTCATTTTTCAAGGTTTTCATTTGACTCAGCTTTATATATGCCGTCTATACTTCCATTTTTTGCCAATTTTGGTATTTAAAGATTTTTTTTATTGTTAAATAAACATTACACCTGCTTTATCAGAGGTTTCCAGCCTTTATTGTCAGCCGGACCCCTTCAGCCTAAATTATTTGCCTTAATTACCTTTTGAGATTTCAAGCAGGCAAACTTTAAGTGAAACTTTTTCTTATTGAAAACTTTTTCTCACTCATCACTCAGCTTTTGCAGGTGTTTTAAGCTTACCTTGAAACTTTTGATGGCTTTTGTAATCAGGTTTACATGTTTTTTTTTTCAAATGTCTTTTCTAATGAAAGCATGAAGGAAGTTTTCTTAAAAACTGCTCTAGATGTCTCACACACTTGGGGAAGGGTTTGGCCTTGTCACTGTCTGAGCACACTGAGGACTTACAGAACGTTGAGTATTTACAGAACACATCTCACTTTGGAATGTTTGTTGTCTGATTTGTTGCTTGGATGTTGCCTCTTGTTTGTGATTTTTCTTTTACCGACAACATATCTGTCCATTTTAGGAGATCTGAAGGTGTTGTAAAGATGAAGATGTATTTAGCCACAAAGAATGAATTAGCTAGCTAATGCTGTATTTACGTTACAGTAAAAAAAAATTATGTATATTATTAAATGTAACATAATTTGTCACTGACATTTCCATCACAGTCTCACAAAACTGCTGCAGTACCACCACAAGCTCCTGCTTTATAATTATGTCATTATTACTTATAAAGACTGTCACATGGCATTAATCAATAATTAATAGTGATACTTGCATTACAACATAATTATAAGTTATGAATTAATTATTTAAAACATTATTATAATTATTATTATAAGGCATCTCCTTTCTCTCTGTCTCTCTCTCTCTCTCTCTCAAGAAACAAACCTCATCAATTTACAGAAAAATTGGAAAGAATAAATCCTCTGTCCTGAAGAATTTACTGTGCTGGGAAAATTTACAAAGCACCATGACTGTTAGAAAGCTCTGACACTTGAGACTCTTTCCATAAATGTTAAATAAATATCTCTTACAGAAAAATATTGCACACCTTCTGACCAATCAGATTCAAGAATTTCACTGAACTGTGGTATAATAGAAATTTGTACAAAGAATCATTACCAAATTACAAAGAATTTAAGCATGGCTATAATGACTTACGGAAAAAAAAGGGCATCCAATGTATATATTTTTTTGCCAAACCCCTGTATATCCATCAGTAATACCAGAATCCCATTGGATTAGAGATATCTGTTAAGGTGTCATGTCGATGCCGGAATCGGCATCTAACTACACTTTCCTCTGAATTCAGCGTGGCCTACAAACATGGCCGCTGAGAACTACAACACCTAGACTCTCTCATGTTCACACTCACCAGATTACTGATTACACACACCTGGACTCTATTACCTTCACACCACAGTCACAGTATAAAAAGACTCTCAGTACTCACAGTCATTGCGGAATATATGCTCTGTGTCATCGTGCCAGTGGTTACCAAGCCTTGATTTACTGTTTGCTTCCCTGGTCTGATCTAGTTTCTGATATTCACATTTTGCTCTTGCCTTCCCTAGTTAATGTTGTTTGCTCATTGCTGGCCCTTGCCTGTTTTGTGACTACGTTTTTGGATTACGTCTGTGTCTTGTTTGCTACAGGAAATAAAATCATTACCTGCACTTGCGTCCTCAACTGTTTCCTGACAGAATACTTCGCCATTCCATGGACGCAGCAGGTAATGACAAAAGACACTAAGCGCTAGCGGCACAAGGCCGCTTCATAGGAGAGCAGCAGCAACGGATCAACATGCTGACTGAGCAGCTAGCCCAGCTCCGAGCCACTCCGGCTATACAAGTTCCACCACCAGCTGCCTCTCAGTTTGCATCTCCACTCAATGCGTGACCTGAGAAATATTCTGGTGACCCGGCAGGCTGCAAGGGTTTTCTGCTACAGTGCTCGCTCTACTTTGCTGGTCAAGAGAGGGTCCCAGACAACACCAATATCGTCCAGTTCGTCAGCCTGTTGATGGATAAAGCATTAGAATGGGCGATGGCTGCCTGGAACCAAGGAGGAGAGCGCACCGTCTCCTACGAGTGTTTCTTATGGCTTTTCCAGCAAGCGTTTAATCATTCGCCTGAGGGCAAAGAGGTTGGTGAGCAGCTAATCCCCTCAAATAAAGTAATCCGAGTGCTGCTGAGTGTGCTTGCCGCTTACATACATTGGTGGCAGGTAGTGGCTGGAACGAGCCAGCCCTCAAAGTCATCTATCGCAAGGGGCTGAACGTAGACCTGCTCACTGAACTGGTCTGTCATGACGACCAGATAACCCTTGACGCTTTGACTGACATGTCCATCCAATTTGATTCCCCGATCAAGAACCGTTGAGCTGTGAAGGCAACCATCACTCCTGTTCCTGAACTCCAGGCCACAGAGCCCATGCAACACAGTTAGATGAAGTTCGACGATGTGGAATGCCAACGGCATCAGAAAAAGAGGTTATGTTTTTACTGCGGCAGCCCTCAACACCAGATTGTGCAGTGTTCCTCTCGACCCGCCACCAAAGTTCCACAGTCCTGAGCGAGCAGCCTCCAAGTCTTGCTCCACCACAGTGAGTCCTGCCAGTTTCTTCTCTCACCACAATCATGTAATTCCTGTTCAGATCTCGCACTCAGGAAATCTCTATTCTGTTTAGTGCTGATCGACTCTGGGGTGGAGGGGAATTTTATAGATGGTGCCCTTGCCCAGAAACTCCAGCTGCTCTTACTGCCACTGCAACATCCATTAAAAATCTAGGCCCTGGACGGCAGACCCATCAGTGGAGGGTCAGTAACCCAAAGCCCCGAACCCATCACCCTCCATATCAGTGCGCTACACCAAGAACACATCCGCACATTGGCACGCGGTGTCTCCATACACCCTCAGTCCAGGTGGCCTCCACCTCCATTAAAAACCCAAAAACTGCAGCCCAAGTGATCATACCTCCAGAATACCAGGAGTACAGTGAAGTATTTAGTAAGGCTAAGGCCAGTGGCCTCCCTCCTCATCACCCCTACCACACCCTCGCAACCGTAATTACCCCTTATCTGCCAAAGAGACACAGGCTATGGAGGCATACATTGAGGAAGCCCTCCAACAAGGCTACATCCACCCCTCTACATCACCAGTTTCTGCTGGATTCTTTTTTGTGGAGAAGAAGGGGGGTGAGGTGAGGCTATGGATTGACTATTGTGGGCTAAACCAAGTCACTGTCAAGTATAGCTATCCCCTGCCTCTGGTCCCAGCCACCCTGGAACAGCTTCGTGAGGCGAAAATTTTCAGTAGACCAAGTGTTTGCACAACTTAAGAAAGCTTTCACCACCGTGCCCATCCTGAAACATCCCGATTCTACCAATCACTTCATGGTAGAGGTTGATGCTTCAGAGACTGGAGTGTGGCTGTACTCTCCCAGTGGTCAGGAGAGACACCCAAGCTCCACCCAGTGGCCTTCTTTTCTAAGAAGCTGTCCCCTGCCAAGAGGAACTAAGACATCTGCAACCGGGAGCTCCTTGCGGTGAAACTCGTCCTAGAAGAATGCATCACTGGCTGGAAGGGGGTCTCCACCCATTCACCATTTACACTGACCACAAGAACCTAGAGTGTATCAAGATGGGCAAAAGTCTGAATTCCTGTCAGGCATGCTGGGCATTATTCTTTGCAAGATTTGAAATTCACTCTCTCCTACCATCTTGGATCAAAAAACACCAAAGCTGAGTCCCACTTCTGTATGTACCCAGCACCCCCTCATGAAACCACTGAAGAATGCATCCTGCCAGAATCACGCTTTGTTGGAACACTCACTTGGGACACTGAGGGTGTTCAGGGTCCCCACTCTCTGGTCGTTTTCTACAGGCTTTCTGTGCTGACAATCAGGACGCCTGGGCACAATTCCTCCCTTGGGCTGATTTCGCCCAGAACTCCCTAATGTGTACTTCAATGAACCTCACTCTGTTCCAATGCATCCTGGGGTACCAGCCACCTCGGTTCCCTTGGAATGCCAACCCCATGGACTCATCCGCTGTGGACAGCTAATTCCAGCAGAGTGAACAGGTGTGGGAACAGGCCCACCAAAATCTAAAATCAGCCCAGGTGAACAAGAAATTTGCGGATAAACAGCGTGGAGAGACACCCAGCTATGAACCAGGTGACCGGGTATGGCTGTCTATCAGAGACCTACGGGTCACGGTAGGACCCCGAAAGTGGGCACATCAATACATCAGCCACTTTACAGTCCTCCAATGAATAAACAATGTCACCTACAAACCAGAGTTACCACTCCCCAGTCGCCTAGCCCCGTCCTTTCAAATATCCCGTCCCAAACCAGTCACTCCAGGTCCCCTCGCAGGTGGCATTCCCCTCTCCACCCCCCCAGCACCCCCGTACATTGAAGGTGAACCAGCTTACTCCGTAAAGGGGATACTAGAGGGTGTCCGAGAGGTGTAAAATAAAAAAAATAAATAATGAATAATAATGGACAAGGGCAGAAATAATTTAAATTGTTTTTAATAATAAAATGGAACAATAAAATTATATTTATATACAGAATAATAATAAATGTCAGTGACGTTAGGATACCTCTAGCTTTCTGACTGATGTGAAGAAAAAAGATTTTAATGCAGTGAATAATCCACAAAAACATTTTGTTTTTTTATGTGCTCTGTGAAATGACAAAATTTCTAATCTTAAATTAATAAAATTGTGCCCACATGTTGGGTTAATTTGTGCTATCCTTTAAAGGTAAAGTGCCTTTTGTCTTTTTGTGTATAAACCACAGAAGAGGACAACTAAAAAACAATCATGAAATTAATATTTCAGATTGATTTTTATTTTTTCACCCCCCACCTGCAACCCATCTTCTTATTCTACAGCTTCTTATTCACTATATATGCTCACTTTGTCATGTATAATGTAATGTCTTTGCACTGTCTACATAGTGCACATACACTTAATTAGACTTCCACAAAAAAGAGCAACTTCAACTTTAAATAAATAAATAGAAACAGCAGAACATAGAGAAAATATAGTAGAAAATTTTTAACATTCTAAAAATAGTAATAAAGCAGGAAAATAGCAGGAAATTAAATATTAAATATTAAATTCAATATCAAATACAACTATGTCAAATGATACAGCAAATATAAAACTAGAAAAAAGCTAAAAGACAAGGATATGATTTAACCTATTTTCTAGAATTTTCAACTGAAGATGGTTATTGTTTATTGAATAGACTTTTGTTAAGAGTAACTGAATCTTTTGAATATTGTAAATATGATGAAGATTGAAATAATATTTGTACAGATCTGAATCTAGTCTGCGTTCATCATGTCATTTACAGCATATGCAGTCAGTGAACACATTTCATAACAAGCTGAGTCTGCTGATTAAGAGGAAGTGCTGCAGCAAAGTGTAGCTGAACTGTTTTTCTGAAATTCATGGCATTTTAATGAAGCAAAGCATCTTGGTCTCTCTTCAGCGCTCGCACAAACATAATGATTGCAGTGTGTTGCAAAATCGAGTATAAGCATAACTCATTGTGAAGGCCTCTGCTTTCTGAAACACAGTTCCTCTTGTTTTGTGTTTGTGTAACAGCACACCTGCAGTGTTTGCATTATTGTTAGGTTTTTATGTCTCATTTCTTATGTAGATTACTTCGCACTGTCCCAAGGCCCATTACACACACAACAAAATAAAACCATTTGTTTTACGCAACTCCGCGTTAATCAGTTGAAGCAGGAGCTTGTTCATTTTCCGACTGGAGAAGCCGAGGAGCCTAAACGGAACAGGGGAAGGAAAAAAGTGTTGGAGGAAATTGTATATTTTATTTGTCTACAAGCTGTTGAAGCTGTTAGGAGGTGCAGTAAATTGTGTCCTGATTGTGTCAAAAAGACTTGTTGAGATGTAATGGAGTCTGAAACGTTATTAGAGACGTGAGAGCAGAAGTGCTATTACTAAACAAAGCCTGCAGGTGATCATCTGTTTCAAATGACACGCGACGCTGCGGTGTCCTAAACGAGGCACTTAGTAGCCCATACCAGAACTAACAGGAGGTTTAGTTTGGTCCTGCTTTTGGCTTTAAAGCATTGTTTTTTTTTTATTGCAATTTGATGCTAAGGTAGGTTATGGGATTGATACAGAGGCATAGGTGAGAGGTGGAGTTCAGGTTTGAACACCCCCTCCCCCCCTCCGAAATATTTTCCAGTTCCAATTGCTTATTCGGGGATGATAACATCATAATACAGTCTTCTTTTTTCCCCAACATAACAGTAGATGAGCCAATCAGCACATGAATCTGGAATGACTGATGGTCACGTAGGTGTTTTGAACTCTCCAATATTAACTGTCACCCTGGAAGCTTCTCCCCCTTCCTCCCACCTTACATCACATCTCCTCACGAATTTCCCTCTTGAAAGATGCTCCCTCGCATTCTGTCACCGGAAATGGAGGATGTTTTGAGTTCATTAATGTGAAACAGTATTTATCAGTGTGTTCGACTTAGCTAATGCTAGAGAAGATCAGTTAACTATATTTCTTAGTAATGTCAGTGAAAAATTAAATAGAAAAAAAAAGCCTGAAAAAAAAGAAGTGTAAAAGATAGCACTTCACAAATAAACCCGGTGTGGTAGATACTAGAGTGTGTGTATAGACTAATGTTTTAAACCAAACATTTAAAAACACCTGATATCCTAATCATTGTCTGTTACGTTGCTTTGCAACCAAAGCTTACTGTTAACTGACTTGATTGTGTGGTGGAAGAATTGTTAATTGCAAACATTATTAGAATTATAAATTATTAGATTTTATCATGTTGGGATTTCAATTATTGGATTTTTTCCATATTGTTTTTTCACCATTAAAAAAAATTGGCAAGTCACAAAAGTTTGTGTGTTACGTTAATTTTGTATCATATGTAAGGGGATTTTAGGCACTCAGCTACGCATCATGTATAAGAACAAGCACGTCATGTAAAGCATGCCTTCGAGTGGCTTATTGCTTTTAAATTTATTGCAGGAGCGTGAGAACGAGTAGCATCAAGGCCCATTGAAACTGGACAGTTTGGAGGAATGATTGGAAAATCATCACCAGGTCTTTTTCGATGATGTGTAGATGTGTTGTGATGCTTTTCTGTACAACACGGTCATAAAGATTGGTTATTTGAGTTAGCATAGCGTTCCTGTTAGCTTGAACCAGTCTGGACGTTCTCCTGTGACCTTTCTCATGTACAAGGAGTTTCTGCTTGCAGAACTGCCGCTCAGTGGATGATTGTTTTCCCCGCACCATTCTGTATAAACTCTAGAGACTGTTTGTGAAAATCCAAGGAGTTTTGAAAATACTCAAAATAGTCAGTCACTGAGATTTCCTCATTCTGATATTTGATGTGAACAAGACCTGAAGCTCTTGACTTGTAACTACACACGCCATGAGTGTGTAAGATGTAAGAAATTACAAATGTTGGTGAATGAGAAAAGAAAAAAAAAAAAATGTGCGGGTGACCACCAGCCTACTGAACCTACTGGTTCACCCCTGAAGTAATATTAGCCTATTCATGCCTCTCTTGTTTCCTTTCCAAAATAGTCTGCCAAGCGTTAGTGTCGATTACGTGTCAGTCATTGCTCAGCTCGAGACCCAACATCACAATGACGAGGAGAGAGCAAGAGAAAAAAGGCTGTCGATTTTCACCCAAAAAAAAAAAAAAGCTATTAGTGCAGAGCAAACAAATAGCGAATTGGAGATGTTTTATCTCCACAATGTGTCTTCGATGTGATAAGATATCGGAGCAGTGAAACAGGGTGTTGTCTTATTTAAACATTTCCCCACTGCTGCGCACCGTATGATTGAATCGACAGAGAGCTGAAATAGAAGCTGCAAATTGATTTTTTTTGTTCTTATTTTTTGGTGAGAATGTTCTAATTTTCTTTTCTCTTTGCCCTTTGCTCTCTTTCCTTAATCTTTGCTCTCTGTGGCATTTCATTTGTACACATTTTAATTCCAGGTTAATGTTTTGCACTGCAGCTTTTCTGCTGTTTCCTCCTCCTTAAAGCGTTCACATCCCTGTGTCACACCCGTAACACACTCACACTCTTCACTGTGGGGAGGCCAAGCGAAAAAGCTGCCGTCTAAAGGAGCTGATATGCAGTTTTTCAGCAGTTTTATGTTGCGGACAGTACAGTGGAAAAAAAAAATAGAGAATATGTGGTCAGTCACATTTAAGAGAACATTAATGTCATTAATGTAGTTTAAAAAAAATATATTTTTCTCATTGAAACATGATTTAATTGCTTATACTAAATTTAACTTAAAAAAAGTTCCTAATTACTAGTTAGAATTATGTAGAGTGAGTGTGATCATGTAGTATTAACATAAAGCAATTACAGGAACAAATAACTATTAAAAGTATTAAATTCACTTATGTGGCATGAAAGTGCAGCGAGAAACGCCGCCGTCTCACCATGCCAGAGATCAGAGTTTGATCGAGAGTGCAGGGTGTGATTTTATTCAGCGCTTTGAAAATACCTGATCAAATCATGTTGGATGTATGAAAATAAATTGTGTTAATGTAACTCAGTTCATTCGTGTGGAACTGATGTACGCAGTCGAATTAAATAAATTCTGTGAGCTTTTTTCGGCGTAGGGCTGGGTGATATGACGATATAATATTAGTATCAAGATAAGTCATGTTTTCATGCTTTTCTGAGATATTGCGATATATTTTTATCATTTTTAAATAATTTTTTAATGTTTTTTAATTAAATTACAAACATATAGAGTTCAAATTTGGTGCTTAATCTTTTATTTATTTATTTATTTATTTATTTAATTAGCTACAGATTTTTAATTATTTTCTCAATTTCTATTTTTTTATTTATAAATATTAATATTTTTGAAATAAATATTAAAAGGTTAAAAAAAATGTATGTTTCATATATATTAAATAAAGTAGAATAGAACAAAAAATATATGACACACTACTGTTTTGCTGGCAGTTTGTGAGCAAAACTATACACTAAATTGTGATCGTATCATAGAAACGCCTTTGACAATGGTGATATATTTTTGTCATATCGCTCACCCCCAGCGGTCATTCTGAAGCTGAAACACTTCTTTGACATTTAACACTTTCACATGAATTTCATCAGGGGGACTTTTTATGGGTTTGAATGCTTTCTAAATGTTTTAAACAGTGCTAATTTAGTGATAATGTGTTAATTTAGTGATTACGGTCTTGTGCGCCAATACAAAACAAGAAAGCAGGATTGTGGTATTTTTGATCTGCAAAAAAAAAAAAAAAAAAAAAATCGAGGATAATAATAATGCTTATTATTAAGCAGCGCTCATACTGAAACTTTGCCTTGCTGTTTTCCAAAAAAGACAGAAGACTAATTTTGAAAATAAATCCTCATCTCGTCCACTTACATATGCTCAGGTTTTTGTGCTAAAATTCAGTTTTTTTCTCTCAATATTCACACATCGACTTGAAAACTTTTCCACATCTTAATACCGAAGTGAAGCCGGTCACTTTGTTATAGCTTCAGGCTCCACCTGTGAAAATAACATCCTGTAGGGCAGATTGGAGTGACCCGCCTGTTCCTGTGAGTGTAACTGACAGACACAGGTCAAAGGTCAATGCCCACCAGACTGCCAGCTACAGCTTTCTGTCTTATCCTGATGGGAAATTGCGTGTCTGAAGTTTTCCTGCTTGTGGTGAAGGAAGCGTTTTTACAAGTGTTTGTTCCTGAACAAGGGTGTGGAGGGTGTGACAAATATATCATGATATTATGTACTATATATATATATATATATATATAAACAGTAGTGTTTATTTATATAAAAAAGAAAAACTCAAATTCAGGGGTACTTTTGAGATGAAAAGAAAATGCCAACATTTCAGAAATCAGTGGATAATTTTAACGTCTAAAGAGCAGTCAGTCTGTAATTTGTCAGAGTTCATCAGGTTTATTTGTAGAGGACATTTAAAACCAACAAAGGTAAAGAGTTAACAAAACAAATTGATATTGAAAAGAAGAGTCCTAGAATTGGTATAAAAAAGAGAGATAAAATACAAAATTACAAAAGGTAAAATATTTTTAAAAGGTATAATCATTTTTAAAACAAAGCCAACCAGAAGTAAGTGATTACATGTTAGAATTTTGTAATTAATCTTTAAAATAGTAAAAATTTAAAAATGTCTAAATGTTTCCAGATTTGTTTTCTGCTTTTCAGTGTTACATATTTTTTTAAAAATTGTATCATTTAAAATATTTTTGTACTTAATCTTTAAAAGAGTAAACATTTTTTTTCTTTTCTTCAGTGTTAGATATTTAAAAAAATGTTTTTGAATACATAAAATAAAAATATTTATGTTCACATTAAATAAAGTATCATCATACATTTTTTTAAAAATGCAACACTACTGTATTGTGGCAGTTTGTGAGCAAACCTATATATCATGCCACATATCATGTATTGTAGAAATGACTGTAGAAATTTGTGATGTATATATTTTTGCCATATCATCCCACCCCTGTTATATGATAATGCCTAGGCTTAGTTCTGAAAGAGATACCACACAAGGAATTTAACACTTTCCTGAAGTGTCTTTAAGGAGTTGGAGTGAAACTTCCATCTTGTCATCTTTTGTTCTTTTTAAAGTGGAAAGCTAACTCGATTGTCGGATCTGCTTTAGCGCCTGAGAAATGGTTTTTAGCTCTCCATCATGGAGGATGTTGTTTGAGAGCTGCAGCCCACTGCAGTCAGAAGCTGTGGTGTGCTGGGGGTCCGTGTGGAGTTTCGCTTTCAGCACGCAGCCCACACTCAGCCCTCTCTCGCACTCAACTTCACCTGTGCGGGGCATCAGATATTCACTGCAGCGTTCAGCACACAGAGCCACAGGATAAAAATAGAATTTATAATGGTGATGCAGAGAGATGCAGAGAGCAGGAGGTCATATACACTCACTTATACACAAAGCTTTCTTAACACTGCTCATATCTGTATCAGAGCATCTTATGTAAGTGTAGATACATGCAGTACTTCAGGATACTTTGTGTGTGTGTGAGTGTGTGTGTGTGTGTGTGTGTTTCCTACTATGCTAATACAACACCAACAGTGCCATTGCATGCGTAAATAAGTATGAGTGAAAAGCAGGGAATAAATTTGCAGAACTTTGTTTCTAAGTTTTAATACTGAGAAAATCCAGCCACATGGAGCTCATCAGGATGCATGTAGTAGGAAATTTGCTTTCTTTTTAATGCCTGGGCCACACTACAGGATTTATATTATCATAATCCTGTTGTAAATGTCAGACTCCACATATAATGTCAGATTTCATGGATTGCGTTTGGTCCTGGATCGTGAGGATTTGCCTGGGTTACAAAACATCAGAGTCACTAGAAATGGATAAAAAATATGACGTCATTATACTGTATAATTAACAAAAAGTTGTAGGCGTTATAGGAAAATAATCAACTTCAGGGTGGTAACAGTAATTCTGCTTCATCGCACCACCCTATGGTTGATTATTTTCCTGTAACAGCGTGACAAGTGTTTTGTTCCTTATACACGTCATGCATGATGGCAAGATAGCCTTTTCACACATGACTACAGGATGTTGAGTCGTTGATATTGATAAGATAATTGTGTAATTATCTCTGATCACCGGGAGAAACGCATCAAAATCGAAAACAACCCGATTTTCTCTATTGTGCTCCAGGCATAAGGGGATGAATACAGCCAAATGGAAAACACTCATGTGTGAATAAAATACCGTTTCACTGCAGCATCTAGTACATTTAATGTCATAGGCCGAGAATGACGCCGAGGTTTTCAGTATTTACTCAAGGCTAATCTAGTGCTTTGTAAATGCACATAAGTGCACTATGTATAGAAACCAGCCACAGAAGTCATAACATGGCTGTTACATTCACTAATGCACACAGAGTGAAAAAGAAGACTGATAAAAGCTTCAGATACGGATGCACTGGAGACTGAACATGTGCCATTTTCAATGTGCCCCAGTGTTCCTGCGATCTTTTATAGAGACACAGTGTACAGCGTGTGGAACAAAAACTGCACAAGAAAGCAAAGAGCTGTGAAAACCGAGCAGGTCAGCTGAGGATTGTCAGTCTCTCTCTCTCTCTCTCTCTCTCTCTCTCTCAGCTGGGTGCATTGGTGAGAGTGGATATGATTTTTGGTTTTTCCTTTACTCTGAAACTTCTGAAATAATATCTGGACTTTTTCCCCCTTATTAGCCATTCAAAACCTATAGTTCACAAGTTTGTTGAAAAAAAGAGAGAAATTCACCGATTGTGGTGTGATTTGCAAAGGCCAGTATGGCGTCTCTTCCTGCGAAGTGAATGCCATCCCTATCCCTCCGTAATGGGTGCAGGTGTAAGTGAAGTGAAGTGACTTGTGGCCAAGTATGGTGACCCATACTCAGAATTTGTGCTCTGCATTTAACCCATCCAAGTGCGCGCGCACGCACACACACACACACACACACACCCGGAGCAGTGGGCAGCCTTTTTTGCTGCGGCGTCCGGGGAGCTGTTTGGGGGTTCGGTGCCTTGCGCAAGGGTCTCACCTCAGTCATGGTATTGAGGGTGGGAGAGAGCACTTGTCATTCACTCCCCCCACCTACAATCCCTGCCGGACCCGAGACTCAAACCCACGACCTTCAGGTTCACCTTCGGGTTGCAAGTCCGACTCTCTTTCCATTAGGCCATGACTGCCCCCTGTGGACCGGAGGCTGGCGTGACCGTGGAAGACCTGCTCTTAGCAGTAGGAGAGAAGGTCGGCTGTGGTAATATTGTTTCAGCCTCATGTATGAGCATTACAAGCTTTTGGTTTTGGTAATAGGTTTACCTCCATGATAAAAAATGCTTTATACTGAAGCAGCTTGCATGGTAAAAAAAAGTGCAGAGGGATATAAGGCAAGGTTGTCCAATCTCAGGCCAACCCTATGGCATAGCCATTGACCCGCTACTATGCCGATTGAGGAGGGTGTTAACCTAGCTCTCTGACTTCACAACATGTTACAGTGATAATTAGATCTGAAAGAGATATCCAGGTGCTACAGGAGAATTTAGAGGTTTTAGGCAAAGCTTCATTTGCTAAAATTGATTGTGGAAAGAGCGATGCTCTCTGGTGTGGTCCAGATGGTGCAGGATGCCTATTGCCTGGCGGATTGCAGTGTTGGGGATGATTTCAAATACCTAGGGGTGTTTTTAGGGACAGAAAAGTACATAAGACAAAATTGGGAGGTCCTAGTGGAGAAGGTGTGTGCTCGGTTGTCTCATTGGCAGTGGTTGCTACCCCAATTATCCTACAGGGGCAGGGTCTTTACATGTAACAACCTGGATGCCTCATCCCTGTGGCACAAAATGATGATAACCTCCAGAAGATTTAGTAAAGAATACTCAGCAGCGTCTAGTTGATGTTTTTTGTTCTGGCCAGCACTGGTAAAGGGCACTAGTATTATACTTACCCATGCAGGAAGGGGGTCAAGGCCTGGTAGATATTAAATCTAAAATCGAAGACTTCAGACTTCAGACGGCTCAGAGATTTCTCTATGGAGAGAATGTGCGCTGGGATTGTCTGGGATTGCTTGTGCCCTTTAAAGGAGAGCGGGGAAAAATGGAATTAGATCGACATCTTTTTCTAATGGACATTAAGGATCTGGATCTGACAGGAGTAATACATTTCTGCAGGCCTGTAGTGAATGCATGGACAGCACTCAAGTTCTCTTGGGAACCAAGTGGTGTGCAGGGTCTGTGATTTCAGGAAGAGTCCTTGTTATGCCACCCTACACTGAACATAGATATCTTGAAATCAGCATACCTGAGGAAGACACTGCGGGATGCGGGTATCACTAAGGCTGGACGTGTAATGAGCGCAGACGGATGGATACCTGCAGAAAACCTGTCTGAGGTCAGTTTGTCTAGCACTCTTAACAGAAATTTCATCCTTTTTCCCACCAGACCTCAAAAACACCTCAGCTGGGACCATTTAATGATACCCATAAGAAAGAACTCTATACTTTTTGTGAGAAGGTGCTATATCAGCAATCAGTTGGAAGTATTAAAGAGTCAGAATGGCAGGAGGTGTTTGGACAAGGTGTTTCCCCTGAAGGTAGCTGGAGGACCTTGTACAAACCTATTGAAAAAAGGACTGGTGATCTATAATACTGTAGCTACAAACAGACACAGAGCACACCTTGATCCACAGGTAGGAGTGGGACGTCCTTTCAGCGATGAGCAGGAAACTCTCTTTCACTTGTTCTTTAACTGTGCAGAATTAGTGCCACTGTTTGAAAAATTGCAGGAGTGGGACAGGATTTCGGGAGAGATGTTCACGCCACCGTTTTTCATATACGGACCTAAATACAGAAGAGTAGGAAGGATGTTCATGTACTACTGAATTTATTATTTGGAGAGGCAAAACTGGCAATATGGCTGTCAAGAAAGGGGAAACAGCCAACTGAAGTTGTTCCAGTTTACAAAGGATTAATAAAAATGCGTGTGAAAGTAGAATATGCTTATTATCAGCTGGTTGGGGACATAGAATCTTTTAAATGTAAGTGGGGAATAAAGGGGTGCATTTGTGACCTTGATTATGATGGCCTTCTGCAGTTAAAAGTTTGAGATCTAAATGGAAACGGTTTGTTTTCCAAAGGTTTTTTGTTTATTTTTCTTTTTGTTCTAGTTTTTTGTTGTTTTTGTTTTAGTATTTGTTTTGTTTGATTTGGTTTGTCTCCTTATTTAACTTATTCTTTGCACATTTTATTTAAGTACTATTTTTAATCTTTGTTAATAAAGAGACCTTACAATTCAAGTCTTTCTCTCTCTCTCTCTCCATTCTTTGTCTCTCTCTGTCTCTCTCTCTGTTCTTCTCTTTCTGTCTCTGTCTCTTTTTCTCCTTCCCTCTCTCTCTCTCTGTCACGCTCTCTATTGCTCTCTCTTTCTCTCTGTCTCGTTTTCTCCTTCTCTGTCTCCCTGCCTGGCTTTCCCACTGTCACTCTATTTCTCTGTCTCTCTTTCTGTCTTTCTCTCTCTGTTTCTTTCTCTCTATCTCTCCTTCTCTCTCTGTCTCTTTTCCTCCTTCCCTGTCTCTTTATCTCTCTGTCTCTCTCTCTTTCCCTCTGTCTCTCTCTCGCTCTCTCTCTCCCTCTGTTCTTTTCTCTCTGTCTCTCTCTCGCTCTCTCTCTCCCTCTGTTCTTTTCTCTCTGTCTCTCTCTCCCTCTCTCTCTCTCTGGCCCACGGCAGTAGTGAACTCTACACACACACAGGTTACATCTGCAGTGTGATGATAAGCCTCGAGCTCTTGCTTCTCAGTTTCAGCACAGCAATTTGTTTTGAGTCTGTTATTCATAACCAAGTGCTATCAAAAACGTTCTGATTGAGGTGCTTTGGCCTGCACGATCGCCGTAAACTCAGGAATACAACAAGACAGGATGCGCTGCTGTAGAAAAAAATGATCAACGACAGGGTCGTGTGATGAAGCAGAGTTGAGTTTTTCTATAAGAGCACATCCTGCAGTGTTTTATTCTTCTTCTAACACAGAAGAACCTCCCAACTATTACAATTAGATTTATTACAGAATGACATGATGTACTTTTTATCCATTTGTTGTTACATTTATTGTTGTGGAATATCCACAAAACAACTTCCTGTTATTACTTATGTTATAACTCCTATAAACAGTCATTCCATCGCCAGTCTTTATTTTTTTCCTCTATCGTGATGTCAGGATAAAAACCCGTAGCTTGTTATGTTATTGAGAAGAAAACTCAAAGTTACAGCTGTTAATAAGAGCTGACACTGGAGACTCCTTCCATAAACATTAAACAAAAAAAATCTCCTTACAGATAACAGATATCAACGAATATACACCTTTTTTTGTTAAATAACCACACAGTTTGTATTCTGTTTATTCTTAGACGTCGATTATCCATCATCCATCATACAAGTATAATAAATAATGATAACGTTAGATCAAGCATATTAATATAAACCTGTGTTTGGAGCTGCGCTACTCTCAGAGCTGCTGTTATAGAAAATTAATCAACACCTTCTGACCAATCAGAATCCAGATTTCAGTAGTAATGTATTTTAAGTGGTGATTCTAAATATTTTTTTACAATGATCATGATCAAAGGCACACTTGTTGGGTGTAAACTTGAAAAATCTGTAAAATTTGTAAAATGGCTGTTTGTATTTCACACCACCGCCTGAGCATCGCAACCAAACAAGCCTTCGTTAGAATTTCACTCGATTATATTTTTGTATTTGTGACACGAAAGGCCATCTTTCAGCATGTGAAGTTCTAAGAGCATAGCCCCATGTGACCTGCTTCAGCTTCTGCCTGTTTTATTTATTCAGAAATGTTTTTTCTTCTCCATCATGGAGGATGTTACTGAGAGCTGCAGCCCATGATCTTTTGTTTTTTCTTTTGTTCCTTAAGAGGGGTGAGCAAAATGACAAAAATATATGTATACAACCCCTGGCAAAAATTATGGAATCACCACACTTAGAGGATGTTCACCCAGCTTTTTTACTTTATAGCAAACAAATAAATCAGATATGACACAAAAAAGGTTTTGTTCAATAGCTTAACATTCTGGCTTTGTGAAACATACATAAAAAAAATTTACTGACATTTTTTTTATTAATGGCATGTCTTTTTCCAAATCAGGTAGAGGAAAAAAGAATGGAATCACTCAATGTTGAGGAAAAAATTATGGAATCATCAACAAAAAAACACAATTAGTACTTTGTTGCTCCTCCTCTGGCTTTTATTCTTTGACACATAGACTTCACTAATGAAAAACAATATTCTCCATCAATCTGGTTCCAACTTTCTCGAATAGCAGTTGACAGATCAGCTTTGCAGGATGGAGTCTTATCATAGACCAGTTTTTTTAATTTCCACCATAAATTTTCAATTGGATTGAGTTGATATGCCTTTCCTGAAGAAAAGCTTTAACACTCTTTGCTCTGTGGCAAGATGCATTGTCATCCTGAAAAATTATTTCATCACCACCAAACTTATTTTCTATGGATGGAATGAGAAAATGTCCAAAATTTCACTGTACACCTGTGCATTGACTGCTGAGGTAATGACTGCCATCTCCCCTGGTCCTTTACTTGACATGCAACCCCATATCATAAAGGAGTTGGGAAATTTGATTGTTTTCTTCAGGCAGTCATCTTCATATGTTTCGTTAGAAC
>CM040464.1:6400928-6435539 GCA_022758105.1 Pangasianodon gigas | reverse complement strand
AGCCAAGTCCAACAGCCCATTAAGGTGTGTAAGCACTCCCTTTTAACTGTTGACTAATTAGCATTTTTAGACTTGTCCCGGTATTTGTTTTAGAAATGGAAATTAAAAATTGATTCCATAATTTTTTCCTCAACATTGAGTGATTCCATAATTTTTTCCTCTACTTGATTTGGAAAAAGACATGCCATTAATAAAAAAATTTTTATGTATATTTAACAAAGCCAGAATGTTAAGCTATTGAACAAAACCTTTTTTGTGTCATATCAGTGATTTGTTTGTTTGCTATAAAGTAAAAAAGCTGGGTGAACATCCTCTAAGTGTGGTGATTCCATAATTTTTGCCAGGGGTTGTATATATACTTAACACATTTATACATTTATACTTAATACATATATATCACAATATATGGTTTACTAACAAACTGTACGTGCTACATAGTTGCATGCATAAGTTTGGGCACCCCGGCCAAATGACACATTTTATTAATTTTTGAGGTGAAAAGAAGGAAACACAATGACTGCACAAACTATTTTCATAAAATCTTCCAATGTTATTGCACAATTACAATTGTGGTATGTGCAAAAGTTTGAAAAAACCTACTAGTTGTAAAGTCTCAGAACTTAATTAACTCCTTAGGCTTAAAATGACTCATCAGGACCTGTTACTCAGGTCAAGAATTGTCATTAGGAATAACAATTCCAGAGTGTAATAAATAAACCTTGTGCTAACACTCAACAACTATGACCTCCTCTAAATAACTGACTGAGGATCTGAAAACGAAGTTAATCGATGCCTACAAAGCAGAGGAAGACTATCAAAAGATATCAACGTACTTCCAACTCATGATTTCCACTGTCCGAAACATCATTAAGAAATGGCAGTTAAGGGGAAGGCAAGATCTGGTATGCTGCTCAGAAAGGCAAAATAAATATGACACTAAGGTCCTGTAGGAAGGTGTAGCTGACACAGGAGTGGTCTACACTGCAGCATTGCTTGCACAAACATGATCTGCAGGGAAGAGTCATCAGAAGGAAACTTTACTTGTGACCTCAACTCAAAAGTGAATGTCTGAAGTATGGAAAACAATATCTAGATAAACCAGAGGCATTTTGGAAATAATTTCTGTGGACTGATGAAGTGAAAATGGAACCCTCCACAATCATCAAAGGTATGGAGATTGGAGATTTGGAGATTTTATGAAAAGAACACCGTTCCAGCTGTTAACAGATCCGTGGTGGATCTGTTATGCTTTGGGGTTGTGTGGCAGCCAGTGGCACAGGAAACATTGCACAGGTAGATCGAAGAATGAATTCCTGTAAATATGAGCAAATTCTGGAAGCAAATGTGACACAGTCAGTCAAGAAACTTTTACAACAGGACAGTGATCCAAAACACACCTCAAAATCCATGATGAACTACTTCAAGAAATGCATGCTGAAGCATTTATAATGGCCCTCACAATGGTGTTCAATGACCTCAACATAATCGACAATGTGTAGGTAGATCTTAAAGATACCATGCATGCAAGATGGCCCAAGAATATCTCAGAACTAGAACTTGCGCTATGTTTTTTAAAGCGGCCTGCGAAGCGAACTCAGTTGCCAGATCTGCTTTATTGATTGAGAAATTTTTAGTAGGACGTAGATTGAGAGCTGCAGCCCACTGCGGTCAAAAGTGGTTCTGTGCCGGGGGTCTGTGTGGAGTTTCGCTTTCATCACGCAGCCCACACTCGGCCCTCTCTCTGACTTCACCTGTGCGGGGCATCAGATATTCACTGCAGCGTTCAACACACAGAGCCACAGGATAAAAATAGACTTTATTATGGTGATGCAGAGAGATGCAGAGAGCAGGAGGTCATATACACTCACTTATACACAAAGCTTTCTTAACACTGCTCGTATCTGTATCAGAGCATCTTATGTAAGTGTAGATACATGCAGTACTTCAGGATACTTTGTGTGTGTAATAAGATTCAATAATTCACAGTGCCATTGTGTGTAAATGAGTATGACTGAAGGGCAGGGAATAAATTTGCAGAACCTTTCTAAGTTTTAATACTGACATTTCCCAAAACGCAGATTCGTAATCACTGTGCTTTCATATTAGTGATTTGCTGCACATTCACACACTCATATTTGACATTCATATAGCATTGTGAAGGTTTTTCGACACATCTCACTGCGTTTAATCAGCGCTGTAGTCGAAACGTAATTACACAGACGTGTGGTAAGCTTTCGTTTCAGCTCTACTATTCCAAGAGTCTGTTTGAGAGCTGAAGTTGTTCAGCAAATGCAGATTCCTCCTTTAAATATTGTTTCATGTTCTTACTTTATACCATTTATGCAAACACGCAAATGAGCTTCTTCATGTGTCTTTAATGGAGACCTGATGTAGAGATGTGCAAGAAAGCAGCGCTCTGTGAAACCATCGCAACTAGACCGAGACGTCACCTCTTTCTCTCTCTCTCTCTCTCTCTCTCTCTCTCTCTGTCTATCTTGATCAGTTTCTGTCTCTGTCTCTCTTTTAATCTCTGTGTCTCTCTGTCTCTGTGTGTGCCTGTCTCTCTTTTTGTGTGTTTCTCTCTTGGACTCTCTTTTTATATTTCTCTGTCTTTTTGTGACTCTGTCTCTCCTGGTCCCTCTTTTTGTCTGTGTCTCTCTATCTCTCTTTCTGTCTCTTTTTCTCACTTTGTCTCTTTATGTCTTGCTTTTTGTATTTGTCTGCCTCTCGCTATCTCTCTTTTTATGTCTCTTTCTTGTTTTCTGTCTCTCTGTCTTTTTCTGTTTCTTTGGTCTCTCGCTCTCTCTTTCTCTGTGTGTCTCTTCTTCTGGTTCTCTTTTTTGTGTCTCTGTTTCTCTCTCTATCTCTCTGTTTATACCTTTCTCTGTCTCTTTCTTTCTTTGTGTCTGTCTTCCTGTCAGTGTGTCTGTCTCTCTGTGTCTCTCTCTGTGTACAGTAGGCTCTCAGCTGGTTTGATTGAGGTGCTGTGCTGTAGGTGTGTGTATGACACGGAGAAGGCAGTGTGATGGACGTTAGCGTATCACCACAGCTCGGTGGTTGAAACGTCTCCTTACTTCTCCCGAGGCCAGCAGATTTTTGTAATTGCTTGCCTGCGGATTCACGACGAGAGCTTGTCCTGCCAGTTCTCTTCTCCTCTCCATCGGTCACGTTTACACAAGATTTCTTTATTTGTGTTTCCTTAAGGGCTTTTGCTCCAAATCCCATCTTACTCAACCTGCAGTCTTAAACGTTCATCCAGTGATTCTTCCAGATCAGTGCTGAGACTCATGCACAAAGAGCTGAGTGAGCATCAAACAGGACTGCAACACGTTTATTTTTTAAAAAAATTTATCATCTAGTGATTTTTTTTCTCTTCCAGTGACTATAATGAATAGAATTTACAAATAAGGAATTGACAAAATAAAGTAATAACATAAGAAACGTATAAGAAAGTATTCAAATGAATCCTGGTTATGTCTCTCTCTTTATCTTAAAAAAAATTATAAAGCTTGTAGTAACATGTCAGTAGGTGGATGGGTGATTTTTAAACTGCGCCTAGGGCAGAACGTGTGTGTGCATGATGCTTTGAGATGCATTGGCGTCACATCCAGGGTGTATTCCTGCCTCACGCCAAGTGGTCCTGAGATAGACTCCGGATCCAATGAGCAGGAAAAAACACTTACTGAAGACAAATGAATGAAACTCTTATCAGTGTTTGATCAATGACAAAAACAAAACCCTGTGCGTGCGTATTGGTTCTCAACATAGTCTTCGATTAGCATAAACACAGTGTCTGTGCTGTCCTCAGATAAGTAAGCACTAATGACCAGTAGTGGAGTGTCATGATACAGGAGAAAATAGGAGCTGAGTCGAGGTTTTGGGTTGTTTTCTGATACTTCATCATTTAATACTGAAGTTTTGGTGGTTAACTGAGTCATAACTAAAGCAAATAAAAAAAAAAAAGGCAAACTCATTATTAGCTAACTTTCTACAGGTGAACATTAATGCCTTAAAGTGTCAGCATTGTCAGGCTTTAACTCTGCTGATCTCATTCCTCCAAAGTTCTGTCTCTACAGAAAATTAAAATCCATATTTTTCTTTTGTTATCGGGGAATGCGACAGTGAAGGCGACAGCACAGCCTGAGCGTAAGCCATTATTTATATGGTAAACAGTCAGGAGCATTGATTTAGAACTGCGATTAAATTGTGACTGGATTTCGGCAACATCAGGAATGAATACACACCTCTCAGAAGACAGTGTTTGCAAAAGTGGTTATACTGTTCTGTTTTTTTTTCCCCCATCATATGACAGAAGAGGGTGAAGGGTAATATGTTTTCTCTGAGACACTTACAAGCCAGCCAGCTACATGTTTTTGAACTGCTGCTCATGCTGTGTCACAGAGCGGCGTAACACAGTCAGGAGAAAAGCGCTACCTGCCCTCTTCCGCATACAGGAGCTCACAGACGCACACGATTGGCTGGTGTCACTTTGATTGACAGCGGAGAGAGAGAATGCCATCCAGTTTCAACGTCAGCACTGTTTAGATAGATCATTCGCTTTTTTGTTGCTCTACTCAGGAGCCAATACAGTTCTATTCATTTCTATGTGACAATTCCACACTCGAATCAGCTCACTCTCTGTACGAGTCATATACTGCAGAGCAAGATCGAAAAAAGGCTCGCTGCAGTGACAGGAGGCCATTTTATCATAATCTGGCAAGCTCTTATCCACTCATAAATATTTCAGTGGAGTGATGAGTATTTGTGTGAATCATGTGCGGTAACACCTGAAGCAGCTGAGCTGCAGTAAAACCCCACTGCTTCTGTTTGTTCACAGCATGATGGCATTTCAGTGTTTTCATGCTGATCAGAACAAGCAGCTTCAAGGGCAGGCATGTGCCCGTAATCTCTCGTTTGATACATAAGGAATAAAACACTTTGGGGTGTCACTAATGTCACTAATGAAAAAACAATACCGTTTGTGTATTACATTTCAAAGCCATCAATGATATTGCTAACTAGCCGAGCCGAAGTCAATGTCGTATACCTGCATTGCATTCTGGGACTTTTGAGTCCAGATGTTTGCCCCAACGTCTCTGCTACTTCTATACTGGATTTCTTGTTAATATGATGTTAAATATGACATTGCTGGAAAATGTTGAGTGACAAAACAAGCTGTTGCTCTGTTGTTTTGCGTAACAATATTGTAATTGTAATATTGTAATGTAATATGTTTTTGATTCATCACTCATCACTAAAGGCGACAGGTTTCATCTCCATAAAAGTTCTCCTGAGTCTCGAACATCCAACGCTACTGTGATGTTCCTTGTAGTGTTCCCGTGAGCCAGTGCAGGAACACTGCAGCTTATTAGATGGCTATGATTTTACATAACAGTTAAAATAAAGATAAGAGTTTTATTTTACTGGTTTATTTTAGCGATGGAGGAAAATTCAAGAAGGTTTGAAAGTGACCTGAAGGATTGAGGTGATTTATTGTGACATCGAGGTGAACCAGCTATAAGTGACACAAGATATCTTTAAAGCTCTCTTCTCAGCTAAGAGAGCACAGCACTTTGAACTTTACGTAGCAGCTTCTCTTCAAGATCAACCTCGCTCAAGCTTGTGTGTGATGCTCTTCATTTCGAAGTGATTTTTTTCTCAGTGAGAAACTCATTTCATCAATATGACGGCGACGAGATTTGAGTGACCTGTAGCAGATTCCCAGCAGCTCGTTGTGCTGGAGGCAGTAATGGTCTCGGCTTGTGCATTATTTATGAACGCCGGCGGTGGCTGAAATAACCGTGCCGTGATGAGAGGCCTCGTTCCCGGTCATGGAGCTCACATTCTTTTGGGCGATCTGATATATGAGCCAGTGGTTCGGTGGATGAAACAGAGCCTGAGCTCTTTGCATAGTTTATCAGTGAAGTTTGAAAGAGAGATGAATTTATCAGAATCTACTCAGATCATTATTTCATGCAATTTTTGGTCAGGTTTGGTAGCTTAGATTCTTTAAAGGACGTAAGGGCTGGGCAATATTTCTGTGTAATATCAGTATTGTGATGCAATTCTTTATACTACAACACTGTTGAATTCTCAATTCAGAAGGTGTTGATTCATTTTGTATAGCAGGAGCTCTGACAGTAGTGCAGCTAGTTCTAATATGTTATGGTTACCATAGTAACAGCTCATTCACAGTGATTTGTACACAGGATGCGCCACATGATGTAAAATAACAGATAAAAGATATTTTGTTATTTAACAAAGAACAGTGTATAACTGTTGATGTGGTGAAGTTTTCTGTAAGGAGATATTTATTTAGCATTTATGGAAGGAGTCTACAGTGTCAGCGCTTTGTAACAGTCAGTAAATCTTCTGCCACAGGACACCTTCAGGACAGAGGACTTTATGCTTTGCAGTTTTCTCAGTAACATGAGAAGCTGGTGTTATTAAGAGAGGAAAAAAAGAAGCCAGTGAGGGGACGACTATTTATAGCTGCTATAACGTAAGTGAAAAGAGTTTGACGTACGTTGCACAACGTTAAATGTAATTACAAATTAATAAAAAGTAATTGTAATTGTTGGCAAATCGCTGTGGTGTAAGAGGAATAAAACAGTGCAAGATGCTCTGTTAATGGAAAATAATCAACTTCAGGCTGGAAACAGGAACTCCATTTTGAGTGTGTCTAGTTTCTTCATTTAAAAAGCTTGTTTGTCATGTGTAGTTCCTATTAACGGACGGATCGCACCTGGCTGAAGTGTGTAGTGCTGCAAGAAGCGTTTTTTTTGCAATTGATGTCACCGAGCACTTTTCTGAAAATTTGAACTTTTTTCAACTTGCTTTTTGATAGGACTACTTGTAAAATGTGAGCCGACGAACAAAAAATGCAAGCGTTTTTGCACGCCATTTTGCTAGCATTTCAAAGAAGTGTCACTGTTTTGCTGCCATTTTATTAGCATTTTAAAGACATGTCACTGTTTTGCTGCCATTTCGCTAACATTTTTAAAAAGTGAGGCTGATTGCTGCCATTTTGTTTGGCATTTTAAGAAACTGTTTTGTTGCCATTTCGTTATTATTTTTAAAAAGCGTCTCTGTTTTGCTGCCATTTTGTTGACTTTTTAAAGAAGGGTCATTGATTTGCTGCCATTTTGTTAACACTAAAAAAGTGTCACTGTTTTGCTGCCATTTTGTTAATGTTTGGAAAAAAAATTGCTGTTTTGCTGCCATTTTGTTGACTTTTTGAGGAAGTGTCACCGTTTTGCTTCCATTTTTACATTTTAAAAAAGCGTCTCTGTTTTGCTGCCATTTTGTTAACACTAAAAAAGTGTCACTGTTTTGCTGCCATTTTGTTAATGTTTGGGGGAAAAAATTGCTGTTTTGCTGCCATTTTGTTAATGTTTGGGGGAAAAAATTGCTGTTTTGCTGCTATTTTGTTAACACTAAAAAAGTGTCACTGTTTTGCTGCCAATTTGCTAACATTTTTAAAAAGGGATGCTGTTTTGTTGCCATTTTGTTTGTTATTTTAAGAAACTGTTACTGTTTTGCTGACATTCTGTTAACGTTTGGAAAAAAAAAAGCATTGCTGTTTTGCTGCCATTTTGTTGACTTTTTAAACAACTGTCACTGATTTGCTGCCATTGGGTTAATGTTTTAAATGTGTCACTGTTTTGCTGCCACTTTGTTAATGTCTTAAAAAAGCATCACTGAATATGTATGGTATTGCATGTCATCTATTGTGAAAATGTCTTTTGTTTATGCAAGATGATTAGACCTATGCTTTCATGTGTCAGTTATAATTTTCTCTCAGTCTAAGTAGCCTTTTCAGAAACCTCCAGTCAGAGCTGTGTTTGTCTGTTTTAATCCTTCACTATAATCTAATATCTACCTTCGCTGGTGGATATAATTGGATAGGATAGAGGTACACGCTTCTACTGCAGCAAGACTCCAAACACACATCCTCCTCTCCTATTCTTGCTCTCCTTTGCTTATATTATCCCATGATACGGTGGGAATGTGATTATTTCCCACACAAAGATTCAGCTGCTACAGCACAGACCCAGAGATCTCTTTATTCACAGGTTTTTTTTTTTCCGATAATAGGTAGGAATGAAGGTTTTAACAGCACTCGCTCCCTAACCGGCTTTGGATATTTTGATCTAATTTGAGCGAGGTGAGCAAAAGCTCCATTACCAAATGAGAAACGTAATATAAATATAAAATCCACAGGAAGAGCAGAAGCGTACGAGTTGGACGGAGATAATTATCTCCACAGTAGCTTTAGGCTGTGGTTCAGCTGAAACTCAAATTATTGTCGGATTTTTCTTTGAACAATTTGCACAAATTGAGACAGACGTCTTTTTATAAATGAATAAAAATAATGAAACGTTCTTGCGTCTTTTCAGAATAATCAACACTGAAAGTTTTCAGCTTATTCCATGAAGGCTTTTTTTCCAGCTCATTAGATTAACAGTGTTGTGTCCACTTCAGGGTGTTTAGGCTCCCTGCCATCCATTGATGCATATTGGGTTAGTTTTGCTGGCCTCGGCACACATTAAACATGATGGATGAGTGCAGGGTTGCAGGATGTAATAAATTAAACCTACAGGCACGATTAAGAGCACATCCACCCCTTCACGCTCATCAGATTAAAAAAAAATGTTATTGATCACAGTGTGTGTAGACAGAGCAGGTTTGAAGACTTAGGAGCCATACAAGACTAACAACTCATGAAAAAAAGATGTTACTGTATATATTATCATCCAATATGTTGGACTAAAAATATAATTTATAGCACGGATGTATGTTATTGTTTCTATAGTAGCAAGTTACACACGGACTTGTACGGCGGATGCTCCACATAAACGGATGAAAAAAAATGTGTATAATCATTGATATGGTGAAGTTTTCTAGAAGGAGATGTTTGTTTAACGTTTATGGAAAGAGTCTCTAGTGTCAGCGCTTTGTAACAGTGAGTTTTTTGACACAGGAAAGTCTTCTGCACAGGGGAGTTTACAGTTTCTCTGAATTTTTGGTATTTTTTACATCAAGAGAGTGAAAAAAGAGAAGCTGGTGAGGGAACAACTGGTTATAGCTGCTATAACGTAAGTGAGAACAGGAACTAACTTGTTTCGTGAACGTTCCACAACATAAATGTAACTATAAACTGATAAAAATTTGTAATTGTTGGCAAATTGTTGTTGGCAAACTTAAAGACATGCTGTTATTAGAAAATAATCAACTTCAGGGTGGTAAGAGTGACTTTGCTTCTTCATACCAACCCATTGTTAATTTTTTCCTACAACAGCATGATACAGAGTTTTATTCCTTACTTATTGGCAATGTATCATGAATTTAAAAAAATTATCATTGCTTTTAATATATGGATTATAGGGACAATTAATAATATATTTAACATAAATTATGGTGACCAGTGAGCACAGACGTTACCACATGACCTCACACACTCCTGATACACAGTAAGTCTGAAGAAGAAAAAAGGGGAGAAACAATTATTTATCAATCTTTTAGTAAAGTTGTGTGTAAATGTTAGCGTAAACCAAACCATACAAGAAGTTTCCACTGGATTTACAAAAGTTTCAGAAACGCTGATTTTCTTTATACTTGCGTGCATATGTTGATCAATGGAAAATTGCAAAGCTCATTTGCATGTAGTGACACCCACAAAACTCCATAAAAGGTCATGTGCAGAGACAGCTGAGAGCATGAAATGAATGATCATGGTAAAGGCGGAAAGGCAGAAATGGAAGTTAGTTTGATTCACTACTATGCCAATAAAAATATTTTATAATATATAACAACAACAATAATAATAATAATCCTTCATTCATACAGCACCATTTCTTTTGTCATAACTGAATGACTATTTTTATTTACCTTAATTTATGGTTTTGTGTTGGCTCGATTTCTTTATTTTTCATATTCTTTAATTAATGTCAATAATATAAAACAACTGATTTTTTACAAAATATTCTCTATGGTACACTTAGTCCCTGATCTAGTGAACTAGCATGAGGATGTGTTTTTGATAGAGACTCCAAAGCACTTCTGTAAGTCACTCTGGATAAGGGCACCTGCTAAACGCTGTAAATGTAATGCCATGCGACGGAGTCGGAGACGAATGCAAGTGCAGCTTAGATTTTTATTAGAAAATTGTCAAACAAATCCAAAACATGAAGCAAAACTCGTAATCAGGAACAGGCAAAAGGTCAGGTGATCTGCAAACAGCAACATCAGGGCTAAGTCCAAAGCATGCAAAAACCAGATAGCAAGCCAAGATCAAAACCAGAATATCAACACACAGTTCAGGTAATGCACAGGTTGAGGTTTACATTAGTTAGTCTTCTTGTGCGCAAATTTACACACCCTCAGGAGCGCAAGTAGGATACGAACGTTTTTCAGAATTCACAGGATTTCATGAATACCAAATTTCTTGTGTAAACGCTCGTACGAATGATTTACGAATAAATCCATTCGTATCCAGCTTCATAAATGAGGCCCATTGTAGGAAAGTCAGATGCTCCTAAACAGGCATTTGATATTATGTAATAAAGATTAAATTTCCAATTACTAAACAAGTTAAATATATGAAACTAAATAAATGAATGAGACAAGTGAGTCAAGTCTGTATGCTCCATCTTGCTAAAAACTCGCCAGGGACTATTATATGTAAAAGGTATGTTTAGTAACACTTACTGTAAGGCCAATCAATGAACAGGTTTTCAAATTCTCACAAAACCAGATAAACGTAGCGTGCAGTAGAGGGGTAAGCAACTCTTCTCTAATAGCTTCAGTTTTGGCTCAATCCGTGTGAGAAAGAGAATTAGTTAGCTGTGAGCCGCTGACACTCGAGTCTATTGTGAGCATAACCTTCCCGCACAGTCCGTCTGAAGTGTTTTCATTTGTTCCTTCATTTCCACAGAAAGCAGAAATGCTGCAGGAGAAATTGCATTGTTTATGAAACTAAAGAAGACTGTTCAGCTTTCAAACACAGCTCTCTAACACAAGAGTCAGGAGAAAGCAAAAAAAAAAAAAACTTCATGAAATCTGACTGATGTGGATGACATGACTGTGTCTGTGAACAAAAATAATCTATTTTGACCTCTTTGTTTTTTCAGAAATTTCAGAACTCTATTTTTTAAATATTTATTTTTATTTTTTGTGGTAGAAACTCAGAAAACTGGAGTGCTTTTATGTTTGGGGAACTCATGATTTTGTTGTTTTTTGGACTTTAATATGGTCTAGTAGTAAACTCGGGTAGTACAATTGTGTTGTAGTTTTTGCTGCTCATCAGAACTGAAGAAGTTCCTCAAATGACACAAGTGCAGTAAATTTAAATCATAAATTTATTATGTAACACACTGGCCAAGTAAAAGCTCCAGTGTGCTTCCCAGTCCCATGTTTTCACTGCCAAAATGCTTATAGGCTAGGTTAAAGAGTGGCAGCAAATGTAATATAACAGCATATGAGAAGCTAGCCAGTTAAGTGCATTAATACAGACTACGAGTAATGAATGAGTTATGATCATTATTCATCATTATTTTAACAAAGTGTCAAAGGTAGAACATCATGTTTGTGGCCTCAGCAAAAAAGCCAGTTTTGACTATAAGATGTAGTGTTCTATCTTCATATTACACATAAAAAATATTATTTGATTATAACTGGCATTTTTGTTTTCTCTCGATATGTTTAACAATGAGGCGACTCCATGTTGTGTCCTCTAAAAACCTAACGCTGCCTGAGAATACTATTCCAACAGTGAAGCATGGTGGTGGGAGCATCATGTTGAGAGTTACACTTGGCCTCTTTGTTGCTTCCTCTAGGCAGAGTCACTTGGCAGTTGTGCCATTTTCTTTCCGTTTATTATAATAATTATATGACAGCATTGTGCTGCTGTTTATTTCGCTTGGTTTTATGGAAAAGATGCAAGCTAATTAATCAAAATGAAAACAGTTCTACCACCAGCCAAGTTGTTTATTGAGGTTTATTGCACACTGTGAAGTTTAAACATAGCTACATGCCAAAATGAAAACTTTAGTTTTTTTTTTCTGGTTGTTACAACTACCAGAGGACAACTTCCACTGGACAACTATGAATAAAAAAAAAAGAGCCTGAACACAGAATCAGCTTGTCCAGGCTACTGATTTGTCCACCTCTGCTTTCACTTTATACTAGCTACTCGAAAGGACCACAAGAACTAAAAATAATCACAGCCATAATTCTTTTTTGGCAAACTGAAAACCTGTGTTAACACCATTTCCCTTCTCTGGAAGCCGTGTATATTTGTGTGTCTAAACTCCAGCCATCCGGTGTCTCCTCCTCTTCCACTATTTCTGTCTCGGATGTGTGCTAATGGAGAACAATGTCAGGAAGATGTGCGTGTGAGTGTGTACACCACTATGAATCTGCATTGTTATGTTTTTCAGTAACCAGTTTGATTTTACACACTTTTTTTTTTTTTTTTTTTACACAAAAAGCTCTTGCCAGAGCACTTTTCTAGACTGATATGGAAAAAAAGTGACTCACGACATGCACACTGTAACCATAAAAACTCTTGCACCAGTCTTAACTATTATCGGCTAACTAACTAGCCTGGCTTGCAGTAACTCTGTGGAACTCTGGCGATGAGGAGGTTGTTTGTCTTCACTGCAGCTTTAGAGGCAGAAACTCATAAGAATTTGAGCTGCTTGTGACACTTCACTGCCCAGTCCCACAGCCAAAGTTTCTCAAAAGATTATTTGTTCTTGACCAATGTTTCATTGCCAGATACAACAGAGCAGAACTCAGGTTCTGAGAAATACCCAGATATGGTGGACGTTTCAGCCTCTGACTTGTCAAAAAGACCCATAATCCCAGGTGAATTGTAACTCTGTTTTAATGCTTTTGTTTTAATTCTCCATTCTCATGTTCTTGTGGGTTTGAACATTTTGTCACATTCTTGCTGTTGAGAAACATCGATCATCTATTAAAATAAGATTCCATCACCCATCTTTTATTTAGTGCTATTCTAACTTTTCCACAAAAATAAAGCCGGTAGTTATTTATTGTCCAGTGTTTCTAACATTTATCATCACAAATTTAAAATCCACTGTAACAAGTCTCCTTGGCGCATGGCTCTTATTGTGGCGTGTTTCATTTTAATGAAATTTTGGCCTGTTCGTCAAACCATTCCCAAACAATGTGTGCGTTGTGGCAGAGCGCATTATCCTGCTGAAAGAGGCCACTGCTGTCAGGGAATACCATTGCCATGAAGGGGTGTACCTGGTCCTCAGTGATGTTTAGGTAGGTGGCACGTGTCAAATTGACTTTCACTTGAATGCCTGGATCCAGGATTTCCCAGTAGAACATTGCCCAGAGTATCACACTCCCTCCACCGGCCTGCATCCTGGTACCATCACTTCTTCCATTGCTCTAAGGTCCAGGCCCAGGTCCATTGCTTCAAAGTCCAGTCTGCGGCTAAGCAGCTGAATACACAGCAGGGTGTGGTGCACTGTGTGTTGTGACACATTCCTCCCGTAACGGTCATTAACATTTTCTGAGATTTTTTCTGAGATTTTCAGAGTCGCTGTGACCCAGTTGTCTGGCCATAATGATCCGGCCCTTGTCAAAGTCGCTCAGGTCTTCACACCTGCCCATTTCTCCCGTATCCAACACGTCGACTATGAGAACCACCTGTTTGCTTACCATCTAATATATCCCAGACCTTGACATGTGCCGCTGTTACAATATAATCAACATTATTCACTTCAGTTCAAGTCGATTCAAGTCAAGTGGCTTTAATGCCGTTTCAACCATATACAGCTAGTACAGTACACAGTGAAACCAAACAACGTTCCTCCAGGACCATGGTGCTACATAAAACAACACAGAACTACATGAGACTACACATTACTACATAAAGTGCACATGCAAACATGTGCAAACAGCAAAAGACAGTACAATAACTACTAAAACAGGAACATCTTAAAAACATCTTTGTATGGTCATAATGTTTTGGCTCATGGGTCTATATTGTGATACATATCGTGTATCATAGTAATGTCCTAAAGTATCATGATATGATATTTTTGTCACACCACCCACCCATAATCCTGTCCAGGGTCCTGGGTTTGAACCTAAGATCTTAAACTGTGTGGAGTTCTCCCTGTGTCTGTATTGGGTTCCACCATTTTCTCCAGTTTTTCTCCCACTGTTTAAAAATATGCAAGTAGGTGGATTAGCTATGCTAAAATTGCCGCTAGGTGTGGAAGAGTATGTGAATGAGTGTGTGAATGATGCCCTGCGATGGACTGGCGTCCCACTTGGGGCAATTTTTCCCACCTTAAGCACAGTGTTCCCGGGATATTCTCTAGATCCACGGCCACACTGAAGAGAATAAAGCGCTTACTGAAGATGAATGAAGATGAATGATATCCCTTGATTAATGTTGCCTGCTTGTGATTTGACCGATGCTATGAATTATGACCACGAGTACTGGAGTAGTCTAAATAAAGAACATGCGGTGTTCATGCAGTTCCAGTTACATTAATATAAAATCAAGAGAACTGGTCCCCTGACTACTGACTGTCGAACAAAATGCACAGGTCAAACTATAAGGGAAAAAAAGGAGAAACAAGTGAGAGACAAACTGACTTTCCACTCGTCGTCCCATTATGATTTTGTTTTTACACTTTCTGCTTTGCTCACGCTATTAATATGATCATGTGGGAGGTGATTTAGCACCACACAGGGACATTTGGATCATTCTTGGCCACTCGGTCCTGCTGCCTGTCGAAAACTGGCGCAGACTCGGAAACTCCCACACAGCCAGCCTACACCTTCCTGAACACCCCCATCTCTCTCTCTCACACACACACACACGCCCCACTGTGGAGCTGCTAGTGCTCTCTGAATAAATATCAGCACAGTGCTAACAGTAAGAGAAACACACACACACACACACACAGCTTGGAATTTTCTCAGCTTGTCGCCAGACTCCACAGAGGATTATATGGATATGGACTAAATATTGAGCAGTTTACAAGCGGCCGTTCCCAGACGGGAGAAAAAAGAATAAAAATCTCTTAATGGGCTTCACTATTTGCACATGGGAAACATTATAAAGGGGAAAAGTGACATTTTAAATTGAACGACATTATTTACCACTGTTGAAAATATCAGTATTATGGACCATTGTGTTATATAAAGCTTGACACATTAATATAATCATGTTCTCTTAGTATTTTTTCGGCCATTACTTTGATTTAAGCAGTGCTGGAGTGAGAATGAAAAGCGTGTGTGATGAATAAGAGACCAGGATAATTCATACTGAATGCATTTCTAAAATATTTTAACACCGGCGTTTTATGCACTTACGCTCTCAGAAAGAAAAGGGTACCGTTAAGAGTACACCTATTGTCCCTTTATTTACATATCCTTTCCTAGAAAGGTGCATGTAGTGTAGTTATAAAGCTTTACTGGATTTTTATCTCTATATCCAGGTGTTAGATGCATATTAAAGGTACATTAGATCTACCCGATGGGCACTATGACAAAAATTGTAAATCTCTCTAAGGTTCCTAAGGTTCTTGTGGTGGAAACATGACTAAAGTTCCTGAAAAGGTTCCTGTGGTGGAAGCACAACTAAAGTTCCTGAAAAGTTTATTGTGGTCAAAACACGATTAAAGTTCCTGACAAGGTTCCTGTGGTGGACCTAAAGTTTCTGAAATGTTCTTGTGGTGGAAACATGAGTAAATTTTCTGAAAAGTTTCCTGTGTTTGACTAAAGTTCCTGAAAAGGTTCCTATGGTGGACTAAAGTTCCTGAAATGTTGTTGTGGTAGAAAAATGACTAAATTTCCTGAAAAGGTTCCTCTGGTGGACGTAAAGTTTCTGAAATGTTCTTGTGGTGGAAACATGACTGAATTTCCTGAAAAGGTACCTGTGGTGGACTAAAGTTCCTGAAAAGGTTCCTGTGGCGAAAACATGACTAAAGTTCCTGAAAAAGTTCAGTATGTCCTGAAAATATAGCAGTATGTATCAGTATTATGGACTATTTTGTTATATAAATCATGACACATTAATATAATCAATTAATTTACAAAAAAAATTAACACTGAAAGGGAGAAAAAAATGCATTAAAAAAACGAAAATCAGTAAAAAAAAAAAAAAAAAAAAAAAAAAAAAAAAAAAAAAAAAAAAAAAAAAAAAAAAAAAAAAAAAAAAAAAAAAAAAAAAAAAAAAAAAAAAAAAAAAAAAAAAAAAAAAAAAAAAAAAAGAGAACTTTTTACAATTTTAAAGATTCACATTTTAACATCAGCTGCCTCCAGTTAGTTCGTAATTTACTTTCAAAAAAAAAAAAGTTTGATGATACTGACAAGATCTCAGAAAAGTGTGTCATGATATCATTTATCACGATACTGATATGATCTTTTCACTCAGCTCAAGTGCACAAATCATCATCTACTGTGTTTGTCTTGACTACATAATCACCTGTGTTTGCTAGTGCCACTCAGTGTATGTGTGTGTGTGTGTGTGTGAGAGAGAGAGAGAATCTGAACCTTAACAATTACAGTTAACAGTATATCTTTAGGAAATGCTTTTACATTATGAGTTAGTTTTTAGTTAGTTTTTTTTTTTTTTTTTTTGTGCATGCTGCCTCAGCGTTCTGTTTTCCCGCTGTAGTCTCTGGCTATCGCACCACCTCCCTCATCCTGACAGGGGAGTGTTCCGTTGTCATGGCAACTTTTGTAGAGAAATGTGAACAGTTTTATATGGTGTCATGGAAGTGGAGGGTGTGAGCTCGCTGATCTCTCTGTTAATGGGCTTTATAAGGTTTATAGCTGTTCTTAAACCCATGTGTCGACACGGCAGGACGAAACTCTGCTGCAGCTGTGACCTTTTCAGCTTTAATGGACACACACACACACACACACACACACACACACACTGAGAGTTAGGCTTGGCAGAGTGAATTTGATTGTCAGTGGTTTTGCCACCATTCATTATATCATGTCCTTTTAGTATCCCGAAGTGTTTTATTCTTCTTATACGACAGCGATCTGCCAACAACTACAATATTTTTGTTTAAATTAATGAGCGACATCCAATACTTTTTATCCATTTATAGTTACATTTAATGTTGTAGAGCATCACTTCCTCACCATCCTCCGTTTTTCTCACTCTCTTGAAGTTGTAGAAAAAAACACAGCTTGTCATGTTCCTGAGAAACCACTAAGTCAAAAAACTTATAGCTACAGCTTTAACTCAGATGATTACAAAGTGTTGACACTGGAGAC
Source organism: Pangasianodon gigas (assembly GCA_022758105.1). NCBI lineage: Eukaryota > Metazoa > Chordata > Actinopteri > Siluriformes > Pangasiidae > Pangasianodon > Pangasianodon gigas. Next base: position 6,418,250 of record CM040464.1, on the reverse strand, counting down.
TCCTTCCATAAATGTTCAGCACTGTAGTATAAAATATGTTCAACATTACTCAAACATTACTCTTTATCCTATCTCTCACTTTTTTCCTGCGTTTTCGACTTTCAGCATTGATGCTAGTGTTCACTGAGGTTCAGGAACTTTCTGACCAAGAACTACACAGCTCCTGAACAAATTCCCGGAATTCCTGCTCTGCATTTCCACCAAACTGCAAAAAATAGTCAGTGACACATCCGGGCGACTGACACTGTATAATATTTCAGCATGCAGAAAAAACTGCGCCAGCAGCAAATCTGGATGAGGCAGCGTGAAGCTGTTTATTGCTTTTATGTTGTTGCGCTAATATGGTGTTAGCATTAGCATTCGACTTTTAAATCATCTTCATGCAGACAAAATGCAGTTTCACACTTCAGGCCTTTTTGCTGTGAGCTGCTAGAAGTGAGCACAGAACACACTCCTTCAGAAGGAAAAGGATGGAAAGGTTTGCTTTATCACTTGTGCTGCACCACTTCAGATATAACACAAAGTTTAATAATCTCTTGTTAGATTGTTATAGATTTTTTGGAGACATGCTGGGACTTTAGCTTAGAGAACTTCGACACTTAGACAAGCAGGAACTTAAATCTGTTCTGTTTTTTGTTTTTTTTTCTGGTGGAAACATGGCTAAAGTTCCTGAAAAGATTCTTGTGATGGACTAAAGATCCTGAAGTGGAGGCACGACTACAGTTTGCGGAAAGGTTCCTGGCGTGGATCTGAGACCGAATCACAGACTGAATCTCACTGAATCACAGACCAAATCACAGACTGAATCACAGACTGAATCTCACTGAATCACAGACGGAATCTCACTGAATCACACACTGAATCACGGACTGTATCTCACTGAATCACAGACTGAATCTCACTGAATCACAGACTGAATCTCACTGAATCACAAACTGAATCTCACTGAATCACACACTGAATCACGGACTGTATCTCACTGAATCACAGACTGAATCTCACTGAATTACAGACTGAATCTCACTGAATCACAAACTGAGTTTCACCGAATCACAGACTGAATCACAGACTGAATCACAGACTGAACCTAATTGAATCACAGACTGAATCTCACCGAATCACAGACTGAATCACAGACTGAATCTCACTGAATCACAGACTCTCACAGAATCTCGTTGACTTTTTATTCATTAAAGTATGACACATTATACTTTTTATCCATTTATACATCTGTAAAACAAGTTCCTGTTTTCATTACATTATAGCATCTTTAAAGAATCATTCTTTCACCAGCCTCTGTTTTTCTCTTATTAAGTTAATAAGACAGAAATGCAGCTTGTCGTGTTCCTGAGAAACACCAACGTTACCTCAAACCCTAAACTCCTCTGTTATAAATCTGACTCTGAAACCAGGCTTTGACTTAAGAGACGATGCAGGTTCTCGTCTTGTTTTTCTTTCCATTTCCTGTGAGAGCAGCGACTCTACAGAGACCGGCTGTGTGTACACGGCTTCAGTTTGCTCAGCACCACTCCCTGATATTTACGTCTTTAATTTGCTGTGCTATTTTTGCAGGCAAGGCAGATCTCTTTTTTTCTGGAGTGTGTTAAATGGGTTTAACAGCATTTCTAAATAGAACATAAGGACATAATGCTGATTTAATTACAGCACTTTTTTTTTTTTTTTTTTTTACAGATTACAGATTCATTGCACACTGTTTACTGCTTTAAGGTTTATGGCACGTATCACCCTACACTGTGACATTCGATATTAGCCAGATTGTATAGTATACAGCCCACTACGCAAACTATACACACCACTTCTGTTTAAAATGCATTAAAATTTGATTTACATGCTAAGTGCTCGGCTTCATACTAGCTTCATTGGCAATAGCTATGCACAGTCCCCAGACACACCAATGATCCCTGCTACTTCCTTCCAAGCTTATTTTTCTCTGTAACATCTCTATAAACAATTAATGAGCGGTCCATCGTTATAAGCTTTTCTTCCAGTTTTTCATGCATCAAACAATAAATGCAGGTACGAACTGAAGTTGTGAGCGGGGAAGTGAAGAAACGTCGGACCATACGCGCCATAGGGTTGGTCCGAGGAATCATACGTCATACCTAATTTGCATAGAAAATCGTAAATGCCACTTTGTCGCTTTTTTGCTGAAACTGCAGCTCCAGGGGGGAATACTTTTGCACCAGCTGAAATGACATGTTGTGTAAACAGTATACAGGCTCACTTGATGGCTTGAAGCAGACATTGTACCAGCGTATGAGTGTGTCTCGGTGCTGATCAGGGTTCAGCGTTCACTCAGAGACGCTGGAACAGAAGCGTCTTTGTTTCAGCCCGAGCTCCTCCCGTCTCACCTGCATGCTGAAAACTCGCGCTTTCTCCACCGCTGGCTCTTGTTTTCACCTCCCTCACACACACGTCCCGTATGGTGTGTAACAAGCGTAATAAATGTGCGCCGCTACACAAGCCCACAGTGACACTGATTTAATTACAGCTCATCCCGGCTTTCTGTTTTTCTCCATCCTACTGTATGCTGAATGTTTGTTACAGCACACTGACCTCCCACAATACCTCTCTCTCTCCCTCTCTCTCTCTCTCTCTCTCTCTCTCTCTCTCTCTCCCTCTCTCTGTCTCTCTGTCTCTCAGGATGTATAACCGCCTTCAGCCTTAGATTTCTTCAGCAGTGCTTTAGAGGAGCCTAACTAATTAACTACATGACATTTCTACACAACACGACAATGGCATTGATTTAATTACAGCACATTTTTGAAATGCCAGGAACGCAAACTGCACATTTCTTGTTCTTACACGTTTAAATCCTACTCTGTGTGTGGAGATTTCTCTGGCTACTTCACTTCCTCAGATACATATTTGCACTTGGATTAAAATGATGTAGAATCTGTGAAAAGGGGTATTACATTTGATGATACTTGGAAAAAGACAGTTGGTTACGGTTACAGCTTCAATGATGCCATCTTTCCGATGCCGTTTAGCGATTTTCCTCATATCTTGGCCTGTTCAAATCCTTGCATCTCCCCCTGCTGGTGACCTTTGCATGTGTGGATGAAACAATTTTCATTTTTTGTATTTCCTATTTTACTCTTCAGAATGGAAAAAGCTGTGAACGCTTGTTTGAATGCTTGTTTGAATGCTTGTTTCATTTGAAATAATAATAATAAATCTGTGTTTGTTTTTGTGGAAATAAAATGGAACAAAGAAAAAACTTGTTTTTCATTGTCTGTTTTTTTGTTTGTTTCTTTATTTCAAAATGGATATGAATTAAACAGATCATACACAGATTGTTATGCAGTGATGGCCAGTGATTAGTGAAGTAAATTTGAATCAATTAGCTTGTAAGAGTAATTAAACTATGTTTTTGTTGATAAATGCTACATTGTTTAATTTTCTTAGCATATCATACACAATATATATATTTAATAAATGTCGCGTTTCAAGTCATGAAGTCTCCATCCTGATTTCGATTCACATGTAAGTCAATCCCGCAAAGAGTCGATTCACTGATTCCAGGCTTTGAAACCTAAGAGTCAACCCCAAGGCTTTGGAGTCGATTCCACATGCCGAAAATGATTCACACTTTTAGTTTTACATTTGTTTATTTCAAAATGGGTATGGATTCATAAAGGATCATACACAGATTATTATGTAGTGATGGCTGGCGATTAGTAAACCTATTTGAATCAGTTAGCTTGTAAGTAGTTAAATTATATTTTCATTAATAAAAGCTACATTGTTTAATTTTCTTAGCACACATAGTACTGTATATAATGTGAATAAATGTCGTGTGTCAAGTCATTGAGTCACATCGAAGTCAATCCCAAAATGAGTCGATTCATTGATTCCAAAATGCTCTGAAAATGATTCGCATTGCACGCACGTTTATTTTAAATTTTTGTCTGGTCGGAATTGAACAAATCAGGGCTTGAAGTAGAGATAAGACAGATTGTTGCAGCAAAGTGTGCTAAAATGTATAGAATAATGTCACCTTACATTACAGCTGGTTTCATTTGGTTTGGCATGAGTACTGATAATATTCTCATGCTGTGACAGCCAATAATCATTTAATAAAAAAAAAACAATAATTGATTATCTAAACAATAGTTGCAGAAGATGTTAATGTGTGTGTGTGACCTTTTCTGACCCTGACAGAAACTCCGCTGAAATCAGACAGTAATCAGGAGGACCGATCATTCTCAGACTCCTCGCTCTTCAGCCACTGGGGTCAGGATCTGAACTCCGAGAGTCGCCGGGTCGCCCTCAAGATGTTTCAGTACTACGGTTACAACGGCTACCTCAGTGACCGCCTGCCCATGGACCGAGCCATCCCCGACTACAGACCTGAAGGGTGAGACATGCTAAAAAACTAGCTTGTCCTGAAAAAATTAAGCACATATGTCATGTATGGCTGCCACAAGCTGGTTAGAAACCTAGATACACTATGTATAAACGTTTGTGGACCCTGACAATCACATCTGTATGTGGTTCTTCCACAAACTGTTGCCACAAAGCTTTAAGCACGCAGTTGTATAGAATGTTTTTGTATTCTGTAGCTTTATAATTTCCCTTCACTGGAATTAAGAGGCCCAAACCTGTTCCAGCATGACAATGCCCCTGTGCACAAAGCGAGCTCCATGAAGACATGGTTTGCTAAGTTTGGAGTAGAAGAACTCGAGTGTCCTGCACAGAGCCCTGACCTCAACTAATTACTGATATAACTAATGCTGTTTTGGGTGAATGAGCAAATCCCCACAGGCAAAATCTAGTGGAAAGCCCAGAAGAGTGGAGGTTATTATAACAGCAAAGGGGGAATAAATCTGGAACGAGATGTTCAACAAGCACATATGAGTCAGGTGTCTACAAACTTTTAGCCATATAAGGTATAATAATAAATTGTAAGTATGTTTTAAAGGGCTGTACTCAGAGTTACATCAGTATTTACCCAGGTAAATTTGCACTTTATCTAATTGTAATTATCACATTAATCACAGCAAATTTGGTTTAATTTAACAAAATGGCTTCCAGTCTTATTATTTAACAGCTAATAAAGTAGCACTTGATCCAGCACATCATATTAGTTTGCTTTTTATTTATATCACACACTGATATTTATTTCATACACACAATTTAATGAAGCCACAAGATACTAAATCGAGGTCATGAAATTGTAATGTGTGCGATGCTTTTATTTAGTTTGGCACTATTTTGATTTGTCACATCAATAAAATAATGACTAGGTCTTGGTTAACTCGATGTGCTCTCCTGTTGATGATGGTTTGAAGGATAAGCTGACCAAGAACTCATTAGATTCCGTCCTCGAGATAAGCCATGTCTCTGATTAAGAGACTGTGCAAAAAAAAAAAACATTTCATGCACTTTAAAGTGACGATACTGTTAATTAATTAATGTTGTCATATTTATGTGTTAAATATTGTCTTCAAATGGCATTCCTTAGTTTTTTTTAGTATATTTACAGCCAAAATATGCATTTTAACATATAGTTGTTACATGTAACTGTTAGACAGTGACGCTGGATTTTTTTAAAACTCTGCCCCCTTGCGTAACTTCTGAATTGTGCTTAAATCTGTAATTACGTCATTAAGCTCAGTATGCGGATGTGTGCATTTCCGAATGAAATCCTTATTGCGTGTGCTTAACTCAACTCTGAATACAGCCCTTAGATGAGAAAGTATAAAAAACTCCTTCTCACACGTTTTTGAGGTGTTGAGGCGTACCGCTCTGCAGCTCCGTAGTCGACACCCTGCCGCTGTTTTGACAATCCGTAACTGTGAGGTGTTAGTTTTGAATAGAAAAGCGCTATTCTGCCACCTGTAATTAGTGCATGTCTCTTTTTCACTGAGGTGTGAGAGAGTTACTCACATCTGGTTTTCTCCACAGTGAACAGAGTAAAACGCGAGTGAATGTCATGGCTGATGTGTTTCACAGCCCTCGCTGGTGCCTTGAACACCCTGAAAAAACACTCTCGCACTCTGGTTTTATTAAACCCTCGCCTGTAACCATGTCAGAACACGGGGTCAGAAATGTCCTAACGAGTGCCGCTCTGTTTGTGCAGGTGTAAGAACATGTCGTACCCCTCGAACCTGCCGCAGGTCAGCATCGTGTTCATCTTCGTCAACGAGGCGCTGTCCGTCATCCTGCGCTCCATCCACTCGGCCATGAACAAAACCCCCGGCCACCTCCTCAAAGAGATCATACTGGTGGACGATAACAGCAGCAGCGGTGAGTCTGTAGAAAAGATGTTACTTTTCATATGACTGTTAACATTATACACATCATGAAGCACACAAAACACTAAAAATATTCAAAATTATCACCATAAATCAACATAGTTAAAATAAACAGAGTAAATAAAGTAAAACTTTTTATTATGTTCAGGTTAATCGACCTGAGACTGCAAAATACAGTATAAAGCGAAGAAGTGATTTTAGACTCTTTTCAGTCTGTTTTAGTATTTTACCACTTTTATCTACATTTTTTCTTTGCGCTGATGTGTGTACAGAAAGTATGGAAGCCCTGAACTGCAAGTTGTGAAAAAAATGAAGTGCTGTGTCCTTATTTTGACGTAATATCTCATTATTTCAATATGATATGTCATAATTTCGAATAAATATCTTGTTATTTCTGAGTATGACTCCTAACACTTAGAATTCCATAACGCTCATAGTGATCATATACTATATATAAAGTATGTGTGTGTGTGTGTGTGTGAACTGAATTCCACTAAAGCAACGTCTGGCTTATCTATGATCTGTGAAACAGTATAGAAATAAGAATTATAAGCTAATTTCCATAATATACATATAATAAATTCAGTAATGAAGGCAGTAAATGCAATAATATTCAATAAACACAATTTATTGATAGATTGTGGGCTATTAAATATTAAGTTCAAGTAATCTGATAGGTCAAAAATAACGAGATATTAAGACAAAAAATGACTTGACATAATTCTTGAAATAGCGAGCTATTACGTCAAAATAACGATACGTTAAGTTGAAATAATGATGTAGCACTTCAGTATTTATTTCCTGCAGTTTTTTTGCAGTTCAGGGCTTCTGTAAGAAGGATCCCCATTATGGGAAGATTTTTTTGTATCCATTTTTAGTAATATTATTTGTACTTGGTAATAATTGAGATGAAATATTATTCATTCATTTGTTTTCGGTAATCGTAGTCTGTCATAGAACGTCATGCACATTTCCACGCACTGACACTGAGGGGTAGTTTAGAGTAACCTGTCCACCTACCGGCATGTTTTCGGGAGCTAGGAGGAAAGCGGAGAACCCGGCGGAAACCCACACAGACACAGACAGGAGCTGTGAGGCGGGAGAGCTACACGCTGCACCACCGGGCCACTCTTATGTCACTTTAGCGCCATTCATTTTCATGATCATAATAAACGTTCACGTAAAAGCCAAGACACATGACCCTTAGAACAGGAGAGAAATTGACTCGTTGGCGATACGCTGATGTTTTAAGTTACGCCTCAGCCTTTACAATAAAAGAGAGTTATATGAAAATAAATAAGAAAAATATTAAATATGGAGATGTGTATGCTGATTAGGAGTGTAATGACACACAAATTAAAAAAAAATACATGTTGTCATTTTGCATGTGAAAAAGAAAACACCGTAAAAAAGAAATGCCAGAAGTCATTTTGCTTTTTTTTAATTTATTATTAAAAAAAAAATTTATCACTTGCTTTGGCTAGTTGTTTTCCAGTCTGATTTTGTGTTTTGTTATAAAGTGTAAAGTTAGAGAAAAAAAAAATTATTAAAACATTTCTTTTTCCAAAGACCATAAAAAAATCAGATTACATTAATATCGCAGAGATTTGACCTGAGAATGGAAATTATGAAACAAAAAACTGATTTTAGTCTCATTTTAGTCTCCATTTTAGCTCCATTTTTTACCACTTATGCATGCAGCTTGTTTTTTGTTTTCATTAATATTATTTATATGATTATATTAGTATTATATTATTTATTAATAATTTATTATTATATTGTTTACTACTAATTACTACTAATTTAATAATAATTAATAAATATTCGGTACCTTAAAATACATTTACAATTGTACAGTTGTATCAGTTTAATAGTAATTGACGTCCATTTTGAAATACTGAACTGATCTATAGTGTTATTTTTCACCCAGTAAGCGACTGATAGCTTGCATGTGGGTCAGGAAGAAGATGACGGTTAGGGGTGTGCAATCTTATCACGAATCTCAATGGCATTTCTACTATACATGATATGTATCACGATATAAAGGTTTTGCCAAAAAAACTCAGTAGTGCTGCTAAAAGAAAATTAACAAGCCTTTAACATCATGTGAACTCCTTCCAGTCAGTTTGTAATTAAAGTTTAAAAAGTGACATAATTTATTGTGACGTAATTTATCACAATATTGATATTATATAGTCATTTTGCTCAGCCCTAATTACAGGTCTCCATCTGAAATTCACCACACACACATCCGTATGTGTTCATTAACCTGCGCATCCCTGAGCACTGCTAATCTTTCCTCTCCAGAAACCTAAAATTAGAAGTTTTTGTTTATTTTGATCCAAAAGAAAAGCCCCTGCAGCTGGATCTTTATGTCACCTCCTCCTGTGCCCATTCTGGATCTTTATTTGTTTGGTTCTGTTCCTCCTCAGGTAGTCAGGTCACGGCAGAGCTGACATTTTGCTAACAGCATTCTGCAGCGTGTGTGCCGGAGCATTGTGTCAGATAGATATACTTCTGTCATTATGGCCGTGATAGCGAATCTAATCTTATTGCTGCTTATCAACGCAAACACAGAAACTGTCAGGACTTTTCACACGCTGTCGTTATCTACCTGCCGTCAGATTTGTGCCCAGTTCATTGTTTGTTCATTAGCATGCTTCGAGCAGCGTGACCGCTGTGGCATGAGCGCAGGGCGACCAGACTGGCTTCTCGCTAATTGGATGATTTTGAGGAGCCGAGGGCCTTTCACGGGGGCATGGAGCATCACGGAATGTCTCCATCCTCTGACAGCGCCGTCTGAGCACTCACTCGAGAACCAGACAGGAAGTCAACAATGTCACCATAACAACGAGACCTTTCTCAGGGAGCGGGAAAATGGATAAAAACAGGCTTCTCTGTAAAGTTCAATTCAATTTTATTTGTAAAACGCTTTTAACTGCAGACACTGGACTTCATTTAGCAATCTTTTAGTAAAGTAGCTCTGGATTGCTAAACTAATCAGGTCTGTATGCATCCAGGCATCTCTTTTTGTTTACAAACACTAAAGGAGTGTATTGGATGCCACTGTGACAAGCAGGAGGGAGGGGCCAGGCTGTGAGGACGCACGCCTGGCACCGAGTCGGCTAATCAGTGGGAGAGAGGGATAAAGACGCCGAGGGAGAGAGAGAGATGCATGCGTGTTTTGTGTTTTACGTTACGTTTACGTTCACTCGGTTCCCGCCTTCTCCTTGCCCATCGTTGAGATTTGTTACAGCCACCTTCATAACTACAAACGGTTTTGAAGAGTTGCTCGAAAGAAGCTCTTCCTAAAAGAAACCCAGCACTAGAACGTCTCTAAACGTTGTTAAAGATAGAACTGACCCCAAAATCAAGAAATCTACGAGAACGTACAAGGATGTTTTAGCCCAAAACCTGTTTTTTTTCTCAGTCTGGAGGTTGAGATGTCCATGCTAGTCATAAAGGAATCACATGGGGTGAATACGAATCTTCTCAGCTCAAGGACTTTCGATTCAGAATCACTTTGAATCTGATTCGTGGAGAGCATGGGCGATTTGTGTATAATACATTCTCAGTAGACAGTTTTTTTTTTTCCACAGGTCAAATGATGGATGCCCAGTCTTCTTCAGTGACAGGTAGCTGAATATTACGCAGCACAGAGAGAGCCGTAAATGTCAGAGACACGAGGGGGCAAAATGAAAATGTCACTTTTAAAACAAAGGCCATCACATTGTTGTAGTTACGGTGGTAGGCGTGTGACGATTACAATCGCGTGTCCTGATATAATAAGTGCACCTGAGGTAATGCTTTATGAAAGATTGATTGTGCGGCTCGCTCATAATGGACCTTGTATGCTTTGGTGCTTTATTGTGATTCATACCAAAGCATTACTGGTAACCCATTACTCCTCATTTTAATCAATTCTCCTTCATTTGAATTTGTTAAATATTAACATAGTATTAATACAGAGGAGAATAAACTAAAAGCGAAGCTGGAAGTCAGAAGGCAGGAATGGCCACGGTGCTCTAGAGATTTGTGTTTTCTCACTCTTAACAGACTAAATTCAGCTCATTAAAGCCTGGGCAATGAGTTGATCAGTTGATTTAGGTGTTTTAAACGAGGTAGGAAGATAAACTGTGCAGTGTTTCGGCCCTCCAGGTCTCGAGTTCTGCCTCACGCTCTGGCTCTTAGGCGCGTGGAGGAAATGATTTGCTCTTTGCCTGTGAGGCTGGAAGCAGGAGAGGACAGTGGTGTGGTATAAATCAGGGCAGCACGAGAAGACAGGCTTTAATGCAATTTTGTGAAAAAGCAGGAAGCTGGAGAAGCTCATAGCAAACTCTGTGTAAAAGAAAACAAAAAAAAAAAGAAAAAATGGATTGCAGCCATTCTGTTCACGTTCCCTCGTGCAATTGCACTTTCTCACTGATCAATGACGAGCATGGTGTGATCAAGGATAAAGCACACAGGAGTGCGTGTGAATCCGACCACGGCAGAGTGACGTGCTGTGTGGCAGAGACACAGGACGCCTCAAAACAGGAAGGAAGGACAGAAGGAAGGAAGGAAGAAAGAAAGAAAGAAAGAAAGAAAGAAAGAAAGAAGAAAAGGAAGGAAGGAAGGGAGGAAGAAGAAAAGGAAGGAAGGAAGGAAGGAAAGAAAGAAATAAAGGAAGAAAGAAAGATGAATAAATAAAGAAAAATAAAGAAAAGGAAGGAAGGAAGGAAATAAAGAAAAAAGTGTAATTTTTGTTACTGTAACGTGTTCTTTAAGCAGACATTCATGTAACTTGTTTCATTGATGTTCCACAACATTAAATGTAACTATAAATGGATAAAAAGTATGATGTGCTTTTCTTCATTTTTAAGACAAATATGTAATAGTTGATGAACCACTGTGGTATAAGAGGAATAAAACACTTTGGAGCATGCTGTTACAGGAACATAATCCACTTCAGGTAGGTAACAGTAACTCTGCTTCATCACACCACTGCATCGTTGATTATTTTCCTATAACAGCATGACACATAAAATGCCTTTTAAGATGTCTCTCGTTATCTCACAGTTCAGTGTGACCATCATTTGATTAAATAATTAATTCTGTGTTTGGTGATTTTTTTTTAAATGTATTTTAAAGTAACCACAGAGTATGAAAGCATGCAGAGAAGCACGCTGTTATTGATGTGTAGTTTAACTGAAAACTGATAACAGCTCCTTATATTGACCACATTTTAATTATTTATAATCCACTAATTTAACACACCTGATTTAATGAATCGGCTCATCGGGGAGTCCGAGTGTGAGAATCAGAGCGTCATTAAAGCAGGAGATTTTGATGAATGTAAAATGGAAAGCCTCAGGGAGCTCAGATTCGTGATTGCTTTTAAATGAAGTTAATGTTGCTCTGCTGTACAACGACTGAATAATTTGTAACTGGTGAATTTCCAACATCTACGTGGACTTTGAAAATAGGCGAGGCTAATCTTGGATAAAACGCTGATGTCACTCATCTTTCCCACTTTGTTGTGTCTTTAGCTTTGCATTGTGTCTCATATGTGTTTCGTTTCGGTTTGTATTCTATACGAACTTTAAGAGCAATGAAACATCTTTCTCTGATGAACCTTAGCCTCTCTTGTCCATGCTGCCAAACAGATAAAGTCGTGCTTGCCTTGCACGCAAAACATGAACGTAAATTAACAAAAAAAAAATTTGTTAACGTCACTATACAAGAATTCAATAAGTATCTCCACTGTTCAACACAGAGCACATGTAGTATATGTACACTTTAATTTTATAATAAGACAAGTTACAGATAATAACTTTTTTACGTTTATTTATAATCCCGAACTTGTTAACAGGTAATTAACCAAAAAAATATATATATATATATTGACTAAATGCTACAGCCGACTCATAACCAGCTTTTGGTATTTTTTTCTGCTCAATGATGTGGCTCCGCCCCTTTCTTTACCTCCTAAGAGCCACAAGTCAATCAGCCGTAGTTAGAGTGCACGACAGGACGATGGCATATTGCACACCATCTCACGATCCATCAGAAAAGTGTATCAACAATACAGCTTTAAATTTCAATATACTGCTTCAGTTTTTTATTTTATATTATTTTTATATTATTTCCAAACACTACACAGTTACACATTTAATAGCTATATCAAAGAGACCAGACTTGTGTTTTAATCTGAAGCCTGCTGGATTTCATTTTCCTACAGATGCAAAGACATCTTTGATATATTGTTTTTTTTAATGTTTGATTTTTCCTTTATTTTGATGTTTTTCTGTTTTTAAGAAATCATTGCACGTGTAATATCTTAATAGTGACATTAAAGAGACTGGACTTTGCTTCTTCAGTTTGATTTGATATCAGTCAGTTAAGAGTGACTAATATTAAATACCTACTAATACCTACTAAACTGATATAATGCTCATCTGTCTGTCTGTCTGTCTGTCTGTCCCTCTGTCTGTCTCTCTCTAGAGGAGTTGAAGGAGAAGCTGCAGGACTTTGTAGAAGAGACAAACGCTAAACGTCCAGGCTTTATAAAGATGGTGCGGCACCGTAAGCAAGAGGGTCTGATCCGGTCCCGTGTGAGCGGCTGGAGGGCTGCGACTGCCCCCGTGGTGGCCCTGTTCGACGCCCACGTGGAGTTTAACACTGGCTGGTGGGTGACGATGAACTCTGTCTGAGAAACTGAATATCATTAACCCTAATGTTCTGTTCACTACTTACAAATTTTTATATTATTTTATTTGTTTTGATTGAAAAGTCTGTTGACTATTTCAACAAATCTAATGATTATCCTCTGAATTTTCTGGAAATATTCAGTAGCTTACATGTTTTTATAAATGAAATAATAATGACTATAAAAATCCACACTGATTAATTTTTATGATCAGCTTATCCCATTTTTAGTGCAACCCTACAGGTTTTTTTTTTTTTGTATTGCAAAACAGCCGTAGGGTCGGTTGTGAACACATCAGTATGGCACTGTATCTAAAAAAAATTACAAAAAATAAAACGCAAATGTTTCGGAGACATTCCCGTTTGAATTTTTTAGTTCATCATTTCCGGGAAAAAAAATCAAGATCAAATGTCTTTGATGATTCATATCTAGACATAACATCTTTACTGGATTGTCTAATTAAATGCTCCCTATAAGCATATATTTCCCGCCCCTCAAGAGGCGGGTCTTGCTCTACAGTAGTAGCTTGTTAGCTTGTTAACAATAAACATGATTTGTTAGAGTGTTTCTGGCTGTGCATCTTTCTGTACAGTATTCACTTTTCCAAGCAAGGGAAAAAAACAGTTGGAGTTTATCGTTTAGAAGATGGAGGGATTTGTACGAGGTGGCAGTTACGTGGCAGGTGATTTTCAGAGGTGTTTTACCAACGTTTGGATGTTCGATGCTGGAATATGTCACTTCCTCAGACAGAGCGAGATTTTGTCTTTATGCACTGTCCAAGCTTCTCCTTGAGTAAAAGTAAGTAAAAGCCTCTCGTTAATGTCTTTGCTGTTTGCACTTGTAGCTAGCTCACTAAGTGTCAGGTTTGTTAAGATTCACCGGGGGAGGTGTGATCGCATCTCAAACGCTATTAGCTGACGTGTAAGTCACTCCAGCACTTCAATGTGCTGTCGTTGTTTCAAAAGGAAATATTTCAACATATGGAATCAAATCCCAGCTAAGAAGCCATTCACTTTAATACTGAAATAACACCTTTCAGAATGCCCATTGTTTGCTAGAAAGCAGGTGTGTCATGAAGGGTGTTATGAAGGTTCACTCAAACACGTGGGATGAAACATCTGCGCTGTCGTTCAGGATTAACTGAATCCCTTTGATCTGTGGAATGCGTCCAGGTGTCTCACGCCGCAGACAAAACATGATTCAATATGTCCCCACCCCCCCGTCCACATCCACTTCATCATTACAATCACATTCCACAGCTCACGTGGCCCGCTGCAGTTACTCGCTTAACAACCTGACCCAGAAATGTCAGCACAGATGGAGCAGTATCCAAAATATTTCTTTAATGAGCTTCCAAGTGATCCTTGAGCCGTGAAAATCCCCAGTCCTAAAATTACGTCCTAAATTCAGTCAGTATTTTAGATGCAGAACTGTTCATCTGTGATGTGTATGGAATAAAACATGACAGGGTGTAGTGTTATAGGAAATTAATCAGTGACAGGATGTTGTGATTTGTTACTGTCAGCAATGCAAAGTTGATTATTTTCAAATAACAGTACATTCTGAAATGTTTTATTCCTCTTATACAACAGCAGTTTACCAACACAGTAAATAAAGAATGACGTTGTTTTTGTCCATTTGTAGTTACATTGTGGAATATCTGTGAAACAAGTTCCTGTTATCACTTATGTTATAGCAGCTACAAACAGTCATTCCCTCACCACATCTTTTTTTTCTTTCTCTTGAATTTAATAAGACAGAAAACGCAGCTAGTTTCCAAGAAAACATTCTGACTGGTACAAAGCGCTGACACTGGAGACTCCTTCCATAAAGAGGTTTAATATTGTAAACAAAATGTACTACAGGTTCACCATATCTTAAAAATAAATAAATAAAATTATGACTTATCCAAAAAAATTGACTGAATAAACAAAGTTTGTGGTCGAAATAGAGCTCCAAAGTCGGCTAAACTGCCGCAACCTTTTCTCAGGCGCCGTAGATCACAGCCGTGAGGAGCTGGTGTCGTTTGAAATGTACTGAAGAGATATTTTTAACAGTATAATAGGCCTGCAGATTACTCTGATTGGGGCCTCTGGGGTCCAAACAGTGCAGTTGCATAATTAGATGCATAATTAATAAAATGCTGATTTCCACAATGAATCACACATTTCCATGATGCACATCGTCAAGTTTTTTGTAACACGATGCATTGTTACACCACTAACAGTTCCATGTTTTCTTTGTTAAACAACAGCACGTTTTTTAAAAATCCATTTATACAAGTTGTTACTGTAGAAACGATGATGTATTATATTGAGTACATTAATACAAACCTGTGATTTGCAGCTGCTCTACTGTCAGAGCTGCTGTTGTAGAAGATTAATCAACACCTTCTGACCAATATAATTGGAGAACTCATCAGCTCTGTGGTATAAAGTATATATAATTAGTGTGATAGATTTAATGGATATCTTCAGGTGTCAGTTGCTAATACATATATGTTTTTGCCATTGTATTCAGGGCCGAGCCGATTCTCCAGAGGATCAAGGAGGACCGGACGCGGATCATCTCACCATCATTTGACAACATTAAATACGACACATTTGAGGTGGAGGAGTATCCGCTGTCTGCTCAGGGCTTTGACTGGGAGCTGTGGTGTCGCTACCTGAACCCACCCAAGTCCTGGTGGAACCTGAACAACACCACCTCTCCAATCAGGTAGCATGCTGTGTACTCACACTGACCTTTAGGGTGGACAATGTGAGAAAAATGATTTAAAAAAAATATCATATCATGATACAAGACATTTCTATGAAAGAAAATATACTATATGTTATGATATATGAGTTGAAAAACTGTGAATAACTTAGCTTCCTACTTGTATTTTTTGTCTAAAAAATAAATTATTTACCACTGAAAATTAAAAAAAATTAAAAGCTGATATATTATTTTCAATTTTAGAAGAGTTTTTAAACAAAAAATTAATCAGAGTTTGTAATTAAAAAAATAGAAATGTGCATTATATTATCATATTGCTCAGCCCTAGCAGACATTTTATGATTTATGAAAAATTATTTAGTAAATGATGGTGTGTATATACGTGTGCAAAAAATGTACAAACTGGTTTATTAAGAGTGTCTCTGGAAATTTCAGAATTTCTGTCATAGGAGTAAAGTTTCATGTTTGTTTCGTGTAATGAATATGAAATTTGGGACAAGATTCCAGGCAGAGTCTGTGCAAATACATTATCACCTGCAGTGTGATTTACAGGAACAAGTCTAAATTAATATGACTGAAAGGCAGGTAATAAATTTGCAGAAGCTTGTTTCTGAGAGTTAAAGACAAAATAAAATCAATTGCTAAATTTTAATCTTGAGAAAGATCATAATTATGCCTTAGAGTCTCAAAATAATCTGAAACAGATTATTTTGTTTTATTTAGTTTTATTGTTCTTGTACAACAGCAACTTGACAACTTTATTTATTAAAAGAAAACAACACACAGCATATGTCAGTTTCACGCTCACGCACCATTGCTACGTGTTTCTTTGCAGGAGTCCTGCTCTGATTGGCTGCTTCGTCGTAGACAGGAAGTATTTTGAGGAGATCGGGCTTCTGGACGAAGGCTTGGAAATCTACGGCGGCGAGAACGTGGAGCTGGGTGTCAGGGTGAGTGATGAGCTCTCTCTCTCCGCCGACCACAACTAATGAAGATAATGGCCTCTCTCCTGACAGATTAACAGCAATAACGATCTCCACTGCTTTTGGCAGGACGCAGAGGAACGACTTATCACACTGATTTCTGTTGCGTATCTGAGTGCGGCTGGGCAGCGTGGGGCAGATGAGTGCAGCTGCGTAAACTACAACATTAAGGCCACTGTTATATATGCAGAGTTTAGTCAGGTTCAATCGAATCCTGGTGCGTTTATTTCCTCAATGCCGTTCCTTTAGGGAGGTAAGAACGCATCATCGACCGAAACTGTGTGAACCTTAGCAGTGAGAAATAATTGAACCCTGATTCAGTTAAAACCAGGGAGTAAAGCAAATATGTTGCATTGCAGGTTACGGGCAGCATTCATTCATTCATTCATTCATTCATTCATTCATTTATTGCCAAAGAAAAAAGCTGAATTGCTGCAGAAACATGACATGGATTAAAAAAGGAAAACGGTTCACAAATATTGATGTAAACTAGTTATTAAAATAATTATTGATTCATTTATTGAATCAATTATTCACAGCACTCAGCTGTTTATATTTTATATATAGATATATTATAGATATATTAGATAAATTATATATATATATATATATATATATATATATATATATATATATATATATATATATATAT
>CM040464.1:6368594-6400828 GCA_022758105.1 Pangasianodon gigas | reverse complement strand
TCAGCAATCACACGTATAGCCCTGATAATATACGAGGGTGAGTTCAGTGAAAACCTTAAAAATATGATGTACAGTAGAATTGAATCGAATTTTTGGACACTCGGTAAGTGCTAGAACAACTTGAACAAAATGGGGATTATGTAGAAAAATGATACATTTTATGACACCTCTTTGCAATAAACAATACGAAATAAAAAATGAAGGTTTTCATTGGACTCACCCTCGTACATATGTTGAAAAAAATGACGGACCTCTGGGAGAGGAAGAATAAAGTGTTCTATTTCCCCTTGTGTGTAGGTATGTTAGTGTACAATTAGGAAGTAAAGCTATAAAATAAAAGCTCTTTAGAGTGAATCTGCAACACTGTTGCCAACTATTTCAATGGAAAGTAGCTAAAGCCTGTGCGAAAAGTCGCTAAATGTCGCTAGATGACGTCATGTGCTAATCAGCATATTCGTGACATCATCATGTCATATTTGCATTCTGCCTAATGTCAGCTCTTTACATCTGTTTGCTTCTCTCTTACTCTCTGTGCTCACATATTTTAATACAGCAGAATTCCTAACAAACCTTATTTACAAAAGTTCTTATTTACATATTTTTCTGTTTCTGGTGTCAGACAGCGGAACGAATATGAAATGACTGAAACGCGGCTCATAAGACTACAAGTTAAGCAGCAGTCACTTCCAAGCCATCTCCAAGCTGCTGCTCTGCACTGTTAAAATCCTGATTTTATAACCTTGACATTGTCTGACAAAATCACCATACACAAAAGTTAAAGACAACGGAGGACAATTTATAGACAATTTAAAACAAAGGAGGGGCAAACAATACAGATTAGTGATTGGTCCTTGGCAACACTATGTCAGCTGCCATGCGGTCAACTGAATGCTCTCTGCCACTCCTCTCTGATCAGAGTAGACGCAGAGAGAGGTGTGTGTGCGGCAGGAAAGCAAGACCTCGCGCTCGCGGGGCAGTACTAGCGACTCTCTTCTAAGGAAAGTGGCTAAGGTTTGTCCAAAAAGTCGCTAGATTTGTCACTGGGTGCTTTTTTGAAAAAAAAAAAAAATTCCCTAAAGGGGTCTGAAAAGTCGCTAAATCTGCCGACAAAGTCTCTAAGTTGGTAACAGTGGTCTGTAGAAGAATCATTTTTGTTTTCCTAAACCTTTCACTTCATAATTCTTTGACCGTTTTGCTTTTTCTGCAATAAACTGAATAATCAAGTTCCAATTCAAAGATGTTTTCCAAAGAATACTAACATTTATGTTGGGAAAAACATTCAGTGACAATGATTTCATTCATTCGTCTTTATCCTGGTCACGGTCACAGTGGATCCAGAGTCTATCCCAGGAAAACTGAGCATGAGATGGGAATACATCCATGGATGGGCAACCTGTGCATCACAAGGCACACACTCACACACACATAGGGGTAATTTAGTGTAATAAATCAATCTGGCATGTTTAGAGAGTTAGGAGGAAACCGGAAAACCAGGAGGACATCCATGCAAACATGGTGAGAACATGCAAAACTCCACACAGACAGTAACCCGAGCTCAGGATCAAACCATGGACGCTGGAGCTGTGAGGTGGCAACGTTCCCAGCTGCACCACCTTGTCATACTGAAGCATTTCAGTTATGATTAAAAGTTGTAGAGTGTTACTACAGAATGCTAACATTTATGCTGGAGTTCTATGTCACCAACAAAAATGGTGAAAGATCCATCAGCGATGTGTCATCACTCTAAAGAATCTCTTCTGGCAGCATTATTTTTCACACTGTGTGTGCAGGTTTATCCTTTTATGCTGTGCTAGTCATTCCGAAATGAAATCAGTCTGGGTTTGATAAACTCTAAACTGTTGCTTGGAGATAAAAAAAAAAATTAGAGCAGCACGTTGCCTCAATTTTAACTTAGTTTCATCATTTTGTTTGCTTGCGTTTTCTGAGCAGGCTGTAATATATTCATCTGAAGATATTCTTTAACTCTGAACTGAGCGCTTGATCAGACAGGGCAGAGGAGTGGTCAGAGGCCCTTAGGAGAGCTAATAATAGATAACCAGAAAGCGTTAGAGGCCAGAGCGCTGCAAATACTCATATCTGATTCCGTAATAATCATCTTCTGCTGATCCTGTAGCCACTCGGTGTTACACATACATGCTGCTTTTCACTGCAAGCAATGGTGTAATCATCAATCACTCTAAAAAGAGGAGGAGGAGGAGGCTGATGTGGCTCCCGTTGGCAGTATTCCCACCCTGAATGACACACTTTTACAATCTCTTTTTCTCGATAATGGCCTGCTGATTGCTTTCCTGTGGGAGCATGGTGGGCTTTTTTTTTTTCTTTCAGCTCTCTTTGTGTATAAATGGAAGGTGAATCGTTTTGATTGCATCAGCAGTCACAAAAAGAAAGTCAACATAGTGGACCAAAATTCCCTGATGATCGTCCTGAAAGCAGCGGTAGGCAGCATGTTTGCAGTAGGAAGGTGACCCTTCTCCTGAGAGTTAAATATTTCTGTGCACGGAGAACTGCAGGACCAGAAACAAGCAGAAGTTATCAGGGAAATCAGCTGTGAGGTTCTGGCACTGTTCCCAAAACAGTAGCTCCACTTCAGCCCATGCTGCGACCCACAATTAGAGCTGTAGTCAAGACCACCTTTGTCAAGTTCAAGACCAGGACTAGCAGAGATCGAGTCAGGACTCGAGTCCAAATCAAGATCAAGTCCAAACCAAGAATGAGTTAAGATGAAGTGAAAAAACAATCAAATCCTTTTCGTGGTCTTTGCTTCATTTGTGCATTGAGCCACTGATTGAGCTCTTGTCCAGAAGAAGGAATGGCTTCGTCTAGAAACTTTGTGCACATGAAAGAAAAACACAAAAATTATTTTTACAAACTCTCAGTCAAGACCAAGACCATATTTAGAAAGACCAATGCCCAAGCCCAAGACAAATCCAAGTACAAATGCCAATAGATCTGAGACAAGTCCGAGTCAATTCAGAAAACATCTCAAGACCAGACTCGAGTCCTGCAAAGGAGTCTCCAGTGTCAGCGCTTTGTAACACTCCTGTAACGTTAAGCTTTCTGACATTTTCAGGATGGAGGAGTTGAAGCTTTGCGGTTTCTCTGTAACATGACAAGCTGTGTTTTGTTTGTTTGTTTGATTGTTTTTTGTCTTATTAACAGCTTATAGCTGCTATAACGTAAGTAAGAACTTGTTTCATAGACAACATTCTTCAACATTAATAACTATAGTATAAAAGGATTAAAAAGTATGACGTCATTCATTAATAAATTAAAAATTTTAAATTTTTTGTCACATTGCTGTGGAATAAGAGGAATGAAACAATTTAGGATGTCTTGAAGTATTTTATTATTTTTTATTTACAAATTTGTTAGGAGAATCCAAATAATTGGTCTTAAATCGATTCTTTGGACGCACCTTATTGCTCCAGTGACATTTTTTTACACCTTTCTTGTATCCGGTTTCTATCAGCCTCTGACTAGCGATTATTTCAGCAGAAAGTGATTAAAGTGAAATTTTCATCAGAGAATTATTATTGTAGAATTTTTATTGACATCCTGTAGAATTATTATTGACATCCTCGTTAAATTCTGTTCCAATTTTTGCAGTAGCACAAATAAATCATATCTCACCGATGCCCCTGTGGTGTTGGATGGAAGTTGTAGTGTGTGTGTTTGTGTGTAGATATTATAGTGCCAGACTCCCTCTTGGGAAGAAAAAATAGAGGGTCATGGGTATTTTTATTTCCAGCACCAGTGTCTGAAGGACACTAAACAGCTCTGTGTGAGGCCTTGCCCTCTTTATTCCTTCTCTCTCATCCTTCTTATCACCCTCTCTCTTTTTATTTCTCGTATGACCTTTCGTGCTCTCGCAGTCTGAGGGTAAAGGGTTCACTGACTGCTGATGAAGCAGCGACACGATGATTTAGAGCTTCTGTGCAATCAGGGACAGATGCCACTGCTCTTGTCATGTCGTCTTTGTGGGCGATGCTGAGTAAAGTGGCTTTCACCGCTGTGTGGTTTGGTCTCGGGTTTGGGGTTAACGTGCCGGAGCTTTCACAGACGAGACGTGAGCTGGGAGTAGAGCAGCGTACTTTTGAAGAGATTTATTAGCAACTCCATTTTAAACAAAGTGTATATTTTCAGATTAAAATGCATTTTTGCGCAACAGAAAAGCGTTTTCCCTATCGTCTACCGATCAAAGTGATGGAAGTTTGAATCCCAGAGCCAAGGGAGCAAAATCATCCGTGTTCTCTGGGTGGGAGGGATGGTACACTCTCTCTCCTCTGTCAATCACAACACTTGCTTTTCATCTGTGTCTCTGAGCTCATGTATGCAGAAGAGGGCAGATAGTGCTTTCCTCCGAGTGTGTTATGCTGCCCTGTAACTCAGCATGAGCAGCAGTTTGAAAAGCCTTCACCTCCCCTGTTGGTAGCTGTTGTATGATATAGGAGGGCTAAATCGTGGGTAGGAATTGGCCAAAACTAAATTAGAGATGTCTGTCTATTACTATCTACCCGTAATTTTATTATTATTATTATTATTATTATTATTATTAATATTATTATTATTATTATTTAACCAGATCAGGTTCCTTATTTCAGTGGTTCTCATCTGTTTTTGTGTCCAACTGTGACTCTCCAAAAATGTAGGTTGGATTTTGCAACGCCTCTCCCTCTGGACTCGCCCCAAATCACACTACAGCAACCTCCTTTTGTAAACATGTTACGTTGCTACCTTTTTTTTTTTACATTTTTGATTAACCGTTTCATGCTAAAATTATTTATAAGCACATCCAACCTCTTTAGATTTTTTTTTCAGTTCCTTGGAATTGTTTGACATATAACATATGAATGTTGACTTTCACTAAATATCATTTATAAAGGGTATCCCAAAAGTCTCCATAAACAGGGGAAATTAACACTTTTTAGCAAAATGTAACTTTATTTACAGAACATCCTCTACATGATTGCCATTTCTTTGTTCATGGAGTCGTCTCTCTCGCTCATGATGAGCTCGTGTTAACACATCTGGTGTTATGCATGTAATTACATGTCCATCGCAATCTTACGACAGCTTCTCGATCCAGCCATGAGAATGATTTCAACACGTTCTTCTTTTGTCAAAGGCATTGTTTAAGGCTATCTGAAAAAAAAAATGTAATAGAAACTAAGCATGAAAAATTTTGGAAGACAGTTTGATAAAAAGTGTGAATTTCCCCTATGTGTGGAGACTTTTGGGACACCCTGTATTAAAAAGTAGGATTGTCCATGTGTAGGAATGTCATGAGTAAAAAAGGATAACACATTATAGCTAAACTAAACTATAATTGTAGACAATTGTAAACAAAATTGTAAACAATTTTGTATACAATTTTTTAAAAATAGCAATATCAAAATGTACACATTTAAAAAGGTAAAAAAAATCATCAAAAAACAATTATCTTTTAAAAATCTAAAATGGTGAGTGTGGCACAAAAATTAATTAATTGTTTTTAAAATTATATTTATAACTATATACTGGAGACATGTTCGGAGAACAACAGAAAATCTGGAAAATAATTTATACAGTAATTTGGAGGTGATTTACAACTTTCTAAAATATGAAAAAAGCCTTAATTTGACTGTCTGTAAGTGTGGACACTATGCATGAAAGGGTTAATTTTGTTGGTCAGACTCTGAGGTTTGCTTTTTGTGCTTCATGTACAAGCAGAACACAAAAAACTGACATGCAATCTTTCGGGATGATGGCTGTCAAATGGCCAAATCTGTGTTTGACGTGTTAGACGAGCCTGACGGAACACCAGGGCACTTTGACTGGCCTGCAAAAATCTCTGAATCTCAGTGTCATCGAAAACTTGTGAGATCTTACTCCCCATATCCCAAAATACACCAAGAGTTGTTCTTACGAAGGTCCATGCGAGTAATTGGTGCTGAATCAATGTTGGAGAGAGCGAGGCAAAGTGAGTCAGCTTGAATCACTGAAATGAATCACTTCTCAGAGCATTGAACTGAATTGGATCATTCCTGATTCACAAAGAAATTGCTTTCGAGTCAGACTGAAAACCAGTAAATCGTGAAACGCACAGCACAAAGTTTCTTCTTGAATACTGTGTGTATGTGCTCGCTCGAGCAAAATGAATGAATGACACTTCACTATATATGAACTGATGTTGTTTGGAATCAGTATTGGCACGGTGCAATAAACTTGATTGAATCACGGTTTGGGAGTAAATGTTGAGCGACAGAAGCGTGTGTTTAGTCAAAGAGCAGAACAGATCTCTCTTTAGACCTGGCCGCATGCCGAGTACTTGCACACACACACATTGCAGCATAGACACATGGTGATGTGTCTTTGCTGCAGTGTGTGTGTGTGTGTGTGTGTGACATCTTGCATTTTTGTCTATTCTACCTGTGTATATTTCAAATATCAACAAATATTTCAGAAAAACATGAAATTGTGCCATTACTATTCTGAACCCTTTCTCTTAAAGGACAGCTCATAAGACGTACAGTACGCAGTTTCTCTAGGCAGGCTAGAGTCAGGAGAACACTTTAATGTTTTATTTGAATTGCAATTCACTTGACAGACTGCACAGGTCTTTACACATCACACACTGCTGTTCTAAAGGCAGGAGAACTGTGAGAACCTGGACTTCTGGTTGTCTACTGCTTTGCAATAAAAAGCCAGACCTTCCACTGACAAGTCCTGAGTAGGAGTTGTTGTTAGTATGCGTAAACCTTCGTCACTAGTAGAGAATGAGATGTGAATTTATAGTGAAGTGAAGTGACGTGTGGCCAAGTATGGTGACCCATACTCGGAATTTGTGCTCTGCATTTAACCCATCCAAGTGCACACACACACAGTAGTGAACACACACCCGGAGCAGTGGGCAGCCTTTTTTGCTGCGGCGCCCGGGGAGCAGTTGGGGGGTTCGGTGCCTTGCTCAAGGGTCTCACCTCAGTCGTGGTATTGAGGGTGGAAGAGAGCGCTGGTCATTCACTCCCCCCACCTACAATCCCTGCCGGACCTGAGACTCGAACCCACGACCGTCGGGTTGCAAGTCCGACTCTCTAACCATTAGGCCACGACTGCCCCCATAGGACGTTAACTACAAAGAAGGCGGAGCTTCACGTGTGGTCTTTCTCCCAAACTACAGCTATTTCATAACTCTATTTTTCCAAGAGTGCCACTGAGCTGTTTTTTTTCCTCTTCTATGCAAGTCTATGCAGAGAAATATATTATATAGGATAGTTGGTAAAATTTCTTGTGACCCCATCTGGATCTGAGGTAAGCTCACAAGGGATTGAGAATCTACAGTTTACACCGCTAGTTACAGCGTGTATTTTTTTTTTTCTTCAGATTTACAGCTTAATACTTGTAAATCCATACTCAGTGCTCAGTGTATTTTCATGTTTGCTTTCTTGACTTCTGTTGTTCACTTAGCGATGCCCAATGTTTTCTGGAAATGACGCTGCAAAAATGACATCTTAGCAAGTGAAAATATCTTTAATGTAGTCAGATTTGGCTAGTATTTCCTAATATAAAATTACAACAAACCAAATAAGCTTATTAAGCAATTATTTCTAGCTATTGTTACTAATTTCAAGCTTGAAATAGTCTTGTTCTAATGGCAGACCATTTTGCAAATTTTTAGCATTTATTTCTAGAAAGAAGCAAAATTATCTACCCAAAATACAAGTAAATTTACAGCTTGAAAATAGTAAAAATGCTTAAGAAATAGGTTTAATCATCTTCTATTTGGTTTATTGTAATCTTATAATAGAAAATATTGGATATATTTGGCTATATTTATGATACATGGCCAAAAGTATGTGGACACCTGACTATCAAACCCATATGTGGTTCTCCAAACTGTAGCCACAAATTTGGAAACACACAATTGTATAGAATGTCTTTGTATGCTGTAGATTTAGGATTTCCCTTCACTGGAGCTAAGAGGCCCAAACCTGTTCCAGCATGACAATGCCCCTGTGCACAAAGCAAGCTCCATGAAGACATAGTTTGTCAAGGTTGGAGTGGAAGAACTCGAGTGTCCTGCACAGAGCCCTGACCTCAACACCTTGGGGATGAACTGGAACGCCGACATCAGTGCCTGACTTCACTAATGCTCTTGTGGCTGAATGAGCAAAAATCCCCACAGCCACGCTCCAAAGTCTAGTGGAAAGCCTTCCCAGAAGAGTGGAGGTTATTATAACTGCAAAGAGGGGACTAAATCTGAAATTAGATGTTCAACAAGCACACATGAGTGTGATGGACAGGTGTCCACACACTTTTGGTCACATAGTGTATTTTCACTTGCAAAGATGGCATTTTTTTGCAATATAGTGGAGGTAGATGGACGAGGAAATTTGTTCATTTTTATTTCTGAGCTCCTAGCCAAAAAGACAAAAATAGCATGTGCACTCTTAAATTAAATGTGGCTTGTTTGAATGCGAGTTGAAGTAACATTTCAAAATAGTAGCACACAAAATCAGTCTTCATATGTAGAGTGTAATATATTCGTAATAAATATTAATATTAATAAAAATGTTAATATTTATAAAAGAATAAAATCAAAGAGGAGATTTGTAAATCAAACACAACTTACAGTCTGTTTTATATATACAGTACTGTGCAAAAGTCTTAGACACCCTATTTTTTTTTTAGTACAAACTTTGTTTTTTTTTTTTTTTATTTAATGACTTCTACATTATCAAGTCAGTCCAAAAACATTTTAGATTTCCAAACATTAGTTTTCCAGCACAAAATTAAATATTACAGAAGAATGTCTGTATGTCAGTAAAGAAAGCAGCATACTACATAAGAGACACTTTTCAGACAAAAAAAACATAATGAAGGCTGCTGGGTTTTGCTGCAAAAATAAGAAGCAAGTGTGACAGTCAGAGTCTCCAGAAGAACTGTGGCTGCTTCTGCAAGATGCTCAGTAACACTTACAGCTCATTTCCTTATAAAACTGCACTAATTGTACCTGAGACTACTATATTTTTTTTTAATCGAAGAGTCATCACACCAAAAATTGACTTTATTTCATTGATTACTGTTTACTGCTCTTTATAGTATTTTTAAATGTATAAATGTTTAATTTCATTATTTTTGAAAGCATCTTTGCTCTACAGCATTTCTTTGCATGTGCGTAAGACTTTTGCACAGTACTGTGTGTGTGTGTGTATATATGTAGACATATATATATATATATATATATATATACACACACACACACACACATATAGTGTACATAATTAATAAATCATCCTACCTCATGTCCTACTTTACATTGTATTATTGTAATATTGCACTTTGTAACAGTTACTCAGCAGCTTGATGAACTTACTGAGGTGCGGTTTGTCGTTAATGTTTGCTGCTTGACAAGAATTTTGTGGTGGTACTTTGTGAGACTCCTCTTGTGTGACTTCCCTCAGTGTGTCTCAGCGTGCGTGTTATATCAGTATGTAGCAGAGGAACTGCTGAGGGTTAGGCAGCCGTAACACTCAATCTCACACTCCACACTCTGCATCTCTGCTCTCCAGTCGAGTCCCAGCTGCAGTGCTCTTTATTATACAGCAGCTACAGGAGAGTAGGAGCACAAAGTTCTGCCTGGCTAGTCCACAAGACATGCTAGTCCAGGAGTTGCAGTAATTTACATAAAATGAAATCACACTCAGCTGAGAGTAAGCTGATGGTGCTAGGACACGCTAAAAGGGGAGGATACAAATAAATGGCGTAGTTTCTTCATTGGGAGAAATTGGAGTGGAGTGAAGGCTTCAGTATTAAACATTGCTGTGTAATATCTTGATAAAGATGGACACTAAATATAAAAAAATAAACTATACTAAACTAGGTAGTGGAAATAGTTTTTGTACAAAATGTGCAAAATATAAAGAATAAAGCATGATGGGACAGACAGCTCAGATCGGAAAACCTAGACACTACCTACTACTTCCTTTAAGAAAAGGATATGGCCAGATTGTCTATTTGTCATGTAAGTGATATGTGATTTGTGTGTGTGTGTGTGTAGGTGTGGCAGTGTGGTGGCAGTGTGGAGGTTCTGCCCTGTGCCCGTATCGCCCATATCGAGCGCGCCCACAAGCCGTACACCGAGGACCTGACTACACACGTGCGCCGTAACGCCCTGAGAGTGGCCGAGGTGTGGATGGACGAGTTTAAGAGCCACGTCTACATGGCCTGGAACGTTCCGCAGGAGGTGATTCCATCCCACACTGCTCATTTACCACTTACACGCGCGAGCTGACTCCGTGTAAATAGTTCTGACTTGTATAAACAGTGCTGCATCATGTTTTCAGAAAGCTGGCACTCATTTTATCCACTGGTAGCTTAGGTAAAGAGATTAGATTAGCATAATCAGTTCCAAGCAGATGTTTATTTTTCTCCTGGTGGGTGTGGAATGCAAATACGACACAGCCTCGTTTAATCTGCACACTAATGATGGATCACTTGGAAAAAAAAAGGCTACATGGAGAAATACATGTTGTTTTTGTTTTCCTTTTTTTGTGTGTTAAGCAAGCATTTTGTGGTTTGTAGTTGCTCAGGGCTGATCGTGTCCTCCAGCCACTCGTGCTGTA
The DNA here is from genome assembly GCA_022758105.1 of Pangasianodon gigas. Classification (NCBI taxonomy): domain Eukaryota; kingdom Metazoa; phylum Chordata; class Actinopteri; order Siluriformes; family Pangasiidae; genus Pangasianodon; species Pangasianodon gigas. The sequence continues at coordinate 6,390,206 of CM040464.1, read as the reverse complement.
TTCAGGAGCCCTGGCTCAAATCGTGTGTTTATCAGCCACACAGCAATTAAGATCATTTGGAAGGAACAGAAGGCATAGTGAGCCTGCTGCTGGTTGCTTGGCTGAGGCTTCACTCTGAGAAGAGGAGAAATAGAGATGGCAGGAGAAAAGCTTGGAGGTCAAGCAGCTCGGATGTTCTCCTGAATCCTGAGCTTTGAATTACATGAGCACATATTTCAACCCTTGTGAAGCTAAGCTCGTTGTCCTTCACAGCACTGAGAGCTAGCATAAAGAGGGTCATGAGTTCAGCCTCGGCTGCTGACCTTAGGATTGGGTTGAAAGTGTTGTAGAAGGTGAGAAGGTTCAGGTTCATGAGTATCTGAGCTTCACAGGAAAGGAGAGGCGACTAAAGAAAGGGAGATCAGAATCGTAGAGCAGCAGTTACACGACACGGCTGAAAGTCATCCATTTTCAAAAGCTTGGACCAGGAAGTGGAGCGAGGAGTGAAAAAAAAGAGCAAAACTTTGTGCAAATGAGAAGCAAAGATGTGGCTCTGACCAGTCAGAAAAAACTTTTTATCCCCACTGTGAAGCATCTGTTTTCCGGCTCCTCATATTCTTTCCTCTGTGCAGCTGCTGAGCCAATCACTGATGCTCACTGTGCTATAACAATATTATCATCCCTACATGATATTATATTGCCATGATATCCAGTGAGGTTTATCACCGATTATATTATATTATATTATCAGACCTGTCAACAGTTGCACATTTTGCGTAGGAGCTCCTCAAAAACATCAGAGTTCGCTAGTACAAGTTACCACTCACAGATATGCAGACTTTTTCTCACTAATAAACCAGGAGGTGAGCTAATCCACATGTGAATCTGGATTGGTTTGCTCTGGTGTTTTGAGCTCTTCGATATTTACCGACACATCCCGGAAGCCCCGCCCCCTTCCTCCATCTCACACACTCTCAGCTCACTCTGGCTCCCTCGCTTTCTGTCGAGGTAAATGGAGAACGTCTTGAGTTTATTAACGCGAAATAAAATCTATCAGTTTGTGTTCGATCTAGCTAACATTAGACAAGTATATATTTAACATCAGTTTAAAAAATTTCATCCGAAAATGATTCAAAACGGCTCTTTTGGTTTTCGGCTGAAAGAGAATATATTAAATAGGCCTACAATGAAGTGTCTTATCAAACACTTACATTCTAACACTAATAATGACAAATACTGTTAATGGTGATGATAATTAGAAATTGATTACATACAGTTTTTTAGCTGCGCTCTACTCTGCAACACTTGGCAGCTCAACAGTGAAAATGTCAGCCACATGGACATTAGTCAACCAATTTATAAAAGGATTATATCATAATGTTGTGTTTCTTCTGCTTTTTTAAATGTTATTAATGGTTTACTTCGCATTACTGCATGAATCACTTAAAAATATATCATCCAGCTGATGATGTATTATATATGGTTGATTGATGATGGATGGATTTGCCACTGCCACAGCTGGCAATGTTATTACACACTCCTGTACTCTCCTCACACATGACATGGTGGAAATGCTCACTTTCCTGTCTTTCTTCGGTTAACGGTTCTGGATAATTAAATCGCTTGTCGTGATATTTTAAATTGGAAAATCGCAATCAGGGAAAAATCAATATCACACAAGCCTACTTCATGTTTATGATTTTTCCCTAAAATAGGACAGCGCCGGTGTTTACACTGGCACCAAACACATTAAATATGTGAAATTGTGAAACTTTGTATTCTGAAGATGTAGTGAATTTTATACACAAGAATTTCTACACAAACGTTTATACATTTCATTTTTAGCTGGATAACGTGATTTGTGCTGAAATGGTTGGCTTTGTTCATGTTGTCTACAGTAAGGACTTTAGCAATATATAAAGTTGCATTTATTTTATGCAAATTACATTAGCAATGTTTTACACTATGTTACGTAAAATATATTTTACGTTAGCAATATGTAAAGTTGCATTTATTTTATGGACTATTAAAACCACTCGTAAGAGAAGGAATGAACATATGACTAAATTAGGAAAAAAAAAGATTTTTGCCTGTATGCCTTTTTTTGAAACCGTGGTGATGAAACCAAGTGTATTAGCTCAATGGTATTCTTAGTCCCTGACCTAGAGAACTAGCATGAGGATGAGACTACACATCACTTCTGTAGGTTCCTCTGGATAAGGGCATCTGCTCAATAAATGTAAATGTAAATTAAGAAGTGTTTTTGCTAACACAGGTTAAGTTGCTGGCTCTTTACTACTAGCTATTACAACAATGACCGGTTGACTTTAACCGCTCAGGTGGACGAGGCATCCATCACCTAGAGTTCTTTTCAGACCTACATCAGCTCCGATGGAAGTAAACTAAAGACAGAAATGCCCACTAGCGATGGACTTAGAGCTATTTGAGAGATGTATGGTGAAAAATCAGTGAGCGCAGTATAAGGATAAGGATCTTAAACCTTCATTATAATTCTGAGCCAAACTTTCTATTTGCTCCCATTTAGAGTCTCTACTTTAATTTTAATGCAAGTCCATTAACTACAGACACTCAGAAGTATCTCTCTTTATATTTGTGTGTGTGTGTGTATGTGTAGGACTCAGGTATAGACATTGGCGATATCTCCGAGAGGAAAGCCCTGAGGAAAAGGCTGCAGTGTAAGACGTTCAGGTGGTACCTGGTGAACATCTACCCTGAGATGAGGATGTACACAGACACCATCGCTTATGGAGTGGTGAGATGTCACGCACGTTACCGTCAACTTTTATTCATCACTCATTCACACACACACACACACACAAACACAGCAGTCTACAGGAAACATTATTATAGATTTACATGTATTTATTTCTTGGATTCTTTACATGGTTTGAATGGTTTGGACTTACATCCTTTAAGTCATTACCTCAAAACATATTTTATTTTCAAATCATCCAAACCATTTTAATAAACTGAATCAGAATGAGAAGTGTGCTTTATTGGCCACTTGTGTATATGAGGGATTTGACTCTTGAGGGTTGTTGAACCATCACTGCTATCTACAACTGTTGCACTGGAAGCAAAAAAAAAAAAAAAGGTAAACCGATTTAAAAATGTGTTTTTATTAAAGTTTTCTTTAAGGAGATATTTATTTAATATTTATGGAAGGAGTCTCCAGTGTCAGTGCGTAGTAACAGTCAAAGCTAAAGCTAATGTTTCCCACTACAGTAAAACTGTAATTTTTTTTTTATCTTATACAGAAAAAGGGAGAAATGTAAGGCAATTTTTCAGATTTTATTTTAACTGTCTTAATTAAGGGTGCCAATAATTCTGAAGCTAAATGTAATTCGATAAATATGACAACTGAGACATGTGCACAGAAAAGTTTTTGCACCGCAAACACAAAAACAGCACTAACATTGACACAGTCATCATATTTATGAAATAATTTCATTCAAGTCCAAAATTATTGGCACCCCTGAGTTAAGATGGGTTAATAAATTATGAAAAAACGTCTTACCTCACATTCTTAAATGTCTCAACTCTCTCATTTTCAGTAAACAAATTCTATACAAAGTCTTTGCAGTGGTGAAAAACCTAAAGTTACAGCTTTGTAACAATGAGCTGACACTGGAGACTCCTTACAGAAAGCTCAAGACACATTTTTACACATTTTTAATCCTTTAATCATTAGGATCAGATTAGGTGAAATGTTGGCCATACAAGTCCCTGTGAATAAGCTGTTACTATAGAAACGATAACATGTTAGAACGAGCGCATTAATATAAACCCGTGATTTGAATTACAGCTGGCACAACTGTCAGAGCTGCTGTTACAGAAAATTAATCACCACCAACACCTCTCGGCCAATCAGATTCGAGAATTCACAGTACTGCTATTGAGGTTTTATAATTGAAAGTTTCTGAAATAACGCCATGGAGAAGAGGTGTCATTTTTACAAGCCCGAGGCAGGAGGATGCGTGTGCCGAGTCATTTTATTTCGGCTTTTCTTAGAACAAACTCCCAAGCAGGCACGGTAATCAGAGACGAATTCATAATCCAAATCCTGAAGGCAGGCTGAGGCCGAGACACAGAAACACTAGAAGCATAAAGAGGGGGGAAGTGGAGACAGTGAGAGCAACATTAACACCACAGCGACTACACACACACACACACACACATACACACACAAGGGTGACATAACAGCAAGACACAGGCAGGTCATGTGACTGAGGCAGCAGATTGTGTGTGATTGCGAAAGATTGATGTGCCTGTGTGAGACGATATATCGATGTTGTGGTCATGTCACAGTACATTTTTCTCAAATAGCGTCAATATCATTATCTCCTTTTCAATATTATTTATTATTATTACTTTTTAAATAAATAAAATTGTATTTTTTAAATTGCAAAAAAAAAAAAAAAAAAAGAAATTCAATTTTGTAGACAAAATCGTGATCATGTATCGTAGAGCTGCTTTAGTGTATCGTGATATTATATTTTTGGCATATTGTCCACGACTAGTGAGACGTGAGAGAAAATAAAACCAGGTTAGCACCAGGACTGAGCGATACGATGATATAAAATCAGTATCGTGATTAAATTATGTCACGATACTCTTTTCTGAGATATTGTCATTATCGTGATATATATAACTTTTCTAACTTTTATAATAACTCTAATCTAAATGGATTTGAATGGAAGCAGCTGACGTAAACAAAAAAAATTTACAATTAAAATCTTTAAAATTGTACATTTTTAACAGATTTTCAGTGTTAGAAGTAGTTTTTGTAGATATTAAATAAGCATATCATCAAACTCAGTTTAACAGTTGTTCATGTTTACAGGTTTAATGCAACGCTTCTGTTTAGCCGGCAGCTTTTTAGCTACATTTTATATCGTGGTACATATTGTGTATAGTATGTCTTCAAGTATTGTGATATGATACAGTATTTTTGTCACATCATCCCCATAGTTAGCGCTGAATTCTCTCATCCATGCTAACGCTGCTTCTCTAACTAGCCCCAGATTCAGGTCTTTGCACACGCACAGCATTTGAAGTTTCAGTTCTGAAGCCGCGCTGTCCTGTCTCAAGCTGCTGAACTTCCTGAATCAGTAAAATCTGTCCGTGTTTTTTTTTTTTTTTTCAGTGCTCGACCCACTCGACACAGCCCTGATTTTATATTCATGTCAATTCGCGAACAGAAAATGGCCACATGTCTTTTCACCTCTCACGAACTGCCGTGTTAACACACGTGACTCGGCTCTGTGGTCGCGGCCAGTTCACCTTACACCTCGCAATTCACCCGTGGGGTTTCCTCAGGTAGAGAAAATGGGTTAGTCTTATTAAAATTAATTCCAGATTGTGAAATAACTCTTGCCCTCATTACTATGGGAGCTGTCAATCAAACCGGAGTGTAGGAGCAGAATGTAGAAGAGTGTATTGCGCAGTCACACAGGACCGAGTGTCAAAAGTTAAAGGGGAAAAAAAGTAGCTTCCACAGAAATGTCCTTTTGACAAAACACTGAAGAAGCGTGTAAATGTGTGACCTGTCTTCCACATGTCGTAATCCATGAATACGGGTTAAAACCGCTGTAGATATCAGTGCATACAAATCCATATGTAAACTTTTTTTATTACATGAGGAATAAAACACTTAGGGGTGTGCTGTTATAGGAAAATAATCCGCGATGGTGTGGTGTGATTAGGTGGATTATTATTCAATACCAGCATGTCCCGAAGTGTTTTATTCCTCTTATACAATGGCAATTTTCCAACAATTACAATTTACATTCGTTAATGAATGAAACATCATTTTTTATCCAGTTAGAGTTACATTACAATGTTGCGAAACAAGTTGCTTCCTGTTAGCACTTACATTATCGCAGCTATAAACTATCGTTTCTTTTTATTTCTCTCTTGTGAAGTTAAGTGAGATGCAGCTTGTCGTGTTACAGCGAAACCACAAAACACATGTCTGAAAGCTTTACATCTGACTGAGGGGCCGTTTAGACGACAACGTTTTCAGCCAAAAACGGGAAACTTTTTATGCGTTTTGCCTGTTCGTTTACACGACAACGGCGTTTTGGGGACTGAAAACGCAAATGTTTGAAAACGGGTTTCAAAGTGCAAGTTTTTGAAAACGCCGCCGTTATCGTCTCCATGTAAACACCCAATACGGGAATCTTTGAAAACGGTGACGTCATGCGCGTGCGTAGTACGTGTTAGGTATGTAGACATGTGCAGTACGTGTCTATTGTAAAGGCAAGCGCGAACAAACATACACAACAATGGCGGAGTACATGGTAGTGTTGTTGCTGCTCAAGAGTTTGCTAACGCTTCTTCAGCAAAATGTGGATTTACTTCACCAATATTACAACCAACTAACAAGCGCCAACTACTGGCCTGGCATACGTAATACAGCGTTTTTGGCCGTTATCGCGGATATATGTAAACGCGAATCGTTTTGAAAACGTTGTCGTATATACGTGAAACTTTTTGAAAACGCAAGAGAAAAACTTTTCCGTTTTTGACTACATCGTTGTCGTTTAAACGTAGCCTGAAACTGGAGACTCCTTCCAAAAAATGGTAGCTAAATAAATATCTGCCATTCAAGTCCCGGTGTAAGTTGTTGCCATAGAAACGATAACGTATTAGAACAAGTGCATTAATATAAACCTGTGATTTGAAGCTGCACTATTGTCAGAGCTGCTGTTCTAGAAAATTAATCAACACCCTCTGACCAATCAGAATCAAGAATTCAGCGCTGTACCCATGTGAAGTAAATGCAGACGGGACTTTTAGTTTCTTCAGATGTGGTTTTTATAGTGTTTGAGAGAGCCAGGGAGTTGATGTTTGGTGTGTAAAGTGTTTGTTGTTTAGCCTCAGGCAGGAAGAGGACGTGATCCCGCTACCCGGGGGCCACAGCTCTGACACAGTGACCGTTTATAAAAGGAAAGCCCTTAGCCATGAGTTGAGCTGCGAATATAAAATAAACGTGTACGTGTTTCTCTTCTGAAGCTGTAGTGTCCCAACAGTGAGCGTGGCTCTGTGTCTGTCCTGTGTGCAGCTGAGGAACTCTCTGAAGAGCGAGCTGTGTCTGGATCAGGGGCCAGACACCGACAACGTCCCCATCCTGTACCTCTGCCACGGGATGACTCCACAGGTGAGCGGTAATATCTGTCTGTCAATCTGTCTGTCTCTCTCTCACACGGTCTCTCTCTCTCCATGTGTGTCTCTGTATCTCTGTCTCTCTTTTTGTATCTCTTTCTGTGGCTCTCTTTCTCTGTCTCTCTCTGTCACTTTCTGTATCTCTGTCTTCCTCTCAGTCTGTCTCATTTCCTGTGTCTCTCTTTTTGTATCTCTCTGTCTTTCTGTATCTTTGTCTCTCTCTATCTCTCTCTCTTTCTGTATCTCTCAGTCTCCCTTTGTTTCTGCATCTCCCCGTGTCTCCCTTTCTTTCTCTCTCTGTCACTCTATATCTCCCTTGTGTCTCTTTCTATATCTCTCTGTCTCTTTTTTGTATCTCTCTGTCTGTCTCTATCTTACTCTCTTTCTGTATCTCTCTTTGTGCCTCCCTGTCTCTCTCCGTGTCTCTGTCTCTCTTTCTGTAACTCTATGTCTCTGTGTTTCTGTATCTCTATGCCTCTCTCTCGATCTATATTTTTGTATTTCTGTGTCTTTGTCTCCTTCCTTGTCTCTCTCTCCTTGTATCTCTCTTTTTTCTGCATCTCTCTTTGTGTCTTGTTGCCTCTCTTTCTTTCTCTCTTTCTGTATCTTTCTTTCTGTATCTCTCTGTGTCTTACTTTCTCTCTCTGTTTCTATACCTCTTTTTATATCTTTCTCTGGGTGTCTTTCTCTCTCTCTCTCTCTCTCTCTCTCTCTCTCTCTCTCTCTCTCTAGTGATCATGTCCTTCATCAGTGTCCTGCTGTGTTGATCATTCATCGTGCTTTAGTAGTAAATTCAGAGCACATTTATATCCCTGTGTGAGAGAGCTGTCCTAAATGTCCTGAATGTTGTAAACATCCTAAACATCACCTCTCATGTGCTCAGGATTTTTAGGTCAGTAGGAACCCATGCTAGTGAAGGTCGTGTGTGTGTGAACAGTAATCTATTCGGTGTGTAACTCTTCATTTTCTCAAGCCAAGGACACAGAAAAGCTGGAGCTTTATTACAGACAATTCCCATGAAAAGAAAAAAATCTTAAGATGTGATAAGTGCGAGATGTCTTAATTTAGGAACAATATCTCACAGAGTCTTATCTCAGGTAAGGGAATCCCGAACTAATATACACAGCTCCTGCTGTAGCCAAGTGGAACACCTCAGAATCCAGAGCTGCAAGATAACCACAGCTTGCTCAGCTACAACCAGCTACAAACAATCAGCACGTTCTGACCAATCAGAATGGAGAATCCAGCAGCTCTGTGTGGTGAAACTCCACGTCTTGGCTTTGGAAGAATGTAGTTTGAGTATAAAAGCCTGCTGACTACACACATTCTCCTCCAGATGTTAAAAACTCGCCGACTCACAGCGTAGTGCCGCAGCATGGGTGCTGGTGGAGTTATTAAAAACGTGAAGGCGTCTCACTCTTCTCTCACATCCCTCATAAACATCGCTCATTTATATTTCAGGATTTATTTTAAACTCACTCCAGGCCTTCAGTCCCCTGTTCACTATTAGAGGTCTTGAATAGAATTTATGGAGATAGCATTGTTCCTGTGGAGATGAGCTCAGACTCCTCCATCTCTCTCTCTCTCTCTCTCTCTCTCTGTCAGTTCAGTTCAACAGTGCTTTATCTGTCTCTCTGTGTTTGTCTTGCTCTCTGTCTCTCTGTCTGTCTTTTTCTGTCTTTCTGTCTCTCTCTCTCCTTCTCTCTTTCTCTCTGTCTTTCTCTCTGTCTATCTCTCTCTCTTTCCTTCTCTCTTTGTCTCTCTCTCACTATCTGTCTATCTTTGTTTCCCTCTTTCTGTTGTTCCCTCTGTCTCTCTCTGCCCTTTGTCTCGTTCTTTCTGTCTCTCTCTCACTTTTTCTGTCTCTCTGTCTCACTCTTTATTTCTCTCAGTCTCCCTTTCCCTCTCTCTCCGTATGCCTGTTTCTCTTTCTCTGTCTCTTTGTCTCACTCTTTGTGTGTGTGTGTGTGTGTGTGTGTGTGTGTGTGCAACTTGCCCTCCATTAAGGCTGTATTCCCGTCTCACACCCAGTATTCCCAGGATAGGCTGCGTGTGTGTGTATGTTCAGAGCAGATATGTGAGCAGTCGCTGGGTAGACATTGGCTGGTAACAGTGTGTGTGTGTGGTGTGTGTGTGTGTGTGTGTGTGGTGTTTGAGTCAGAAGGGTGGACTGACATGAAGACACAAACCTACCCGAAAGAAATCACTGTGCTGGTGCTGTTCAGTGTTTCAGGGCAGAGAGAGAGAAATAGATAGTGATATCTACATATCTACATATCTACAAATCATGTTCTGTATTAAACCGGAAGACAGAGGGATCTGCTGAAAGAGCTGACACTGGAGACTCCTTCCAAATCTAAAAAAAAAATTTAAAAATAAAAAAAATTAAATAAACATCTCTTTACAGAAAACTTCACCACATCAATGATTCTTAATTTTTTAATCTGTTCATTTGGAGCATCTGCTGTACAAGTCCCTGTGTACGTTGTTACTATAGAAACTATATCATATTAATATAAACCTATGATTTGCAGCTCCATTACTGTCAGAGCTGCTGTTACAGAAGGTTGATCAGCAACTCCTGACCAATCAGAATCGAGATTCAGAAGTTTAATCTAAACCTGTAAATCAGTAAATCACACAGGAACCTGTAGATGAAAGAGATGAAGCCATTTTCAACACTGATTTGCCTCAGAGTGAAAGGCAGGTGTGCCAGATGTTCTTCAGACCCTCGGGTGTGTCCCCAGGTGTTTGCCATCTGCGATGCCAGGCTGCGTTCAGCATACTGTAAACAGATGCCTCACGAATGTCCTTGAAATGGCCATTTGCAGGCAATAACATCAGAAAGCGCGCTTTCCTGTTGGACGTGTGACTCATTCTTCTCCTTCCATAACATGCGTCACGTCCTGCGGTGACCAATCCTGCTCAGGAGACACAAAAAAATGGCAGTATTTTTAGTGCACAGGCTCACTCAGTGGAAAGGTAATTCTGGGATGTTTCCTCAGCGAGAGAAAGCTGACTCGAGCAGAGCGAGCAGGTTGTAGTGGAATATTTGCTATTTTTGATGGACGTTGTCATGGTTACACATGTAAGGGCTGAACTGCTCCAGTTTTTTGAGATCTGTGTGTTTTGGGTGGCCATGACATGGTTCTTCTAATTAGCTTCTGCACATTTCCATCTGAAAAAGCACTTCAGAAACTCCTCATAGTGATGTGTGTGTGTGTGTGTGTGTGTGGACTAGCTTCATTTTTTATTTAACCGTTACGTCCTCTGTGGGTCCGAATGACCCGTTTTAGATTTGTGCTAAAATTCATGTTATTTATTGCACGTATACTGTACAGAACATATATTTGAATCATTTTTGACTTGAAAAGAACTAGGTGAAATAATTATTATAACTTTTTTTGGTGATCACATGACTTTAGTGCAAAAAAATAAGAGCTAGGGAAAATATATCTTGAATATATGTGAATTAATCTAATGTAATATTTCTCATTAGGATAAAACAAGGATAAGATTATGAAACCAAAAAGACAAGACTATTGTAAGCTTGAAGTAACTCAGTAATGTGCATTAAACCACAGTGTGTTGCTGAATTCTCAAATCTGGTTGGTCAGAAGGTGTTGATTAATTTTCTGTAACAGCACATCACAGGTTTATATTAATGCGCTCAGGTCAAGTCAAGTCAAGTCAAGTGGCTTTATTGTCATTTCAACCATATACAGCTCCAGGACCAGGGTGCTGCATAAAACAGCACAGAGCTACATGAGACTACACATTACTACATACAATGCACATGCAAACGTGTGCAAACAGCACAAGACAGTACAATAACTACTAAAACAGGACAATAGGCACAGTAAGAGACAGTGCAGCGCCAACCAGTACACAGTTCTAGTGTGGAAGTGTCAGATATAACAGGTAGCGCAAAAGAATAACAATATAATAAAATGCTGTGATTGTAAACATAACATACTATGACGTAGTATTCTGCAGATAAGCTTATACCATATATGGACATAGCAGCTATTGTTGTAGCAGTCAGGTAGAGAGTATAGTAATGACAAGAAATTAAATACAATGTATTTTACAAATACAGAAGCAGCAAAAATGCAGCTAGTCAATAGAGAAATGTGCAAAAATTGGACAGTGGGATGAAAAGGGAAAAAGGGAGTGGGATGATGTTCAGCTGAGTATGAGTGTGTGTGTGTGTGTGTGTGTGTGTGTGTTGTCAGTCCAGTTTCTGAGTATTGAGGAGTCTGATGGCTTGGGGGAAGAAACTGTTACACAGTCTGGCCGTGAGGGCCCGAATGCTTCGGTACCTTCTGAAATGATATATTAGGTATTATATAATAAATTGTGTAACTCAGGGGTTCCTAAACTAAATGTCATGAGAGAAATTCACAATCTCCTCTGTTGTTTTATTCATTGATTTTACAGATTAATATTAGAAATATCGAAGATGGATTTTATGTGCTAATGTTACTGGGAGTCACATTCAGACAAGCCACGTTTAAATTCTTAGGGTCCATGTTATTTTAGTCTTTTCACTATCCTGACATGATACAGTAACATAGTTGAGCAATAAAAATGATCCTGTCCATCTACCTCTACTAAACTAGCATTGTGTCTCACATTGCATATTTATGCACGATTCTGGACAGTTATTGAGGACGAACACTAACAAGTTTTCCTAGTAGAGTTAGTCTTTGAATTTTAAAAAACTCTCATGTCATGTCCAAACCTACAGAAAGCTCTGTTCTGTGTGCCAACCTTCTGGATTTTCTAGATTAGTAAATTCTTTCGAATATAAGGTCAAGTTTTTGATTTGAGACAAAGCTCATGACAACAATCACGACGACGGCAGAAAATGAAACAGAGCGACTTAGTGTGTTTAAAATCACTAAATATTTTACAGCTCGACTTGGAAACCTGATGGACAGGGATGTTTTGTCTCTGACGTAACATGAATGTGGCTTTTAAATCTTCTGGATGTACATAAGATGCAAAAGCAAGTGTGGGAATAATAATGTCGCCAACATTACCGCTGCTTTTGAACACACACAGAATCCTCCGCAAATTATAAACCAGACCCCTCTGCTTTGCACTGGGCCGTATCACTCCACCCCACTGTGGATTATTTGCCTATAACGTAGACTGGCGAGACACTGCAAGGAATATGAAGTCCCTTTCGTTACACATACGTAAATTACTGTTCAAATGACACAGTAGTCCTATATTATAAATCTGGAATTTAAAAAATGTAAGGTAGTCAAGGCTTGGGGTTGCAGAAAATTCACAATGTCCATTTGCCTAAAAAGTTTGGGAACTGTTTTTGCTAAAAAAAAAAAAAAAGAAAATAGACAGTACTTGCTGTGTAGTGAGCATAACATGAAGGTTAAACTGTAATTCCAGATGTGTTTAATGTGATTGTCAGTTTATGCTGATTATTAGCGTCCCTGCTTCTGAAATATTTAACTCGAACTGTTTCTGAATTTCCACATCATTTCACATGAAGCGCTTCACACCGCTGTGTTTCTGTTGTCGAGCTGAACGACAGTCATTATTACGAGCTTCAGCTTTGCTCAGGCTTTATGTAACTATTAACACTTTGCAGTGTTTGTTTCTGTTTTTATGGCTCTCTGGTTTGCTGCTAAAACACAATCACAGGCAACTCTGCGTCTCCGGATGTGTTTATCAGTTAATGTGGCTTCTACTGGAGCGGAAAGTATAAAAGTGATTTTTTTTTCCTCTTCGCTGGTGTAATTTTAGGACTGTGACAATGCAATCTCCGTTAGGATACACTCTCAGATCAGATCCTTTTTTATTTACTGTGGCTCAGTGTTTTTTCAGGCAGCCTCCACTGTACAAACACAGCTCAACTTTTTTTATCTTATCATTTAATGGTAGTAATATTTTTCTTTTTATTAATAATTTGAGATCTTGGAATTATAAGTTCTATCTGAATTTTTTAATGGGTTAATGTTATGTATATGCTGCTGAATATACTGTATGCGAGACCTTCTACACCAAGATATTGCTTAAACGTATAGAAATATTATAATAATATTATAGTTTAAAGGAATAAATTAAATTGTATGTTTTGACTTTAATGAAGGCTAAAAGTTGATGCCTCAGTGTCTTAAAATCTTAAAATCAGAATTATCAGAATTATCACTTTACACTGCCATGATATATTAGTAATTATTTAATATCTTTAATAAAGGCAAATGTGTGTAATATTTCTCATTATTAGATTTTCAAATTAAATATTATATTATAAAGTCTATTTCTAGAAATTGTTACTAATTCCAAGCTTGAAAATATTCAAGATAGCGTTGCTCCTTTTTAGAAATAAATGCATGAAATACATGAACCAAAACTTATCTGCCAATAGAATAACAATTTTAAATTTGAAACGAGTAAAAATGTCAGGAAATAGGCACCATATTCTTATCTTTGGTTTATAATAATTGCATAATAAGGAATATTAGAAAAATATATCTAAATTATATATATTTTTACCGGCTAAGAGCATTTTTGCAGCGTAATGTCTTGAATTATTATAGCACTGTTTAATTGTTGTTAATAGTTTTAATTTTTTTTTATTTTGCTTTACTTCTACTCACATTTTGCATTTTCATTTTATTTTTTTCAATATTTTCTAAATACAAAAACTTTCTAATTTTTTATTTGATTTTATATTAAAATGTTTTAATTATTTATTTTATTTTTATTGCAATGTAAGTACAAAAAAGTCGTGTGAGATTAAATATATATAAAATGCTATATATATGTAAATAACCTCATTACTCCAGGAGTCTGTTATCGTATGCTCTGTCAGTAGCTCAGGTCTCAGGGACGTGTTTCGTTGTCGTGTCGTTTCAGAACGTGTACTACAGCAGCACGCAGCAGCTCCATGTGGGCGTGCTCAGCCCCACCATTGACGACGACGACAACAAGTGCCTGGTGGACGTGAACGGGCGGCCGAGGCTGATCGAGTGCAGCTACGCCGCGGCCAAGCGCATGAAGCTGCACTGGCTTTTCACTCAGGTAACAACCCCCGTAAGAGACATTACACAAAAATGAAGTAGCAGGGAGCTGAAAATGAGCATCGTGGGAGGAGTGTGTGGAACCTCTCAGAGCTAATCTAGAACCCTCATTAGAGCCTGTAGAGGGAAGCCTCCTACTACAGAAGCACTCACACATTCCTTAGCTTCAGTCAGCTGTGAACTGTAAGTACATCATAATGGCAGTTCAGTTCAGCTGTGAACTGTAAGTACGCTGTAATGGCTCCCCTTGTGCTTGGGCCCCGCAACATCACACCATAATAAAGTGCACTGCTAAAGTGAAGATGCCAAGCGGAGATGTAAGTAAAGCAGTTTATTATTTTATTAAAAAAAAAAAACAGTGAAAATTCCTGTGACTTTCCATCTATGAGGCAGAAAAATAGAAAGAAGCTCGCAGAAATAAAACTAACAGAAGATAATGACTCCTAACACCTCTTAACACCACTGATTGCACCATCTGCCACTAGCTACATGAGGGAGTTGGTTTCTGTTGATTACCATCATGCTTTTTTTTTTTTTACAGAAAATATGAAAAAATGATGGCACTTTTTCTTTTTTGGCTTTTCATTAATTAGTTTTGCATCAGTACAAAATTACAGTGTCCTGCTGATACTGTGTAAAACTGCAGAATCTTAAAAAAGTTATCATGACAGCTAACTGGCTTATTCTTTATAGCTAATCAAAGTATTGGTCTCTGATGCACACACAAACACACACACACAAACACACACACACACACAGGAGAGGTGTTAGTATGGATTCATTTTGTGTCTAAAGCATTAAACAAATTAGAAGATCTACAAGCCAAAAATTAAAAATATAAAAAAATATCCAAAAATAATATGAAGTAAAATGTAAAAAGTAAAATGTATTATCATTTTTTGTTGGTTTTTTATTTATTTATTTATTTATTTATTTATTTATTTATTGCTTAAGAATTTTTGTCTGGATTAATATTTTTACTTCACTGTGTTTTCCTTTTTTTTCATCATGTGCATTGGATGAAAAGTTCATTGAAAGGGCATGGCTAAGGGTCCGACGACTTCTTACTGCCTATTTTATTTTGCAGATCTTAAAAATTTTATACATATATATATATATATATATATATATATATATATATATATATATATATATATATATATATATATATATATATATATATATATATATATATATATATATAATGTTAGTATATAGATAGATAGATAGATAGATAACTACGCACTCACCATCCACTGTTTTAGGAACATGTATAAACTGACCGGCTCATTCAGTCAGACTTTCGAATCATTTTGTGCATTCTGAGACGCTTTTCTACTCGGTAATTTGAGTTACCGTAACCTTCCTATCGAACCAGTCTGACCCTTCTCCTCTGACCTTCTCTCAGCAGAAGGTGTTTACACCCACAGAAGCGCCGCTCACTGACGTTTTTCACACCACTCTGTAAGTGTGAACTCTAGAAATTGTTGTGTGTGAAAATCCCAGGAGATCAGCAGTTTGTAAAATACTCAAACCAGCGCCAACAACCACGTCACAGTCAAAGTCACTGAGTTCACTGCGATTTTTTTTCCGTATTCTGATGTTTGATGTGAACATTAACCGAAGACCTGTATCTGCCTGATATATTGCATTGCACTGCTGCCACATGATTGGCTGATTGGACATTTGCACGAATACGTATGTGTAGAGGTGTTCCTAATAAAGTGATATAAAACATATGTGATTAATTTTGAATATGCATTTTAGCATTAATTTACACTTTACACTTTTGGCACAAATGGTGATGTCACAAGAGACAATAAAAATGCTAAATGCTAGGCTGTTTTAAACCGTGTGTGAAGTGCTCGATATGGATACATCATGGTCGCAGTGTTTAACTTGCTCTAAATCACATGGAGACTCAGCCGAGAGTGTTTAGAGTCAGTGTTCACTGGAGCGCCAGAGAAAGCGATCGTACGTCACCGGTGCAATTTGTCTGAACGCTGTAATTCTAACACGCTTCTTCACACCCAGCATGTGCGCCGCAGGAAGCGCTGCGCTTTAGGTGATTGTGTCTGGTGTGAAGCGTCCACTGCAAATCAGAGTGAAATTACACTGAAATGAGGAATATTTCCCAGGCAAATAAACATGTGTGTGTGTTTGTGTGTGTGTGTGTGTGTTTGTAACAAGAGGAGAAGATTTTTGACACGTTTGGTTTTTTTTGCTAAAATAGGACGACACCGAAAGGCATAATTTCATGTTTAACAATTAATGAGCTCAACAGGAAATAAACAAACACACATTATCATATCATAGGAACCCTCTGGAAATGTAGCCTCAGGAAGTGTTAGGGGTTTTTGTTTCCCTTTTTTTATCATTGTTGTCTTTTTTTTTTTTTTTAGGTTTGGTGACGTTTCCTTTTTGTCTAAGACAAAATCCTTTGTTTGTGTTTTATCCTGAAATCCCAACATCTGAATTTTTCTTTTCACTTTTGTAGCCCAGATTGATTCAGTCTTGAATCAGATTGATTCTGTCTGCTTAATGTTCAGATACAACTTACAGCAAGAAATGATAAGCAGCTTTATCACCCAACACACAGAAACAGGCAATTACATTGTTCAGTAACCTGAAGGCTAAACTGATTTGCTATGATTAAGAAGCGAGCAGCAGGAGGCCTTGTACTTCTCGACGGTAAAAAAAAATACAATTAATTAGCCTCGCATTGAACTTGAACAGCTAAATTATTATAACAAGAACACAGTCATTAATGAGCCGTTACACCAAACTGCTTACAGTATGTTTTTAGAATATATTAATGGCATTTGAATGCATTGTGTACTGAGGATGTGAGTTAAGTACAATAAATACAAAACCAGATAAAATGACATTTTGACCAAAATCAGAACAACACCAAAAGTATTTTTCCAAGAAACTTTGTTTTTAAATCTGATGAAAACTAGTGTTATGGATCATCCTTATGTTATAGGCATTATCTGAGAGTAATGAGATAATAAATATTTATAATGAGATACATATGTGATGAGATATAAATATTTGTAAATGTCATGTTGTATCAAGGTTTCAATAACCTTGAAAATTCCTTACACGGTTTTGTGTTTATTTTTTATCAGATTTATTTACATTATTAATGAAAGAGACAAAGATCATAGTATGTATATGTGAGCAGTAAACTCCTTGGTTGCATGCTGTGATAGGAAAATAATCATCGGCCAGATGGTGTGATGAAGCAAAGTCATTGTAACCACCATAATGTTGATTATTTTCCTACAGCAGCACATCCAAGAGTGTTCTATTGCTTGTATACTACAACAATTATTATTTTTTTTTTTTACACTATTTACCAATTTATAGTTACATTTACTGTTGTGGAAGACTGTAGTCATTCCCTCACTTTATCTTGAAGTTGTTAGACAGAGAAACCCACAAAAAACCCACAACATTCTCCGTCCTGAACTCTTTTCTTTGTAGTAAAAATTCAAGCTAGAGCTTTACCTCTGACTGTTACAAAGCACTGACACTGGAGACTCCTTCCATACATTTTAAATAAACATCTCCTTATAGAAAACGTCATCATATTAATTATATGATTATATGTTTAAAAAAAAAACTTTTTATTATTAGTCTTATGATTAGCATAGTTAATCAAAGCAGTGCTGATATTCAGTTTAACCACATGCTTGTGGGTGTGATATTGCTTTTATACAACAGTTCTATTAATAAGAAATTAATATCGAGTAACTGACATTTCAGGCATTTCATTTGCATGTTGCCATGCCAACGCACAGACAGACTGACTGACAGCTCATAGTAAGTGTATAACGAACTGTTGCTTGAAATGAAATTTTACGTAGCAAACACAGACAGGCAGAGTGATACACACAGTGAATTGTAGCAGTGCTGTCATACTAAACCCTTTTGGAACGAAGCTTGACCAATCAAATTAGCCATAATAACATAATAACATATTAGAACAAGTGCATTAATATAAACCTGTGATTTGCCTGAACTACTGTCCTGTTAAAAAATTCATCAACACCTTCTAACCAATCAGAATCAAGAAGAGAGAACATTCTTTAATGAATGTAACTGCAACTTTTTATTGGTATAAAATGAAACGGAGTGATGGAGTGGTCAGTAGCACACGCCGGTCAGCAGGTCTGAGATCAGTGCTCCAGGCTGTTAGGCTTCAGTTTGATGTCTGAGGCTTCACTGTTTCCTCAGGCATCAGGATCCCACTGAGGAAAACGGGCAGCGGATAAATGGACATGGAAATGAATTTGGTTTGCTCGATATGCCGTCTTGCCTCAAAACTTTCCTCAGCTCTCTTTTTCTCTGTGTTGTCTTGTGATTGCTGCCTCGGCCTCAGTGTCGTTTCGGTGTGAAGGGTGTTGGAAGTCACGCTCGCTGCAGCGTTTGTGATCCTGTAGCATGGACACATGCTGAGATTTTGAAATGAATCTGAAATGAAGTGGTGCAGTACCAAAGAATGGAGAGTGATATAAGTTTTTTTCTCTCTCTCTTTTTTTCCCCCAGAGAGGCTCCATCCAAAACAGGAAGTCAAAGCGATGTCTTGAGCTTGTGGAGAGCAACGAAAGTGAGTTTGGCTTCGAGCTCACCGTCCAGAAATGCACCGGACAGAAATGGACTATCACGAGTGTACTGCCTGGAAGCACCTTGTAACAGGACGCTGAGAGAGTCGAGGACACTGGACAGCATCGAGAAATCTGGATAATGACGAGGAGACCATGGTGCACCTGGATGTCTCTATTTGAACTTGACATCGTATGATAAATGTTAAACATTTTTATGCCTAGCTACTGTACATGTGCATACGGATCAGCCACGTCTGGCAGCTTGGACAGTGGAATATAGGTACATTTATCTAATATTTTCTTATTATAAGATTATTATATACCAAATATGATATAGTTAAGCCTATTTATAGATATTGTCACTCATTTCAAGCTATTTACCAGTTATTATTATTCAAGCTATTTACCATTTACTATTTATTATTTATCAAGATGCACAAAAAATCGTATTTCATCTGCGATTTCGATCCAATTGCTATTCCTCTTTATTCGCCGTGACCAATGAGTGTAGAGAGGTTGTACCACATGACCTCATTCATGTACCCGAATCATGGAGAGTCTAGAAAAAGAAAACAAACAATGATTAAATGTGTGAAATGGACAAACTCTCTATATGTAGAGCATGTTTACTAAAGACAGATTTTCACCCGTAAGTAACCCGAAAGTGATGTCGTTCGTCGCCGAAGAACGGTAAAAAAGAATAATTATTTAATAGTAGTGTGATGATTTGATTTAAAAGGTTACAAGTGAAATGAATTGAGGCAAAAATTGATTATTATTGGAAAAAGGCAAATAAAAAATGTATTCAGATTCTCAATCTGATGTGGAAATAATTTAATAAGCTAGCGAGGTGATTTTCCCCATAACTATGATACTTATATTCCTTCTGTACGTCATCATTCACAGTTTAACAGTTCCCCAGATTCTGAACAAAGCTGGTCACATATCGATCAGAGGATACTAAATCGAATCGTATCATCTCAGATTCAGTGGTATGGTAGCGTTGAATATCAAATCATCACCTTAAGAATGGAAATCGTATCGTATTATATGGAAGCTTGAGGTTTACGTTATATAAGGTTTACTATTATATAAGCAGTCATCAATATCACGGCTATAACTTTGTTTTAACTTTAGGAGGACACGCTGTCCTCTTACACTATGTACATTAATTTTTTAATTTGCTCAGGATTTCAGCGTTTGCAGAACAGATGTCATTCACAGATATCCGCTAGGGAAATGGAGCTACAACGCTCTGCATCAGTCATGTACTAATTTATTAAACGTACATATTGTTCCCTATAAAATTGCTCATGATGTTAGTTCTAAGACAAAACTGACTGCTGATTCCTGTTTCATCAAGCATGTCTAGAAATAGGCTTATACTGTATATTATATTTGTTATGAAAAAATCTAATGATAATGAGAAATATTGGATAAACCTGCCTTTATTACAGACATGAGATTTTGCAGTGGACGTTCTGCACTGTTCTATTTTGTGCAAGGTATCATTTGGATTTGTGTTGACTTGAAGGTTTTACCGGACTTGATGCAGCGATTTTTTTAACGCATTCAGTCCGTATTTGCTACCATGTAGCAGGCTTTGGCAACGTTTCTTGCTGTATTTCTTTCCTTCTAGTGTCTCAGGTTCGTAGGTCGAGATTATTTTGGAATCGAGCTGTACATTTTGGGGACATGCCAATACGTTGGAATATGTCTGGATACAAATCGACTATTTTATATCTTCATGTAAATCTCAGTATTTATACTATATGGCATTAAAAAGAACAGATGGTGAGCAAAGACATGGCATGTTTGTTTGTTTTTTTTCTTAGAGCATGATGTTAAGCTCTTGCTGTAATTAAAACACTCATGACAGTAATTGACAGCTGAGTAACATGTCAACGCTATTGGATGCCAGTGTGTTACGTGCTGCTTTCTCTGAGTGTCCTGTTATCCAGCAAGGTTAACTGCTAAGCATAGGTGTGTTAACACGTTCATAGTTTGTATATCAGGATACACACATCTTATACCACTGATAATATCAAGAAGTTGCAAGTTAAGAATCCTTACTTATCCAAAGAACCCTTTTTCTCAGAGTGGATGTATTAGCTGGGTAAGTTTCCATCCATCCATCCATCCATCCTTTGTACTGCTTATCCTACACAGGGTTGAGGGGAGCCTGGAGCCTATCCCAGGGGACTATCCTGGGGGCAGGGGACACCCTGGACGGGGTGCCAATCCATCACGGGGCACAATTGCACACACACACACACACACACACACACACACACACACACTACTGACAGTTTGGAAATGCCAATCAGCTTTCAACGCATGTCTTTCAACTGAGGGAGGAAACTGGAGTACCTGGAGGAAACCCCCAGAACACAGGGAGAACAGGCAAACTCCGTGCACACCCCAGAGGCTAACCACTAAGCCACTGTGTTTCCTGCTAGGTAAGTGTATGGTACAAAATAATCAACATTTTTGATAAGTATTTTCTTCAAATTTTGCTCGTTTACCTACCTAATTACAACCTCTCATTAAATGTGTATGGAGACATTACAAAAAAATAAAGCTTGGAAGAATGTAACCAAGATGGCCCTGTAGGAAGTGGAGTGCACATAGCTAGTACAGTTAGCTAATCACAAATCAGACCACAAAACGTGGAAATCAAACAACTAACTTTCACACCGATTAGTGCATTATGTAATTTATATATATGTATATATATATATATATATATATATATATATATATATATATATATATATATA
>CM040464.1:6317482-6368494 GCA_022758105.1 Pangasianodon gigas | reverse complement strand
TATATATATATATATATATATATATATATATATATATATATATATATATATATATATATATATATATATATATATATATATATATATATATATATATAGAGAGAGAGAGAGAGAGAGAGAGAGAGAGAGAGAGAGAGAGAGAAAAGCTACTACCATTTTGGAAGTAAATAAAAGCTACTACTGTTTCTGACGTAAAAAAAACAAACAAAAAAAACTACTACTGTTGAGGAAATAAATAAAAGCCACTACTGTTATGGAAATTAAAAAAAAAAGTTTCAGAAGTAAAAGAAAAGCTACCATGGATTCGGAAGTGAAAAAAGATGTTACTATTGTGTTATAAGAAAAGCTACTACAGTTTCATTAGTAAAAAAAAAAACTACTATCATTTCAGAAGTAATGAAGCGTCACATGTTCCACAGTTTTATAAAGTTTCAGAGTCTTAGCAGCTTGTTTGGATTTGCGTAATGATCTATTTTTTACGAGGCTGCATAATTTTGCATAGCAAACATCACACTTCATTTCCTTTTCTTCGCCTCCCCGCTTTAACTCACAGATGCCTTCTGATGCTTATTTATCTTGTGCCCTACAAAAAACGAAGCGTCTCATTTACAAACATGATTGTCAGTTAAAAATGCCGTCCTTGAATTTTTCATGATGTTGGTGTAAAGATGAAGGAGGCAGAGAACAGACACGAGGTCAGCGGCTGTGTGGAAATGATCTGTTTTAAAGAAGCCTTACAGGATCAATACTTCATTCAGCCATTCATCTTACCTCACCCTTGAGAGAGAGAGAGAGAGAGAGAGTGTGTGTGTGTGTGTGTGTGTACATATATCTCGTACTATTGCGTCACGCTAAACTGCATTGCGTTTTTCTAGAATTCTAAACATGTGCATAATCACATGATGCACATCTGTAATTTACATGTGGATTTTAGACACTTCACATTATGTTTCACGCATTTTTCACATCTAGTGCACATTTTTTTTTCACGTGTGATTGTTTCACGTGATTAATTTATTTTCATGTGATTTTTTTCACATGATTCATTTGTTTTCATATGATTCTTTACACTTGATTGATTTATTTCCATATGATTTTTTTCATGTTTAATTTTTTTGCACATGTGATTTTTTCACATAAATCATTTTCATATGTGATTTTTTACACATTATTATTTTTTTCATATGTGACTTTTTTACATGATTCATTTTTTTTGCATATGATTTGTTTATTTTCAAGTGTTTTTAACATGATTTATTTTGATATGATTTTTTACATGATTCATTTACAGTATTTTCATGGGATTCCTCACACTTGATTAATTTGATGTGTTTTTTTCATATGATTCATTTCCAACACTAATTAATGGAGAGAATTTAGAAAGACATTGTTTTTACAGTAGTTTGGAACAGGATGATGTTGAAATTATCTTATGTATATCTCAAGGTGTAACACCGTACATTAATCATGATATTTAACCATATTCACTGCAATGTTACATTTTATTTGCAATGATTTATATACATTTGAATGGCTGGAGGTTTCATGGAGTGAGTGAGGTATGTGTTCTTCATTCTTACCCAGTTCATATTCACGTTCATAGTCTCCGTATTGTTTGTTTTCATCATGTTGCATTTATTAATAAATCATGATACCCCTGAAAACCCTGAAAATTTTCACATGTGATTTTAATGATTCATTTATTTTCATTATTTGTTATTTATTTTTCATTTATTTTCATGTTTTTCACAATTCAGTTTCTTATGTGATTTTTTTCCACATTTTTTTTGTGTGATTCATTTGTTTGACACGATTTTTACACGATTCATTTATTTTCATGTGATTATTTACATATGATTAGTTTATTTTCATTTGATTCTTTACAAATGATTCATTTATTTTCATGTGATTCTTTACATATGATTAGTTTATTTTCATTTGATTCTTTACAAATGATTCATTTATTTTCATGTTTTCACATGATCTCATATCACTCACATAATCACACGTGAAATGTGTGAATATTCCATATTCCACATGTGATGAACTCCTCTTTATTTTATTAATAATCCTGGCTCACGCCTCACAGGTTACTTGCCTTTAGAGCATTTGTGATGGAAGAGGAGAGGAGAAAAGGATGAGAGACTGGAATGGCAGACTCTGCAGTCGTCATGCATTAGCCTGGTGTTTAAAACGCTTTAATTTCCTTGAAATAGCGATGCTTTTATGATTTGTGCTTTCAGTTTTTTTCTTTTTTCCTCAGGAATCAGCGTGAGAAGAAAAAACATCAGCAATAAGCTGGATAAAGTGCCAGTGTCTCTCTTCCGCCCCTATTTATATCTATTATTCAGGTGTCCCGAGGGAGAGCGACAATGAAAGAAAAGACACGCATACACACACACACACACACACACACACAGAGCACTGACACACCAGTAATAAAATACAAAAGAAGAAAAACCACCTAGGAGTCAATGCAACTGATGAAGAACTGATAAAGCTCCTTGAATATATAGCCAACATCCTCCAGAATATCCACTCTGTGGCCTGAGTGAGTGATTTTAACAGGTTTTTCATCATAATATTCATAACAAATGTAACATTTAAGTTAATTCACTATGGCCTGTGAGATTTATTATAAATACAGTCATTACTCAGAGCCACAGGGAGGCCGAGCGGGGCAGCGGTGTTAATGGAGTTTCCCATCAAAAGCTAAGAGGAAAGGCAACTTCAGAATGCAAACTCTCTTTTTCCCCATAAGGGTTGTGTTGTTATGTTTTCGAGATTAGATCACAAGTCCAGTCGCCTCGAAGACGATTCACTGCAGCGGATCCTCTGCCATGATGCCTCATACACACAGCTAAAAGTCAAACACACGCCACACCATCACGTTAACAAACAGCACTGTTGAAACCAGGTTTCCATGGAAACATATTGATTAAATTATACTGAAAGGGTAACAACATTGCCTACAAAACTCTCTCTCTCTCTCTCTCGCTCTCTGTATGTGTATATATATATATATATATATATATATATACACATATATATATATATATATTTGATGATACCACTGAATCTGCTACGATACAATAAAATATGTTTCGATTTGCAAGGCAATGATCCGATATTTGACAATACCACTGAATCTCATATGATACGATTTGATTTATAAGGCAGTTATTTGATATTTGATTATATCGCTGAATCTTCTATGATACTATTTGATTATTAAGGCAATCATTCGATATCTGACAATACCAAAGAATCTGCTATGATTCGATCTCAATTCATAAGGTAATGATTCGATTATTTGATGATACCACTGAATCTCATATGATATGATTTGATTTATAAGGCAGTTTAATATTTGATTATATCACTGAATCTGCTATGATACTATTTGATTATTAAGGCAATCATTCGATATCTGACGATACCAATGAATCTGCTATGATTCGATCTCAATTCATAAGGCAATGATTCGATTATTTGATGATACCACTGAATCTGATATGATACAATACAATACAATTCCAAATCATAAGGAAATTATTCAATATCTGACAATACCAAAGAATCTGCTACAATTTGATTTCGATTCACCAGACGACAATTTGATGCTTGGCGATACCACTGAATCTGATGTGATACAATACGATACGATTATGATTTATAAGTAAATGATTCAATATTTGATGATACCACTGAATCTGCTATGATACAACTTTGATTCGTAAGGCGACAATTCGATATTCGACGACATCACTAAATCTGATACAATACGATTAGATTTCGTTTCATAAGGTGACGATTGATATTTGACTATACCACTGAACCAGATACAATAGGATTCAATATAGTATCCTCCGATCCATATGTGACCAACTTTTTTTTTTTCTAAGTATCAGAGTTACAAGTAAATCATCTTGCTAGCCTATTTTCACCTTAGCTTAAAAATATTTTTTGATAATAATTGATTTATGATTGTTACCTTGATTAATTTCAACCATTGCCTTTTAAATTGATGAATTGATCCAAATCGTCCAATCCTTACACCCCTATCAGATAGTCCTGTTAGTTTTTGAGAGGATCCGTGGCAGTGCTGTATGTTAACGATGTTCTGTATGGAGTCGGCAACAAAGTATCAGGAAAAATGGAAATGAATCTTCTTAATGTATCACACTTAATGTATCACTATCACACTATCACACTTGCTGATATAATGATGATTTAGTAGATTTTAGGAAATGTAGAGTGAGATTTCATGAAACAATTTCAGCCAGAATTAGACCAAGAAAAACTATCACTGCTCATAATATTAAAACTTTGTCCAGTTTGCAGTTATAAATGATAATGAGTCTTTTGAGAGCTGAAAGAATCAACTCTTATTGGTGATCTGAGACAAATGATCTGACTCACGAAAAAAGAGGTGTAATTCCCATCACTAACCCACACACACACACAAAATGGAAAAATACCAAAACATTTAATATCCCAAAACCTTTAACAACACAATAACCTCATGCCTTAAATCCAACACAAAACAGGAACTCCTGTAGTGCTTAACAGTAAGTGAGGAATAAAACACTTAGGGGTGTGCTGTTAGCAAAATTATCAACTACAGGGTGGTGTGATGAAGCGGAGTTACTGCAAAGTTGATTATTTTTGATTATTTTAATTATTTTCCTATACCAGCACATCCTAAACTGTTTTATTCCTCTAATACCACAGCAGTTTTCCTACAATTACAAGTTTGATTAATTAAAGAATGACACGTCATAATTTTTATTTATGAATTGCTCAATTTAACATCAAAGAAACAGGTTGGTTCCTGGTTTCATGTATGTTATAGCAGCTATAAACAGTCATTTCCTGAGCAGCCTTGGTGTGTGTGCAGCTGCCTTAAAAGCCCCTTTTTTATACAACCGTCCAAAAACAGTGGGGCATGCGTGCACCTGCTTTACAGAAATTAAAGAGCTTTTACCTGCAGCTGCTTTAAAAATAAAAGGGCTTTAACATGGAGCCACAGTTTCTGTTGCTGAATCGCAAATAGAAGTTCCATTGGACACATTCTGCAGGGGCAACATTATTATATTACACCCTGTGTAGTGAGCATGTGTAGTGAGCGTGTGTAGTGAGCACATGTAATTTGGGGTTCACTGTTTCAGAAGCTCAAACAAACAAAAATCCTAATAAATCCCTCCTAGTGAAGATGGTGACTGGACAAAAATGACTAAAACCTCATTAAACAATAAAGTTTGAAACAATTATCACATTAACTCCTCGTGATTTTTCTTGTTTAAGAAAACGACTCAGCAATATAAAGGTGTAGTGCGGGAATTTGCCAGCCCTCGTTTATGATAACACTAGCTTCTAACATTAGTGAGAGTAGATTAAATGATATTCATAAAGATTATTCACAGAAAAGAGGTGTCCTCTTTTGTATGTAATATGTGTTAATACTCGTTTTTACACCAGTTCATTATACTGAATTTTGATCTCATCATCATCACTGAAGCTTCTCACATATTCACGTTCTTCTACTGTTTCTCCTCTTTACACATTTTCACTTCCGGCTAATCGAGCCACGTCTGCTTTTCCTTGGTGAAGTCTGCACACAGGTGATCAGGAACATAAAGACGACGTTTTTATATTATATTATATATTTTATATTATATAGATCATATTTATAGACACACATATGAGACGCAGATTGTCAGCAGGTGGTTGTATTTTCAGGAAGCTTTCTCAACCTATTGAGTCAATTCCTTTTTTTTTTTTTTTACATCTTCCAAAACAAATCTTCAGGAAATTAGACTTTTCGCATTATTAAATGTGAGAGCGGAGAAGAAAACCACGAGGTCAATATGACCCATTTTCCCGATTAGTGCTCAAGTCAGCAGGAAAAGTTCACTTCATTACATTTTTAATAAAGGGACAGTGTGTGTGGGGAAAGATTAGGGATATTAAATGGAGCCAAATTCCACTAACTGTTTGTTTTTTCGTCCTTCATCAGTGACCCGAGTGCGTCTCATCTTATTCCATGTACAGTTATTACACAGTATGTAATAACACTGCAGATATCATAATGCAAAACTAACTACTAATTTAGCTTCAGTTCTACTATTACATGTATATTTCATATGATATATGTGGAATAAAATACTTGGATGTCTGCTGTTATAGGAAAATTATTAACGATGGTGTTGTGTGATGAAGCAGAGATGATTATTTTCCTATAATAGCACATTCTAAAGTGTTTTATTCCTCTTATATGACAGTAATTTGCTAACTATTTTTCCTTAATTAAAGAATGATCTATCTTTGACCCATTTATAGTTACATTTAACGTTTCGGAACGCCTATGAAACAAGTTAGTTCCTGTTATTGCTTATGTTAAAGCAGCTATAAAACAGTTGTTCAATCACCAGGCAATCTTCTTTCTCTCTTTAAGTTAATGATAGCTTGTCATGTTACCAAGAAACCGCAAAGCATAAACTTTCCTGTTACAAAACGCTCACACTGGAGACTCCTTCCATAAATTTCCAGAAAATTTCACCATATCAACAATGATACGTTTTTCTTTGTTAAATAACAAGATTTGTAATCCATTTACTCTCCTTAGGTAATGTAGAACAAACTTCTACACTGTAAAAATGCTGTAAATGCTGTTACTGTGTTTATTTTACAGCAAAATATTGTTTAATTATTTTTACAGGATTGTACTGTAAAAGATGAGGAAATTAGAGCAGTGCACTGGTTTACAGTAAAATACCAGAAAATGCAAAGCATAGTGGGATATCTAACGTTTCTGGCAGGGTTTTCGCTTCATATCAATCAGATCAGAAGTAACTAGTAACTAGCTACTTGAGTAGTTTTTTCATCGTATACTTTTTTACTCTTACTCAAGTAACTATTAAGATTGTTACTTTTACTTTTACTTGAGTAAATATTTCCATAAGTACTTGTACTTTTACTTGAGTACAGATTTTGGATACTCTACCCACCTCTGTATAAAATTATATTTACAAGTATTTTACTTGCAAAATTTACAGTATATTACTGGAAGCATACAGAAATATATTGTAAAAATAACCTTATTTGTAAAGACAAATGATCTGTTACAGTACTTTGCAGATAAATTTACAGTATATATTATATACATTTATACTGTAAATGTTATAAATATCTAATTTACAGTAAATATACAGTAATTTACTGTAAATTGTAAACTCTGCTGCCAGTAAATTACTGCCAATTTTACAGTAAATCTTTACAGTGTACAAGTCCCTGTGAATGAGCTGTTTCTATAAAAATGCTAACGTGTTAGTATGAGCGCATTAATATTACCCTGCGATTTGCACACTACTGTCACTACTGCTATTATAGAAAATTAATCAACGCCTCCTGACATCAGAACTCTACAGCACTGTGGTATAAAATATAACACTAAGTGCTTTGATACTTCGATTTCTATTCCAAACATCCCTGCTGCCTTTAACACCTGTATCATGCTTTGTAAAGTATTATGAGGTCTTTCTGTAAATAAAGGTATACTGTAAGACTTAACATGTTAAATGTGTTAAGGGATTAAGACTCCTTTATAAACATAAGTACCATTAGCATGGCTACTTAGTGTAAATTTCATCTGAAGGCAGATTAACTGATAAACATGATTTTTAATGATAAGAATCAGTAAATATGATGTTTTCAATGCAAACATTATCTTAGCAAGTACAAATATCTTGAATAAAGGCAAATCCAACTCTTATTTCTCTTTAATAGGTGTTTTTAAACATATAATATAGGATTATTAAGCCTATTTCTATATATTTTTGAAATGATCCTATTCTATTGGCAGATAGCTAATTTATTTCTAGAAAGAATCAAATGATCTGTCAATAGAATAATCAATTTTAAGCTTGAAATTAGTAAATATGTCTAGAAATAGGCGTAAATAAGTCTTATATTTGTTATGTAATAATCTCATAATGAGAAATATTAGATAAGAGTTCCTTTATTCATGATATCTTCCCTACGATATCGTTTTTACAGTTCTGGGATTGTTTTTTATGATCAACGTTAACAGAGCTGAAGTCAAAACCCTGTTCATCGTGAGCCTTAATGTGCAGAGTACTCATGTGTGACATAAAAAGGTCAAAACTGAATCTTACATGAGCTGGTGAACACGGTCGCCTTTCTGGAGAAGTTAAAATGATGCATCGGGGTGTGGAAAAAACATCTCAGAGTCAGGCTCAGTCACCATGGGAACGTGTGAAAATGTCCTCTAGGCTCAGAGATGACTGAATGAAGGTGATCTGAAGATTAATACTCGCTGAGAGTGAGGTTTAACTACGCCGCACTCTGGGATTTATCACCATGAACCTGCCAGGTGAATTGGATGAGAAGACATTAGTGTAGCTGAATTTTAAATAATAGATTAAAGAATAAAACAAAGCCACCGGCTCTTTTGTGACGCTTGTCGACGTTTGTGTCTCGGCTTCGAGAGGGTTTGGAGGTGAACTTCTGTGCACGAGGTGGATTTTCAATCCAGTTGTTGATTCTCTTCTTATTGTAGCAGCACCACAGCGCTGTTGAACTCTCGACTCTGACTGGTTCCAAGGTTTTGGATTAATTTTCTATAACAGCAGCTCTGGCAGTAGTGCAGCTGCACATCACAGGTTTATATTAATGCACTCAGTCTAATGCGTGAGTGAGACTCAAGAATGAAGGAAGTCATTTATCCACATAAACAGATTAAAAACATGTATAATTTGATATGTGTCATGAATGGGAAGGGGAAACGGATGCAAATGCAGTTTACAGTTTTATTTAAGAGACTGGCAAACAAATCCAAAACAACGTTCAACAACGTAATCCAAAAACAGGCAAAGGTCAGGCGATCAGCAAACAATAATGAGACAAAATCCAGAATCGTGAATGAGACACAAAACAAAGTCAAAACCAGAATAACAATGCACAGGATTAAAGGCTTGGTAAGTTCAGGTAAATGAACACTGAGCGTTACGTTACTAAGTGAACGTGTGAGTGGAGTCCTTAAATACTGTGAACTGGGAACAGGTGTGTGATTAGAAGTCTGGTGACTGTGAGCAAGACAAAGTCTGTGTGTGTTGGGAAGTGTAGGCTGCTACTTCTTATGTTTACACCTACAGCAACTTATATTGTACTCTTTGCACTATTGTCACTGGATTCACTGTCTAATAGAACTGTGTACTGGTCAGCACTGCACTGGGACTTACTGTGCCCATTGTCTATCCCAGTAGTCATTGTACTGTCTTGTGCTGTCTGCATATGTTTGCACTTGTGCACTTTATGTATAAATTTATGTAGTCCCTTGTAGTTCTGTGTTGTTCTGTGTTTGTCTTATGTAGCACCTTGGTTCTGGAGAAACGTTGTTTCGTTTCACTATGTACTAACTGGCTGTATATGGTTGAGATGACAATAAACTCCACTTGACTTGACTTGACTTGACTTGACTTGAAGTGTAGTCCTTGGCGGCCATGTTTGTAGGCTGCGGTATGTTCTGGGAAACGGAGTTCCTTTTGATTCCAGTGTTGACCTGACAATATGGTGAAGCTTTCTGTAAGGAGAAGTTTATTTAACCTTTATGGAAGGCGTCTCCAGTGTCAGTGTTTTGTAACAGTCAGAAGTAAAGCTGAAACTTTAAGGTTTGTCAGCATCCTCAAGACAGACGTTTGACATTTTCTCCATAACATGACGAGCTTTTTTCATCTTATTTAAGATGACTGCTTTTTTTTTTTTTAATGGGGGGCTACCACCAACACCATTCTACGAAGGACCATTGAAACATTGTTATTTAGCTGTTTCACAAAGTAACGTTCCATGAAGTATACAAACTGACAACAGACTTCATGTTCTCGCCCAGTTCCTCATGTTCTCCTCATACCCTGTTTTGGTTTGTTACTTCCTGTTTACCATTAAGGCACGTTTTTGACTTTTTGCATGTCAGACCTGCGAAACTGAAACCATGTGTATAAAAAGGCCTAAAGTGAAGGTGGGCTGCATGCTCAAACCCAGATTTATACGAAGTAAGGAAGTGTAATCAAACCCATCAGCTTTCTCACATCACACAAAAGCATGTTGGTGAACATTATCACTCTCACTCTCTGTCAGGAGGGAGTACGAGCTGCAATCCATCACCATTTTCATTTCCCTCCATGTTTTCTTAAGCACGTACCATGGAATAAATCTCAGAGGTGCACCGTCATAAACAGAACATTCATGTTGTTATTAAATTATAATTTATTACTTGGCCTATAGGGTTCGAGCCCAATCAATCCCGTTCATGTCATGCAGCAATGCTGTGGACTGGAATATTAATCATACTCGTGCTCCGGTGTAATTTAGCCATCATTGATCCTTCTTATAAGCTTGTTTGTTTTCATTAAGATCTGCCACATCTCTCTCTCTCCCTCTCTCTCTCTCTCTCTCTCTCTCTCTCTCTCTCTCTCTCACTCGCTGTGCTGCACAGGGTTAATGTGAGCTTTAACCAACTGGGACTGCACATTAATCTCACTTTCCCTAAAGCAGAAAATATCTCGACTGCATTCAGACAGTTGCAGAAACTTTCCCCAAGGTCAACATTTCATCAGCTGGAGTTAATGGCTATCTATAAGTCACATCATGTCTGGCTCAAAAAAAAAAAAAAAAATACACACTGCATGAATAAATAAAACAGTATATGTCTGATGGTTTAGCATTAGAGCACATGCATGCTGTCAGGTTTGCTCAGTTTGAATACAGCTGTCAAAGCTCTATAAGAATAAATCATAGATTACCTGCAAGTAGATTTTTGGTCTCTGAGCACATCCAGCTCTGTGCCACCCTGTCACACCTGCCGTATTAATATAATATCATTATCATTAAAAAATTATTGTAATATATATCCATTACTGACTCCTGCTTTCTATCAGCACATGTAATCATGCTTGAAAGGCTGCTTTCAGAGTTTTTTAACAGGAAAAAGTGCTGGCCAGAACACATTTTGTGCTGAAAAAAAAAAAAAATCAAAAACAAAATAAATCTCAATCAACATGCACACTATAACCATAACAACGCTCTTACCAATCCTGACTAGTATCAGCTAACTAACTAGCCTAGCTTGCTGTCTAGATTAGATTTATTGTTATCAGTAATGATAGTGAAATAATGAAAATAATGAAATAATGGCTGGTTTAATTCTGGTGACTGGAGGTTGCTTGCCTTCGCTGTAACTATTGCTGTTTTTTTCACACTGTAATGAATGATGGAACCATTCCGATTGTACCAGCTAATTAGCTAGCTTATTTATTAACAACAAAGATTAGATTGATTCCTCAATATTTAGCCTAACTATGGCAATCGTGCAAATCTCTTTCTAACAAGACTCATTTTTCACCAGCACTCTGCACTCCATGTTTGTTTTTTATTGCTTGACTCCAACTTGCCTCCTGATTGGTTCGGGAGGTTAAAAAAAAATGCTTCACGTCACTCAGTGTTTTCGCACTTTTTAAAAGCAGCTGCTTTCTGTCCACCTTGCAACCGCTTCCTGTAGGATTACTTGAAAAAAAAAGGGTTTGTGGGTTGTGGGGGGAAAAAGACAAGTGTAGAAGTAGCCTAAATAAACCAATTCCAGAGACTTGCACCTACAATCAGCTTGAGTTTGTGCGTCTTCTTGCATTTCAGTCTTGTGTAGTTCTTGTTAAGCCTGGACTTTCCTGTCCCTTTTTAGTCAGTGTATTATTAATTGCCTCTACTCCTATTGGTCTGATTATGTCAAGGCCTAGTTACTTCCACATTTGTCCAGTTCAGATATCTTGTTAAATCTAGTCTCCTAATGTTATCTCTTGCTCCTTAGTTTAATTCGCTGTAGACTTTTTTCATTAGCTTTAGTGCAAAAACAATTATATCAAGTGAAAGTATCTTAAACATAGTCTAATGTATTTAATATTTCTCATCATGGGATTATGATTATGACTATGATAATGTGAAGCTTTAAACTGTCTCATTCTAATGACACATCATTTTGTTTCTTTCTAGAAATAAATGCTTGAAAATGAAAAGCAGAAAGATCTTCTGAGTTCTGATTGAGATACTGTGTTACAGTCTTTTTTTTTTTCTCGATGTTTTGAAAGTTATTAGCTAGAGGTGTAACACTACACTCCGGTCACAATTCAAAGTGATTGGATTCGCAGTACTGGCTTCATGATTTGATTCAATTCTATTCTCAGAATATTTTGAACAAAATTTGAATGAAGAAATTATTCAAATTATTCTTAATTAAAATTATGAATGGAAAGACTCCTTTTTTATTTCTGAATCATAAACAATGCAAAACAATGTTTTTTTTGTCTGTATAAAACAAAATAAATAAAAAAAATTCTAAGAACATAGGTTTAATATTGTAAACAAATTTTACTACAGGTTTACCATATCTTGAAAATTTTAATTTAAAAATTAATAAATTTTTAAATTCTCCAAAAATGTGATTGAATAAACAAAGTCTCTGACGCAGGGAAAATGATCGACTGAAACATAATGCGCTCTGTAGCAGCGTCTGAGGCTTCATTTTAACTGGAAATAGAGCTCCAAAGTCGGCTAAAATGCTTTCTCAGGCAGAGAGTAGGTTGCAGCGGCGCTGAGCTGGTGCCATTTGAAAGCTATCAAAGAGCTCTTTTTTACGGTTATAACGTGGTTGTGTAACATTATAACCTATAATGCGTGTCAGTTGTTGTGATCTGGAGCTATCAGTCACTTCACAAGTGCAGGTGATTCCCGGTAATATCATAGGCTCTCCATGAAAGAACATGATCATATGACCAGCGTGCTCTCTATATATTTTACCTCTTTGGGTTGTGCAGATAGGAACCTCTGGTGTTCAAACAGTGCAACTGCATTACATGCGTAATTAACAGAATGCTGATTCCCACAATATGATTTGTCACATTTCCATGATGCACACTGTCACATTTTTGCATCGCGGTGCATCGCAGTGTTATGCTTCTAATAACAGCACATTCACGATGCTTTGAGAAAGTTGTAGAAGGGAGACACAATGTGTTATAAATGTAAATTTAATTAAAAATAAGACTTCAGGTATTAAAATCCTTCAGATGGGCTTCATAAATGACAATACATAATAAATAATAAATCCATAATTCCTTTTAATACAAAGAGACTCAGCATTCAGTTCCATGCAGCTATAAAAAGTAGATAAGGTAATAAAGTATTGGGGAAAATTGTGTGCACCTGCCATCTTACCTTTTCTATCTACTTCTAGTAGGAGCATGGAATTGAATGCTCAGTTTATTTGTCTTTAAATGTTTATGGAGCCTAATTCCAATACAGCTTCTTATTTATAGTCCATATGTGTGACACTCCTGAAGCACTGCATGTACCTTCTGCCACTTTCTCAAAGCATCTAGAATGTGCTGATAGTAAAAACAAGCTAAGATATCAGTTAAAAAAAATGACAGCAACACAGTATCTCAGTCAGAACTGATAATTGATGATTGTTGCTCTATCTATCTTGCATAGGGAACAAAGTTGCATAAAACGTCCAATATCATCTTACGCCATCGTCTTTCATAAATTCTTCATCAGTGCTTTATAAAATGTTCATGCAGTACTTATGAATGTGTTATAAAGGCAGGCTTTAAATAAACTGTTACCAGATGTTTTCATTTTAAGTCATTCCTACAGCATTTGTTTCATTTTTGCTCCCATTTACCTTGTTCTTTTTTTCCCCTAATGCTATAAGTACTACTTATAAAAGCGGCACTTGATTATGCTTCATGCCTGAATAATTTGTTGTGTTGTTTGACATTGGTGGCACAAACACAGGAATAATACTGCACACTCTGATTAGAGCACGTCTGCCAGATTAAACTCTAATAATAATAATAATAATGCATGCTTTGTTTTCAGTGGCTTACTCACTGATGTGACGTCTGTGATTTTTAGAGTCGAGTGCATCTGTTTCATAAGCGCACAGCTTTTTACGTCCTTTCACCTTCATTTCTATGTCAGCACTAACGCAGCTAATAAACAGAATAACGGTAAGGAAGATAGACGTGTATTCCATTAGCTTCATTAAGCAGGTACTTGTAATACCTCCATGACTTTGCTTTTTATGAGGACGCAGTAAGTGAGTCATGGCTGCCAAATTATATGAAAGTTTCTTTATGAGTAATGACCTCAAGACCTTTCTACACATTATACTTACTATGGCACATTCCATAATATATTCTGTATAAAAATACAAAACATTTTATATAAATGTATAATCGATACATTTGAATAATATAAAACATTCTCTAATATTCTAGTGTAAAAAATAAAAATGTATATAATTTTAAAAAAATCTAAAAACTTTAAAATAAAAAATGCCAGTGCAAATATACAAAATACATACTATAATATATGTATAATATTGTAGTGTAAATATAAAACATATATAATAATTGTAAAAATCCAAACAATATAAAATATCTATAATATAATATTACAGATATTATATTATATTACAGATACGAATATAAAAATAAAATTCTGGTATTTTTTACCAATATAAAATACATATAATAAATACATTTTAAATATAAATAACATAAAATATATTGAACAATATTTTTTTTTACATTAAACTATGTGTGATAAATTCTTTATTAATGATACATTTTTGGTAATGGGGATAATTTAGGCCAAGAGCATCTCCATACCTAAAGAAAGCTTTCTATTAGACTGAAATGTAGATTTGTTCTAAGAAAGAGAGAAGACACTGCATAGTCGGAGGAAGTGCCAAGAACTCTCTCACTATTCATAAAGCTCCCTAGAGTGTAGTGCACTTCATTTAAGGGAGTGAGAAAATGGCTAATAATGATGTGCATGAACAAATCTTAATCCTGATTTCATTTCGCAGCACAGTGGCACCACGCAGACTTGCAGATGAGTGTAATCGCAAATTAAATCTGCCTGATAGTCTCTTGTGTCAGTCCTCTGCAGCTCTACGGCTCTGTCCCAAACGTTAGCCTGTGACAGAACAGTTATTAGAAATCATTTGAACATGAATGCTAAGGAAGCTTAAAAGAACTTCTCTGAGGAGTTGAAAAAAAAATAATAATAAAATGCTATAACGTTGTTTAATGCACATTGATGTAGAGGATAAATAGCTTGACAGCTAATCATGTCACATCCACCAAACACAGTTCATCCCCAAGCCTCCAGAGGGCACACTACAACATATGTTTGAAGTTCTTCTTCGTTTATCCCACTCATTTCCTGTGCATGTGCACACCTGTTTTCAGTTTCACCCTTGATTAATCCTTCTATATAAGTTCTGTGTTTTCTCCCCTTAGTTGTTGTTTTGGTAGACTCTGTTCTCGTTTGGTTCTTAGTTCTTGATTTGTGCAGTTTATGTACACTTCATGGCCAGAAGTTTGTAGACATCTGACCATCACACCCATATGTGCTTGTTGAACATCTCATTCCAGATTGTAAATCTTTTGCTGTTATAATAACCTCCAATCTTCTGGGAAGGCTTTCCACTAGAGTTTGGAGCGTGGCTGTGGGGATTTGTGATCATTCAGCCACAAGAGCATTAGTGAGATCAGGCACTGATGTGGGGTGAGGAGGTCTGGGGTGCAGTCGGCGTTCCTGTTCATCCCAAAGGTGTTCAGTGGGGTTGAGGTCAGGATTCTGTTCAGGACACTCGAGTTCTTCCACTCCAATCATGTCTTTATGGACCTGCATTGTGTACAGGAGCATTATCATGCTGGAAGGTTTGGGCTTCTTAGTTACAGTGAAGGGAAATTGTAAAGCTACAGCATACAAAGATATTCTATACAATTGTGTGCTTCCAACTT
This sequence comes from Pangasianodon gigas, assembly GCA_022758105.1. Classification (NCBI taxonomy): domain Eukaryota; kingdom Metazoa; phylum Chordata; class Actinopteri; order Siluriformes; family Pangasiidae; genus Pangasianodon; species Pangasianodon gigas. The sequence continues at coordinate 6,352,607 of CM040464.1, read as the reverse complement.
TGTGGCAGGAGTTTGGGGAAGAACCACATATGGCTGTGATGGTCAGGTGTCCACAAACCTTTGGCCATATAGTGTACCTTGCCATGACTTTGTTCTGTTTTGTTTGTATTTTATTTATTTCTGAAATCCTGTGTTTGCATCTGCCTCCAAACTGTTACGTCACCAAATTAGCCTCACCTAACTGTCTTGCTAGCTAGCTAATATTACACTCCTGTGTAGAGCTCCAGCGCTTGTTGCTTTATCAACTTGTAACAAAGCAACAGTCACAAAATTTAACAACGTTCGCATACAACTGTAATTTCTTCATTTTGTTCCTTTTTTTTTTCTTAGAATTCATGCTCTAACTTTTCCCCCTGCAGTGCACTTTATTTCTCAGGGCCTTTATGCTCCCATTCCACTTCCCTGCACCTCCTCAAGAGGAGCCTGCCTCAGACTTTGGGATCCACTGCACGCTTATAGCTCCGTTAATGGATGGAGGTCTGACACAGTGACCTGTACAGTAAATAAACCTGATAAAATGTTGATTAATGAACAGACAACTGAGCCTCAAGGAACATTAGAAACTGGTGCTGATAATGAAGCAAATACATTATAATACAGAATAAATTAAGCTTTATCTTTTTGTAATCTGCACATTTAAGTAAAAAATAAAGCACACTGTGTCGAGCTGTTATTGGAAAATAATCACCTACAGGGTGGAGTTACTGTTTCCTATAAAAGCAAGTGTTTTTATTCCTCTTATACCACAGCAATTTGTCAATATTTACAATTTTGCATTGTTAATGAACAATGTTTTGTAATGTTTATCCATTTAAAGTTACTTTTAATGTTGTGTAATGTCTGCAAGACAAGTTGTTTTGTTTATCACTTATATAATAACAGCTATAAACAGTCACTCCCACACTAGCCTCAATTTTTCTTTTTCTTGAAGTTGTTAAGACAAAAAAAGGCACATCTTATTTGATACTGAGGAACCATAAAACAAAAAAAGGGACACTTTCTGTCTGTTACAAAGCGCTGACACTGGAGACTCCTTCCATAAATGTTAAATCTCCTCACAGAAATCTTCACCATATCAACGATTATACATTTTCTTTGTTAAATAACAATGCTTTTTAAACCTGTTTATTATTAGTGTTAGATTATGGAGATTATCGGCCATCATACAAGTTCCTGTGAACTAGGCGTTACTATAGAAACCATAACATACGCATTAATATAAACCTGCAATTTATAGCTGGTGCTACTGACAGAGATGCTGTTATAGAAAACTAATCAACACCTTCTGACCAAACAGAATGAAAAAATTAAAAAAGAAGCAAAAAGAAGTAAAAATTAAAAACAAACATGAGTTACTCCAGAAACTTGAATCACTGAATGTAAAAAAAAAAAAAATTGCCAATTAAAAAAAAAAAATCTTTTCATTCTGTTAAGAATGCCTGTTGACAGAGGCTTATTGTGTGGAGGTTTATAAAAAAAAAAAACCATGGAGTTCACTGGATTGTCTTGTTTTTGTGCTCCAAAATTGAGTCCAGTAACAGTGTTTTCTCTTCCTCTGTCACTTTTAATCTGTATATTTTTACCATAAAATGAGGTGAATGGTTTTTTTTTTTCTGCATGACTGACACCCTTGCACAAAGTAATGTTGTTTTTTTTTGGCCTCCATTAAATGAGTAAAAATCATCTATTTTGGTGTGTGAAGGCCTTTCAGAGCTAATGTAAGCTCTCAGTATGACTAATGCTTTAACACTCCAAAATAACAAGCAGTCTTGTAGGAATGAATTGTGAGTAAGCACTCGAGCTTTAGGACATTTCTTAAAATGACTATTAAAAAAAAAAAAAAAAAAAAAACACTAAATAGAAGTCCAGCAGTTAGGAAAGTAGGTGAGGCTTTGTGCTTGTGCAAGTCAAAACTGTTTAATTTGCAGTTTAAACCAAACTTCAGGATAAAATGTTGTAAGAAAACCTCGAAAGTGTTGGGTGTTGATATTGAATGGGAGCGCTATAAAAAAAATTCTACTACCTAGAATGCCATGTCGCTTTCAGTAAACAGAAACGCTGCACTTGTCTGCTCTTTTGTTCAAACCACACAAAAACTTGTCCCTTGTGCACAAATACAACCCTTTAATTTTATTTTTTTATTTTTTGGCTGGGGCAATATTTGCTTCGTGTATTTACCACAGGTGAAAATGACTTAAGCAATTGTTCTTCATTCCTATACTTTAGTAATACATTAGAATATTTATTCTTCACTTGCATATTTTGGAATTTAAATACTCGTACATTTACTTAATTATATTTAAAAATGTACTTTTTACTCGTCACATTTTAATTTAGACTTTCAAATTACTTCTCTCATGTAGCCAATGACTGCACCCTATACATATTTATATTTATATTTATGGCATTTGGCAGACACTCTTATCCAGAGTGACTTACATTTATTTCATTTATACAGGTGAGCAGTTGAGGGTTAAGGGCCTTGCTCAAGGGCCCAGCAGCTTGGCAGTGCTGGGATCTGAACTCACAACCTTCTGATCAATAGTCCAAGGTCTTTGTATGGGTGCAGTTTAGCGTCCAGTCATTTCTGTTTAGCATCCAATCAAGTTGATTAATGTAAAAAAAAAAAAAACTTCAAGAATCATGGCAATTCATCATCTGAGGCGACCTTGTCATACTACACAATGTAGTTAGAGCTATCTGTATGTGTGTGTGTCTGTGTCTGTGTGTGTGTGTGTATAATCCACCCCAGTAAAAAGTTTCAATACACTGCAGAAAGAAAAGACTCGTATAAAATCAGGCATGGACTCCATTTCATTTGATTAAGCATGCTGAGGTAAGTTTTGCTAATTTGCTTACATTAACTGGTTATATATAACTAAGCCTTTAACTATGTTTTCTTCGCTAATGCCAGGTTAGACTAGCATCCATTTCAGTAGCTATAACAAACTGGTTGAGCAGCACACCAAATTCTAGCTAATTGTTAAGTCTGGTTATTTTACATAATTACAACATAACAAAATTATTTACTTTAGGATTCATTAATTGCCAAACTACATAGCATTAGTTTGCATATGAGCAGCATACTTAGAGATTCAGGCAAAACGGTGTAGTTGCTTATATCAGTTTTTAGATCAGTACTTAAAGTTGCTTTTCACATGAAAACATGACATTCATTTAATTTCATCAGTTAAAAACATTTTCTTTTTGCTTTTTAATACTTGAGTACATTTAAAAGTAGCAACTTAGCCGGATATGTACAGCTGTATTTGAGTATGATTTTGACACCTTACCTATACTTTCACTTAAGTATAATTTCTCTGTACTTTTTCCACAACTGGTATTTACTTCTAGACTCTCAAGTCATTTTTAAAATAAAAAAGAAAGAAAGTATTCATGTTTGTTACTTCCATTTTGTACTTCATGTGCTTTTTCTTAGTCACTTCTGATGAAGTGTTACGGAGGTCTCAGCGAGGCGGGCTTAAAGAAATTAGCCTAAATGGACGCCAAAATTATGGGCGTGTTACTCTGAGTAATCACTTTACCTGTGTGTCTCTAATAGGCTGCATGAATCTACAGTCAGGGCTAGAAAGAAATCAGCCCCAGCCTTCGAATTCATGTGTGTATTTTTCTTAGAACCGTTCATCATGGTGGTAGTGTTCTTGGTTCTACAAACGTTTAAAAAATAATAATAATTTCAAGTCTGTTTGTTTAACAGCAAATAAGATGTAAGAACTGTATGCCAAAAATTGATGCTTATTTTTTTATTTCTTTTTTGCAAACAGAGAGCATAGCCCTGCTAGCACATTTATACCATTATTGAGTTCTGGGTGACATAAAAAGCACTAATACTTTTAAAAAAAAATCGTACTTTGTTACTTCCCAGCTTTGATTGACATTTATGTAAAAGTCTGCACACGACACCCACATATATTTGCAGTTACACAGATGAAGAAAAGTATAAATCAGCCCTGTGTTGTATAAGCGTCTGCCGCTGAATAAATGAGTAAGAATTACACGATATGGCTTATTCTTAAAGACTGTAAGTGTGGCCTCATATACAGATATCAAAATTCATCTTTTATACAGCTCAATAATCTTAAAATGCATGTTGCATCAGTGAACACAGGGGACAGAAATAGCGCGAGAACACAGGGCCATTAAGTGTTAGAGCTGCTCATGTAGTGTGTGACAGACGCTAAAGCTGTTTGAAGTGTTAATGAAGTCAGGAAGAGAGCTGACGCTGGGAGACAGTACTGATAACAAAAGCCTGAACCGAACCTGGAGCTGGCTTTTAAATGGATTCTTAAGTGCATATAATTGTTAGCTTTATTTGCTCTGTAGTTCATGACTCTCCCATGAATGCTGATATGTAATTTAGGGATTTGATTGGCGGACTTGGATGGTGTGTCTCACTGGGTTCAGAAAACACAAAGGGAAGGAGGATTAGGCCTGATGTGTAGCAACTTGGTGTTGTGGTATTTTACTAGAACATAAATGTATTTTTTCTTCTGCACACGTCTCAAACTGTTGTGTATTTGCACTTTATGTAGTCTTGTGTACTGCTGTGTTGTTTATGTAGTGTTGTGTACTATGTAGTCATGTGTTGCACCATGGTCCTGGGGAAACGACATTTCGTTCCAGTGTATACAAGCTATATACTGGAGTGACAATAAAAACCCACTTGACTTTACTTGAATTTAGATGTTTCACCAGAGCAAAACTGGTTTGGCAAATGCAAATACGTACTGATAAAATGTTAACGCAACTAGCAGTGTATGAAAGGCTGGCAATTTTAGATGAGCAGAAAGTTTTCTGAGTGTGTTAGATCTTTTGGTCAGGTTTTCTAGATGAGAACATTCCTACAATGTCGGTGCAACAGTTTTTTGTTTCATTTCTCAAATTTTCGTAATGTTAGTTGGGGAAACCAGGAATGTTCTAAGCGAAACATTGTTTCGCAGGAATTTTATGTTAGTAACATAAAATTCTAACTTTTCTTTTTCAAACAAATCAAATGCACTTATGAATTTTCTTATAACATTGTCTGTTAGCTCATGCAAAAACAATGCAAGCTTTTATTTCATCCAACATTGTATTAGTGCTTCAAACCTTATGCATTTTCCTCATCAACATGACCCATTTATATTTTTACTAAAACCAGAATGAAGGTGAAAATCATTTTAGCAACATGAAATGTTGTGCTTAGCTTCATTTCACTAACGAAAAATTATTAAGAGAAACCAGACTCTAAATGGAAGCCATCCTCTTCTGGGTAACCCTGGATAGTGTTGTTATAGACAAGTATTTCCAGATTATTTCTACCCATCATACAGTATATATTTCCTAGAGTCCTGATCCTCAAAGTGATTTTTAAATTTGGTTACAGTGGTTACAATTCACAACCCACCATTATAGTATCAATAATATAAATCATATTTATTTAGTTCTTATAGTTATTAACCTCAGTAACTAAAAAACAAGTCTATAAATAATGTTATAGAATAACAAATCTTATGTTAATGTTATATAATTACTTCTGTTATGTAATAACTTGAATCTAATGAGAATTTAAAAAAAAAAACATTCTTTGGGTGGAAAATTTAGGAATAAAAGCTGCATTGCTCCAATAAATAACCAAAATATTATTGAATAATAAGCCTAATATTTGAATAGTCGAATTATGGGTGATGTACTGTAAATGATCGTTATTAATAGTGCATAAGTCAGAATATTAAGTAATTAAAAGAATGAGTAAATAAGATGCTTTACATTATGATTAGCATTGTTAATTGCTATTCATATAGAGGCTGTTAATGTATCCGCTTCATTATTTCCTGATGTGCTAAGGATAACGCCTGCATTAATTCATCATTATGAAAGCATTAATTAGGTATTCATATAAACTAATAAAATAAACATACATTTTTTAACATTAATCTGTACTGAGGGAGTCAGGGTTTTTTTTTTTTTACAGATAGAGACACAATTAAATAACTCAAGCAGGAAACCCAGCAGTGCTTTGATAAACATTTTGTCACGCATCAAATTTTCACATTTTGCATCCACAGAGTTTCGCTTCTTGTTGAGAGACTGATTTTTTCCCAGGGCTCGTTTCCGTCTGCAGTGATGGATTTAAGGATGACGACAAAGAAGTCGCACTATTTAAGAGAAAGGTCCTAATCCACAGTAAATTGTTTCTTGAGGCAAGGACACAGAACAAAATTAATTACACAGTGGCTGAGCAGAGGGAAGTGGAATGCACTGGAGAGACACGCTTTCCAAAACCTTCCACACGTTCATTTAAACAGAGCCAGGAATGTCAGTCACTTCTAATCACGCCGAAGAGAAATCAATAGACAATGTGCAGGGCTAAGTGTCTTGGAGGGGAACCGGACTGTCGTGTCAGGTTGGCTCGCTGCTTTGCTGTTGAGTGTTCAGGAGAGCCGGTCTTCATTGCAGAGAGTCACAAATGGAACAGTGTGTGGGCCAAATGACTAATTAACCCTCGCTGGCTGGGCTGGGACTGCGGCCAGAGCTCTTCAGAGGGGCAGTGTTCATCTGGGTGCACAGGAGAGCCAGGTCACCTCTCGTGGCCCTCATACACAGCTGCCTTCTCAATTAGGCATCCTTTCTCCCCCATTCTCACTCATAAGTGTTTCTCCTGCTGTTGCCAGTATTACGATGGCACTTTTTTTTTTTTTTTTTTTTTGTGCTTCCATTTTATTCCGCCGGCAGGGTTGGAAGCTGATTCACAAGGTCTGGCAGCCCATCTGTCCAATTGTACCGATGTTCTACTAAACATTCATCGGTGTCGATTAAATTCTTCACGTTATTAGAATACTGGGTAATGGCGTAGAGATGATATTGGCTAAAGATGGCATGTAGAAATGATAAATTCAGCTCCAGAGTTGATCCAGGAGCCACCACTCTCCCTTCTGATCCGGATCCAGTCCGGACTTTACAACTCTCAGCCTATTTAAGACACTCTGTTTGTTCATTTCTTTGTAAGGTTTTGTCTTTTTTTACAGTTTGCAATTCTGAGCATTATTTCCTGTTTTGTTTTTCTGTTTTTGACCACTTGCTTTCCCATGTTTTGATATCCATATATATCCATATATATGTATATATATATTATAAACTTATATACATATATTCTTATACACTTTTTTTAGTATAATTCCCTTTATATATTTTTCTTATATTTAATATTTTTCGTTATATTTTTCTTTATATATTTTTTTCTTTATATTTAATATTTTTCTATATTTTCTTTTTATGTTGGAAGAGTTGTACAAAGCATTTCACTGCAAGTCGTATTGTGTATAGTTATGCATGTGACAAATAAAATTTGAATTTGATTTGAATTTGATCTCTGTATTGCTCCATTTGCACCATCATTTAACTTTTTTTCTGTTGGACTAAGATACTGCCTGGCGATTTGGATTAAGAATGAATTAACTTGCACTTACACTCACCTGGCTCAAAATTTGTGACAAGAAACTTCTGAAGAAACATGTTACAATATGCATCATTTATGAGAATACAGAATTTTTTAATCATGCATATAACCCAGAATAATTCAATAACAAGCAGTAAGGAATAAAACAAAATGTGGTATTATAATAATAAAAATAATCAGTGATGGAGTGGTACAGCTTTATCTCTGACTCTTACAAAGCACTGACATTGGAGACTCCTTCCAAAAATGTACAATACATAAACGTTTCCTCACAGAAAATTTATCAAATCAATGATTACACATAACTTCTTAACCCTTTTATGTGGAGCGTTCCTGTGAATGAGCTGTTACTATAGAAACGATAACAGCAGGAATTACTGCCAGAGCTTCTGTTCTAAAAGTTTGAGTATCACTCATTATTCATTGACCTGATTTCTGCTAACAGCTGGTAATACTAATTCGAGATAGACACTAATGAATAATAGTGTTGTCATGCCAGAGCTCAATGTTGCATCTCAGCTTGGTTCTCCTGCTTCACTGTTGTATAGCACATTGTAATTCCGGGTGTTAATACAGGGGAACCCAAAGCGCTGCCAAGGTCAGTAACCAGGTGCCATCAGGACAGCAAAGAAAACAAAAACAAGCAACTTCCTCCCAGCTAGTGAGAGAGAAACGAACACTAAAGAAGAGACAGTTGCCAAATACACCACAGTTCCTTTGCACTATGGCTCTATTTCCTCTCTCTCTGTTCCCCACAGCCATCAGCGGCTCGTGATCATAATTTTGGTGATGCAGGACGGCATTAATAATGACATAGCCTCAAACAAAATGAATTTGAGAGGCTATCACAGTTGACTTATGCTATAAGCTACTATCTAGTGAATTTTTCAAGTAACCCCATAATGGGTTGTTGAGAGTCAACAAGATACAGTCATCCAGCCTACAGGCTTGCAGATCTCATTAACCAGGCTCGATAGCTTTTTAGCAAAATTTCCAGCACAACTACATCTCAAAAACCACACAAAAGTTCTGAAACCAGATCACTGGAAAAGCAAAAGACATATTTTTCTTCTTCTTTTTTCACAGACTTTGCATGTTTCTGATGTAAGGATATTATCCACTCCATGATCGCACTATTCCTCTTCCAGTGCTCTCCATTTGCAATATATCTTACAATCAAATAGAAATCAAACTAGAAATGGTTCTGTACATCACAGACACACTGTCTGCAATTTTGCGGAAATTTATCAGATTTAATTCTAATTATTTGCTATAAAACGAGATCTTGGTGACTCTGGAATATTTTCTAAACTAGCTCAATAATGCAACCTGGTCTTTCACTGTCCTGTCCTCTCTTCTTCCTCCACTGAAAATGTTCATAGTGCGAGCATGGGGCAGAGAACATTCCGGCCCATACGGGTCTCTATTAGAGCTTGTTGAAGTTCACATTTTTGACCACTAGCTGCAATAATAACTGCGTGGAAGCTAAGCGGGGAAGTGCACACGCTGCTCCAGAATTGTGCAGCATCTAGAAAGACAAGCAAACAGAACATCGGCTTACATCTGTCAAATAGCCACGTTCTAATTTTTTAATGGTTGGTCACTCAAAAGAGGCAATTAGTATTTTAATGGAATGTATGGAGTCGTGAATGAGAACTTTATGAACTTTATTATACGTTGAACAGCTGATATAAATGGTAATGTTCTGCATCACCTGCCCCTATGGATGAGCTACCGCTGCTCACGGCAGAATAGATGAACCCCCACTGTATTCTAGCTACTGGATTACACCTCCCTCTATCACCACCACCCACAATCTCTCTCTCTCTCTCTCTCTCTTCCTTCTGTATGTAAATAAATCTCAACTTGACATTTTTCTCCAAGTGTTTGTGTTCACACTACACCTCTGTTCGTTACCGCCTCACTACATAAACAAGCTTTCACACTCATGATGACGCATTAACTTTGTGCTGCTGAGCTTCTCTTTCGCACCTTCTTATACTTCTATCGCAGATTAGTGAGAAGAAAAACACACCGAACTCACACTGAATATGATAATGCACAATAATTTCACCTTAAAGCTGGGATTCGCAGCTTTTAGACCAGAAAACTTTGAAACTTTGGAATTATAAGATTCCATGTGACTTTTTTTTTTTTGGCCAAGAATAAGTTAACATTATAAATAATTTATTAACATGACACTGGATTTATATGAATGTTTACACCAAAAAAAAAATTACTTAAAAGTGTAAAATACTTTGACCTTTTTGAGGATCGAAACTATTTAACAATCACAGAATTGTCATATTGAACTGGCTTTAATAAAATATCTAAAATATTTTAATATCATTTTACCAAAAAAACAAACACAAAGAGCAAACTCCTCTATCCTGAAGACTTTTTTTTTTTAATTAAAATAACATGCTTTTTATCAGTTTATTATTAGCCATAAAATAAATGGAGCTGCTATATAGTGTAAGTCCCCGTGAATGGGCTGTTACTATAGAAACAATAACATATTAGAATGAATGTTTTGATATAAACTTGTGATTTGCAGCTGCACTACTGTCTGAGCTGCTGTTACAGAAAATTAATCAACATCTTCTCACCAATCAGAATGGAGAATTCAATAATGATGTGGTATAACTCAGGGGTTCTCAAACTTTTTACTGTCAGGGACCCCTTTAACTGTAAAAAGCATAGATTCTTTTCACAAACAAACAATTCAAAAATTAGGCACGTTATTGTAATGAGTACAATAATATTCAGTCTATATATATTGGAGGCAGAGTTTTCTCTAAATTCTAAATTCCACTCACAGACCCTGTTTTTTTTTTTTTTTTTACTAAAATTGCCATTAATATTTATATGCTTAATACCTTTGACAATGGGGAGGTTGTGGTTTCCACCACTGTAACAATTTTAGAAAACCACGCACCCCCTGCTTATGCATCACAGACCCCTGGTGGTCCCCGGATACCTCTTGGTACCTTTTGGCAAATAACAATTGATCTTATTTTGTTTCAGATTTTCAGCTTGTGTGGACTGAAATGCTTAATAAAATGAAAGTGTAACTGCCGTTTTTGATGCACCTCTCATGTATGTTAAAAAAGCTTTGGAAGCACACCCGATGGGGCTCCCAAGGGGTTCAACAGAAAAGCATTCGCCCTATTATCCAGAGATTGCATATTTGAATACCAATGATTCCACAGCCATCCATGGCCAGGAGCCCAAGAGAGAAAAATTGGCCATGTTTTCAGGGAAGGAGGGGAGGTATACTCTCTCTTTTCTATCAATCACAGCGATACTAGCCAATCATGGGCATCTGTGAGCTCACTGAGTTGCATTGAGCAGCAGTTCAAAAAGATGCGGTTAGAGGAAGCACGTGATAGCCTTCGCCCTCCCTGGTTGGTAGCTATGTAATAGTATGATAGGGGAGAGCTGCCTGATGGGTGGGAATTGACTAAATTAGGGAGAAAATCTGTGAAAATCCAAAAAAAAAGGGAAAAAAAATCCATCCAGTGTGAATTGGACTTTAGGAAGCATTTCATCCTGGTTGTGGTCGCAGTGAATCTGGAGACAGAGGACATTAGTCCATCACAGGGCACCACACACACACACTCTTTACACTGAGAGGTGACTCAGAGTAGCTAATCCACCTACTGGTGGAGGACATGCATGTGGACACAAACCCCTGACCAAAACACATCCATCCATCTATTTTCTGTACTGCTTATCCTACACAGGGTTGTGGGGAGCCTGGAGCCTATCCCAGAGGACACAAGGCACAAGGCACCTTGGCAGGGCAAAATCACACACCCATTCACACACTACAGACAAGTTAGAGATGCCAATCAGTCTACAATGCACGTCTTTGGACTGGAGGATGAAACTGGAGTACCTGGATGAAACCCCTGAAGCACGGGGAGAACCTGCAAACTCCACGCACACAGGTTGGAATTGAACTTCTAACCCTGGAGGTGCGAGGCAACAGTGCTAAGCACTAAGCCACCGTGCCTCCCACCAAAAACCATGAAAAACACAATACCAAAACACTAATCATGACACTAATTTAGTTTCCTTTTCACTCCATCGGTCCTAATCTGTGTGTAGACTTTAGCTAACTGTTAACGTGCTGTTGTGATTGTGTATTATTACAAAAAGCAGCACATTTTCATTATTAAATGTGCTGATCCTTCCCACTAGGCGCTCACACTAATCACAGGCAGAAGCCTAATAGAAGTGACGGCTGCACGGCTGGACCGAATCTCACTCTTAATCCACCTGAGCCGGTCTGCTGCTGTGTGACATTTTAAAAATAACAAAGAATCATCAGAACATGTCTCAAGCCCAGCAATTTACACCATGCTGTGATTTATTAACTCCAGAGTGCTCTCTAAAGCTGCAAAATTTGGAGTGTTGTGGTGAAAGCACATGGTCTGGGGTATAATCCTGATGCAAAGTTAAAAAGAGCTTTCCATCTTCTTAGTGACACGTATCGACCTGCTTCATCCCACCCACAGAACACCATCAAAGTGCCGTGCTTCAAACGGGAGAAGAGAAGAAAGCACTGGGATTTAAATAAAAAAGGGGGACACACTGCTTATTATAACTCTCGCAAGCCTCAGTGCATCGTCCATATGAATGATGGCTCAGAGTTATTTTACATAGTGTTAGACTCAGCAGTGGAACAGAAGCAGGATTACTGTCAGATTAAATTAAAATATCATTAAATGCAGTGATGGACAGAAATCACACTCATTATGCATCCACTGAGGCTTCTTTTCTCCGAATGTTACATTCTAAAAATGATCAGCAAAGTGTGTACTTTGAAATTAATGTATTTCCTCAGACAGCTGATGAAGTTTGGCACACCATTATTTCTAATTCTACAGCTAGACAATATTTAGAGTTGAATTAAAGGAATAGTTTGCCAAAAATGTCATTTCCACAAATTTGTTTCAAATGTATTTGATCATAAATGACGTGTTTGGTATTCAGTGTTAACTTAATGTGATGATTACAACCAAGACTATTCGTGACAATTAACTTCAACATACTGTATTCTTGACATTTTAGGCTACAATATAACCTACACCTACATTATAAGATAAGAAATAACGCACTAATAAGCTGATAATGTTGACAAAAATGCTTTATTCACTACTTACTGTATGCACACAATTATTAGTGATGAATTATTATACCACAGTCCTTGATTCTGATTGGTCAGAAGGTGTTAATGTAGTTTTGATAACAGCCATACATAATCTAAGACTAATATTAAATATTAAGCATGTTGTTATTTAACAAAGAAAAAAACGTGTAGGGGGACATGGTGGTTTAATGGTTGGCACTGTTGACTCGCACTCTGTCTCTGGGGTTGGGGGTTCGAATCTTGTCTCATGCATGCATGCATGGAGTTTATATGCTCTCCCTGTGCTTCAGGGGTTTCCTCCGAGTATTCTGGTTTCCTCCTCCAGAGTGACCCTGTGTAGGATAAGCGGTACAGAGAATGGATGGAAAATGTGTGTAATCATTGATTTTTTTTTCTAAGGAGACAGAAATGTTTATCTGACATTTATGGAAGGAGTCTTCAGTGTCAGGACTTTGTTACAATCAATTGTAATGCTGTAACTTTAAGCTTTTTCTCTTTCTTTAGACAGAAGAGTTTACGCTTTGTGGTTTCTAGGTAACATGACAAGCTGCATTTTTCTGTCTTAATAACATCTAGAGAACATGAAGAAATGACTGTTTATTTGTTTTACAGATGTTCCCTAACATTCAATGTAACTATAAATGGATAAAAAGAATTGCTTGTCATTCATTAATAATGTAATCAATGGCAAATTGCTGTGATGTAAGAGGAATAAAACACTGTTATTGGGTGTTAATATTATCTCTGCTTCATCACACTACCCAATCATTGATTATTTTTCTATAACAGCATGACATGGAATGTTGTATACCTTACATGTGCATATGTGATTTACAGTACATTGTTATCAATGAATATTGTGTTCCAGGGTTCATCAACTGGTGGACTGCGGCCTCGATGTGGACCCAGCGTAGTATTTCAGCATACAGAACAAATTACTATGAAAAAATAATAGCAGAGCTAATTAACATATGAAAGTAGCTGTCAGTAGTAGCAATTTCTCTGTTGCAGCCAATCACGTGCATTTATGTGAATTATTTAGCCAGATACTAGCTACAGTTCAAGTTGGCATTTTGCACATTAACAGACAGATCTATCCCTGGGTGTGTGTGTGTTTTTGGAGTGGCTTTGGGAGTGGGGGGTGGTGGATGGGGGTGGTTAGGAGGGAACTTGAGCAGACAAGCTTGTGACAGATCTGAAGCAGTCGGATCCTGCAGGGCCGAATGCAGCCGGTGATTGAGTGAGCTCAGTGCCAGCCGTGAGTGTGATTTCTCGTGACAGATTACAGGAGATGGGCTGCGTCTCTGCACTCCTCCTGGCACGGCAAGGAGAATCTGCAGGGGAAACGGCGGCGCATTACTCGAGCTCAGCTGGAGCCGCTCCCCCAAGTCGCACCACAATTCTCGCCCAGTCACTTCTCGCTACAGGGATCCTCCTGCATATGCGGTTATGTTCAGTGACATCTGTCAGCATGTGGAGCACAGCTCGGCACTGTGCCACGTGGGCCGCAGCTATCACTGTCAGTTGACAGACGGCTGTTGGCAAAGAAGAGGGAACAATGAGAAGGGCAAAACAACAGCACACACATACACAAACACACACGCACAGCATGTACGTCACACTCTCTCACTGTCTGGGATTATAGTGAGTGACTTCTGCCTTTAGAAACATTGTTTAGGGAGCTAGGCGCACAGGAAATGTGTATAAATGGCATTGTAAATAGAGCATTCAATGCATTTTACTGACTCTTTTTACCACAGTGCTGTTGAATTCTCGACTCTGATTGGTCAGATTAATCTTCTATATCAGTAGCTCAGATAGTTTTGGCTGCAAGATTTATATTAATGCACTCCTTCTAATATATTATCATTTCTATAGTAACAACATACACAGGGACTTATATAGTGGGTGCACCCTCTAAATAGATTTTCTTTTTAAAATGTGTGTAATTGATATGCCTGAAGGGGATGGTTTTTTTTTTTGGAAGGAGTCTCCAGTGTCAGGGCTTTGTAACAGTCAAAGATAAAACTGTAATGTTACATTTTCAAATAGAAGAAGGTCTTCAGGACAGAGTAGTTGCTGTGTTTTACTGTTTCTTGATAACAAGACAAGGGACATTGTTTGTTTTATTAATATCAAGAAAGAGAGAGAAAAACAGAGAGGCTGGTGAAGGAACGACTGTTTATAGCCGCTTGTTTCGTGGACATTCCACAACATTAAATCTAACTATAAATGGATAAATGTATGAGTTGTTTTTTAATAGATAAGTTGCTGTGGTATAAGAGGAACAAAACACTTCGGGCTGAGTTGTTACAGGAAAATAAGTCTGCATTGTATTGGACTGCATCACACCACCTGTGGTTGTTGGTTGTTTTCCTATAATAGCATGTCCCGCAATGTTTTTCCTCACTTAATAGTCATGAGGTTGCTGTTAAGAGAGGTTAAGAAACGAATGTTAAAAGTTAAGAATGTTGTTTAGAAAGAACTACAATTTAAGCTATTCAAAGCCATATTTATTTCTGTGAGCTCAGCTGACAGGGAAGATTATCAGAATGCTTTGTAAAGTAACCAACAGGATCTAAGAAAGTTTGCCTGTAATGTTAGAAAAGTTTGACAATTTCCAAAGCCATCCACTTTAATTCACAAAAATTATGTCAATATTTACTCAAGGAAAGTTAGGTGTATTCAGAGTCGAGTTACGCAGCTGCTAAAGTTGATTTTCTGGGTGTGTCTTTCAGATTACTTGCGTGTAGTTCACGCCTCCGTGTTTTCTTTAGTAGAAATGTCCAAGACAAGGTTTTTTCCATAGCCTCATATTAATTTGTTTTATATTGGCCTCAAATGGCATTCCACAGGTTTTGGAGTTTATTTACAGTACAAAACATGAATTTCAAATGAAATATTGTTGTTACGTCAAACTGTTAGTGGCACTGGACTTAATAAACCTCTTCACTCAAGAATTTTGCATAACTGAGAGACAATTCTGTTTTATTAAAATGTGCTTAATTTCAGTATTAGATCTTCACTGTGTGCGTAACCCAACTCTGTATACAGAGCTGTGTTATTAGAAAATTGCTACCATATTGTTCCTAGTTAGGAAGAAAGGAACATTATGGAAACGTTAGTGTTAATGTTCCTGCAACTAAAAATGTTGCAGCAACGTTGCAGGAATGTTTATAAGCATTAAGACTATGTTAAAAACGTTCTCAGAACATATAAGAAACCTAGCAGATTGAAGGTTCTTAAAATCATTAAACGTTCTGTTATCCTAACTGCTAGCCTTTCACCATCAATCCTTTAGGCAATATCAGTATTGACATATAAGCTACTTCCATATGAGAAATGGTTAATGATTTTTTGAAATGTTGAAGAAATGAAAAGGGAAGTCCCAGGAGAGAGCAGTGCCTGAACAATATCTCATCTGGAATCTGAACACAGGTGGAAAACTTCAGCCCAATCTAGATTAGTTCAGCATGAGTTGGCCAGAAGCTTGGCAGAAATATAATCGGCAGGAAACAGGGCGCATCACGCTTTTCCTCTGGAGGACCAGGGAAGATTGAGAAGCATTGAAGTGGGGATCGATGAGCTTCCGAGGACATTGATGTCGCTCCCTTCAGAGAGATCCTTCAGCCTCTGACACTTCAGCTCAGTGTAGCAGAGTGAAGACAAACTCAGTGGCTGTTTTAATTTCCGCCAGGTTGGAGGATGAAATTGATCCTGCATTGTTCAGAAGACTAGCATATCCAAGTATACTTGGAGAGAAGTGCACTAGTTTACTTTTGATACACTAGTATGTCTAAGTATACTTGGAGTAATGTATACTTGTATACATATAGCAGTATATCTATGTATGTTTGGAGGAAATATATGTAAATATACTTTAGATATACTAGCATGCAAGTGCACTTAGAATAATGTTTACTAGTTTAGATATAGTGGTATGTCTAAGTAGATTTACAGTAAAGTTCAGTAGTTTAGATATACTAGCATGACTATGTATCCTTAAAATAAAGTTCAATAGTTTAGCTACACTAGCATGCCTATGTATACTTGGAGAAAGGTTCACTCTTTTAGATTTCCTAGCATGTCTAAATATACTTAGAGTAAAGTTTACTAGGTTAGATAAAGCAGTAAGTCAAATTATAATTGGAGTAAAGTTTACTAGTTTAGCTACACTAGCATGCCTAGCTATACTTGGAGTAACGTTTACTAGTTTAACTATACTAGCAGGTTAAAGTACACTTGAAGTAAAGTTTACCACTTTAGATATAGCAGTATGTCTATGTACACTTGGAGTACAGTTCACTGGGTTAGATATAGCAGTATGTTCAAATATATTTAGAGTAAAGTTCACTAATTTAGACATACTAGCATGCCTAAGTCTACTTGGAGTAAAATTAATTAGCTTATTATTAATTTACATTTCTAATTTTTACGTGTACAAGTTTAATCCAGTATTATACAATATGCACAAAATGTGTTTTTATATTTTTATATTTGAATGAAGGCAAAGTCATTGCTGGTTTTCATTTCTGCCACACTGGATGGCGAAATTCATCCCACATTTTTTGACAATTTTTTTGACGAATAAGCAATTCTTTATTTGCAAGGTACCTCCATTTTAAACCTTGTGAGTACTTCACAGTGAGAAGTAGGCGTGTGCTAGGACGTGAAGAGGCATTGTGGGATTTGAGAGAAGAGTGATGTTGCACTACATGAAGCTCAATAACCTCAGCAGACTGTCAGCTATAAATCCCACCAGATTGCTCCTGTGAAACATGGAGCAGTCCAGAGAGAGGTGTTAAAGCTACAAGGAGTTAAGAACTGGAGGAGGTGCTAAGTGTACTGGCTAGTGTGTCTCCCATATGAGCAAAACAAAACATTTTGGCAAAAGAATCCAGCACTGTAATGGGATTTGAGTGTGATGTGCAGTAACTTGGTATCTCTGGTGTGTATCTGTCTGGCTGCTCTCTATCTCTCTATTATTGCAGTAATCATCCAAGTATCAACAAGGATCACATTATTGAATTCTAACAATAAATTTGAAGCAATGGGATTGTGTGTCAAATTTCTACCAGACAATCTGTAAATTCTAAAGACTACAGAAACAAGGACACACCGCAAAATATGATGTAAAGCACCATGCCTCCATAGCAACGCTTCCACAGCAGAGCTTTATTTCCATAGCAGTTAATTTAAGCCTGTTGCTCTTTATAACACGGAACTGCTTCTGTTTTTAACACTGTTGCAGCCTTATGGAAATGTACACTACAAGTTTATCAAAGTTTACTACAAATATACTAATGTACACTTTTGACAGCAGTACAGCTAATCTCATTTGACGTTTTATTTGGTTATACTAAAATACTTAAGTACCTCAGACTAAATCTCACTAATTTACATACTATATTATCATGTTTAAGTACACTTGCAGTTAAATTGACTTTTTTTTTAAATATACTAGCAGGTCTAAGTGGAAAGATGTACACTAGTTTACAGTTAATATGCTAGCATGTCTACGTATATTTGTAGTAATAAAATTTGTAGTAGTTCACTAGTTTAGCTATACAAGCATGCCTTAATACACTTAGAGTAACCTTTTTAGTTTAGGTATACTAGCATGTCTAAGTATACTGGGAGTAAAGTTCACTAGTTTAGATATACTAGCATTTCTAAGAACATTTGGAGAGAAGTATGTTTGTTTACTTTTGATGTATTGTACTAGTATGTCTCAGTATACTTGAAGTAAAGTTCTTTAGTTTACATATTCTAGCATGTCTAAGTATACTTGGAAAGAAGTATGCTTGTTTATTTTTGATATTTACTACTACACTGTCTCCAAGTATACTTGGGGAAAATTGAACTTGTTTGGATACACGAGCATGTCTAAGTATACTTGGAGTGATGTTTACTTGTTTGAAATGCTAGCATTCCTAAGCATACTTCACCAGAATTAAGTTAGTTTACTTTTGATATACAGTACTACTATGTCTAAGTATATTCAGAGAAAGTCTCACTAGATTAAATATAATGGCATTTTTAAGTATACATAGAGAAAGGTACGCTAATATACTTTTGATATATTACATTTGTACGTATACTTGTAGTAAAGTTCACCAGTTTAGATATACTAGCATGTCTACGTATACTCTCTATACAGTTTACTAATTTAGAGATCCTAGGTTTAGTATACTTGGAGAGAAATTCACTAGTTTACTTTGATATTTTAGCATATCTAATTATACTTGGAGATAAGTACACTAGCATGTCTAAGTATACTTGGAGTAAAGTTCACTAGATTAGATATACTAACAAATCTAAGTATATTTGTAGAGAACTTTGTACTCTATTTTACTGTTGATGTAATACCATGTCTCAATACAGGATATTTGTACTAGTCTAAATATACTTCGAGAGAGATATGCTAGTCTACTTTTGATATATTGGCATTTGTAAATATACTCGGAGTAAGTTCACTAGTTTTGATGTCATTGAATTTTTTAAGTTTACTTGGAGAAAAGTTCACTAGTTTACTTTGATATATTGAATTTCTAATTATAACTGGAGAGAAGGATGCTAGTTTGTACCATGTTTAAGTACAGTATACTTGGAGTTAACAAAGAGATACACTAGTCTAAACTGGTCTAAATATACTTAGAGAGAAGTACACTAGTCTACTTTTCATATAATAGCATGTATAATTATATGTGGAGTAAAGTTGACTAGTTTAGATATACTAGCATGTGTAATTATACGTGGGGTAAAGTTCGCTAGTTTCGCTATACTAGCATGGGTAATTATACGTGGAGTAAAGTTGACTAGTTTAGATATACTAGCATGTCTAAGTAAACTTGGACTAAGGTGTACTAGTGGATACTAGAATTTCTGTGTATACTTAGAGAGGAGTTTACTTTGATATATTAACATATCTAAGTATACTTAATGTAAAGTTAACTAAATTAGATATATTGGCATGTCTGAGTATACTTTGAGTAGCCCTATACCCATTGTTATATTGTCTGTATAGTGTATTTATTGTTCGTGATATGCACAGTCTTTTGAGTAGCTGCAGCTCATTTCACTGCACTTTTGTACCTGCTACAATTGTGCATGTGACAAATAAACCTTGAATCTTGAATCTTGAATGTTGAGTAAAGTAGACTTTAGAAATAGTTCTAGTCTGATTGACAACTAGGACAGTAAAGAGAATATTTAATTTTACTTTTTTCCTGAATTGAATGATGTCAGTTGTTGGTTGGGAATATTGCACCATATTTTTTGCTGTGCTGTTTACAGATTTAATTCCGCATCATTTAAAATGCAATAACAGATACAATGGGGATTTGAGCAGCTGGGTTCTTGGTCATATTACACTAAAGACTTGAGATTAAATGGTTTCTGTTGTACCAGCACACCAAGAGCTCTTAAAATAAACCCTCTAAGCAGGACCCTTTTTGGAATGTGTCCTTATATGGAGCTTTTTGTTATCAGGCCAACGCATTTGACGGTAGGAACCATAAATAGACTTTACTTGGAAAGAAACCTAACTAAATTTCCTGCTCAAATGATTACATCAGCATTTAGAATTGAAGCATCAAAGCTAGAACTCACAAAAACTTTTCTTTACAACTTATTTGACATATTCAAATGAGTAACAGAGAATAGTGGAAGGGAAAAATCTAATTCTATATAATTCTTTTTCCTGCGATAAAGCAGTCCTTGTTTGTCAGTGAACAGTTCCTTTTCACTGTACAGTGAAGGGCCTTAGCTTCAGGTAACAGTCAAATTTATGTAAAGATTTATGTAAAACACATGGGGACATCTTGTTATAGGAAAATAGTCAACAATGGGGTGGTGTGATGTGGCCCAATGTCAAGCGGAGCTATCCTAAAGTTGATTATTTTCCTATAACAGCATGTCCTAAAGTGTTTTATTCCTTTTATACCATAACAATTTGCCAACAATTACATTTTTTATTTATTTAAAAATGACACATCAAAATTATAGTTACATTTAATGTTGTGGAACATCCATAAGTTAGTTCCTACTGTCAATTACGTTATAGCAGCTATAAATAGTTGTTCCCTCACTACACCCTTTATTTTTCTCTCTCTTGAATTTAACAAAACAAAAAATCCTACAATTTGTCCTATTCAGTTTTTAAGTGAAAATGGAATATTCATGTGTTAAAATCTAAATTAAAATATATGTTTCTCAATTTCTGCAAAGAACCACTTTAAACTTGTTAGCACTCAACAGTAGTCCTTTTCTATGTTCTTTGGTGATTCCCTCTGATCCCCCCATTTTTCTTCATAATTGCATCCCAGTACATTGCATGAGTAGATGAGGAGATTTACGAAGACGCTGTCCATTGCTTTGTTACAAAAATAATTGCAGCTATTAAGCAAGGCTGAAAAACTGAGCTGTGCTTTTTCACATCATATTCTTTCACAATGAATGGCTTTGCTCTAGACATTAATTCAGCTCCACTCGAAAGCAGTGTCGATAAATACTCAGGAAACGCCATAAGAATCCAATTCACAGCATTTAGCCAAACACTTTGGTTTCCTGCCTTGTTTTGTTCTTGTGCTTCTTAATGGTCTTGATCTTGTGAATTTTGTATTTCGCTGCTGTCCCCATGGAGTGCTTTGGACGAATGACTCCATTACTTCATTCCTCTGCTCTGAATTGGTGTGAAACAGCACAAATCAGTGAGCTTGTCCTTGGGTAAACCCTGAAAAAATTCTCAGAATGGAGGTTAATATTCCATGGAGGGAGCCGAGCTGATTAGTTGATATGAGTATGTGACGTATCAAATAATGATGGGTGATTCACAAATGACTCATTCCTTTAAGTGAACTGGATGAACCACTTTGCAATTACAAATGAGGTTTTTTTGAGTTTGAGTTTTTTCTCCTTTTTTTCACACTAAATCAATTGAATCCTAAATCTTTTTCTATGAAATAATCAAATAATGTGAGTCACATCATGTCCAATACTAATATCAGCACCCTTAAAAGTAGGATTCACTATTACTAAAATAAAATGCTTAATATTTGAAGAATTTTTCCTTTCTTTTTTCTTCATTCGTTCATATTTACAAATGTAAAGGACAGGTTCCTTTTGAGTCTAGTTCCTCTTGACATTTTCCTCGCCACTGTCATCTATGGCTTGTTCATTATACACCTAAATCTACTTCCTGATTTCTATAAATACAACTAAAATGAATTGATTTATATATTTAAAGATGATGTGTGTAATATTTAGTGCCCTCTTTTGCCTGAGAGGTGAATCTGAATTGCAGTGCAAACAACCACTTTTCCCGGTCGATCAGCTCCTTATTAGGGTTGGATTTAATCTCCAGGCTTTAAAAATGTAAACAGAAGCCTGAAATGCAAAATTGGCAAGATCCATTGAACGATTTTTTTTTGTTTAAGCACTACAAATTACACCTCTAAACATAAATCAAGTAGGAGGGAAGCTAAGTATTAAATAATAAATAGAAGCCATTAGTTTAACAGAGCATGCTCTAACATTTATCTTTATAAAAGACAATTATCAGCTTTAGACATTTTATCAGCCTTATCAGCTTTTTATTGTTTCAGATATTGCACTGAAAACTTTGCAAAAATAAAAACCTCACAACAAAGTTTGCCGACTTCATAGTTTATGTGGTTAAATTGCTTAATTTTTGAGCACAATGCAGAAAATCTTATAATACTGAGGTCACAATTTCTAAAACTAATTCTACTTAACTATTTAGCTAATCTAACAATCTAATTTACAAAACCTACTTATCCAGCAAATTTTACAAGGTACTTTACAAAACCTAACTATCTAGCACCCCTCCTACAGCCAAAACCCCCCGCCAACCCCACGCCCAAAACTCCATTTTAGGGAATGGAGCTAGGCAACAGGGAAGTTTCTCAGAACCTTTGCGAACAGAACCTTCCTTGTTGCCTAGAGTTCTGTCATCAAATGTATTAGTGTTAGTAAGCACAAGTCTGAGGTCCATGCATACAGAACACTGTCAGTCCAACTGATGACGAGGACAATTGCTCTCTGACTGAGTGTATGGGTTGTACTGACAGCTACGTACAAGGAAAGCATCTGTATCTGAATGTGAGAATTATTATTTTAATTTTTTGTTGCCATGACACCCCTCCTGAGAGCTTGCCGCACACCCCCTAGTGGGGCCCGCCGCCCACACAACCCGAGATACACTAATTTAATCTAGCTAATTTAACGAGCTAATTTACAAAATTTAATTAGCTAGCTAATTTACAGAACCTAACAATCTAGCTAATGTAACAAGCTAATTTACAAAGCTTAACTATTTTATGAAACTTAAATTTAACTCAATGTATTTCTTTAGACTTGATGTCAAATTTGAAGGCAGATATTTCATTTTTAACATGGGAGGCAAATGAGATGTCTTATCCTGTATGAATGGGTAACTCTAGCAAAAAAGTAACATCTTACTAATAAAAAAAGTAAAATATCATGCCATTTTAGATTTTGTATTTTGAGGGAAAAAATTAAAAATTATGATTAAAAAGTATAATTTTATCGTTGGAAAATTTACTTGAGTAAGAGTACAAGTATTCAATTTCAATAATAATTCCAAAATAATACTCAGATACGGTAACATATATATATATATATATATATATATATATATATATATATATATATATATATATATATATATATATATATATATACACACACACATATATATAGTTGGTCTTCTCCTTCTTTCAGCTGCTCCCATTAGAGGTCACCTCATTGGATCATCCACATATTTGATTTGGCACAATTTTTATGCTGGATGCCCGGGACCAGCACTGGGAGTGCACTGTCATGTGCAACCCCAGTGGTTGGGGTTGGTTCCCTGGCCAGGAATCAAACCCAGGCTGCAGCAGTGAGAGCATCATGGCCTAACCACTAGTCCTCTAACAAACCCTCTTTGCGAAGTCTTGCCAACTACCTAGTAGTTTCTGTACATTCTAAGCCTAGATATTTCTCATATTGCTGTTCCATGCTGTTGATTTTTGCCTGTTTTGGATTATTCTTTAGATTAATGTTTTTGCCTTGGTTTGTTTGATGAAAATTTGTGTTTTGACCATTGCCTGATTTTTCACTCTGAACTTTGGATTCTTGTACAAAAATGTCACTGCACTAAATTGACTAAATTCTCTCTATTTTTTTCTCTCAAGGGAATGAGATGAGCTGATTTGATTAGATATCACAGAAGCAAACCAAACCACACTTCTTGTTAATGGTTTTATTAACTTCGCCCCTTTTTTTTAACAACTACGTTGCATTTTCTGCAATCCATTGTACTCATAGCTCGGAATAACCCGACCTCTGACGGGAAAAGTGCAACTGAGCGGTAAATAAATTTCCCTTTACAACTTATTATTTTCGACTTGATAAAATTTGGTTTTTAATTTCATTCATTTTTCATTAGGTTTCATTTGTGAAAAGGTGTTTTAACAGCTTTGTAAGTTTAGATTTCTAATGTAATTCCACTGATTTCAGCCCAAATTTACTAATGTGATAAGATCACTGTAACAGATTATTTTTATGAGCAAAAATGACCAAGACCTTTGACCTGTCTTATATGTCATTTCCCATCATTTATTGCACGGAAATAATTCACGTAGATCTTCACGTAGTCTTTAACAAATTTAAAGACTAGCCATAGAAATATGACCTTGTTCTAAGTTTTTGGAACTCAGGAAACTCAACTTGAAAGTTCTGAGTACAAAGGATTGCAGCATTATTGCCACATTACCAACTCACAAAGACAGCAAAAAATACACAATGCTGTGATCTTATGCTGAATTTTTTTTACTTGTTTGATGACCAAAATAAAAGACTAAATTATATTCTCTATATTTTTTCCCACAAGCTTAAACTGATGAAAGTCATACCTCCAATGTCTACCTTTGGAGGCAGCAAGTGTTACAATCCACAATTTGGGTAAATGTTTACCCCATGCTTCAGTGCATATCAGCTCAATATCCTTAATTGAACTAATCAAGCATTCCACACAAAACCAACAAACCCAGAGGAAATCAGCACTGATGAATAAAGATGAGGGAAAACCTCAGGTGAGCTGTGCGCCAGACAGCCAGTTAAGTGAAGCCAGCATGTGGGATGGTATTGATGATGTGCCATTTGACATTGAGAGCTAAGATTTGATGGGCAGTATGCTTTATTTACTCTCTTTTTAATCCTCTGCATCAAACTGCAATCTGCAATCTGTTAAATAAGCAGTAATGTTTTAGCACAACGCTCTACAGAAATCTGCCATCCATCAGCGTTAATCCTGTGTAACCAAGCAGAATATAGGTTCTATGTTCTTAGGGGGAAAAAATCCATAACTATCCAAAGAACCCTTAAAGACTATTAAAGAATATTGGTTTTCCTATACTCGGTTTCTGATGATTTTTGCCAATTTTCTTGTTGGTAACAGAGGCTAATTCAGTGATGACATATGTAAGGAATAAAACACTTGGTGGTGTTCTGTTATAGGAAAATAATCAATAATCAGATGATATGATGAAGCAGAGTCAATGTTACCACCCTGAAGTCGATTAGGAATTTTTTCATCAATTACCTTTTTTAATATGAAAGAATGACACATTGTATTTTTATCCATTTATAGTTTAATGTTTAATGTTGTCTGCAAAACAAGTTAGTACATGTTATCATTTACGTTATAGTAGCTATAAACAAGTCATTCCTTCATCAGCCATTAAGTTAATAAGACGGGAAAAAAAAAAAAAACCACAAGCGTGAACTCCTCTGTCCTGAAGACTTTCCCATGGTGGAAAACTTACACTGGAGACTCCTTCTTTAAATGCTAAATAAACGTCTCCTTACAGAAAACATCATCATATCAACGATTGCATGTTTTTCTTTGTTAAATAACACAATAGCACATTTTTAAAAATCTGTTGAATATTTTAATAATATTTTAATATTAATATCTGTTTAAAATGTATGTCTGGAATTTATGTATTTTTGTAAAGATGCTTTGTGACAATGTCCATTGTTAAAAGTGCCATAGAAATAAATTTGAATTCAAATGAATTGTTTATTATTAGCTTTAGATTACTGTGAAGTCCTGAAATTGTACTAAAGAAAAAATAACGTTAGAATGTGTGCCTTTACAGTTGGAAAATACTGTCAGAGCTGCTTTTATAGAAAATTAATCAACATGTTCTGACCAATCAGATTTGAGAATTCGACTGCACTGCGGAATAAATTTGTGTGAAAAAAGCTGTGACAGTTGAGGTTGCCCCAGACACAAGGCCTGTCATGCAAAAACAGCACTGACCAAAATAAATCTGAAAATGAAAAGATTTTCTTGTCAGAAGTTCAGCGTAAACAGGAATTTGATTTAAATGCAAGAACATTCAGCTATTCATGTAATAAACATGGGTTCTTTCAACCTGATGGCCTTCTTGGTCACTTTTATAGCTTGCTTGTCATAAAGTATGCATTTTAACATTTAATGGGTGTGAGTGTGTCCCTGGAAATAAGCATCCCAGGTTCCACTTTCCACTTTCCTATTTTTTGAAAATGCTTCTTTTTTGATGGAGGTCTTTGTGAATATGGAGGTGGGTCACTTTGTCAGGTTGATGCCCAGTCATTACTGTGGAGACGGAAAGCTCTAGGAGCCTGTTGCTTTTTCCGTCCATCACTCGTCCGATTCAGTTCTGCGCTGTCGAGTTCAACTTCACTCCTTGTTCTCTCCCGAGCCCCGGCACGTCTCAGTGCACAAAAACATCCTACAGCAGACGCTCACTGGAGATTTGTTTATTCCTACTTGCTGCTTTACGCCTCGCCATTTCTCTCTCTCTATTGCCTTTTTCCTCACACTCAGACGGCTCTGTCGGTCTCAGACGGATTGCCAGATTTGACAGGGCTTTATAAACTGTTGCACATATGGTGAAAAAATAGAACAAACCAAGTCTGCGTTCAAGTGTTCAGCTTAAATCTGTGTAGACAAGTGAGGGACGAGAAGATGGACATGTGTGTCACATAAGGAATAAAACTCTTGCATGCTGCTATAAGAAAATAATCAACAATGGGGTGGTGTGATGCGGCTAGACGTGAAGGGGAGTTACTCTTACCACCCTGAAGTTGATTATTTTCTTATAACAGAATACCCTGAAATATTTTATTCCTTTTATACTACAGCAGTTTGTCAGTGATTACAATTTTTGTTTATTAAAGAATGTCAGTTATACTTTTTATCCATTTATCCCCTATATTGCCTGACCATCACACCAATACTGTATGTGCTTGTTGAACATCTCATTCCGGATTTAGTCCCCTCTTTCCTGTTATAATAAGCTTCTCTGGAAAGGCTTTCCACTAGATTTTGGAGCGTGGCTGTGGGGATTTGTCCATTCAGCCACAAGAGTATTAGTGAGATCAGACACTGATTCAAGTTCAAGTTCATCCCAAAGGTGTTCAGTGGGGTTGATGTCAGGGCTCTGTGCAGGACACTCGAGTTCTTCCACTCTACTCTTGGCAAACCATGTCTTCATGGATCACTTTGTGCACAGGGGCATTGTCATGCTGGAACAGGTTTGGGCCTCTTAGTTCCAGTGAAGGGAAATTGTAAAGCTACAGCATACAAAGACATTCTATACAATTGTGTGGTTCCAACTTTGTGGCAGGAGTTTGGGAAACACCCACATATGGGTGTGATGGACAGATGTGCACAAACTTTTGCCCATATAGTGTATCACTGTTCATTTAATTATGGATTGCACTGTGGTTTAGACTTTATTTGAACAAAATCTGCATCATCCTTGTTTTCCTTTCTACCTGGAATTTGAATTTGGTCAATATTTCAGAGCTCACCTCAATACTGCACAGACGTCTTCAGAACATAAATTGGCAATGTAATCTCAGCATAATAGGGTCGTCCTTGTGATCAATAGCGCTCAAGTAATTGGTTTTTGCAGATGGAGTCCACTTCTGGACAGAGCTGATTGAATGACTTCTGCACGGGCATTGTTGTAGCAGTGAATTGATTCACTTATTTCTGAGTTCATGTAAAGGGTAGTTTAAGGGATAGTATATTGATTTTTTTTTTTTTTTAGAAACACTATAACAGGTCACTTCATTGACTAAAAATCTCCAGGAAAGTTTTAGTTTGTTACAGAGGCCAATAGTTTTATGGCACTTTTTAGGGAATTATATTGGCTCTTGAATAAAAAAGAAAATTTTTTCTGAGCTTTTGTAGCACCAACAAGAAAGAAAATGAAACTTTTTTGTTCTAATGAATATGAGTAGAATTGAAAAAAAAAAAGCTGTAGAACAAACTATAGATAAGTACAACACTGCATTGT
This sequence comes from Pangasianodon gigas, assembly GCA_022758105.1. Lineage (NCBI taxonomy): Eukaryota > Metazoa > Chordata > Actinopteri > Siluriformes > Pangasiidae > Pangasianodon > Pangasianodon gigas. Next base: position 6,324,610 of record CM040464.1, on the reverse strand, counting down.
AGTAGAAGTAGTAGGCGTAGTAGTAGTTGTAGAAATAATATTTAAAGTATTAGTAGGAGTAGAAGTAGTGGTAGATGTAGTAAGTGTGGTAGTAGTAGGTGTAGTATTAGTAGTAGTAGTAGATGTAGGTGTAATAGTAGATGTAGCAGTAGGTGTAGTAGATATAGTAAGTGTGGTAGTAGATGTAGGTGTAGTAGTAGAAGTAGATGTAAGTGTAATAGTAGGTGTAATAGTAGATGTAGTACTAGATATAGTAAGTGTGGTAGGAGAAGTAGTAGATGTAGTAGGTGTAGTGGATGCGGAGGAAGAATTTTAGCCAAGCTATGCATTTATTCAATCCACATTTTTCAGCGCACTTTCTTAAAACTCAGCAAAACAGGACAACAACCGAAAACGTGTCTGTCCTAGACTTGCAGGTTTCGCTTCCTCAGGTTCAAGGCCTGTGTGTGTGCATGCGTGTGCTTGTGCGTGTCTTGCAAGCTCTGCCAGCTATATCATGCTCTCTCTCTCTCACCAGTTACAGGATTCACTGAAAGCACAAAGAGATAAGTAGACTGGCGGTAATAAGACACAGGTGAGAATCATCACACGTTACCTGCTGGTTCGACCCGTCTCCTCTCCGTCCACAGCTAATGCTCGACCACGCCCCCACTGCCACAAATACTTAATCTTTATTTACATGTAGCTGCAATTTGTATTCACACTGATATGCGTAAAATATTATATGTATTTGTAATATTTTACATATGTATAGTACTTATGTATCATAAGTATTTCTTTTGTCTAAAACTTTCTGTTTCACTGGAAACTTTGTGTACTATGCTGAACTTTTACCACTTATACCATTATTACTGAAGTACACTGCAGTTATTTCCTGGATTCTTCTTCAGAATTACAGTACTGTGCAAAAGTCTTAGGCACCCTATTTTTTTAGTACAAATGTTAGGTTTATATATAGGTTTATTTTATGACTTCCGCATTATGGAGTCAGTATAAAAACATTTTACATTTCCAAACATAATTTTTCCAACAAGAAATTAAAATTAGAGAAGAATGTTTGTATGTCAGTAAAGAAAGCAACATATTATGTAACAGACCACGTTTCAGACAAAAAAACATAATGAAGGCTGCTGCGTTTTGCTGCAAAAAAGAAGCAAGTACGACAGTCAGAGTCTTCAGAAGTTCTGTGGCAGATTCTCCAAGATGCTCAATAAAACTTACCCACTAATTTCCTTATAAAACTGCACACTGGCTTGACATCTGGTGAATTTGGAGGCCAGGGCAACACCTTGAGCTCTTCTCAAGCCATTCCTGAATAATTTGTGCAGTGTGGCAGGGCACATTGTCCTGCTGAAATTGGCCATTGCCATCGGAGAATACCATTGTCATGAAGGGGTGTATGGTCTGCAGCGATGTTTAGGTGGGTTGCAGGTGTCAAATTTATGTCCACATGAATGCCAGGACCCAAGGTTTCCCAGCAGAACATTGCCCAGAGCATCACACTGCCTCCTCCAGCTGGTCTTCTTCCCATAGTGCATCCTGGTGCCATCTTTTCCCCAGGTAAGCGGTGCAAACACACACCCGGCCGTCCACATGATGTAAAAGAAAACATGATTCATCAGACCAGGCCACCTTCTTCCATTGCTCCATGGTCCAGTTCTGATGCTCACGTGCCCATTGTAGGTGCTTTCGGAAGCGGACGGGGTCAGCGTGAGCACTCTGACCAGTCTGTGGCTACACAGCCCCATACACAACAAGCTGCGATGCACTGTGTGTTCTGACACCTTTCTATCATAGCCAGCATTAACTTTCAGCAGTTTGTGTTACAGTAGCTCTTCTGTGGGATTGGACCAGACGGGCTATCCTTCACTCCCCATGCGCATCAGTGAGTCTTGGGCGCCCATGACCCTGTCCCAGGTTCACCAGTTGTCCTTCCTTGGACCACTTTTGGTAGGTACTAATCACTGCATACCGGGAACACCCCACAAGACCTGCTGTTTTGGAGATTCTCTGACCCAGTCGTCTAGCCATCACAATTTGGCCTTTGTCAAAGTCGCTCAGATCCTTACACTTGCCCATTTTTTCTGGTTTCCAACACATCAGCTTCGAGAACTGACTGTTCACTTGCTGCCTAATGTATACCACCCCATGACAGGTGCCATTGCACTGAGATAATCAATGTTATTCACTTCACCTGTCAGTGGTTTTAATATTATGGCTGATCGGTGTGTATAGCACTGTGTTTTAATCAACAGTAATACAATACTAATTGTATTTTCTGATTATAGAAGTGAGCAAGCAGTGAGGGGAGGAGGAGATGCACCAGTTCTCATTTTAATTTGTTAAACTAACCTGCCTGTCACAGAGTGGATGAACTGCACGCACCTGCTCTCATTAGCACCCATTCTGTGTGACACACACAGACACATACACACACACGCCATCAGGTTTACTTGAGTATGTGCTGCTGCAGCTGCACAATCAGTAATATTCACAAGTTCATCACTTTGGCAGATGTGAAAACAGCCTGTGAAAGCTTGACAATTTCGTAAAAAATATGTGCAAATTCATTTTTTGGAAAATATTGTTTGCGATGTGTCTAATATAAAAAATTTCTTTGGAAAATCATCATCCATGCAGCTTGGACTGGTATATAAATCCATGCTGAGGCACCGAGTGCCTGTGGTAAACTCTCTGGGGGAAAATGAAATGTGATGCGGACCACAGATTGCGGTTGTTTTCCACCAGCACAGGTAGCTTTATTTGTATTTACAGCAGCAGAAGAGTGTGTAGGGACTCATTAGGTTGGAGTGCATGGCCATGGCTCTGTGTCTCCAGGTAGCATGTCTGCCATCAGTCCCACCACTGAGGAAAGGCAGCCTGGGCTTTATTTATATGCTTAATGTGTTTACATACAGACTGGTGACAAATTGTTCAGGTGTCGGGCCAACAAAGAGCCACCACAAGAGCCTTGGCATTGATTCTACAACTCTCTAGAACTGTACTGGAGAGATAAACTCTAAAAGATACTCCCTAACTTGGGGATTTGATGATGTGCTGGAGAGCACTCAGTCCAAAATCCGATGAGATATGGTGAGTGCGAAGGACGTACATCATTTTCATCCTCATCAAACTGTTCAGTGATATCTATGGATAGGAGTGGAGTCATCCTGGATGAGACCACGCCCATCAGGATCGAAATGTTCCATCATAGGATAAAGGTGATCAGTCAGAAGAGCTATGAATTGATTTGCTTTGAAGGGACAAGTGGCACCAAAGAATGTAAGCAAAATAAATAATTGCCCCCCCCCCCCCCCCTGGGTTTTATTTTGTCTGTATACAGAGTGTAGTGTCAGTATTTACACATTTATATGTATTCACGTATTTTGATGGAGTGTGTATGGCTTTGTGTGTGTGTGGGTGTGTGTGTGTTGGTGGGTGGTGGACATGTAATTATCACTTTGTAGGGACCAAATGCCCTCCATGATGAGGGCATTTGTTTTATTCTCATAAAGTAACTAAGGAATAAAACACACTGTGTCGTGCTGTCAAAGCAGAATTACTGTTACAATCCCAAAGTTGATTATTTTCCAATAACAGCATGTTCCGAAGTGTTTTATTCCTCTTAAACTATAGCAATTTGACAGTTTAGTTCCTGTTAGCACTTCTGTTACTTGTCAGGTTACCGAGAAACCTTCTGACCAATCAGAATTGAGAATTCAGTTAGTTAGTTACTTAGTAAGCAAAAAAGCCTAATTCTTTTTGATCATACAAGTCAGTAAAAATGCCGCAAATGTGCGTGTGTGTGAGTGTGTGTGTGTGTGCGCTGGTTAATATGCATTCATTCAAAATAAAATAGCATACTACTACTACTACTGCTTATAATAATAATAATAATAATAATAATAATAATAATAATAATAATAATAGTACATGTTTAGCTGTATTAGTAATTAAGATGTTCCTACGCCCCCACCTATTAATCTATCTATAAATACTATGTAATATAAAATTATTATATTACGGAAGGTCACAGAGCACTTATCACGCTGATCATCTGTTTAACAGCTCTTGACAGAACCTCAGCATTAGTCCTCTTGTAAAAGCTGTAATAGCTTGTTTCACGTGACAGACAGCGATCTCTCCATCGCCTCCTCCTTCAGCAGCTCTGATGAGGCGGAACCCAGAGGAACAAGAGTGTGAGAACAGATTCTTTAACAACCTGCCCAAGGCTCCTGTCTCCTGCTGACCTACAGCTTCATGAAGCAGCGCTCATCCTACTGAGGAATTACTAGTACACGTTAATGCAGCAGTGGGCTTTGAGTTGGGAACCACACTCATTTGTTTTAAACTGGACTGAAGAAATGTAATAAAGTTCCACAAAAAATTCCACCGGGCAGGTAATAACAGCATGAGAGTAAAATATAACTGTCATAACAATATAGTGTTATATACACACACACACACACACACACACACACAAAGCCATAGGAATGCACTAGTTTTTGATTGTGTGTGTCCACAAGATTAGGAATATCTAACAGTGGGGACATTTGGCTGGGCCACATGAGGAAAACTGTTTTTTTCCCCCTTTTTTCTTTTTTTCAGCTTTCATTTTAAAAACTAAAACGTTTTGTTTATTGAGATTAGATTTAGGGTTTGTGTGTGTGTGTGTGTGTTTATATGTTCACAGAAATTACCATCCCATACACATTAATGCAGCAGTATGCTGCACTTATTTGTCACAAATTGTACTAAAGAAATCTAATTTATCTGTAATTAAAGTTTGCTAGAGCGACTAATAAATCAAAAACATGAGCCAAAAATCGAGTCCTGGAATTCAATTCATAATCGGTTTGGGTTGTGATTTCCACCACTATTTAAAAATAAATCACAGAAAGTCTCTGCTCTAAAGGACAAATTAATGTCCTTTTAATGATTAATTATTTAATATTTTAAAAAATTATTTAATTATCTAAATTACCTCTTTACAAAGTCTCCAAAAGATATTAATAACTGTTCTCCCACAAAAAAAGCCTATTTAATCAGTTACTTCATATTATTTTAGTCTGATCTGTGCATTGCTAACCATTATATATGCTTTACTCACTAAAATAATGATTTTATTTTCATTTTTCCACTAATAAAGCTTAAAAAATAAATGTATAAATTCTATGGCTGTATAAGGAGGCATTAAGATTTGAAGATTTACTGTGTTAAAAAGCACCCAAGCTCAGCCTGCCTCATACCCCTTACTGTGAAAATTTAAGGTAATTATCATCGCTAACGGGTTTGCTTTAATTATTTGAAACATGATGGATTTTAATTTGGCCTATCTGTTGAATTTTTAATTTGGAACTGGGATTTCCATTAGCCGGAAAAAGATAGACATCCACCTTCCCTGCTGCTTCTGCACACATCACGGAGTGTAAATCCAAGTTCAACCAATGTATATAAACCAGAATTTAGATTATTAACAGATTTAATCCCAGACTACAAATTACCTACAGAAACCCACAGTATGTTGCATAAATGATCACTCCCCCTGAACTTCATCATATTTTATAGTGTTTCAACATAGAACTGAATTGGGGTTAATTGGGATTATATGTCACGAATGTTCACAAAATAGCCCTAATATTGAAAAGGGGGGAAATATGACAAAGTTTGCAAAATTATTTACAAATTAAAGACATAAAAGGTCTGATTGTATAAGTATTCACATCTATTAATGTGAAAAATCCTAAATTAACAACCAGTTGCCATTAGAAATTGTATAATTAGATGAATGGAGTCAACCTGTGTTCACGGGATCTCAGTATAAATACATCTGTATTCATCAGAATCAGAATCAGAATCAGAAACAATTTATTGCCAGGTACAGTAAAGGACACTCTACAGTACTAGGAATTTGTCTTGATGTCAGGTGCGAACACAGAATCAAAGATATAAAGTCAAGGGGGAGATGAAATGAAGAATACAAAAATACAAAAATGCAACACAATAACAAGGGTAAAACAATACTAAAGTGCAAGAGACCATGGTGCAAGATGAACATGCTATATATAAATATGAAATATGTAAACAGCAGAAAAACAGCAGAAGATAGAATATATTAAATCAAAAATATAAATAGTTATGTACAGAAAAAGTGAGTGTACATGGGAGATAGAAAAGTTGCAGCTTCAGAGGGGAGAGTGACTGTCAGTAGGTTGGGGGGGGTCACCTGAGGGGAATTGGGGCACTGTTCAGCAGGCTGACTGCAGCGGGGAAGAAGCTGTTCTTGTGGCGTGAGGTCCTGGTCCTGATGGACCGGAGCCTCTTGCCAGAGGGGAGTGGCTGGAAGAGTACATGTCCGGGGTGAGAGGGGTCGGCTGCAATCCTGGAGTGAGAATAGATTCGATGATGGCAGTGTAGAAGTTGACCATCATCTTCACGGGGAGGTGGAACTTCTTCAGCTGCCGCAAGAAGTACAACCTCTGCTGAGCCTTCTTGGTGAGGGAGCTGATGTTCTGCTCCCACTTAAGCTCCTGGGTGATGGTGGTACCCAGGAAGCGGAAGGACTCAACAGAGGTCACCGGAGTGTCACGGAGGATGACGGGTGGGTGGGGGTCTGGGTCCTTCCTGAAATCCACTATCATCTCCGCTGTCTTGAGAGCGTTGAGCTCCAGGTTGTTCATGCTGCACCATGACACCAGACGGTCCATCTCCCTTCTGTAGGCCGACTCATCTCCATCAGACATGAGGCCGATGAGGGTGGTGTCATCTGCGAACTTCAGAAGTTTGACAGACTGGTGACTAGAAGTGCAGCTGTTGGTATACAGGGAGAATAACAGAGGAGAGAGGACACAGCCTTGGGGGGATCCAGTGCTGATGATCCGGGAGTCCGAGACATGCTTCCCCAGCCTCACAAACTGCCGTCTGTCTGTCAGAAAGTCTGTGATCCACCTGCACAATGAGTCCAGCACGTTCAGCTGAGAGAGCTTGTCTCGGAGCAGAGATGGGACGATAGTGTTGAAGGCAGAGCTGAAGTCCACAAACAGTAACCTGGCATAGGATCCTGGGGAGTCCAGATGCTGGAGGATGAAGTGGAGGGCCATGTTTACAGCGTCGTCTACAGATCTGTTG
>CM040464.1:6266243-6307094 GCA_022758105.1 Pangasianodon gigas | reverse complement strand
TTTTTTTTTTTTTTTTTTTTTTTTTTTTTTTTTTTTTTTTTTTTTTTTTTTTTTTTTTTTAGACTCTTATATTGAAATTTAAACATGCAGGCCGCCATTTTTAAATCGACCCGCCTGCACTTGCTTCACATAGACGCGTATATTAAGGCTCCGCGCGCCGCCCGGTGTATTGCTATTCCCAGCGCGTCCTTTGTGTGCTGTTGTCTCTGTGCGTCTGTTTTATTCCACACGGAGCTCGGATCTCTTGATTTATTTCTTCCTTCCTTCCTGATTTTCAGAGGATCATTCGGACACAGAGCTGAGCCGCAGATGTGCGCGAGCGCGGTGCGGGTTTGCGCGGTGCGGGGATGGTGAGAGGAGCTCGAGACCTGCTTATCTTCTTCATCTTCATCATCAGCGCTGCTGTGGATTTGCCAGGGATTTATCTCTCTCGGGACGCAGGGACAGGAGCCAAGCAGCGAGCCTGAGGTGGGCAGGAGCAGGAATAAAACAAACAACAACAACCGACAGGTAAAAAAAAATAATAATAATAAATAAATAAATAAATAAATCAGTGTGATTTTTGTAAATATGCAAATTTCCCTTGCGGAATGTGTGTGTGTGTCTCCTATTGTGTGTGTGGGGGGCCTGTTAACGCCTAGGCAAGACACACATCTCATGTTTTAGAGATTTTTGATGTAATAATCATGTAAGGGTTGTTTTTTTTTTTTTTTTTTTTTTGAATAATGATAATGATGGTAATAATAATAATTAAAAAAATCATTCCAAAGACCATGCACTTCAGAGAACGTGCCTGAAAGATTAATACCCTGCTGGGGGGAAAAAAAACCCTCATAGAATTTGTAATGGTTTATAATGGTTTTAATGGTTATAATGGGAATTGTATTGGTTTTAATGGAAACTCTAATGGTCCCTGTGGGTCTCTACAGGTATTGCCTGTATATAACATAACATTTGTTGCCTTCTGTTGGTGGCATGTTCTGTCTAGTGGATACCATTAAGGATCAGTCATGGTAATGGTTTTAATGGGTAGCTGATGGTTTGTAATGGTATTTGAAGTGGAAAGCATTAGAATTTATGTGATGGTTTCTACTGTTATTTATTTATTTATTTATTCATTTATTTATTTATTTATTTATTTATTTATTTTTTCAGATTGGTTTGTGCTGAATTTTTGGGCCCTGGTGGAAATTTTGAGTGCATTATATTCCTATATTTTCTCCAGTGATCACTCAGATATGTAAAGGATTCCTAGGACGACTTTGTTTCTCCTTTACGCAGAGCACTGCTGCACAACACAGGGATCATCCATTCCAAAGTGCTGTACTAAATAATGTGAGACAGTAGTACGCCATTGTAATAAGGTGTGTATGTGTGTGTATGTGTGTGTATGTGTGTGTATGTGTGTGTGTGTGTGTGTGTGTGTGTGTGTGTGTGAGATCGTGCAATGCTGCTCACCCTGACACGCACTGTGCCAAACTACACTCTGTAAGGGAAACGTGGACTTCATTACACTGGGACGTCAGGGGGAAAATATCATCACACACTGGCGCGCAGGACAGAGAGTATATCCTTAAAAAAAAAAAACACCTTTATATAATATATAACACATTTGTTTTTTTTCTATCAGTTGTGAAGCATGTCATTCTTTCATTTCAGTTTTTTGTTTCTGATTAGAAGTGTAATGCTGATTAGAAGTGTAGCGCTTGTATCTGTATCTGTGTAGCACTCCAAATATCTGTATCTGTATCTGTATTTGGATTTAAACACAAAGTGGGCGTGGCCTAACTTGTCAATCTGCCCTAACCTGTCAACCCTGGAAGCCCCTAAGTCACCCTACGCTCCCCCCCACCCCACCCCACCCCACCCCACCCCACCTAAAACACCTGCTCCCCAATAGAGATATACTGCTTTAAAGGCGACGTTGCAGCATGTACATTCCTCACCTACGTCGGGTAAAAACCACCGAAAACACCTCCTCAATTTCAGTTCGTCAACCTGAGGTAGTCTTCTCAGCTACCATTTCCTTCCCTGTTCCTTCCCCATTCCCCGTCTCTGCTTTTAATTGAGTTTACATCAGTATTGGCTTTAGAGCATTTAATATACAGACACAGTACCTGGTTAAATTCAATTCAGTTTTATTTGTATAGCACTTTTAACAGTAGACATTATCACAAAGTAGCTTTACAGAAATAAATACATTCAAATTAAATTAAATCAAAATCAATTTTAAACATGTGAATTTATCCCTAATGAGCAAGCCAGAGGTGACGGTGGCAAGGAAAAACTCAGGAAAAGAGGACATGAGGAGGAAATCTTGAGAGGAACAAGACTCAAAGGGGAACACATCCTCATCTGGGTGATAACGGATAGTGCGATTATAAATAATTCCCTTCTATTACTGTGTACTATATGGACAAATAGTGCAATTATGCAACCAGTAAAGTCATTACAGTTTTCACATGAAGTCTGGTTTGTTGAACCTTTCCACTGTCCACTGATGGAGACCTGAGTGCAAAACTGCTCACAGCAATCACAGTCCCAAAGCCACCACAGCAATCACAGCCCCAAAGCCATCACAGTACAACTCCCTATATGAGATCCTCAAGCCCTTCCCTGTGGGGTCACCCCCAGCAGCAGCAAGCGATCTCCAACTGATGAGAGAGATACTACTCTGTGTGTTTAGTTTTGAGAAGTAATCATCAACGTTCGAGTTCTCGCTAACGTTAGTCGGATAGTTTTTTACTCACATTACTCGCTATTGTCCTCTGGCTAGCTTGTTGCTAAGCTACTCTTTATTGTCTGCTGTTGTTGCTGTGCTGCAGTTTCAGTCCAAAATTTTGCATGAATGTTGAAAGTTGTGTATAGTAGAACAGAACCAATAGCCACTCAGGCCTGTAACTGTAAAAGTGCAGGTAAAGGAGCTTTTTATGAGCTTTATATGCACTGACAGAGCAAACAAAATGCGTGCTTTCACGGAAGTGTGCAAAATATCACGTACAAGGCAGCATGAACACAGCACTCGAAATTCCAGCAGTGTCGTCATGGAGTGTGAATTCTAGCTCTGACAGTTCCTCAGCCTCCGCTGCATCAACAGTTCATAATTCAGTACTGTTGTTTTTTTTTTTTTTTTTTTTTTTTTTTTAAATAAAATCCCACTTGCAGTTATTTTACTTTGCACCCACCTGCGATATTTTCTAACAAGTTTCCCAATACATAAACAAGTTAGTAGTCTAATTTCAACTAATTAGACTAAATTAATAGTCTAATTTCAACTGCCAGAACCCTGACCTGGCAGTTACTAAGGACTATCGCTTGAGCCTCTTATGAGCTCTTGCTTGAAAGTAATAACCTCCAGCAAACGTGACCTTTTTTTTTTTTTTTTTTTTTTTTTTTTTTTTTTTTTTTTTTTTTTTTTTTTTTGTGTTGCGTCCCACAAGATCCCGGTCCTGATGCACACCTCTAATCTTAAAATAATTAATTATTTAATTTAAAAAAAACAAGAAGAAGAAGAAGAAGAATGTATCCTTATTCATATATCCTTGTTTTCTTATAGGAACCAGGATTATTGCCAGCATCATATTCTCTTATGTTTTTCCCAGCTGGGGATGAATTTTACAATTTTCAAGATGCTCTTTTCCATTTCACACCTTGGTGCACAAAAATAGCCAATCTGATAGAAATCTGAGCAATAAAAGGATAAAACACATGTAATAGCCTAGCAGATTGCCGCTCAGTTATATTATATATCAACGTCTTTGTTGTCACTTTCTACATAGGGAAATCTAATAGTAATATGAGTTTAATGTTAAGTGATGTAATATGCTATTTCTCAACTAAAGATTGAGATCTAATATTCACAATCTACTTGATATGATTTTGATGATTAAAAACAATGACAGCTGGTCATGATATTACATTTGAGAGCTGAAATCTAAACTCTATCAGCAGTTTGAGAATGAAGCAATGAATAGGGATGAGCAATGCCTTCTGAATCATTCATGATGATGTGTTATGGATGTGTCTAAAAATACCAGTCCAAAAGGAAATCAGATCTAGGTGGTGTTTCACTCTGTGAAATCACCTGACATGATAAATTTGTTCCTTTTTTTCCCTAGTTTTTGTAACTTCCTACTCCTTTTTGTAGATCGATATCTGCTACATTTTAAATGCTTTTTAATTTTAATGCACTGTGAGCCTTTTTTGCGTTGTCTGGAAATAGTGTCAAACTCAAAATCCCCTTAAATACCTGCCTGGAGTTTGTGATTCCTCACAGAAACAGGAACAGGACCCAGGTCTGTATTGGCAACTCATCTACAGAGGATTCAGAAAGCATTCAACCCCCTTTACTTGTTTCACACTTTGTGTTGTGGATTTGATTTTGAATGGATATAATTTCCATTTTTCCCCATCAATCTACACTCAATCACCTATAATGATGACATCAAAACATGTTTTTAGAGATTTTTGAAAATTATTTAAAAATTCAAAACTGAAATCTCTTATTCATAAAAGTGTGCAACCCTTTATTCAATACTTTGTAGAAGCCCCATTTGGAAGCAGTTACAGCTACAGGTCTACTTGGATTCATCTCTAGAAGCTTTGCACACATGGATTTGGGCAGTTTTTCCCATTCTTCATGGCAGATCCTCTCAAGCTCCATCAGATTGGAATGGCAAGTGTCTGAACAGCCATCTTCAGGTCTCCCCACAGATGTTCGATGGGGTTTAAGTCTGAGCTTTGGTCAGGCCACTCAAGGACATTCAGAGACTTGCCCTGAAGCCACTCCAGTGAAGTTTTTGCTGTATGCTTACGGTCATCATGTTGAAAGGTGAATGTTGCCCCAGTCTGAATTTAGCTGCATTCATCCTTCCCTCAGTTATTACTAGTCTCCCTGTCCCTAACGCTGAGAAGCACCCCCATAGCATGATGCTGCCACCACCGTGCTTCACCGTAGGGATGGTATTAGCAAGGTGATGTGCAGTACCTGTTTTTTGACAGACATAGTGCTTGCTGTTCTGCCCAAAGAGTTCAATTTTTGTCTCATCAGAACAGAGAATCTTTTTCCACATATTGCCAGAGTCCTTTATGCTGTCCTATGCCTTTTACTCAACAGTGGCTTCCGTTGTGCCACTCTGCCGTTGGAGGCCTGATTTATGGAGTGCTGTAGAGATGGTTGTCCGTCTAACAGGTTCTCCAATCGCTGCATGGGACTTTTGGAGCTCTTTCAGAATGACCAGTGGGTTCTTTCTTACCTCCCTGACCAAGGCCCTTCTTTCCCAGATGCCCAATTTGGCCGGATGGCCAACTCTAAGAAGGATCAAGGTTATGCCAAGCAGCTTCTTCTATTTCAAAATTATTGAGGCCACTGTGGTCCTGGGAGCACTCAAGTTTTAAAAAATTGTTTTATACCCTTGCCTGATCTATGCCTTGCCACAATTTGATCGAGAAGAGCTAGAGACAGTTCCTTGGACTTCATGGCTTGGTTTTTGTCCAGACAATGTAGTGTAAAATGTGGGCCCTTATAGACCCTGGTGTCTGCTTTTCCAGTCTATGTTCAATCTATTCACATTGCAACAAGTGGACTCCAGTTGAGTTCTAGACACATCTCAAGGACAATTAAAGCAAACAGGATGCACCTGACCATAATTTGGAGTGCCACAGCAAAGGGTCTGAATTCTTTAAATAAGAAATTGCAGTTGTTGATTTTTAATTAATTTTTAAAAAAATCTTTAAAAACATGTTTCACTTTGTCATTATGAGCGATTAAGTATAGACTGATGGGTAAAAATGGTAATTATATACATTCAAAATCAAATCCACACCACAGTGTACAACAGGTAAAGGGGACTGAATACTTTCTGAATCACTGTACATGACTTTCTTTTCTGCTTAATTATGGGGAACTGTGGATTTCTTTTCCTCAGGTAGAATAGACTACACTTCCAAGCTGTGAGAATAGATACTAAGATTAAGCTCAGAATAGAAAAATGCAAGAATAAAACGTGTGTATTACAGGAGCAGGAATAAATCTTACCTTATTAATCTTTCATGCTCAGACTATATAGATCGGACCGTGTGCATATTTCATGTATGTATTAAAGTTTACTCTCCATTAATCTCCATCAGGCGTCAAAGAGTCTACAGCTCAAAGATCCCCTGATGCTCGTTTGGCGATTGAGCTTGAATGTGCATTGATATTATTGTGACATTCAAACCACAAGGATCAGTAGAGGTTAGCTTAGGTTTATTTATTTATATTACCATATTAATAATCAGGTTTTTAATGTTGCTGGTTAGTGTGAATGTGTGTTTGTGGTTCTGTACTGTGTGTGTGTGTGTGTGTGGGACTAGGGCTGTCCCTTACAAACGTCTTCGAGGCTTTTTCTGTATTGACTTCTTGGCATTTGCACTTGGACTTGTCTCAGTCTTGGGCATTGGTCTCACTAAATATGGACTTGACTGAGAGTTTGTAAAAATAATATTTGTGTTGTCTATTTTTATCTATTCAAGAAGTAATACCTTCTCCTAGAAAACAGACTAATCATTGGTGCAATGCATGAATTAAGCCAACTAGTTGAAGTAAAGGCTTGTCCTCGGAAAGGATTCAATGGTTTTTGGTCTCGGTCTTGACTAGAGCTTGACTAGTCCTGGTCTTGGACTTGAAAATAGTGTCTTACCCAGTGATGGCTGGTCATGATATTAAATGTGAGGCTGAAATCTAATCAATAGCTCGAGAATGAAGTTATTAGTTTTGTGCAATGCATTATATCATGAGGTATTAAATCACTATCCCTGTGGTTCTGTTATGACCTTTTGTGTAATGCATACTTTGGATAAAGTGTGCTTGGTCTATCTACTTTTAGTTTCTCCTCCAAAGGAATGACTGAGTAAATAATCCACCTTTCTGAATAAAAAAATTGTAATCATTGCCAAATTGATGTTTTGTTTTTTTTTTTTTTTGTTTTTGTTTTTTTTAAAAACTAGAATAAAACCCTTTCAGGACATGCTGTTATTAGAAAATCAACTTCGGGATGGGAACAGTAACTCGGCTTTGCATCAGGCGGCATCGCACCATCTCAGCGTTGATCATTTTCCTATAACAGCATGCCTCCAAGTCCTTTTATTCTTTATTTAATAAGCATCTGTCGTATTTTTTTTCTAGGTATCACAATACTAGGCTGTTGCAGTTGCCATATTATTCATTTTTAAATTTGTATTTAAAACAAGTAAGTAACCTGTTTCCTGAATATTGATCTGACCTTCAACAAAATATCCATATGTTGAAATTAAAAGAAAATCCTAGCTGAAATGTTTGGCAATAAAAGGTCCATTTTTGTGTTTCTAGAAAGAAATGTTTGAGGTAGAATAATAGAGAGAGTAATAATGTGTGGAGAAAAGGCCATGGTTCTTTCTGCTCTGCTGATCTTTTAGTTTGGTTGTTGTGTGTGCATGTGGACCAGTGTGGAGCTATATGGAACTATTGCCACTCATTCAAGGGATGTCATGTTTATGTTTTGGAATACCCATTATAATTCTTATTATAGAAGACTTCAAAAGAACAACCTGTACCAGACTCGCTAACCCCAAGAGGAAGAATGCATTGTCGTGCCAAGGTGTGTGAGGGTGTGTGTTAGAGGCGAAGGGCACGTCTGAAAATGGAGGACATTTTTGATAGTCCTTTCACAAATCACTTGTCTAAGATAGAACCAGGAGTGCATGTGTGTATGGGGTTTTTGGTGGCATTTCTAATAAATATAGTTACCTGATGTTACCTATTAGAGGTGTAAACCTCAGGCTTTTACACCAATATAATTTTTAATTCATAAGGCAACAATTAGATATTTGACAATACCACTGAATCTGCTACGGCTTAGTATCCTCCAATCAACATTTGACCGATGTTGTTCCGAATCTGGGCTAGGCCTACTGTTAATTTACGTATGATGGTAACAAAGAGTATCAAAGTTAGGGGCAAATCACCATGCTAGCCTATTGACAAATCAATTTATGGTAGTTGCTTTGACTCATTTCAATCATTGCCTTTTAAATAAATTTTTGTCATTTGGCCAAGAAATGTGGCATTTTTCACTATTTTTGGATGCATGCCTACAAAATATAGTTAACTGATATTAACTAATGTTTATAACTTTGTCTAATGTTCGCTAAGTCAAACATACACTGTTTGGTTTTATTTCACATTAATGAATGTAAAATATTTTCCATGTAGCATGACAGAAAGTGAGAAATTTGAATGGACATAAGAGCACCAACCCAAAGATTAGTAATGCCTGATGAGGGGAATGGGGCGGGGCTTCCAGAGGTCAGGTATACTGCCTTCTAGGCCTTTCGGAAAAATCGTAATTATGAGGTGAGCGCACTTGAACGGCAACACAATTTACAGCTTGGGGATTTGTATTTTTGTACAAGTCCCACCTTTATTTTCTTTCAGTAAAACAAACTTCTTGTCGTTGACAATACCAGAAAAAGGTATTCTCATGCAATCCATTTTTTTCTGACCAAACCGCTTGGAAATGGACCATGTCATAATCACCACCTCCAGACTCGCATGCATGAACTTCCAGGATGATTTCAAAGCAGCATTAATATCAGAGAGTTCAAAACACCTTTGCAACTGTCAATCATTCCAGATTAATATGTACTCGAAGGTAGGTGCACAAATTTCGTCGGTTTCCCTAACCCTAACCATATTTGTTGTGGGTGTAACTTGCAGTAGTGGGTATACCTTGAAAGGGGCGTGGTTTGTAATCCTGCAGGACGCAGACAGATACACTTGGATTAGCGGGCTTTTTTTGGGGAGGGCGGGGTTGCGGGTGGATAAGACTTTTGAGTGATATAACAGCGTACGCTGCCATTAAAATATGGAGCTGCTACACCAAATGCGTAGGAGCATCATGTGTAGGAGTAAAGGTCATCAGGTCTGTTGTATATAATATGGAGCAGTTCTCATCGATTTGGTGTGGCTTCATCTTCGTGGCCTGTTGCTGAACGTCTGTTTGACTGAGATAACTGATCTGGGTAAACGTTACACTTTCTGACTGATCCAGTGTCAGCTGTTCTCTAGCAGGTCCTCTTGTGACTGTTTGACAGGAAACTGGTTTCAGATCAGCGTGAAATGTATGAAGTGCAGTTTCCTCCAGGTCGGAGATAAACAGCTCGTCTGCTTCGCCGGAGTACACTGCATGGCTGTGTGTGATAGCTGCTTAGGCTCTGAGAAATGATCAGCGTTCGTCATGTTTGTCGTTTTCATTGCTTACGGTTTATCTGTGAAGGGTTTCAGTCATCCGAGTCATTTTAATGGCTAGTGGCAGTACGTCAGCGTGACACGAACGGTTAATAATAATCCTGAAGACGTTTTAGCACTAAATCACACAGCTTCATCATGAATTTATAGACCACAGGACAATTCCTGATCACACTGGGCTGCTTTCTTTCTTTCATTTCTTTTCTTTCTTTTCTTTTTTCTTTTGCTAAGTTAATTTGTCCATTTTACATTATTCATTCTTCTGTCCTTCATGATAATTCTCTTCACCTTACTTGCTTTTTTTCCTTTCTCTTACTTTCTGTTTCTCCTTTCTATAATTTTATTTGCTCCTTCTTTTCTTTTCTTTTTTTTTCTTTTCTTAATTTATCTGTTTTACACCCTCTATTTTGTCCCTCATCATTCTGTTCATCTTTACTTCCTTTTTTCCATTTTCATTTACCTTCCCTATTTCCTTTGCCATTCATTTTCTTTTTTCTTCCATATTTATAATTTCTTTTCTTTTGCAAGTTTATCCATTTCTACATCCTTGAATACTCCGTCCTTCCAAATAATTCCCTGTCTTTTGTTTGCTTTCTTTAATGCATCCCCCTCTCTTTTTTTTTTTTTTGTTTTTGCATTTTCCATGGATTTTCCCTTTCCCTTTCTTTTCCTTTCCTTTCTTTTAGTTGCTTTTTTGTTTTCTTTTGCTAATTTATCCATTTCTGCATCCATCACTACTGTCCAAAATCACTTTTTTTTCTTTCTTGCCTATTTTTTACTCCCTCACCCTTTCTTGTTTTCCTATCGTTCTTTTCCTTTCTGTATTTTTGTGTTCCTTACTTTCACTCTCACTGTTTCTCTTCTTCTTCTTTTTTTGTCATTCATTATAATTTTTTTAAATAGCTCTCTCTCTCACTCACTCACACACACATACAAAGTTCACATTCGTTTTCTGTTTTTCGTTATTGTAACTCCATCTTTCTTTCTCTCTGTTTTTCCCTTTGTTTGGTTGTTTGTCTACCTTTCTCAGTGTGTGTCCTTAATTGACATCTCCCTCACTTTTCTATTCTGTGCTTCTGAACTGCGTAGTCTTTAATAGGACTGTAATGATCCGCAGCGCTCGGTGGTATTTATGGTGTCGTGTCAGGGTGCTGCGCTCAGCGAGTGATAATCCTTAAAGAGAGAAGTAATGTGATGTGTGTCCGCACTGCACCATGCTGATGGATGGCTGTCCTCAAACAGCATCAACAAAGCCTCCTGATGTCTGAAGTAATCAAGGGGAAAACCTCTGACTGGTTCTGGCAGGAGTTTCTGGGACATTCTGCTCTAGCCAGCTGGTATTAAAAATGATATTGTGTAGACAAAGTGAGTGACGGTGCACTTTTCAGTGTGGATCGATTAGAGGTTGTAATTTCAAAAGAGAGAACATTTGATGGGATGGAAATCTTTTATTTGCAAGGTTAGCTTTTGCTCATTTGTTAGTTTTTGTCCACTAGGTTAGCCTTCAAACAGTTTTCACTCATTAGGTAAATCTTTGTTTGCTAGCTTTGCTTTCACTCACTAGATTAGCTTTCATGCACTAGGTTAGCTTTCATTAATTAGATTAGCTTTGCTTGATGGGTTAGTTTTGTCTAGGTTAGCTTTCACTCATTAGGTTAGATTAGCTCACTAGTTTCATTTTACAGTGGATCAATTAAAGATTTTAATTTAAAAAAAAAAAGGAAAACATTTGAGGGGATTGAAATCTTTCGCCTGGTAGGTCAGCTTTCGGTCACTAGGTTAGTTCTCACTTGTTAGGTTAGATTTCACTGATTAGTTAGCTTTTGCCCACTAGGTTAGCGTTTACTTGCAGTAACTAACTAAACGTTATGTTAGTTTTCTCTCAGTAGGTTAGTTTTTGCTTGCTAGGTTAGCTTTCACTCTGTTTTCACTCACTAGGTAAACCTTTGTTTGCTAGCTTTGCTTTTGTGCACTAGCTTAGCTTTCACTTGCTATGCTCGCCATGTAAGCTTTCACTCATTTGTTGGTTTTGCTAGCTCGCTAGGTTAGATATCACTGATTACTTATGTTTTACCCACTATGTTGGCTTTCACTCAGTTTTTGCTCACTAGCTTAATCTTTGTTTGCTAGCTTTGCTTTCACTCACTAGATTAGCTCTCATGCACTAGGTTAGCTTTCACTAATTAGTTGGTTTTTGTGCACAAGTTTAGCTTTCATTCCCTAGATTATCCTTCGCTTGCTAGGTTAGTTTTTGCTCATTAGGTTAGTTTTTGCTCACTAGTTAGCTTTTCCTTGTTGCTTTACATTGGCTTGATTAAAGGCTGTAATGCAAGAGAGAGAGCACAGGATGGAAATCTCAAAATTGTTTCCTCTAATTAGTCTGACCCTAAAGCCCTATTCCGACGGGATTAGTTTTACCTGGGGAGATGGGGTTATGTATTCCTGGAGTATGTTTGGGATTTTAGTCATGTCTGAATCAGTCATTTCAGTATATTTTACGGACTGCACATTCCTGCTTCTGGAAATATTGCGCCCATTATGAAGGCACCGGTAGAAATATCTCCAGGTAATATATATCCTGTCTGAATCGACATGTTGGAAAATAATCTCTCATATCCTGTGTGAAAAGAGGTTTTGCCTCATTCCGTCAGTATAGAAACACTTCAGGAAGCACTTTCGGTCATCTCTCACAGCAACCAAACCACCTCAGTTGATTTTAAAACACAGAACAATAAAATATAGACAACATTTAAAAAGATTTATAGTCACAGTATAATGTAATAATCTGATGGCCGGCTGCCTGACTCTCCACATTACCCAGCTCACTAACTTGCTTTCATATTATGCAGGAGAAATGCCAGGCGATCATGTGTGCAACATGCAGACAAACGAGAGTCCATGTAAATACTAGATGTAAATGCAGGGGCAAGAGCTCATTATTTGTTATCCAGATATTGATATCCAAATGTTTTTCATGTTAATGCAAGGCCTGAATAAGGAGTGGAGATTATCTTCAGAGCATCAAGAGCTGTTATAAACCCTTTAATACTACTTAACAAGCACACATCTGTGTAATGAGCTGAAATTCATCTTGTAATTTTCATCATTGAACATTTAGCTGACAATATTTTTTATTTTATCAAAGAGCCAGTCAGTTAAAATAGGGTGTTGGCTAAATGTCAGACTATATTGGCATTTCTGTGAGCTCTTAAAGGCTGTAAACTGAGGCTATTATGGTTTTGAATGCATTATTACAAATGCAGCTATTCCTAATCTTATTACGGCTATGACCCAAGAGCCATTTTATTCATACCACAGCTTCTTTACTATATAAATCTTATGGGCTTATCTTCACCAAGCTGTCCTCAGTCTCTCGCCCTTGTCTTCTTTCTCCATCAGAATATGGGAGAATATGGGGAAATGGAAATTTGTCTCTTTTCAGTGATTCAGATCATTTGACTTGGCTCACCATTGAGTCGACTCTTGCTACTCCCAAATGACTCCTTGCCATTTTTTTTTTCAAATTGGACACATTTTTGCACTATTATGACCTGTATTTGCCCTTCTTATGTCTCAAATTGTTTCACGAAATCTTACTTTACCTTCTAATTAACAATATAACATTTTAGATTTTATATTGCATTTTATGAAATATTTAGAAAGACTCTCCCTGCCTCATGCGCATAGCCGAGAGACAAACGCACGTCTTACCATCATGCTAACAATCAGATGTTGAAAAGGAAGCATTAGCGGCAAAGGAATAGCCTACATCTACAAGAAAAAGGCAAAAAGGCTCATATGAGTCGTCTCTCAATGCTCACTTAGAAGAGCTAATCAAGTGTGAATGATTAAAAAAAAAAATTCAATTTAACCCATGAGTGTGAGTTGTATAGAAATGAACATAAGGTACAAGCAAAAGCAAGTACAATATTATTGATAATGATCTGCTAAGAAAATTTCTGAGTCTGATGTTACTGAGCATTAAAATCTGAAACTTACTTCAAATGAATGCACTCCAGCCGTGTGTATGTTCCTGTGTGCTGCTTTCACCTTGATACCAAAGTTCATGTGTTACGCTATGTTTCCCAAGGCATCACTGCCACCTCAATCAATACGTCAGCAAAATATAGCGGATTTGGCAAACGGGTGATCCAGGTTGAAAAAAGCGAACGCTATAGTGGAATGCAATTTTTTTTCCTCTACTTCTACTAGCATTCTAATACAGTTTTCCATCAACTCGCATATTTCTGTATTCAGTTCACCTTTTATATAATTATGTTCAAGTCTCATCAGTGTTATTAATACCTGGATGATCTAACACAGGAGTTTACATGAACTTTATGGGCAACGTGTTATGGGAAGTGAAAATAATCCGTGCTGTGGTGGTGCGATATGGGCCCATGTGAAGAAGCCTGGCTCATAGGCTACATGCTAATAAAAGCAACATCCACTAGACGGCACGTCAGAGCCAAAACATCCCTCAGGTTTCCAAGTTGTTGCTTGCTGTGAAATGTTTAGCGATTTTATGTTTAGCGAGCTCTGTTTCTGCTGTCGTCATGATTGCTGTCATTGGCTTCATCTCAAATCAAAAACTGACCTTACATTTAAAAACATTTAGTAATCTAGAAAATTCCAGAGAATGTTCGGTTTGAATTTTTTAAAAATATAAACACTAGCTATAATAGGAGACCCGGTTACTGAATAAAGGCCTAGTATAGTACACAAGTATGCGATTTAAGACACAATGCTGTTTAGCGGAGGTAGATGGAGAAATTGATCCATTTTTATTGCTGAGTATGTCGGGATAGAGAAAGTCAAAAATAGCAAAGAAATAACAAAATAATAATAATAATAAAATATTAGCACAAAAAACTGTCTTTGATTATTTCTAATACTACTTTGTAAAATAACTGAATGAAACAAAAAAGGATATTGTGAGTTTCTCTTGATTTCTTTGTAAATCAAGTGACCCCTAGTTTGGAAACCACTGATCTAACAGTATAAATGATAGCTGGATATAGAAATGTTCCATAAGACCATGAGCTGTAAATTATATACTTATGTGTATGTGAGTGTGTGTGTCTGTGAAAGAGAGGGAGAGCACAGCAGCATGGCCAGTAATTAGATTTGGCCTCATACGATGAACCATTTTTATCATGTAAGTTATGCTGCTGCCCACAGTTATCTCTCGTTAGCCGTAATCTCACAACGTTAATAGCTCCAGGCCAAACGAGGTGACGAAGCTAAATCAATTCCAATCCATTACTTATCCTTGCTTTGTTCTAAACTGGTTTTATCACAAGTCTAAGGCTTGATTTTTTTTTTTTTTTTTTTCCCTCTCAGCGTAAGCCTGTCTGTAATAATTCAGTCCAGCTCATAAGTAATTGAACAGTGACATGACTTGTGTTGGTTTTGGCTCTGTGCTGCAGCAGTTTGAAATGAAGGAACGTTAAAGTGAGGCGCGCAGCTTGTTATTTTGAGCTGCTTTCGCTGAGGTTCGCTCATTTACCTGAGTATTTAGCCTCAAATTAAAGCTGGCGGTTTGCATTTTAATTATGAAGTCGCTTTTCACGTCCCATCCAATGTGCTCTGGTACAAAACCAAAGAAATATACACTGTGCCACCAATAATATATTATACACACACATTACTGCATTTAACCAAGCTCATTTTTTGTGTAATTAGCTAATTAGCCCAGTTTTATTGACTACAGCAAATAAGAATGCAAAGGAATTAAAATAAGCAATACTATATAAAGTCTTCATTTCTGTTTCACTATGCCACTTTTCACTATGCCATTGACATCAGTCATTTACATTAATTTATTTATCTTAATTGGCAACCAGATGTTTGAATTTTTTTTTTTTTTTTTTTGAGTCTTTGTACCTTGATTTCATTTATTTTGTTGAAAGCTGTAGGATTCATATAGCTGTTTCTTTACAACAGAAAAAACACTGTACATCGTTTCATGCCGTTTTCTTCATCAGAATAGTGATGGGAATTTCGTCTCTTTTCAGAGAGTCAGATCATTTGACTCGGCTCACCAGTGAGTCGGCTCTTGTTACTCCCAAATGACTCCTTGCCATTTTTTTTCTCCAACTTGGACACATTTTTGCACTATTATGACCTGTGCTTGTTCTTCTTATGTCTGAAATTGTTTCATGAAATCTTACTTTACCTACTAATTAACAAAATAACATTATTTTGGATTTTATATTGCATTTTATAAAATATTTAGAAAGACTCTGAAATATGTCGAAAAGGAATGATAAGATGTTGAAAGGGAAGCATTTTAATTAAATTACACAACAGAGGTAAAGGAATAGCCTACATCTACAAGAAAAAGGCAAAAAGGCTCATATATAAGAGTCGGCTCTCGACGCTCACTTAGAACTGACTTAGAAGAAACTAAAGTTTATGATTTTATTTATTTATTTATTATTATTATTATTATTATTATTATTATTATTATTATTATTATTATTATTTATTTATTTTTTTTAAAAGTCCCTTAAGTCAAAGAGACTGCAAAGTGTTTGTGTCATTAGAGTATCGTAAGAGACGCACGAAACCAGCTGATTTTTGGGTGCCCATGGTGTGACGTGTTTCTGGTAGTGATGGGGAATTTTGCCTCTTTTCAGTGAGTCATTTCATGTGGTTGAGCTCACCAGAGAGCGGTGAAGAGACGACTCATTGCAGAAGATTGCGGTATTTTGTGCAGTGGTTGTTTTCTATTTCAACTATAGATGAAAATTTTTTTCATACGTACTATACTGTACTATAAAGAGCAGTATACAGTAATAAATAAAACAAAGTCAATATGTGGTGTGATGGCCCTTTGCTTTAAAAAGAAAAATATAGTAGTCTCAGGTACAATGTGTGCAGTTTTATAAGGAAATGAGCTGTAAGTGTTACTGAGCATCTTGCAGAAGCAGCCACAGTTCTTCTGGAGACTCTGACTGTCACACTCGCTTCTTATTTTTGCAGCAAAACTCAGCAGCCTTCATTACGTTATATCATTTATCATTATATATTATATAAAAGTGGTCTCTTATGTAACATGCTGCTTTCTTTACTGACATACAAACATTTTTCTGTAACATTTAAATTTGTACTGGAAAACTAATGTTTGGAAATCTAAAATGTTTTTGTACTGACTTGATAATGCAGAAATCATAAAATAACAAAGTGTGTACTTAAAAGTAGCAGGGAATAAACACACTTTGCAATTCAGCTTTCAACATTCACCTAACAGAGCTGACTCAAAGATCCGACTCGGAGCAGAATCGTTCATGAATGGCTCATCGCTTCCTAGGAAAAGTAGAGGTTCAGCTAACCGTAAGGCTTTAGCATACTTAACACAGTGACATTGTCAGTGGTGGGTGTATGAAAACGAAACCACCTTCGTGAGCTTACGAGCTCTATAGTTTTGTATTGGCCTTCGTGTACGTGTGCTCCGGTGCTGCAGGTGGCGCAATGAAAATTTTTTGACAGTTTCCATGACTACAGGAATCTACAATTACATCATACTGTTCGTAGAAGCCAGCCAAATGTCATCTCTGCATGAAGTGTGCTGTGGTCTTTAGCTAGCTAGTTTGTTTATCGTAGTCCTCCAACTTCATGCTCTCGGCCGTGTTTCTAAGATCGATGCAGTCACTGGGTCAATATTCCTTGAGATGAACTGTGTGTGTGTGTGTGTGTGTGTGTGCGCGCGTGCGTGTGTGCGCAATGCAATATGTACCACTCCTGGAAATCTTTTTCGCATACTGCATCACATCCATCGTGACTGCTGCTCAAGGCTCCGTTTATTTCTTTTCTTTTCATTTCTTCCTCTCTTCAAGTCCTTGTTTCTCGGCCTTTTTTTTAATTTCCTCACACATTGCTATTGCATCCAGATGTGATTTATGTCTTCATTGCCCATAAATCATCATCAGTATCATGGAATTAATCAGTGAGTTTTGAAGCAGCGTTATGAATCATTGAGTCGCAATTAAATATTCAGTTTGATGGAATGAAGTCAAATTGCTCATTTTTGGTGTAGAACATTGGTGTAATTTCCTTCGAGACTCTTCCACTAAGCCTTTTTCTTACTACATGTTTAAACGTATCTTTTTCTCTCAAAAGCTTTTGAACAGAAAAAAATAGGTACTTCTCATCATTTTTTCTTCAGTGCTCCCTATTAGTTTGTCCCTTCTGCTTAACACGCTCTACACCCCCCTTTTTTTCCTGTTTCTCCCCTTTTTTTCTTTTCTATCTCATTTCCTCTTTCTATCTCTCGCTTCCCCCACTTTCTTTCTCCTTTCCCTCATTCCCTTTCTCTCTGACTCCCTTTATCTTTTCTTTTCTTCATTTTTCCCTCTCTTCGGTCTCTCTGTCTTTGATGTGTAGCTCGAGCAGGATAGAAATGTCTCATCTTTTTAAGTAAAACTGGGTCAGTGGGGTGTCTGAGCAGTAGAGATGGGAAAAATCCCATCATGCCCCTGTGGGAATGGCATGTAGCGGTTTGTGCTAGCTCACCTTGATCATCGTCTAATTTTAGAGATCCACAGCTCTTATAGAAAAACTCAACATGAGGAATCGGTCACGTAGCTGGTGTGTAGCTTGACACTGCTTCACAAATGTAGCTACTAATGAAAATTATTATAATAAATATTTGCCTTATATGTAATGGATGTATATTGGATATTAAAGGCATAATCTGATTCCTTATGCAAAAAAAAAAAACCCTGTCAGCTTTAGAAAGTGGAATTGAAATGTGATGCATGGTGAATGTATAATAATGAATGCATTTATAACCAGCCTCTCACCAAGACCTAGATTTTTAACAATTGTATTTCGTTCTCATCCAATGTTGCTTTAAGATTAGCTAATGCATGCTTAAAAAGTCATCATAGACTAATTTGCAAATTCATTATTTGTCATGATTTTTTTAGATTTGCATATCAAAATGTGTTACATGAAGAAGAAAGATTTTCTGAGGACACTTAGAATAGAGTTTTACCAGAATAGAAAAGAATAAATTATAAATTATGTCTTATAGAAAAAAGTCCTCTTTGGTCATGGAACCTCAAAGTGACTCTATGTATTTTTCAAACTTCTATAATTTCTATCAAAAGCACAGACAAAAAGACGCAGTGAGGTGTTGCGATATGGACACGAAGGAAATGGTTATGGTTGGCATAACTCTCTGATTACTATAAATATCACCAAGAAGAGAGTATACAACCAAGAACAAAGATGTGTGTGCATGTGAGACAAACAGTAGTAATCATTCATCAGTGATTGGTCTTTGGGGGAAAAATAGTGAGTAGTGATTGGTCTTTGGGTAGTGTGTGGTCACTGATTGGTCTTTGGGGAAAAACAGTGTGTAGTGATTGGTCTTTGGGAACAATGGTCATCAGTGATTGGAGAAAAATAGTGAGTAGTGATTGGTCTTTGGGAACAGTGGTCATCAGTGATTGGTCTTTGGGAACAGTGGTCATCAGTGATTGGTCTTTGGGGAAAAATAGTGAGTAGTGATTGGTCTTTGGGAACAATGGTCATCAATGATTCATTGTTGGGAACAATGGTGATCAGCGATTGATCACTGGGAGCTCATTCAGACTTTACACACTGGTGATGAGTTGAGCAAACCTGCTCTTCATTAACCAGCAGCTCCTCAAAAAGTTGCAAGATTTTTTGCTAGGCACTTTTTTCAAATGATGTCACTAAAGGAATCTTAAAAAGTACCAAGTTCAGTCCATCCATCCATTTTCTGTACCGCTTATCCTAAACAGGGTCGCAGGGAGCCTGGAGCTTATCCCAGGGGACTCGGGGCACAAGGCGGGGGACACCCTGGACGGGGTACCAACCCATCTCAGGGCACAGTCGCACACACTCACTCACCCATTCACTCACTATGGACAATTTTGAGATGCCAATCAGCCTACAACGCAAGTCTTTGGACTGGGGGAGGAAACCGGAGTACCCAGAGGAAACCCCCGAACGTTTGCGAGGCGAACGTTCTAACCATTATGCCACTGTGCCCCCCAGTACCAAAGTCACTTAAGTTTAAAATGTTCTGCAGGTAGGGCAGTTCAAGATCCCCTACAGGTGTCTGATACCTTGTTAAACAGAATGGTAAGAGAATTGGTGAACGCTTCACAAGATGCTGGGGTGCCAATAATTTTGAAATAGAAAAAAATATATATCGCATCCCCAAATGTTTCAGCTCAGAGTACATGTGTGTATTCTGTACATCATGAAAGGTGCCATAACAAAAGTTTGGATGGATAGATGGCTCTACTACATTTGCAGTATAACACACTTGTCCTGAAGCATTTGAAATGTACTATAAAGCAAGTATTCCTTTAAAACTAGTACATTTATATTGCAGCATCGATTGTTGTTTTTGGCGTCCACCTTCACCGTTTTAGTGCACAACGCTATAAAATCTGCCAGTATCCATTAGAGTCCATCGTTCTGTCAATACCAGCCAGAATCCAGATGCTGATGCTGCTGAACCATCCATATTTTATAGTTTTTTGGGAGCTGATCTGTGCTTGAGGTTGTTTCTGATATACAGTACTGTGCAAAAGTCTTAGGCACTCTGGGTTTTTTTTTGTTTGTTTGTTTTTTTAGTACACTTTGTTAGATTTTTATTTTATGACTTCTACATTCTCAAGTCAGTACAAAAACATTTTAGATTTCCAAACATCAGTTTTCCAGCACAAAATTAAATGTTACAGAAAAATGTTTGTACGTCAGTAAAGAAAGCAGCAGATTACATAAGAGACACTTTTCAGACAGAAAACATAATGAAGGCTGCTGGGTTTCGCTGCAAAAATAAGAAGTGAGTGTGACAGTCAGAGTCTCCAGAAGAACTGTGACTGCTTCTGCAAGATGCTCAGTAACACTTACAGCTCATTTCCTTATAAAACTGCACACATTGTCCCTGAGACTACTATTTTTATTTAAAAGCAAAGCAAATATGTGAAACAGATATTGACTGTTTCATTTATTACTGTTTACTGCTCTTTATAGTATTTTTTTTTTTTAACATTTAATTTCATTATTTTTGAAGGCATCTTTGCTCTTCGGCATTGCTTTGCGTGTGCCTAAGGCTTTTGCAGAGTACTGTATAATCTAATATGATTCTGTTGGATAAAGAGAATTGGTGCAGAAAGTTGCTTTT
Organism: Pangasianodon gigas; assembly: GCA_022758105.1. Classification (NCBI taxonomy): domain Eukaryota; kingdom Metazoa; phylum Chordata; class Actinopteri; order Siluriformes; family Pangasiidae; genus Pangasianodon; species Pangasianodon gigas. The sequence continues at coordinate 6,286,656 of CM040464.1, read as the reverse complement.
GAGATTATTATCAGGACATAAATTTGGGATCCATTTCCATCAGTATGCTAACAGAAGCACAGTGTATAACACAATGGCTGAGGGAAAGCAAACTTAACACCATTTTATAGATCATTGAGAATAAGGATTTATCCATTATGGCTTCATCAACTCAAACATTTGCAGTTTTGCTTCCATTTATGATGATAGTGAAAGGAATGTTGTGTAGGAATTATACACTTGGGGGTGTGCTGTAATAGGCAAATAATCAACATGGGGGTGGTGTTGATTATTTTCCTATACCAGGACATCACAGTGTTTTATTCCTCTTACACAACAGCAACAATTTTGCCAACAATTACAATTTTTATTCATTAACCGACAACACGGCTTAGTTTTTAACTGTTTAAAGATAAAAATGTGAAATGCGTTGCAGTCTCACACATTCGTGTACTCTTCTTTTCTTGTTTGGCTATCAAGTTCAAGCTTCGCAGCAGTCTGCATCTTGGTCTAACCAGCTTCTCGTGATGTTTACCATGGAAGCAAAGGTGTGGTGGCACAATGAGAAAGGTGTGTCACCTTGGCAAGGGAAAACTCCAACTCCCGTAACTCCTGAACGCTTGAGGCTACGAATGCCAAAGATGTAAACACTGTTTCTTAGAGACGAGCAAAATGAAAACTGGTTCTAACATTGTTCTGTGGGTTCCTAGGAAGAATGGAGGAGATTTAATCTCAGTTTAGTGACCTACTAGAGCGAAAGAATTTTGCTAGTGAATCTGTAGCTTACTTTAAAACAAGCATTTGAAATTTGGTAAAATTCTGATCTTATGCTGTTGAAGGAAAGGCAGCTGGAACAAAAACCAATGCCAGACAAACTGCTTTTTCTTTATTCTGACCCACTGAAGATCTTAAACACCCAGTTGACGTGCTTTCTCAAGCCTGTAGAAACAATTATTCTATGCAAAATTGTATAATTAATTGTTTGTTTTAATAAGTGTGCTGAAAGTCAGATGACCATAACATTGGTGACTCTTATTTTTCCCCTCCCATTGGGCTATCTTTTGATTTAGAGATTGGGTTTTCCCTGCAATAAGATTAAAGAACCAGACAGTCAGGTCCTCTGAGTCATTTATAAATATGATTCATTGTTCCAGAGAGTGATTCAGTTGCATCTTTCTCTTCTTGTCACCCTGGTAACAGCACCCCCACCCCCAAACCTGTATCCTTGTCATGAGACTTTGCCATGGCAAGACGAGTGCCAAGCACCGAATCAGTCCTCGGATCTCGGTCGTGTCTTGGTGGGATTATTTTGGGGATCAGCTGTTGCGTTGTTGGTGCTCTGAGCCTATCGGAGGGAGGAGGGAATGGAAACAGAGGCTGGCTGCGCTGTCATTGGGACTGTGGGAGTGTGGAGGCTGGTCTAGCAGAGCCATCTGCTGCAGTGCTACTGCAGCCAACCCTCCTCCACCTTTCTCTCTCTCTCTCACTCTCTCGCTCTCGCTCTTGCTCTCAGTCTCTCTCCCCCTCTCTTACTCTGTTTTACTCTGTCTCTTTTTTTTCTGTCTTTGTCCTTCTCAGCCTTTTCTGCAGTCTGAGTAATCATTACTTTGCATCTGCCATTGTGTCTGGCATTCTTTCACTTTTCCTGATCTCCCCTTTTGATCATCGTATTCCTTTAAGGCTTGTGTTTCTGTTTACTGAAGCATTTTTAAGCTCAAGTCCAGATGGTGTGGTCAGAGTGCATGATGTCCAAAAGCCAAGCCCAGGAAATACAGGTTTATTATTTTGTAATTTTCCATTAAGGTCATATTAATGCATAATATTAATCTCTATCTATGCCCGGATTTAAACCAGAAGTGAGTTTAAACCTGAAATATAAACAAATTAGTTTAGCCTAATTCAAACCATCACAACCCTGACCAGGCAGTTACAAAGGATGCTGTAAATGCATCACATGGTCACATTGAACATGGTTCATATCTGGGCTTCGTATCTGACTGCTTGCTTGCGTCAGTGTGAAAGTAAAAACCTCCCACTCACACAGCTTTTTTATTGCATCCCGCCAGATCCCAGTTCTGATGCACAACTCTAAATCTCAACCAGATGCACTGTGTACCTTTCTGGCAAGCATTCTTCTTGTATCTTGTATCGTTTAAAAAAAAAAAAAAAAAAAAAAAAAAAAGTGCTCCTCTTGTTTGTGTCTGTATTTGTATCGGTTCTGTCTGATGCCCTTGTGTATGATAAGTGACTTAATAGGAGTTGGCACTGTACTAAGGATAAATATTAGCACACCAGCTACCACAATTTATTGTTAAACCTCAGTGAGTGTGAAGACCGTTTTATAGATCAGATATGTCTCTTTCATTCACTTTTAGTGCACCTAGTATGTTCACATGGAGTTGGTGAGTAGTGCACTATTAATATGCTGATGATGTACTAAAACGAAAAGAAGAAGTATGGAATATTAAAAAGTTAGCATAGCGGAAGGGGTGGAGCCACCAGAAGGTGCCGTGTATTATATTTTGCGGAAAATATGTCCAAATCAGTCCTCAAATGATGAGCAGTGACTGGATATTTTGAGTATTTAAATTGCTATTTTTGTGGATTTCATCTTGTCACCATTCAGTGGTGTGAAATGTTAGTGTTCGATTTGAATTATGTATTACGTAATCAAGGGCGGAGCTAGAAATAGTGGCGAACATTGATTGGTCAAACACAATTGACATAGAATCGTCGTGATAATGTCTTTGGAACGACTGATCTCCTCAACAGTGCAGCAAAGTGATCTTCAGTAGTAACTTAGTGACCATCTGCCCAAATTTCTCTTTTCTAACCTCCTTTTTCTGCTTATATTTATTATTGTTTTTAAATTCCCCCTAGTAATATTTTCTTGCTACTGATATGAGCCCAAATTGTTGTGCTACCTGTAATGGATGTCAGCTAAAATGTACAGTTTAAACTCTAAATGCCTTCCTATTTGCTATACAGTACATGCTCACTACATGGGGCATAATATAATAGCCATGTACTTAGAATATACTATGTAGTGCACTACATGTCACAAAATTAATAACTTCTTGTATTTCTGTTTTATTTTAAAGACGTCTGACAAAGTTTACACTCAAACATAGCTCTCTCTTCACTAAGCTTAAAGTATTGGCACCCTTGGTCCCAGATGCATTGCATAGTCAACTCTCAGGCTTAATAGTTTTACCCTGTGAGGAAAACTGCACACATTTTAATGTCAAATAAGCAGTATGGCTTAAAAAACTTTAAATAAAAGTGTATTGCAAATTGAGTTTTTATTATTATTACTATTATTATTTTCTATCCCATAACCTTAAGAAAAATCCTCCTACTTTAACAGGTAGTGTTACATGATAGGAAACGGACACGGTCACTCAGCCAGTGTATTGAAAGTCACGGATTCAGGCTTGTTATCGAACATTGTCCAGTAAAAGTGCTGTAGCCAATAAGACACGATACTACCGTCTTGGAGTGAGTCTTTCAGGTGCGTTGAGCTCAACACCGTCTCTATAGGGCCACATTGTTCCATTGCGTCAGATGGAAAAGTCATCCTCAGATAATTGCTCCTTTAGGGAGGCTGCACTTTAGCTGCGGCACGTTTGCCGATGTGATTTTCATCGCCGCTAATTGGTCTGTGATGACTGAAGTGACAGTAGTAGGATGTGTGTACAGATATTAGAAATAACGTATGAGGTGGTTGGTGGGGCTCTGATTATCACTCACTTTTAGATCAACCTCACATGACCGCTGTGGAACAATTGCGGTGTGAGGAAACAGAAGAGTAATACCAAAGCAGTTTTCCAGTGATTGAATGCTTTTAATGACTTTAATTTCAACCAGGTTGGATTCACCATGTTCTTTTACGTTTTGACTCCGTGTTGAAACCCACTTGTTTTTTATCTTTTCACCTGTCTGTAGGTTCTGCAGCAGGATGCGACAGTGAACCCTCTCGTCTGCTCATGATGAAGATATTTGGGGGCCCGTCCTGTGTGGGCCAGACCAGCTGCTTCAACAACAGCTCCAAAGATTACTGCTACTCGGCACGGATCCGCAGCACCGTGCTACAGGGCCTGCCCTTCGGAGGAGTGCCTACTGTGCTCGCTCTCGACTTCATGTGCTTCCTGGTGAGCATTCTGTGGGGTTTTTTTAATTATTTTTTTTAAATTTTATTTTATTATTATTATAAATAATGTTTTTTTTGGGGGGGGATCATGGCAACCATAAGAGCATGGTCTTGGAGAATCAAACGGTCTAAAGGGTCACATATATAAGGCATCGAACAATTGTTTTAGGGAGGGTGGGGGTTGGGGGCATGCTGTTTTAGGAAAATAATCAGTGAGTGGCGAGGTCATGCTGACATTATTTTACAATTTTTTAAAAATAATATAAAATGCATTATTTTACAATAATGACAGGTTTTTTTAACCACTCTTACATGGCAGCAGTTTACCAACGATTATTTCCTGGTTTTTTTTTCATGTATTAAAGGAACACAGTGTACTTTTTATCCATTTACAGTTACATTTCATGTTGTGGAATGTCTATGAAACTGTTTCATTCCTGTTGTTGCTAGATATTCTACTATAACATAAGTGATTCACTGATGTGTGTGTGTGTGTTTATTTATTTATTAGGAATTGTGCTTTATTAGGTGTCTTTTATAGGTACTTTTACTAAATTTTGGTTCTTGAGTACATGGACAAGTTCTGTTCTACTTCTTTAAAAAAAAAAAAAAAAAGTGGATAAACAAGTTGTGTGTTCAATAAGATTTGCATTTTGACTAATCCATTATTCAGTGCTGCAGGCTCCACCCTAGTAGTTCCTGGTCCTCAAAGGAGTACCAGATCTGGAGCAGAAACCTATAAGCTTCCTGGAAATACAGAAAAACCTTAGAAAGGGCGTGTGTGTGTGGGGGGGGGGTTCTTTGGACAGTAAAGGGTTCTTTGCTTCCTTAAAATACTTGGAAGTCTTTGTAATAAAGAAAAGCTCTGTTGTAGGGTTCGACATAGACTATTTTTATGGTTCCCAGAGAGGGACAAGTGAAGAACTGCTGATGATTCTGTATGGCATAGAAACTAAAAACAACCTGATTCCGTAGGTGGAAATCAGTTTGTGAGACTTTGAGTGTTTATTTTGGACCTGGTGGTAAAATCCGCAACTGTAGTCCCTGTGGCAGAAACCCAGTTACTCAGATAGCCAGCGTTATTTGTGCGTATCTAGTAGATAAAAAGATGCTGCTAAATGCAAGAGCAATGCATTAACCCACATGTGGCCTTGCTCACCCAATTGATCTCTAGCCTTTAAACAGGGCAGAAAGGTTGTTGGATGTTTTACATAATGTCCAATAATATATACTGAAAGGACATTATGTGAAATGACAGAGTGTAACCTAATAATGCTCTCGGCTGCGAGCTGCTCCGTAATGTTGACCCACATTCCTGCTGATGATCATGACTTGGACTTGGACCTGGGTGTCGGTGTAAATTTCCAGCTAAGGACTGAATGTGACTTAGTCAGCATTGCTACACCGTTGTGTGTGACAATACTATAGTGCTGTGTGACCTGTGATGAAAAGCCAATGTTTATCATTATCTCCATAATTAATTTCTTTACTGGTCCGGTGCTTTATTTTCAAGGCCCTGACATTTATTTTGTCTCCACTTGTGCCACAGGTACTTCTCTTTGTCTTCTCCATCCTGCGGAAGCTGGCGTGGGATTACGGCCGGCTGGCTCTCGTGACCGACGCTGACAGGTACGGATGTGTCCCCTGGAACATGATGTTGGGTTGCTAACCAAACCTCCCTTTCTGCTCTTTGTAAAGGTTTTTGCAGCTTCTGTCACATCGTGCCTTATTTCTTCATTATCATCATTTACCTTTCACTTTGTAGGTTGGTATAAAATGGCAATAACTTTTTTACTCTTGAATTTGAATCTTTGTAGTCGTTTAATTTGCATGTGCTCACATAAATAAAACTAAGGAAGCTTCTATTATTCATTTACACACACGAGTAACCAATAATATTTGTTTAAATTGATTATCCCAGACCCAGATGAATCCTAATCCTAATCATTATCACCAATCCTTATTTATATTTATTTATACCACAGCACTGTTGAATTCTCGATTCTGATTGGTTGGGATGTGTTGATTAATCTTCTGTAATAGCAACTCTGACTGTAGCTCTGGTTAGAAATCAAAGGTTTATATTAATACGCTCGTTCTAATGTAATGGCAGAAGGTATTGTGAAGTTTTCTGTAGGGACGCGTTTATTGAAACCTTTGTAATTTTAAGATTTCCGTCACGGACAGAGGAGTTTGCGCTTTGTGGTATCTTGGTAACATGACAAGCTACGTTTTTTTTTTTTTGTTTTGTTTTTTTTTTTCATGCGAGACAAAAAGAGAGGCTGGTAAGGGAACTAGTGTTTTTAGCTGCTATAACACAAGTCATAACTTGTTTTACGGATGTTCCTAAACATTAAGTGTAACTATATCTGGATAAAAAGTATGCTGTGTTCTCGTTGTAATCGATGTCAAATTGCTGCAGTATAAGAGACATGGAACACTTCAGGATGTGCTGTTATATGAAAATAATCAACTTTGGGGTGGAAACAGTAACACTGCACTGATTCTTTTCCTATAACAGCATACCCCCAAGTGTGTTGTTCCTTGTTTAATTTTGAGGCTTATTTTTCCAGTCCACATCTGTGTATCCAGTGCTGAATTGGTGTCATGGTTTCCTCAAACACGTTTGTGTTGACAGATCTGAGGAAGGAAACCTCATGTCTCCATCTGTGTCAAATTTGTATTTGTTGCTCTTTACAGTGTGTTGTTGCAGCCATCCGTATCCGTAGCACTGACGCTCTAGAGACCAGTAAAACAGGTTGTGTGTGTGTGTGTGTGTGTGTGTGTGTGTGTGTGTGTGTGTGTATGTGTGTCAGTGTAACAAACATCGTGTTGTGACGATGAAGTCGCATGTATGGAATAAGGATGTCGAGAATACGTTAATAACTTTATTACTCTGAGAGGCGCTCAGCTGTCAGAGAGATTCATGTGTAAGGCAGAAAAGATGGAGGGGGATTTGGCTGTTCTTGTTTGCACCAGACTGTTGCTATAGCAACATTTGAGTCTGTGCATGACATCTTGGCCAAGCTGGATTAACATCACTCCTGAATTGGAGAGAGTGACCTGAACTGTTATCGCTAAATTATGCAGTCAATATCCATCAAAATCTTTATAGCATTCATTTGTCTTCAGTAAGCGCTTTGCAGGAAAGCGGTGGATCCGGAGTCTATCCCGGGAGTGTACGGGAATGCACCCTGGGTGGGGCCACCAGTTGACACACACTCATTCACAGCTATGAGTCGTCAATCCAGCTATTTATCAGCATGCTTTTGGGAGGTGGGAAGAATCCGGAGAACCCTGAAGAAACCCACGTGCACATGTATAGTATGTACAAAATTCCACACAGACAGTAATCCGAGGTCCAGATCAAACCAAGGACCCTGGAGCTACAGTATGAGACTGGAACACTACCTGCTGCACCACCATGCCACCCATCCCTGTCAGAGTCATTTTAATATAATTGCTGTTTTTTAAAGTTTGGTTACACATTTGGTAGACCAAATGTCAAGTCTTGTGTCTCAAATGGTTTAATACTTTGTGCATCTACAGGTGCTAAGCTTTCTCTGCTAAAGACAGCTAATCCGCGGCGAAGAACCATCCTCACACTGGGAATCACTACAGAAATCATTGTTGTGCATCTTTTCCAATGTGGGTTTAGCTTTTATTCAGAAACCTACAAGTATGAACTTATTCACTGCCTTCTCTTTCATGTTCACAACAAAGGCGCGGATCGTTTTCCTCCACATGAAACTTAACACTCAAGCCTCAAGCTTGAATATGGAAGTGCTGCTCTTAGGAGTCTTATAGTAGACATAAAACTATTACACGTACACACAGGAACACACTCATTGAAAGACAGATAGGCAATACTGTTCATGATTTAGGTCAAGTGTTTCAAGTCTGTAATCATGCTGTGTCTCTTCTGAAAAAAGCTGTGCTTGCTGTTTGCCAGCTTTTTTTGATTGGATTTAATTCTAGTCTCCATTTTGGGGGAAAAAAAACCTTGTTCCAGTATTTAATTTCACTTATGCTTATATAACTGAATACATACATATACATTATTCAGATTGAACAGATTATGTATTCAATCAGATACAAATACAGATATCAATTATATATATATATATATATATATATATATATATATATATATATATATATATATATATATATATATATATATATATATATATATATATATTTTTTTTTTTTAAAAGCCAGAAAGGTTAACATGGCATCTGGTTGAGATGAGAAGTGTGCATCAGTACTGGGATCCTGTGGAATCACAAATGTGTGACACTGCACTTACAGCATTCATTCAGCATTCATCCATAATAACTTTCTTGTCTGGGTTGCTGTGGGTTTGTTTTTTGTTTTTTTTTTAAATTTGGATACTAGTCTGTTTACATTTTGGAAATAGACTCAAATTAATTTGTTAGAAAATGTCACAGGCAGGTATAAACAAAAATAATACCTGTATGAATGGGATTTAAAAAAAAAAAAAAAAAAAAAAAAAAAAAAGTTCCACTATATGGGCAAAGGTTACACTATATGGCCAAAAAAATAGTTACACTATATGGCCAAAGGTAAATGTGGACACCTGACCATCACAGCAACAAACTCTTGCCACAAAGAATTGTCCAGAATATTAAATATTAAAACCCTAAAATATTAATTTTAGTTAATATTAATATTTTATTAATAAAATATTAATTAATTAATATTTTATTAATAAAATATTAATATTAAAACCCTAAATCTGGAATGGGATGTTCAACAAGCACATGTGACTGTGATGGTCAGGTGTCCACATACTTTTGGCCATATAGTATATGAATCGCTGGTATTTCTGGTATTGTTGAAGCATATCCTTAGAGTTTGTTGCATTTTAGGCCACACTCTGTTTGGGTTTAAATCTGAATACAGGTACTAATGGATATGTCGGTGAAGCGGGATTAAATAAATTACGTAAATCTACAATGCACATGAAATCTAGGGAGCGTTTCATCTAACAAGGCTGCATGAATCTACAGTCTGGGTTAGAAAGAAATCAGCCCCAGCCTTACTTCTCACTTCTTCATACCATTCTGTGTATTTTTCCTATGAGCATTGGTCATGCTGTTCTCAATTACAAAAAAAGTCAAAATTAAGCCATTTATTAACAGCAATTAAGACAACATGGATGCCAAGAATTGGCTCATTTTTTTTCTAAATATATTTTTTCTTGATCAATAATGATGGCTTAACCCAGCGAACACATTTTATACCAGCCAGTTCTTCATTAGCCTTGGAGAGCACTTGTTTGAGTGTTGAAAACAACCTTGCAGACATGTTGTGCCTCCTTCTCCTGACTCGTTTCTTTGTGCCTTTCACCGCCAAGCCTTGAGATTTCACTTTCCTTCCCTTTACACTGCCATCTCGATCCTCTGGGCAGGGATGACGGAGCTCCAGAAGCTCCAGTGCACGGCTTTCTTGACACTGATTTGGCAGGAGGAGGGAAGTGAATTAAGCCGCCATTATGAATGCCATCTGTTCTATGAAGCAATCTGCTCCAGCGAGCAGTGCGCATATTTTCTGCACTCCCAGGATTTCTGTTGTTACTGTGCAGGGTGATTCATTCGAGAACCCACGCACTCTCTCTCTCTCTCTCTCTCTCTCTCTCTCTCTCTCTCTCTCTCTCCCTCTCTCTCTCTCTCACTGTGTGTGTGTTTCAGCAGGCAAATAGCACCAAGAATATCCAGCAGCCCAGCTCTCTGCATATCATTTTGCACTGTGGAAAATGCTTTGGCCTTATTGCTTATCGATACACCCAAAAATAAGCCGAGCCAAAGATACACCCAGTTACATAACTTTGCACATACCTTGTAATCGGATCGTTTTTTTTATTGGCTTGGAAGACTTGACCTTGTTTAACCTTAAGTGTTTATTGATTGGGTTCTTTTATTTCTTTGTTTGAAAGCAGCGCAATATGTTTGACATGGGATTAATAATTCTCTTATGAGCTTTCTCATAAAGCTATTGTTGTGATTTTTATCTGATTTTGTTAATAATTATTATATCCATGTTTGATTTTTGATTTTATTTTGTTAAATGACGGATTTCTCTATACCCGGAATGTGAAGAATGAACTTGCGTTTAGGGGGAGAACGTTCTTGGATACCAGCATGCTAAATATTATTAGGAGAGTTTATTTTATTTAATAAATAAATAAAATGATATGAAAGCAGTTTGAGGCAGTAATAAAAGCAAAAATAGTAGTAGTTGATGCAAGATGTAAACTTTTAGTGTAAAAGTGTACTATTTATTTTGCACTATCTAACCTTTTTTTTATTATTATTTTACTTTTACTAACTTAACAGTAAAAGAAAAGAATGCTTTTCATAATTTGGCACATTTTTACACATTACTCTTCCTTCACTGATATAAACTTTGCTAGCTAGCTAAAGTTAGTACAGCAGGTCGTTGCTAGCTGGCTGACTAAATAACCCCGCCTTCTGACCAAATTAGTATTATTTTAAGTTTCTTGTTGAATTCACTTGTAGATTTTTTTTTTTTTTTTTTTTTTTTTTTTTTTTTTTTTTTTTTTTTTTTTTTTTTTTTTTTTTTTTTTTTTTTTTTTTTTTTTAATAAAAGAGTATTAGTATAAATAGAAGGATGGATTATGAGTCAATCACTGTTATCACAATGAATTATGGGTCTTTTATTTCATTCTTGTTATAAAGGTAAACAACTGTTGCATCTACAATATGCAGCTTTCCCTAGTACAGCTGGCCCCAGATGATACTTCCTTAATATCTTCCTGAAAAGGAAACAAGGGATATATTCATGCTGTACTTTTCCCTACAGTGTAATATCCTTTTTTTTATACCTTTAATGCACATTCCATCTCTCCCATTTCCCGGCACTCTGGCTTGTGCAGTGCAGGACCTTGAATGCCCCAAACTGGGCCATTTGGATATCGACTATCTGTGCTGTTGAGTGATGCTACTGGAAATGAGTGTGTCCTGAGCCACAGGGCTTCAGACTTTGGCTATTTTGATCTGGCATGCAGGAACATTCTGTTTTCACATGGCAGGCCCACAGCTTGGCCCAAAGCCTGGGGTTTTATTGTGTTGCAACTGACATACAGTACATATTGAAACAACCTTGGCTTGCTGTTTTAACTAGCCTATGTGAGGGCACTAATTTATATTAACTGATAAAGATACATTTCTTCTTGTGTCTTTAAGTGACAGATGAAGTTCTGTATCAGTTATTCTGACATGAGATGCTTTACATACAGACACGGCCCTCCAGTGAAACAAAGTCATTATCCATTTGGGGTGGGCGAGTCATGAGTCATAGGTCAGTTAATACGAAGTCAGAGTCGCCAGTCATAAGCGTTGCGGTCAGAGAGCCGCCGGTCATAAGCGGTGAGGAGAGTTACAAATTGCAAGCTTTGCAGTAGGAGTCAAGTCACAAGTCTGATGCTTTGCAGTTAGAGTCTATTCATAACCTTTGGTAAGCATTGGAGTCCAAGTGGAGTCACGAGTCTAAAGCTTTGCAGTTAGAGTCGAGTCGCGATTCATAACCTTTGTAGTCTGAGATTTGGGAGTCATAAGCTTTATCGCAAGCTTTGCAGAGAGAGTTGAGTCACAAATCTCAAGCTTCACAGTCTGAATCGAGTCACGAGTCTAAAGCTTTGCAGTTAGAGTCCAGTCACGATTCATAACCTTTGTAGTCTGAGATTTGAGAGTCATTTGCAATCGGAGTCAAGTCACTTATCGCAAGCTTTGCAGTGCGTATTGAGTCGCAAATCTCAAGCTTCACAGTCGGAGTCGAGTCACGAGTCTAAAGCTTTGCAGTTAGAGTCGATTCATAACCTTTGTAGTCTGAATGGAGTCACAAGTCTAACTACAAAGCTTCAGAGTCGAGTCGCGATTCATAACCTTTGTAGCCTGAGATGATTTGGGAGTCGTTAACTTTGCAGAGAGAGTTGAGTGGTGAATTGTAAGTGTTGTAGTCTGAGTTGAGTTGCTTATCGCAAGCTTTGCGGGAGAGTTGAGTTACAAATCAAGTTCTGCAGTCTAAGTTAAGTTACCGGTAACTTTGCATTCAGAGTTAAGTCACCAGTATCATATCAGTATACACGGATACTCAAGGTTTTAGTCGTGTCTAAGTGCAATTCACGTTGTCAGTATGTAATATAATTTTATATAAAGTTACATGGCTGGAAATTTCATTTGTGAATGTCATTACCTCAGAATTATCTCGTTTTTGTGTGGAGTATTATCGAATTTCTGTGACTCAAAATATTTTTTCGGAGGTTAAAGCTAAAAATGAGTATGGTACAGAAAAGCATTCAAGAACTGCCTAAATTTCAGAACAGCACTATAAGGTAAATACATCATGCATAACTAGCTAACTAGCATTAATGGCTAGTCTGCATAATTTCAAATTTTTTTTTTCTCTGTTTCTCTAAACAGAGCCATTTTCTTTTGTGTGTGTGTTGCATGTCAAGTCGAACACAGCCTGCTGACTGTAATCTCTCCTACGCTACCATGAACCGAACGATTTAACGCACGCAAAGGTCATAAGACCATGAAGTGAAATTTTAGCATCTCTCTGAATTTTAGCATGACTTTTTGTACTCTCAATGCTGCAGCTTTGCTGTGCACTACCGTATGGAACTTTTAGTTGCGTTGTCATGATCTCTGGTTGCGGTAATGAAACGTCGTGTGATTTACAGCAGTGTCGACTGTTAGATACGCCTCAGTGTGTAACTCAGTTTGTGTATTTTTATTCAAATTGGTGACATTTGAGAACGTGCTGCTTTTTTTTTCTCCCCTGTCTGGGTAAAAGGAGATCAAAACATGGTGTACAGCGTTACAGAACATGTTACATGAACATGTGCTCATTACATGTCTGCTGCATGCTACTTGATGTTCAAATCCCTGAAAACGCTGTAGTGCTTGTATGACATTACATTCTTTCCTGTGATTGGTTGCCTTTTCATGTAGCATTGTGCAGAACAACGTACAAGATGTTTCACTGATCACTGAGAAACACTGAAGTGCCATTTTCTCATGAAAACACACGGAAAAGTGATTTTCTTTTCAGATCCAAGCATCAATAGAGTTCAGCAACCTTCCTGTCCATTTCATTAGTTGTTGTCCCTGCTATATTTTTCTACCGATATTGTCCAATGTGTGTAAAAATATCAAGACATTTGGGATAACTGGATCAGTGCATGCATTTGATCATGGTTGATGACTGATGCAAACTGTTTTTACTGTTGCATTTTAGCAGAATATTTGTAAAACACATTTTTAATAGTTTCCTGATGTTTATAGCCTGTCACTGATCTACTGTATATGATCAGAAATAGTTAAACATTGTTTTATAACAGTGATATAATGGTTCATGTCAAACCTGAATCATCCTAGATTGTAGTTGTGTATCCAGTCAACTCCAGAACTATTGGCACCCTTTAAGTGAATGTGCAAAAGGATTTGCGCACACAATGATTCAAGTTTTCCACTCAGCTACTTTCTTAATAGTATTTTTGCTGAAAAACTTAAAAAAGACTCAAAGTGCAAATAATTATTGTTTCTCTGGGGTTTAAATATAAAGCTGCACACATGTAAAATCTCCTAATCTGAAAAACTAACCTTTTTCAGCACAAAACAGAGAGATGGCTCTTCATTTGCACAAGTAGAGTAATGGATATAAAGAAAAACATAGCATGAGGTTCAGACTGGAATGTAGATAACACAATAATCACCTCCAATGTCCAGATCCTCTCCAGATTTGTTAAACATCACAGGAAGAGACTTCTCTGAATAGGAATAGGAATATCCATTAAATTGTATGTTGGGGTGCTATTAATTATGAAACTGGCATTTTACCCTTTTGGAAAGAAAGTACTTTTTTGTTAAAATAGAGCAAAACTATACCACATCCTCTCCTCACTCATTGCATGTGCTTATAGTTTTATATAGTTATTTTATGTTATTTTTTGGTGCATATCAGGGGTGCCAATACTTTTGGAGCTGACCATATCGCCTTCCTTGTTCTCTTGTGCCGTATTCTGATGTTTTCTGACACCAGTGTGAATAACAGTCAGGTGTAAATGTACTTTTTTTTCAAAAAATATACTTCCTTGTGTTTGGAAATGTGTTGATGTGATGCTTCCTCCTCAGATGCAGCTCGTTTTCAGAGATTTAAAAAAAAAAAAACATTGTGTGAGAATCTCATTTTTAACCACATCTTTATTTATTTATTTATTTATTTTTCTTCCTAAGACAGAAGAGATTCAACGGCCTGGAAGAGCGGGAATAGTATGTCATCTTCATGTTCACACTCATCATATTTTTTATTTTTTTTTTAAATTCTCCTGGGCTGCTCCTCATCTGCTAACTGGTGAACTAACAACGCTTTTCTTCCTCCTGTAGGGTGTGTTGTGTGTTTGGGAGGGTTGCACTGATGTCTGCTGCATTCTCTGAGTGTTTGACCTTTTGACCTTTCCTAACATACCACTGATTCCTCGTTATTTATGACTGTGTGTGTGTTGGCACTGGTATGATGTTGAGCTTTCCTGTATGCTCTGGATGTGATTTCTCATTACTAATCTTTCAGCTGTGTGTGCGTGTGTGGTCATGTGTGTGGTTTTTTTTTTAATATATATCTTGGTGGGGACCAATTGTCCCCATAAACATGGGAATATGTGACAGTTTTGAACTTGTGGGGACTTTTTTCCACCAAAAAGGAAAAAAGAGCAACTGTGGGTGGGTGTGTGCGTGCGTGCGTTCCTCCTAACATATATCTCTCATCCTGCCTGTCTGACCTAAATGACCGCAGTACGAGAAAGGAAAAGGGTAACTATGAGCCCGTACGAAGGTAAACCACAACCTAAGGTCTTGGCAGAGCCCTCGTGTTACTTGTTTTCCCAACCAATTTATTTCCTGTACCACTACATTTAATGTTCTCCATTTGTGGTTCCTCTCTCCCTGTGAATGCTTAGTGAAATTGGTAGGTGGTGGTGATAGACGTGACCTCCGGAAGCCCCGCCCACCCCAACAGAGACGTGTATAAGACAATCTATTGTCCTCTCTAGGATCAGCCAAATCAAATTAGGCCGTTAGGAGATGTTGTCCATGAAGCATGCTGTCCTCGTGGCTTATTTAAGCATTCTGCTGGTCTAGACAAATATTTCGGGTGACTGACTCGTCCTCCGGCAGCACTGGACGTCGTGTTTAAATCAACACTATCACTTTCTAAAAGTATTAACTACACTCTTTGAAAAGGTTCTTCAGTTGTTCCTCTAGGGGGAACAGGATCTATGTAGTACCTGACAACCATGTTTTTCTATCAGAAAGGATTAGCCTTTTTAGTAGAATGTTTTTTTAAAAAAAAAAAAAAAAAGAATCTAAGAGCCCTTTATTATCCAGGGCCATTATTTCTCTAAAAATATAATATGAAGTACCAAGAATAAATTTAAAATGACAGGCTCTAGATTTTAAGAAGACAATAATGACCAATAATTTAGAATTTGTACCATACACTTACCCCGTTAATACATGCATTCTTGGATAAAAAGCTTTTGTCAAGGGTTCTTTGGATAATTAAGGAATATTAATTAATGTGCTTCCAAAAGATTCAAGATTCAAAGCGTTTATTGTCATGTGCACAGTGAGGAAAAACAAGTTTCCCTGTACAATGAAATTCTTTCTTTGCTGTCCACATTGAATGCCAAGACAAATGCAAACTATGTAAAAAAAAAAATTAAATAAATAAAATAAAAAAAACAGACATGCACATACATACAAACATAATAAAGTATAGCTATGTTATTTTATTGCCAAAACCCCCCCAAAAAAGGGTTATACTTGGAACCCTGTCTGATAGAAAAACACTTTATTGTTAAGGTTCTATATAGAATCTTTAAGGGTTCACTTTAGGACAGAAGGACAATCAAACAGCCCTTAAGGGGTCTAAACTTTAAAAGATCGTACCAATTGTACATACTTGCGTAGTTATTTTTTTTTACGCTTTGCACTTTAAAGGTGCATTGAGGCTCTGGTAGCTAGCCAATTTGCTTACTCCAGGGGTGTCCAATCTTATCCACACAGGGCCAGCGTGGGTGCAGGTTTTCATTCCAATCACCTGATTCCTCTTGTTTAATCAGTTGATCTTGGCTTTCAGTAGACTCGGGTGTGGTTTCTGCATGGTTGGAATGAAAACATGGCTTACTCTGTCATCATGTACACATCCTAAGTCCAGCCTGCCGGAATCTATGATGGCCAGCGGAGGTCATACACATTTGTTCGCTAGCTAGCTAAATTTCCATTGTTTCATTATACTATAAACACGTGAAATACAAACACACCAAATCATTTACCGAACCATTCAACAAATCAGTATGCCTTGAAAGAAACCGTTTTGGAATTTCCAAAGCCCAGACCTGGGTGACATTGTTGATCTCCATATTTGAATCAAGCATGCCTGTTTTGGTAAATTTTGCAAACACTCTTGTGGGTTCCATCACCGACTTGTGTATGATGCATCATTTTGATCGTAGCATTTCAATAAATGTTGTACTTTTTTTCCTGCAATAAAATAATAAAAATATTGACCAGTGCACCTTTAAATTTGAATGAATTTTTTTTTTTTTTTTTTTTTTTTTTTTTAAGCTCAACAAAAAAGCAAAAAGCAGACATAAGAGAAAATGTGACTGTGTGAGTGTGTGTGTGTGATTGTGTGTTTTTCCACTAAACATGCTGCAAACTGCATGAAATGGTGACTGGGGAGTCTGATATGATCTCCATATGTAGGATGTCAATGCATCTTGATGTAGTTTGACGCTTCATTTAAAAAAAAAAAAAAAAAGGAAAAAAAAAATTCAACAGGACACGCAGGCTTGTTTTAAGTCACTGTGTACTTAATGTAGACATGTATCAGTCTAAGTTGCTTGGAAGTACTTTTGAAACACGTCACCTATCAAGTGGCCTTTATTTCATGTGTATTTTCGCTTCTTAGATCAGAGAATTGCAACAACAGCAAGAACAACAACGTGGATGAAAAGACGTGTTGACACGTAGACTGCAAAGGCGTGGTCCGTCTTATTACTTGCTTAAAAACTCTCTGTTTATGTCGCAGATTACATTCCCAACCAGGATTCAGTGTTGTCCTTAGGTAAAGCAAAGTCCACATGCTAGCTCGCTAACAAACTTTGGTCATGTGCTCTCAGAAAACTCTGTTTAAAAAAAAATAAATAAATAAAAATAAAAAAAAAACTAGTTAAGTAATGATTCATATTGTTGTGTGGTGGTCTGGGGAAAAACCATCAGAAGTTGCTGCAGCTGAATTCAGCCAAATAATATACAAAAAAAGAGATGATTTTGGACTGTTTTTTTTCTGCCTATAGCCAAATTTATCACCTATTTAACACCTCAACTTTGAAAAACTCTGAACATATTTCACCAAAGTGACATTTTTGTTTACTTTTTAATCTTGCCTTGTCCTCTTCCTGCAAAGATCATGTTGTATAAGGAGCCAGTTTAACAAACATGGTGATAAAAACAGTCAGTCTGCCAAAAGATGGCTAAAACCATGCTAGCTAAGTGTGATTTCCTCACACAGTGAATGCCACGCTTTGATGAAATCCTGAACTGAATAGTTTCAGAACTATATATAGTCAAAAATGTCAAGATTTCACCATATGAAGGGTTTTTCTAGGCCACCACAAGTCATTACGCATCTGAGGGAAACCCGCATACACACTTCTATTCCTCAAAAGCGTCAATACTTAATTTTTTCCTCACTTAAAGAGGTTTGACCTACATTTGCATGATTGGAGTTTCAATCCAGCCTCGTCAGTCCCATTTCAGTGCTCCAGAATGACTTAAACGTAACCTGTGCTTTTTTTAAAAAAAAAAAAATCATGTGCATCTGCTTTGACCATTGCTTCTGACTTTCTTTCTTTTTCTCTCTCTCTTTTTCTCTCAGCGTGGCTTCAGCATTGCATTCAGAAACTCCAGATCGTTACGAGCGCCTCACCTCCGTCTCCAGCTCCGTGGATTTTGAACAGCGAGACAACGTAAGGCTTCTTTCACTAATTTTCCCTTCCTGTTCTTCCTGTTGCCCCGCCCACTAGCTGTCTGTTTCTGCTGCTGGTTTGCTGTGCGTGGGTCCTGTGAGGTTGTGGAAAGACAATGGGATTGACTTTAGGTCTCTTCTCTTTTAAATAATGCATGATTAGAAAGAGGAGGCTTGGCTGCAGTCTCTGAGTGTGTGATGTTCAATAAAAAGAAATGATTCCTGGTTCTCTCGGGTTTCTTGAGAAAATCTCAGTAGACGCTCTGATTTGAATTAACACCAATGAGTTCAACTTGGAAAGTTAAATCCCTCCAAGTTTACCTTGCAGTGAGGCATCAAACTTTTCATATCTATCATGACGGATTGATTTACAAGCAGCACAAACATTATGTAAAAAAAATATACAATAGTATACAGTGAAGCGTTACAGGGACGGAATTTAGGAGACGCTCTGGAGTGACCTGTAGTCATATAGTCCAAAAATACAATATCCTTAAAGCATAATGAATCTAGGCTCGCTTGTAGGTGGTGTCTTTTCAGCCTTAAGAAATAAAAAAAACTGGACAGTTGAAGATTGGAAAAAGACAAAGTGACGTTCCAGTCTTCAGCTGTCCAGGATCAGTGCCTGCTGTAGCCTCAGCTTCCTGTTCTTGGTGGACAGGAGTGAAACCCGATGTGGTCTTCTGCTGTTGTAGATCATCCGCTTCAAGGTTCGACATGTTGAGATGCTTTTCTCCTCACCATGGTTGTAAAGAGTGCTTATTTGAGATACTCTAGGCTTTCTTGAGCCTGTCTCGCCGTTCTCCTCCACCCTCTGTCATCAAGAAGGAGCAGAACTGCCGTTCACTGGATCTTTTTGGGTTTTCGCACCAATCTGTATAAAGACTGTTGTGTGTGATTATCAGTAGTTTCTCTTACACTCAAACCATGTGAACATTAACTGAAACTCTTGACCTGTATCTGCCTGATTTTATGCATTACGTTGCTGCGACATGATTGGTTGATTGGAGAATTGCACGAATGAGCAAGAGTACAGGTGTTCCTATTAAAGTGGCTGGTCATTGTACATTTAATATGACATTCTTGCATACGAATAATAAAACTGTTTGAGTTGCAAGTTAAAATTGCTAACAGTGCGTGGCTGATGAATGTCTTGTGGTTTTGCGTTTGTTGCGTTTTTGGTCCCGGACACCGACACTAAAGAAAGCTCAGCTAAATTAATCTCACTCAGCACACTCCTCTCTCTCTCTCTCTCTCTCTCTCTCTCTCTCTCTCTCTCTCTCACTCACTGCTATCAATTGATTCCTTCATAGACGACTGATCACACTCGATACACACTTTATATAAATTTATATAACGTAGCGTTTATCTAGGACCCGGCGTCCTTCCTTCTCCTTCAGCTCTGTGCATGAACCATGTCGCTGATGATCCTGCACTTTTCGCATTGCTGATGAGGGGGAAAAAAAAACACTGTGGGTGGAAGCGAAAGAGACTTCTTCAACGAAAAAAAAAAAAAAAAGTGTGACGAAGCACTTTCAGTCCCTTAACTGCCAGCTGAAAGTGCTGAGTAATTGTGGCACAGATTGTGGATGTGGAGGTTCTGCGGAGAGCACAGTGACGTTTCTCTCCAGCGTGACTGGCACGCTTCCAGTAATCCTGTTCCTGCAGCCGGTCTTTATGCAGTCAGCGCAGGTCACACAGCCACGTCACTCCTCACAGGTTAATTACGCCTCGTCCTCGCCCTCGCCCTCGTACACAAACAAATAATATCAGCTAGGTGCTTTCTGAGGCTTTCATTTGCATGACTGTGTGATTCCTAGCACAAAGGCAGTGTTTCTTGTCTTTGTGTGAATTGTGTTTATGTATGTTTACACACATGCACTTTTTCCCCACATGGTCGTAATTCACGTTTGTATCCGCTCTTCCTGCAGGGTTTCTGCTCTTGGCTGACGGCCATATTTCGAATAAAGTAAGTGCCTCTTTAATTACGCCGAGCGTGCTGTTGGTGACAGAGCCAGCTGGGTGGCTGCTCGTCTTTTCATTTCATTTAGCCGCCTGTCTTTATTATTCACCATTTTACTGCGCAGCTCTTTGATCATGCGTTTGGGTTTAATTGACATTCTGCAGTTTTTAGCAGAAAATTTTAGTTCGAAAAGTCATTATTACAGTGACCATTAAATTAAAAAATACAATTTACCAGATTAAAAT
>CM040464.1:6254471-6266143 GCA_022758105.1 Pangasianodon gigas | reverse complement strand
TATATATATATATATAATCAAAAGATTAAGCAGAAAACTGGCAGTTATATATATCTGCCAGTTTTCTGCTTAATCTTTTATATTGTAAAATGTAAATGAGTTTATTCCATTTCAGTATTAAATATTTCTTTCTAAATTTAAAAAAAATCTAATGCAAAAAATAATCTTAAAAATTATTTTTCTAGACATTAAATAAAGTATCATCAAACAGGCATTTATTTATTTATTTGTTTGTGTATTTACATTTTCTTTGCAGCATTACTGTTTTGCTGGTCATTAGTTAGCAAACCCGTATATCGTGATGCACATTGCGCATCATAGAAATGTCTGAGAATCGTGATACAATATTTTCGTCATATTGCCCGTTATCGATAAGTGACAAAGAGCCAGGCGATCATTAATTTTCTATACATGTCCGCAGTACGTAGCTGAGAGTTCAGCAACAACGGCAGGCAACGTCTGAATCGAGATTTTCTCAATTCCATGTAAATTAGGTCCGACCACAAATAAAGTAATGCAACAAATCCAAACAACTGTCACACAATTCCTCACACCGATTCTTCAATGTCTCTTCAGTTCCCCGCTCACAACTTTAGTTCCTACCTGCAGTTATTTTACTGTTTGGACAGGCCACGCCCACAAGGATGAGCAAACAAGTTATTAGAGAATATTAGTATCACTGTTTGAAAGGGATTTTATTTAGATTCTTTGCACCATTAGTATTTTAACAAACTCTATTTGACCATTTGTTACTTGTGACATGGAAAACACTTGTGAAATCTAACACACAAACTGCTAGAAATTACATTTTTGCCTTACTGCTATAAATTAAAAATCTTTGTTCCCTTCATTTTGTCATAAAGATGTGCAGAATTTTTCACTTCACTCGCTGCTGCAATAAGTTGATTGGCAGAATTATGTTCCGCGTGACTTAATTTGATAAGCTAATAGAGTTATGCAGCAGTAAGAGTGCACGTGGGTTATTACACGAGAGCAGTTTAACGTGTGTGTGTGTGTGTGTGTGTGTGTGTGTGTGCGTGCGCGTGTGGTTATGTGCTTGTAGGGACGAGGAGATCCGTGAGAAGTGCGGCGAGGATGCCGTGCACTACCTCTCCTTCCAGCGCCACATCATCGGGCTGCTGGTGGTGGTGGGCGTGCTGTCGGTGGGCATCGTCCTGCCCGTTAACTTCTCCGGAGACCTGCTGGGTGAGTAGAGCGCTGCTGAGAGGAGACAGACTCCCTAAAGAGAGAACATGACAGAAGTAGACACAAGCAGATATTGATCCATAGTTATTAGGCTGCTTTCACACTAGGCATGTCCTAGTGGAGCACTTCCAAAAAGATCAGAAAGCGATAAAATCCTACATGGTGGACGCACTCAGTGAGTGAATATGATCATAACGTTATGTATAATCAGAGATATCTGACTGTCAGTATTTTATTGTTGCAATGTAGCAAGAGAGAACCATTTTTGGATGTTTATTGGTATCCGATTTCTCCTAGGTTAACTCAGGCTGCATACAGTGATCTAAGTCTAAATGCTATCTAATCGCACAAGCGCTCCTCTTAATTTCCTGTCTCCCAAGCCGAAGCTCAGACTCCTCTTTGCTATATTTAATAATAAGAATAACTTGTGAGTTAGACTGCATTAGCTAGGACTAGATTCCCAGAGGAGATCTGACTAATCCTGCTCACTGGTCCAGTTATTTTAGTTTGTTTCTAAAGAACTCGGTCGGTTATATCTCCTCCAAAATTTTAAAGGAAATAATAATTTAACTTGAATAAACATAATAAATGAATATACATGGTGGCACAAGCTTCATATCTAATCTCCCGCCGCTGTAACTTTTTTTGTTGCGTCTCATGGGATCCAATCCCGATGCACACCTCTACTCGGTGGTACTGTTGTTATGGTTACATCGTGCATGCCACTTTTATTTCATATTAACACTAAAGGTGTTCTCATTAGTGCTTTTTATGTTGAAAAAAAGGCTTAATGTGAAAGCTCTTTTAAAAAAAAAGTAGACATAACATGTTCATACGCTGTTCGTGTAACCCTTTACGTCATTAGCTCTTCTCAGGTAAGAGCAGGAGCGAGCTTGTAGCATATTCTTCAATCTTCCAGAGAATCATGGATGATCAGGTGTCTCGGAGGCAGTCGAATTTGCTCAGTAGGATCCCGCTTCCGTTTCAGTGTAATACCCTGCGACTGTCTCTGGACTGAACGAGTTTTGGCAGTGGGGTAAATGTGTGCCTCAGCTGCAAGCCGCTAGCTGCTAATGAGCTGGCGTTAGCGCCCATGCTCACCCTGTTGATGTCCTTGTTCAGTGCGTCCTGTCCTCTAGTGCAGCTAGCTGTAGATTATCATGCTCTGGGGCTTAACCTCTGCAGTAATGGGATTGTACTCATCAGTGAGAGGGGTAATTGGGAGCCGGTCAAAGGTACGTCAGGAGAGAGAGAGAAATATCAAAGAGATGAGATGTAGGATAGAAATGGAGTGAAGAGAGCTGGAGAGACGAAAGAAGAAACTATTTTACTTTTTTAGGCAGGTCTGTATTATTCATAAGTGTTTGTGAAACATCAAAAATATCTTTGATCATTTTCTCCTCTGAAAATCATGCTTATATATATTTAATTATTAATTAAAAATTAAGTGATTTTTTTTTTTTAATGCTCACAGCCTGTTTTCCCAGAAACCCCTCCCTAGTCATTAATATTCATCAAGCAGACACCCAATGTTAATGGCAAAAAAAAAAAAAAAAAAAAAAATCATCATTAATAAAAGACAATGTATAAAAGAACAGTATAGTTTGTATGTGCGCTACTTCTAGACCTTCAAGCTCCTGTTTCCAGTTATTCTTCAAACCTGGTGAAAACCGCAAGATTTTTATTTTTTGGTCATAATTTTGCATTTTTTGATTTCATGCCTGAGTCATGTGTATTCCCAGTTGAAAGCGTAATGAGCATGAGTTTTGTGCACATAGATGGTGTATGTGGTACTGGAGTGTGGGCGAAAGTGAGTTACGTACTACAGAGCAAATATTGCTCTCTCTAATGATCCTCTAATCTAACATTACTACATACCTACTACATACCTATTCCATGCTTCACTCTCTGGACGGTATTCAGAGTCAGCGACTTTACACGGGAGACGTTTACTTGTGCACGGTCCTCGAGTTGATTTTCCTGAGCTTCCCATTCAAATTATGCAAATCACCTGCGTGTATTTCACACCCCAGATTTTCTTGAGTAGTAGCATCCGAGTTAGGGGTTTTTCAATCACGTCTAGATCACCAGCTTCAAACACAAGCCCTTGCCTTTAAGACAGAAAAAATTCTGGGTTGAAGATGGAGACTGAAGAGGCAGCATTTCTGTCAAACGTAATACAAAATACAGGAGACAAATTACAAATAAATAAAAATAAATATTAATATAATGGTATATAAATGAGCAAGACATTGTGCCTCATATATATTGCCTCATGAGTAATCATCACATTAATCACGGTCTTAATTCAGTGAAATGGCTTCCACCCTCATTATTAAGCAGCTTAAAAATAGCACTTGATCCAGCACGTGCTAATTTCGCATTACAGAGGCAGAAGGTTTGACGCTTAAAAAAAAAAAAAAAAAAAAAAAAAAAAAAAAAAAAAAAAAAAAAAAAAAAAAAAAAAAAAAAAAAAAAAAAAAAAAAAAGGGTAGGAACAATGCTGGATAAGCCACAAAAAATATATTCATTTATTATCATGTGAAGACAGTTAGTTGCTAAATATTTTTAGTAATTTACTGTACTAAAACAAGATCAGGTAAACTTTATTTGATGAAACCTTTCCATGAGCTTTGATTCATAATTAGGAACAATATGATTAATTACATAATAAATAGTGCTGTATTGAAGTATTTAATGTTGCCCTTGGATTGCATTCCATAGTTTTTTGTTCATGTCTTTACATCGTGAAATGTAAATTTTGGTGTGATGTGTGTATTGTGGTTACATCATACTGTCAGAGTGGCGCTAGACTTTCCTTCTGAGTTGATATTGTGTAAGCCAAAAAAAAAAAAAAGCAAAGTTTATGGTCAGAATCGTGTGTAATGTATACAATTTCAGTTTTAACGCCTCACTGCGCTTGTTGAGCGCAACAATGAAAACAGCCCTCTATCTCTACAGACTCGTTTTCTCTGTCTCTCTGTTTTTTTCGTGCTATTTCAATTGTCTGTCTTTTATTTTAGACCTTTGGTTCCTCATGTCATCTGTCATTCTCTCTACAGAACTGTCTCCATTTTTATCATCTCATCTCCTGTACTGTTTTTTTTTTTTTTTTTGCTACAAATCTGCTGCAGCTCATTTATTACTAATTTAGTGTTCTTTTTTTTTTTTTTTAATCTGAATCCAGATTGTTCTTTGTGCTGTACCTCTGTGATCTAAACATGGCTCTTTCTTTCTGTCCTCATTTAATCAGAAAACAATGCGTACAGCTTTGGCCGCACCACAATCGCAAACCTGAATTCGGGGTGAGTGCACACACATTTATATGAGTGACAAATCATTTTATGATGGTTGTAATGAAAAGAAGACTGGGATGGAGTGTTTAGATATGAATTTACGTGTGGAATGAGTTTGATTTCTTGACATGAAAGCTGATGGATTTCGTCTCTTGCCGTCCCACAGGAACAACTTGCTGTGGTTGCACACATCTTTTGCGTTCCTGTACCTCCTTCTCACCGTCTACAGCATGAGACGCCACACCTCAAAGATGCACTACAAGGAGGACGACCTGGTAATTTTCTCATTCATTTTTAAAAGCAGGAAACCCTACTGTTAATGAGCACAGTGCAGGACAGGAGCTGTGGTATATGATTTTCAGATAAACCTCGGTTCTTTAAAATCAATCAAACTGTTCATTCAATCAATCAATCACTCAATCAATCAAACCCCAGCAATATTACAGTATATACATGGAGTTACAGTTGAAAAGTCTGGAAATGTCTAATTTCATTAGCTATAAATGCTGCATCACATTCCTCAAAAAACAAAAACACCGTACATAATCTAAAGTTTAACAATAATAATAATAATAAAAATAATGTGTTATTAAACATAGAAAACTGTCTAATCATTGACGTGGTGAAATTTTCTGTAAGGAGACGTTTATTTAACAATTATGGAAGGAGTCTCCAGTGTCAGCGCTTTATAATAGGTTTTCCACCAAAGTAAAGTCTTCAGGATGCAGGACTTTACTTTTGATTTCACAGTCACATGACAAGCTGCATTTACTTTTGTCTTATTAGCTTCGACTTTTGCGGTTGTTGCACAACATTAAATGTAACTATAAACGGATAAAACGTACAGCATGTGTCGTTCTTTAATTAAAAAAATAATTTTTAAACAGCAAATTGCTGTGGCGTAAGAGCAGTGAAACTCTTAGGGATGTGGTTTTATAGGAAAAAATGTCTGGTTTAAGGGTAACTCTGCTTCATCCCTCCATCTTGGTGTTGATTATATTCCTTTAACAGAACACCCTGCGCATGATAAGATCAGATCGACTTTTATTAATCCCTCATGGAGAGGTTGAATTAGTGTACAGAGAAAATAGATAATAATATATGAATAATATTAATATATAAATATATTATGGCAATAGTGTGGATATGACACTGATGAAATGATAGCAGTTAACTCGGATGTTGAGGCTGTATGAAAACCTGCTGTGGCTTACGCTGAGTACATTCTCTCATGAATCTGTCCTTAATGAAATCTTCGCCCCAGACTGCTGCGTATAGAACACGTCTCTTGAAATATGGATGAAGTCTGTCTGTAGAGCTGACCTACATTCTGCCGTAAGCGTTTCGCAGGAGAAAGATGCTCTGTAGAGAAGCAAAGATGCTGAAACTGCTGATTCTTATTTCTGTCTCTCTCTCTCTCTCTCTCTCTCTCTCTCTCTCTCTCTCTGGTTACAGGTGAAACGCACTTTATTTATAAACGGCATCTCGAAATATGCAGAGGAGATTCAGATCAAGCAGCACTTTGAGTAGGATTTCACTTGCATTTGTGTTTGTCTCTCTTCATTTTCATAAAATTAACCAATGCAGCATGCTGTCGATTCTGCTCTCACAGCTCTTCTAACCACTCTGACATGCCTGTGATCGGAAAACTAGATTTCCACTTTAAATCATGTGACCGGCGTGCAAAGATGCCAGGAATAAATCCTAACTTGAATAATGACAATTTCTAAATGAGGCTGATTGACTAAAATTACCCTTCAGTGTGGTTTAAGATTAAGATTTTGCTCTTCTGTCACACTTCTGAGAAGGTCGGGGTGATTAGTCGAGCTGGTGTTTGAGTTGAATGTGCATTTTCAGAGCTCAGGGAGTGCATGTGCTCGTCTGATATGTGATTTCTCGGTTTTGCAGGCAAGCCTACGAGAACTGTGTCGTGCTGGAAGCGCGCATCTGCTACAACGTGGCCAAACTGATGGCTCTCAACGCCGAGAGGTACACACTCCTTTTAATTCTAGAGTCAGCAGTCAGTAGTAGCGTCTAAGCCAGGGGTTCCTCAGCTGATCCCATGTAGGGTCACTTGATTTACCTCCTTTCTTCTTTTGTTTTACTCATTTATTACAAATTAACATTACGAATATTGCTCTAACTATGGATTTTGTATGCTATTGTTTTGTTACTGGGAGTCGATTTCAAACGAGCCACATAGAAATGAAGCGTGTACCTGCTATGTTGGTCTTTTTCGCTGTCCTGACACACTGCACTAGCGTAGGAGTTCAGCAATAAAAATGGACCAATTTCTCTTTCCATCTAACGCCGCTTGTTTCTCGAAAACATCGAGTGACTCTGACTCAGTGGAACAACAGAAGTCAAACATGAAAACTTGCGAAATATTTATTGAATATGCTGAGTGTAAATAATGAGGGGAAAAAACAAAAAAAGCCAAGACTTGAGGTCACGGAAAATGCATAATATCGATTTGGCGTCATTTGTTCAAAGTTTGGGAAACCTCAGTCTGAGCTTAGCGAACAAAAGAAAATTACCTGTTGCTTGTGTTATTTCTTTCCTAATAATTAGTTATGGCTCTCGTAATAATAACATATTTATTTATCACCAGATCAGTTGTGAAGCTTGAAAGGTCACAAAGCCTGTGAAGTTGCAGATTAATCTCTGGAGTATGTATAAGGGACAAAACTATCATGGAGGAAGGAAAAAAGTGTAATATGAATTAATTAACTTCATATTTCATACATCTTTATTTTTGAATGGTATAATCAACAAGTCTGGATTGTTGTTTATGGAGTTAATTTTGTGACAACTGTTGCAAAAAAATATATATATAAAATCCACAAGCAAAATATTAATTATCAAAATGTAAAGAAAAAAAAGTTTGCAAATGCAGATAATGAGGATCAAATCAAAATTCATTTTTCAAAAAGATTATATCTGACACTCATTTTGCTTTCATTTTTTTTCTATTTGCGAATTTTTTTATTTGTGGGGTCTAAGAAGTCGTTCACCTTAAATCTCTTTTGGTCAACAGATTTTGGAGTGGGAGGTGCTCTGGAAGTTAGCCACGCCCACTCAATTTAAGATGGAGCTGCCTCTGACATGGTGGGACGAACAGACCTGAGTGCTCAGCACAAAAAAAAAAAAAAAAAAAAAACCTAACAAAAATACCATTTGGGTAGCTGCTGAATTGTTGGTAGATGCATTTCTTGCTCATATAAGTGTCTTCATTCCATCCAGTTAAGTAGCAGTTTAAAACGATAACTAGGTGACTTCTTATTCACCAGCTTCTTCTTCTGATTTTTTGTTTCCAATTTCTGTCCAATTCTGATCCTGTTATCTCTTCATTATGAAAATGTCTCAAAAATCTGACAATTCTGCCTAAAGCTAAATATAATATACTTTCAGCATGCTCAGTATGAAGAAATTTACTGTAGAATTTTTTTAAATAATGGCCCTGTGAACTGAGCATTTGAGACCATGGCATGTAAAAATAAGTGTAATATATTATTATAATACTGAGATAATGGTGTAGGGATTAGGCAGAAAGTGCAATTTACCTGCATCCAATAGTCTCAAATGCCATGTTCACAGGCCCATTATTTAAAAAAAAAAATCCTACAGTTACATTTTTTCATACTGAGCATTCCTACAACACATTACGCTTATTTTCATATGAAATTGTCGGATTTTTGGAACATTTTGAGAATGAGATGATAATGGTGCAGGAAATTGTATGTGATTCTAGTGCGCTTCATGGCACCATCTACAGGCGCGAGGTCATAAGACCTGGACCTTTTTAAGATTGAAATGGAAAATCCGAATAAGAAGCCAACGTCAGCCTCGTGGGATAAACTGCTACTCAACAGGATGGAATGAAGACACTTGTATGATAAAGATACGTGTGTGAATGCATCTCCAAACAATTCAGCAGCTACTCATATTATTTTTGTCAGCTTGTTAATGCAACTACAATACGGCTTCCCTGCTGCTGAGCACTCGGCTCTGTTCTTCCCCATGTCAGAAGCCTCTCCACTGTTAATGGGGTGGGTGTGGCTAAATTGCACAGCACCTCCCACTCCAAAATCAGCTAACCAATAGAGATTAAAGGTGAACGCCTTCTTCTAAGACCCACCCACCATTTAAAGAAAAACAAAAAAAAAAGTACTAAAAGTCAGAAGTGAAAGGAAAAAAAAGCATCAGAAAAATCCACAAATACAAAAAAACGAAAGTAAAATGAGAGTAAATCAGAAGTAATCTTTTTGAAAATTAATTTTGATTCGATTTACTTGCATTTGCAACAAAAGAATTACATTTTGATTATTAATATTTTGTTTGTGGATTTTATTTTATTTGAAACTTTTAATACAAAATTAAATCCATAGTTGATTAACTTATTTAAAATGATTATTTGGATTAAGTATCTGTTATTTATTCTATATATATTCTATTTCCAATTCTATTTTTTTTTCCCACAAAGCTAGAGAGTAAAAATAAGTTAATTATAATATTATGTCTACCGAAAAGTAGATATAGAAAGATATAAATAGAAATAAACCTGGGAATGACTGATTACAGGGGAAAAAAAAAAAACATTTCTTTTGCTAGGATTAGTTTTAATGCTTTTTTTTTTTTTTTGACTTCCATGACTTGCTCAAGGATTATAATATTGTTCTTTGAAGGAAAAAAAACAGGAGTGTCTTGTATCTATCTGGTTTATGAGACAGAAGGCACTGATGAACACTCGGGCCAAGTGCAAAGCCTGGAGCAGCAATCTCTTGCCAAGGGCTTATTGATTTGCAGTGTGTCAGGAGGAAAGTGTGTGTGTGTGTGTGTGTGTGTGCACGCATGGATGGGTGATCTAAATGAGCTGGGCCTGCTGATGCTCTAATTCTGACTGACTGACTGCCTGATCCATGAGAACAGCAGTGCGGCAGCCTTTATGTAACCCGTGTGTGTGTGTGTGTGTGTGTGTGTGTAGGAAGAAGGCTGAGCGTAGTAAGAAGTTCTTCACAGATCTGCAGGCAAAGGAACACATGCCCACCATGATCAACCCCAAACCCTGCGGCCACTTGTGCTGTTGTGCCATTAAAGGCTGTGAAGAGGTGAGGACCGCGCTCACACACACACCTTTACATCCTGACATGTTCACCCAAAAAAAAGATTCAAAGTCAAAGAAGAAAAAAAATATTGGTTTAATGTAATGCACTGCATACATACTAATATTCTTACACACTTCATAAACTCTAATAGCATTGTAACACACAGGAGACACACTAATAACACTAACATACTACATAAACACTAATAGCGCTATAACATGCTGGATACACACTAATAAGACTAACACTGCATACGCACACTACATAAACACTAATAGCAATGTAACACTGTACACACACTACTAGCTAGTAATGCACTACACATATGCTAATTGCATTGTAACAAACTGCATACACACTAACAAAAATGTAACAGACTGCATACACACTAATAACACTAACATACTACATAAACACTAATAGCGCTGTAACATGCTGGATACACACTAATAAGACTAACACACTGCATACGCACACTACATAAACACTAATAATAGCAATGTAACACACTATACACACACTACTAGCTAGTAATGCACTACAAACATGCTAATTGCATTGTAACAAACTGTATATACACTAACAAAAATGTAACAGACTGCATACACACTAATAGAATAGTAACAGGCTACAAACACACTAATAGCATTATAACACACTGCATTCACGCTGATAACATTGTAATACACTGCTTATGGACTAATAGTATTGTTACACTCTACATATACACTAATGCACTGCATACACACAAATAACATTATACTGCATACACACTAATGGTGTTGTAACATACTGCATACATACTACTAGCATTGTAGCACTTATGCACTACTAACATTGTAACACACTACATACACACTAACAACCTTGTAATACATTCCATATACACTGATGTTACAAACTGCATACGCACTAATAATATTCTGACACACTGCATAGACACTAACAGCATTGTAACACACTGCATACATACAGTTGCAGACTACATACACACTAATAACATTGTGACACGGCATACATTAACAGCATTGTAACACATCAGATACACTAATAGCCCTGTAACAGACACATAACATACAAGGCTATTAGTGTGTACATGTTTGAAGTGTGTAACAGACTACATCCACACTGATATCATTGTAGGACTATGCATAAACACTAACAGCATTGTAACACACAACATGCCATAATAGCCTTGTAACACACATAACGTGCACATTTCAAACATATACCCTCCTTTGGCCAAGCCCAAAATGGCTATCTAATGGTTCTGTAATGCAGGTTTTGTGTCTAGAAGATATTTTAAAAAGCCATTGCTGTCTCAGAAAAACATCAAGGACAGAATGAAGTTTTTGGCAGAATATGGAAAGTTTGGTTCCGAGTTGTTCAGCAGAGTTGTGTGGAGTGAAGAGTCACGATTTGATGTTCCGGAGAGGTGTCTTTCGAAGCTCTGGTGAGAAATACAATAGTGAAAGCACGTCTACCACAGTGAAGCATGGAGGAAGAGGTGTCATGGTGTGGGGAGCTTTTTGAGCTGCTGGTACTGGTGAGCTGCTTCACTGTGAAAAGTCAGCTAATGCTTTGGAATACAGGAGAATATTGCAGAAAGGTTTGCTTCCCACAATTGAAAAGTTGTTTTCTAAAGAGGAACGATCAGATGTTATTTTTCAGCAGGACAATGCTCCTGCCCTCACTGCAAAGACCACCAAAAAGTGGTTTGAGAACAAGTCCATCAGGATCATGTTTTTGCCTGGTCAGAGTCCAGATTTAAACCCTATAGAGAATATTTGGTCTTGCATTAAACACAAACTAACCGGGAAACATTTTCAAATACTCCTCAACTGTTTGAAGCCATCAACATTGAATGGAAAAACACACTCTTCTTTCTGTAAAAAGCTGTCTGCAAGTTTACCACAAGGCTTAAACATTTAAAGAAATCAAAAGGAAAAGCTAGCCCATACTAAATTACTTTATTTATTTGTTTAATTCTTGCTAATTTCCTGACCAATGATTTGTTGTTAAGATCATTAAAAGCTTAATACTTGGCCCTTTTTTTTTTTTTTTT
>CM040464.1:6202424-6248706 GCA_022758105.1 Pangasianodon gigas | reverse complement strand
TTTTTTTTTTTTTGGCTAGGCAGTGTATTAACCTGTGTTAATGCCAAGACATGTCTGATGGTCAGTAATTCGTTGTGTGTTTGATCGCAGGCCTGATGTACATGCTGCTAAAGCATTTAGTGGATCGCTATAACATGTACTATGCTTACCTGCCCTCAAAACTCGACAAGAAGATCCACTCCGGAGCCGTCAATCAGGTGGTGGCCGCGCCCATCCTCTGTCTCTTCTGGCTACTGTTCTTCTCCACTGTACGCACAGGTGAGGAGCACTGTTTGGTTGTGTGTGTTTGTTGTACGTGTTTATGTGTATGTTTATAGGACAGTGTCCAAAATTTCCCTCTGGACAGGTTTCATGACTCCGACGTCCATGTTCACGTTTGTGGTGCTCATCATCACCATCGTGGTTTGTCTGTCGCACGTCTGCTTCGGCCACTTCAAGTATCTCAGCGCTCACAACTACAAGGTACGAGTTACGCCACTAAAGGTACGCCCTCGCTGGCCCTAGAGTAGAGCGGCTAGCGCTGATGGAGTGCACATACTCATCCCCAATGTTTCTCTTTTTTTCCTCTCTTTCTTTCTCTCGCTCTCAGATTGACACTAAGGACAGCGAGGTGGATGGCATGGAGAACGGACGTCCAGCACGCTCCTCACCCTCCAACAAATCTCCGGCAAGTCCCCTGCCCTCCCTGCCCATTTATTTAACCCCTATGATCTGTTTGTGTCAAAATGACCCATTTTTAATTTTTACTGAAAGTAAAGTTTCTGTAATAATTAAGACAAAACTATAGATTTTAAATATATGTAATAGTTATATTGTGTATATAGTTGTATTGCTGTAATATAAGTAATGATGTTAAATGGGACGTACACTCACTAACCACTATTAGGAACAGCCAATCATGAGGCAGCAGCGCAATGCAAAAAACCTGTGGATATAGGACATGAGCTTCAGTTAATGTTCACATCAATCATCAGAATGGGGAAAAATGTGATTTCCGTGACTTTAATCGTGACATGGTCGTTGGTGCCAGACGGGCTGGTTCGATTATTTTTTTGAAACTGATGACCTCTGTCCAGTTTTGATGACTGGTGTTGTAGTACAACCACCTCAAGGTTTGATGTTTTGTGCCTGCTGAGATGCTTTTCTGCTCAGCATGGTTGTAAAGAGTGATCATTTGAATTACTATATCCTTCCTGGCAGCTCGAACCAACCTGGCCATTTTCCTCTGACCTCTCTTATCAACAAAGTTTTCCACCCACAGAACTGTCGCTCACTCAGTGTGTTTTGTTTTTCGTACCATTCTATGTGAACTCTAGAGACTGTTGCATGTGAAAATTCCAGGAGATCAGCGGTTTCTGAAATACTCAAACCAGCCCGTCTGGCACCAACAACAACCATGCCACGGTTAAAGTCACAGAGATCACACTTTTTCCCCATTCTAATGTTTGACGTGAACCTTAACTGAAGCTCTTGACTTGTATCTGCATGATTTTATGCATTGTGCTGCTGCTTCATGATTGGCTGATTAGGTAACTGCATAAATGTGCAGGTGTACAGGTGTTCCTAATAAAGTGGACGGTGAGTGTATTTTAAGTAGTCAGTGGTGGAAAGTGCTTGAGTCGTGTGTCTCTGCATTTTAATGTTTAACTTAAATATTTAAATATTAATTTGCCTTTTTTTACCATGACCCATTGTCCATTAATCTCGCTGACTCTTGATACAAGTGGGAAAAAAATTAATTACATGAAATATCTGTACGAATACAAAAATTAATGATGTAATTGGATTTCATTAGATTTCATACATATGTTGATAACTTGAAAACCCTAACCCTGCCCCTTGCCTCAACATTTGTAACCTTTTAGATTAATCGAGTTGTGTAGATTGTTATAAATGTGACCATGTTTAAAAAATATTCTGACTTTAAATAATTTTAACTGAAATTAACTCTAGTCCAGTTAAGTGTAGGCACTTTTTTACTTTCAGAGAAGTAAGCAGTCGATATTAAAAAAAATTATTTTTAAATTAAATTTTTTTTGAGTAATGGTCAATTAGTATAAAAGTCAGTAGTATAAAAGTACTGATGATAGTTGAAATATTGTTGGTTGTGTTTAATAAACATCATGCAAATTGCTAAATAGTTGATTAGCTAGCTAATAAACAGGCTAGAGTAGCGGTACTGTACTGTATCCCAAACATTGTGTTTTTTCTTTTTTTTTAATTCATACTTGTTAAATGTAATTCAAATTTACCCCTATCTAGATGCTAGCATATAGGATTCATGCAATAACTTTTCTTCACTTCCTGTCCTGCAGCAGCAGATGTACATTGCGCAGGTTCTGCAGGACCCGAACTGCGACGAGACAGGTGGAGGCAGCGGAGAGGACGATGGCCAGGGATCCTCGCAGGACGAGGAGATGATCAACGGAGGCAACAGCCTGAATGAGGCCGACTTCCAGTCTGGGGAAGACAGCCTCATCGCCAACGAGGTCCGCCACTAACACCAGCACTGATGGAGAGAGAGAGAGAGAGAGAGAGAGAGTGAGAGAGAGGCGAGATGGATGGCGTGTGGTGGGGACTGAAGGTGGACCAGAGATCCATGCTTATGCTTTCCACATGTTTGTGCGAGCTGTGTGTCATCTCCATCATGAGCAGACCCAAGTGTGAAGGTTCTTGAGGAGTATGTCGCTTCAATGTTCACGACTCCTCCTGCCAAAAACACTGCAATCATGTCGAGCACCAACATCAAGCACAAACTGCACGTATTGAGCGTATATTCACACACTACATGCGTTATTCCTGATGTCTGTTGTGGACTACATGCAAGTAGACAGTTTCCACACTTGGAATTTGTGTTGCAAAAAAACTGGTCATGCAAAAATCAGTAAATTGTGTGTGATCATCTCTATCAAGGAAAGTGTATTTATGATCTTTTTGCTTTTTATTTATTGAATTCAAACTCTCCCTGAGGAGAAAGGAGAAGCCTGTCAATGCAGCTGAATGGAAATCCACAACTAGCCGCAGATCTACTACAATAACTCCTAAGTGGTCAAGCATACGTGAAGGATTTCCAGACACAACCATAACACTCGGAAACAGACAATCCACCTCTGAAGAAAAAAACAAAACAAAAGAAAAGTTCATTCATCTCCAAAAGAGAGGCCAGGTCTGTGGAATGTTTTCTGCAGTAACTCATCTCTCTCTAGGACTTGATCTCTCTGTCACGCCGATCAACACTAATAATGTCATCTCACTGCTAGTTTATAGGATAAGTTGCTCCCGAAGCGGGCTTGCTTGCTCCGTCTGTCTTTCTTTACCTAAGAGAACTGATTTAACATCATTCCAAAGCACATGTGCAATAGAGAAGAGAAAAGATCACAGTGCCCAGCCTCCTCATTCTAAGATAAGTCATCACTGATCGACGTTTTATTATTATATAAGGTTCTATCTGGTGGAAGATGCCATCAAAGCAAATAAAGCTCTTAAGGTGCTGTAATGTTTGAACTTCTAACGTTCTTATCTGATGATTTTTGATGAAACAATCCAATAATCTTGATAAGTAAGGAATAAAACACTTGGGGGCATGCTGTTATATGATTCAGCAACAGCAACTGGTTACAGCTACCACCTCAAAGTTGATTATTTTCCTATAACAGCACATCCCAAGTGTATTCTTTATACCACGGTGATTTGCCTGTGGCAGAAGAGCTAGGTAGTGGGTTGGAATTGGGGAAATTTGGAGAAAATCTGGTAAATATTCATACAATATATTCACCCTACACATTACAAACTCTCATGCTAGCTGGGATGCTAGGTGTTCTCCAGTCCCAGTTATGCTGGCGAGTCCTGTTTATTAAGCGCATTGGACGTAATGTCTTTAACGTAATATTTATTTCGAACGTTCAACTCTAATTCTAATCTGGCTTTAGCTACATAATTAACTTTCTAATGTTTGAGAATGTTTTACTAAAATGTTCTTTCTCCTCAACATTCTGAGTCTTCGATACTGATCTCTTCTGTTAATAGCTAAATAGATAAATGGATATTGATTGTCCATGGCTGCCTGTTGTGCTTTCATCCTGGATGATGATTTCCTGGCAGATAGAACCTTATAAAACCTTATCAAAGTTTATCTGCAAGTTTGGAGATAGAACTTTTAGTTGTTGTTTTTTTTTTAATATCACATGAAAAACTAACAAAATAAAAAATAACACCATACGAGAACTCATTTTCGAGTTCATAGCTCACCAAAATGCCAGATTTCAGAGCTCACAATGTGAAGATTTTTTTTTTTTTCCTTCAATCTTGTACAAGATTGGCATGTTTATGATCTCACATCTTAGAGTTGGAGCCAAAATAAGTTCCTACAGCAGAAGAATCCACTGGGGTCTACACTGGCATCTTGATGTGTTTTTGTTTTTAATTTTGATTTCACCTTAACTACCTTAATAGATGTGTTTGTATACTCTATTTAAAAAATAAAAAAATAAAAAAAAAAACACACACACACACACACTCAATCACATCGAGCTGTTCGGGTTTAGTTACAGAGTCGAAGAACCGCAGTTCCAAAACGAACCGAAAAATTTCACAACCCGTTAATTTTTGTTTTTATTTTATTTTTTATTTTTTTCACTTCCTTCCTCTCTTGATATTCCTGGTCAGCTGTTACATGCTCATGTATCAAGTCCAAAATGGTTGTGAAGTGATAACCAAGTGAAGAATCCCAACTTCTTTATTTAAATCTAATTGGCAGTTGTGCCGCACTGGAAAATCACAAACAAACTGGATTTCGCACAAGAAAGTGGGTCAGTACCACTGGTTTGCATCATCTTCCAATGTGTTCTAAAATTTTTTGAATTTGTTTAAGATGGTAGAGAGATGAAATGGAGAGGGGTGGATTATTGGCCAGCTTTTTACCTAGAGCTACTTTGCACTCCTGTTTTATAGGTACAATTTGAAAGAAATCGAAGAAATCTGATGCCACTTCTCCATAAGTGTGGGTTCCTTTGATGAAAACCTTCATTTGTTTTGTTTTGTGAATGTAAAAAATGCATAAAAGATGAATAAAACCTGTCTTTGGCACATGTAGAGATACTCTGCGATCCAGCAGTCGTCCAGTAAGTCAAAGATGGAAAAAAAAAAACTCCATTTTGGTAATGCAGTGCAATGTTGGTGAAGTGCATTATGGGAGGTTGCATTCCTAAACTTTTTAGTGAATCAAAAAAGCTGTCCCAAACTTTAGAAAAAACCCTGAGCTGCAACTTGTCAGTAAAAGTTGTAGTGCCATGTCATTATTTTGACCTCCTTTTATGACTTTTTTTTTTAACTAATTTGTTATTTCGAGGCAATATTTTAGCTTAATATCTCATTATTTTGACTTAATTACCCAAATTAATGAGTCGTCTCACTATTGTGACATTATTTAGACTCCTAACTGTTAAACTGCCAGAATTCCTATGCTCTTAGTGATCATTTTGACGTATATGTATAGTGTGAAGTGAATTCCGCTAAAGCAATGTCTGGCGTACGTACTATCTGAGAAACAGCAGAAGGAATAAGAACTGTAAGCTAATATATTAAATAAGTAAGTCTTAGTGCTAGAATGTGGGGTGTTAAATATTTAGTTGAAATAATGGGATAGCATCGAAATAATGAGTTACTATTCCAAAATAATTATAATTAAGTTGAAATAACAAGTATATACAATATCTAACTGAAACAATTACTTAAGTCAAAATGATAAAGTTAAATCAAAACAATGAGTTATGTCAAAATGAGTTATGTCAAAATAACGAAACAAGTCGAAATAATGACATTAAGTCAAAATAACACTACTAATGACATCTTGAAATAACAAGATATTAAGTCAAGACAATGATATCTTGAAATAAGTTGAAGTAATGAGATGTAATTTTGACTTGACCTATTTCAATTTAATTAGTTACACTGAAATAATGAGATATTGTCAAAATAATGACATCATAAAATAAGTTAAGTGGAAATAATGAGTTAATGTCAAAATGAGTTAAGTGGAAGTCATGAGAAGTCGAAATTACAAGTTGAAATAATGACATTAAATTGAAATAACGAGTTAAATCAACACAAGATATTAGATAGTTTTAAGATGCTAAGACAAAAATGACTAAATTATGTTGTTAAGTAAAAAATAATGATAGTATCTTGAAATAACAAGTTAAATGGATGTAATTGGATGTTATTTCGACTTAACTTGTTACTTCAAGTTATTAAGTCAAAATAACAACATAGCACTTTGAGATTTTTTTTCCACATTTTTTGGGGGCTTCAGTACAAACCTAGCTACTCACTGTGCACTGGTTTCTTTTCCACCAATATGTTATGGGTCTCAGATTTATGAGCAGAGACTCCACCATCTTTCCAACATTCAATTTTATGATGTTGTGCTACTTCTATTTCTGGAACATGCAATATTGTAAGCAGAACTGGATACAGAAGATCACTGGTACTGTCTCAGTGCAGTGACTTGAGGAACTTTTGAACAGTCTCAGGTGTTCTTTATTTACTACACAATGTTTACATCTGTCTTTTTTTTTTTTTTTTTTGTGGTATGCTGCTTTTTTTTGCGCACCCCCGTCGTTTCCAGGCTCCTCACTGGTAGACACAAAGGTAACCTATGAAAGCTGTAGCTACGCATGTGTGTAAATATTTGGTCGCCTGTAGATGTTGTGCAGCCTTTTTTTCCCAGCTTTTTTCTTTCTGCTTTTCCTCCCATGTCGTCTGAATGCTGTAGCTACGTGCTGGAGATACTGAAGCAAATTTGTGTCTGTCTTTGAATAGGTTTGGGAAACGATGCAGCGTGTTTGTACAGGACTGTAATTTGTAACGCACTTAAAGTTGAACTCGTGTGAAGGTCAGTTTGAGTTCACCTCCTATTTGAACTCTAAGGTAAAGTCATGATGGAGGGTTTCTAAAAATGAAAAAAGGCCTGAGGGTATTTTTGTAAACACTTGAAGAAAATCTCTAAAACAGTTGAAGTATTTGATACCAGTTGTGTATTAAAGGGATGTCGATAACTAGCTTTGCTCTTGCTTTTTAATGTCTGTTTAATGTTTTTTTTTTTTTAAACCAATATAACTAACTGTTTAAGTTACGAAGTAAGTAATGTCTTTAATAACAATTTGGGCAGAAAAATATTATCAGCTAGTCTTTAGTTAATCAATATGGATGAATGGATGTGAACTGTGTGTGTGTGTATGTATACACTTCGGTTATGGCACTGTCATCGTGATGGTGTTCCAAAGCACATATGTACAGTTTGTACATGTCTTGATTAAATGGTGGGATCTAATAGGTTCTGTATAAAGGGGGAAAGTTTGCTTCATCGTTGCTAGTTTCCACCACTGATGTATTAATACAATTAAGCCAGCCGCTAGTTTAATTTGAAGCTGTAAGATTTGTTTGACTGGGTGATATTTATTTTTACACTTTTTTGGTCTGAATGTCGTCTCCCTGGTGAAGCATTTGTCACATATTTAGTTTGTTGATCAATAAACCTTGCTATTCATTGTGAGAGTGTAGCTTCCCTTCTGTCCTGTCTGTTTTTATTTCATTTAATCAGCAGAGGGCAGCGTAGTACCAATTACTGCGTTCATTCATACGTCTTCAGTATCTGATTTAGCCTGGTCAAGGTCTTGTACAAACAGAAATGACTGGGAGCATGCGTGATTAGTCAGAATTCCTTTGGGAGTGGCCAAGAGTGGGATTTAAAACAAAAAAAGCTCTACTTTACAGTGTATACATCTTGCTGTACCATGGCAATGTTGAATTCTTGAATGTAATTGGTCAGAAGGTATTGATTAAGTAAGGATGTGGTAGAAGGATGTGAATTATTTTCCTATAACAGCACATTCCAAAGTGTTTTATTCCTCTTATACCACAGCAGTTTGCCAACAGTTACATTTTGTAATGTATTAATAAACCGCACATGCTTTTTAACTGTTTATAGTTACACTTAATGTTGTGGAACATCCACGACACCAATTCTCATTTACGTTATAGCTTCTCTCTCTCTCTCTCTCTCGAAATTAATAAGACAAAAACACAGCTTGTCATGTTCTTGAGAAACTGGAAAGTATAAACTCCTCTGTCTAAGACCTTCCCGTGCTGGACATCTTACTGACTGTTACAAAGCACTCACATTGAGGACTCCTTTCATAAATTTTCCTATAACACTACACCCCACATGCTTTTATTCCTTAATGCTATGCAATTTTATCATTTCTGTTTAGACTTTCCTGCTATAAACAGGCGGTGCTCCCCAGACTCGAACCCATTAACATGTTTGATAGAACAGGACCATTATGCTGCTTCCCAACAGTAATGATACTGATCGCTGGATTAAATTAAAAGACTTGTTTTTCTCAGTCAAATGTGCATATTTTTCTTGTGTTGTAACTTAGTCTGGAAAGTTAGTTTTGGTGACTGAGGCTATATTTATTATAAAAAAAAAAACCTCAGACAGTCTTATTCAAACACAACACTCCCTGTATCCTGGTATTTGGATCCCGGCTCAGTTTTTGTGTCAAGTCATACAGGTGTGGCTCAAAAACAAACCATGACTGGAAGACTTGACCATAACAGCATGAGAAATAGTGTTTTATTGGAAAAGGTTTGGCTTTTTATAGTAACACAAAGTGGAAGCAGAAAGAAGAGACAGCATCATCCTCTAGGACAGATGTGCAACTAAACAGAAATGGACAGAACAAGATTTTTCGAATAAAAATGTTATGCCCCTTGGAGAAAAAAATTAAAACAGCATGTTTTTATTTGATATGTACATATATTTGTTTTGTAACAAATACATTACAGTACTGGGGCTTGAACCCATGACCTTCTGATCAGTAACCCAGAGCCAAAGAAAGTAAATGTTCAGTAACTTGAATGTTTAATATTCAAGATTCTGCACTATTTCTAGGCTCCTACGTGTTCAGACAACACGCCAAAAGATTTGATCTAAAATGGATCATAAGGTTTTGCACAAACGTGTGGAGTCCATGCCAATAATATAATTTGTTGTCAGTAATATAATTTGTAATGAAAATCATTGTATTAAATTAGAAAAGAATGTGTTTATTAGTGTTCACTAAAAAATGTACAAATACTATTATTTAAAAAACTTTTATCCCATCATGTGGGACAGTGTCATTGAGATTCAAGGTGTCCGACTGTCACTGTTCAGCCATTACACCCTTCATTCAAGCAATACTACATTCTCACATCCCGAATCACCCTTAATCTGATCAGAAGATTATATAAAACAAATCAGACAAAATACAAATTTTTTCCTAATTACTCCTTATAGGATAGGCGTCTTTAAATATCCCACGAGGTGAAACGCTGACCTCAAATGACCCCTCGGAACAGGAAGGAGATCGACGCGCCAAGGGCAAGACCAAGAGACATGAAGAAGGCCATGATGGCTCCAGCTGTCTCTGCCTCGTGTGCATCGACTAGCCTGAAGACAGAGAAGAGAAAGGTAACATGAATATAATATTTCAGCTTTCTCAAAACTGCATGTATACTGTACATGTGTGCTTACTGAACATCTAATTCCAAAACCATGGGCATTAATATGGAGCTGGTCCATCTTTGCTGCTATAACAGCCTCCAGTCTTTTGCGAAGGCTTTCCACTGTATTTTGGAACGTTTGTTTCCATTCAGCCAAAAGAGCATTAGTAAGGTCAGGGTTCCAATTTATTCCAAAGGTGTTCAGTGGGGTTGAGGTCAGGGCTCTGTGCAGGCCACTCGAGTTCTTTGGCAAACCATGTCTTCATGGAGCTGACTTTGTGCACAGGAGCATTGTCATGCTGGAACAGGTTTAGACCTCTTAGTTCCAGTGAAGGGAAATTGTAAAGACATTCTATACAATTGTGTGCTTCCAACTTTGTGGCAACAGTTTGGGGAAGAAGCACATATGGGTGTGATGGACAAGTGTCCATATACTTTTGGCCGTATAGTGTAGAAGTAGTGAAGACTCACTTGGGGCAAAAACACATGCAGAGGCTGGCCAGGTAGCCGTTAGAGAAAGCGAAGAGGATAATGAAGACGGTGAACCAGGCATCGTGTGAGAAGTAGACAGGCATGCTGTAGCGTGGCTGGACGTTACACAGCATGAAGAGAGGCACGAAGATCAGACGCGCTATCAGAAGCGCTGGCAACAGTTTGCTGTCCTTCCCTGGCTGAGGGAAAAGTGAACAGGTCTTAAATAAAATCTTCAATATCTTCAAATTCACAAACAGTTTTGTCTGTCTTCTATTAAAT
This sequence comes from Pangasianodon gigas, assembly GCA_022758105.1. Classification (NCBI taxonomy): domain Eukaryota; kingdom Metazoa; phylum Chordata; class Actinopteri; order Siluriformes; family Pangasiidae; genus Pangasianodon; species Pangasianodon gigas. Next base: position 6,238,404 of record CM040464.1, on the reverse strand, counting down.
CAAGTTTAAATACATACAGAGAAAAGAACTATTATGAAAAAAATCTTTCTACTGTTGTGTTGAATTGATTTGTAATTGACTCTTACTGGAAGGAATGGACAAAATAATAATCTGCATGAATGCATTAAATCATATCACAGCATTGTAATGTTACATTTTCTTTATGAAATTCTGCAGGGCGGAGAAAATGACACTGCAATTTTTTAAGACAAAAACAGAGGCAGGTGAGGTAATGCCTGTTATTAGTTGCTATAACGTAAGTGATAACAGCTACTAACTTATTTCATGGACATTCCCCAACAATAAATGTAACTATAAATTGATAAAAATGACATGCTGTTCTTATAATAAAAAACAATTGTTGGTAAATTACTGTGGTATAAGAGGAATAAAACACTTTGGGGACATGCTGTTTTTGGAAAACAATCCACATTATGGTAGTAACAGTAACTCTCGCCAGGTCTTTTTTTTTTTTTTTTTTTATATCAAGACGTCTCCCTCTTTAAACATGTTGTATGATGTGTTACATGCATCAAGTGATATTTTGAAGTGTTATGTCTCCTAAAGAAGGTGGACTTACAATTATTGGCACCCTTGCAATTAATATTCCATGAAGTCTCTCCTAGAGAGAAGAACTCTCTTCATGTAATGTCTTACAAGACTGAAGACACTTGAATGAGCTCGGATCTGCCGAATGCAGAATGTTTCAATACAATCATCTCTGTTTATGTGGAAAGCTGGGTTTTGTTGTTTTTTTGGGGGGGATTTTTACCATGCATGAAACCTCATATTTGGTCAAAATTGGGCTGCTTTGAAACTGAGAGCAATTTGAAATTTATTTTGAGTTCAAGGATCACAGATGGTTTGCATTTTTTTCCCCAATATTCCTTAAAGCTGTTGGCCACGCAGTTGTCGGGTTTTTTCAGAAAATATACTACTATTCTTATGAGAATGATTTTTGTTAGAGGAAAAATAAGTAGTTTCTCCAGTTGTTTCAAAATGAATCATTGTGTGTATTGATCGTATTAAATCGTTTTTGTCTATTACCTAAAGGGGTGCCAATAATTCTGGTGTTGTCTATACGAATATAAGAAGAATAATTGACAGATTTGCACAAAAAAAATCATTATAGGTTATTATTACCATGTAGCATTAGCAAAAATTGTCACCAGAGTGTATTTTTTGCAACAATAATTGTGTGTGTGTGTGTGTGTGTATATCTCACCCACAAACACACAGCAGTCAGGCTCCGTCCCAGCCAGTCACCCAGGTTAAAGAGCAGGAAACCGGACACAGGAATGAAGTATTTCTCTGATGAGAGAACCATAAATGCAGTTTATAATAATAAAGCTTTTATATTGTAATACTGATATAAAAAAAAACTGGTGCTGTATTACAGAAACATCCTAGTAACCATGACAACTACAGTTCTTTACTCCAAAAAGAAAATAAGATTACAGAAGCACGCTGACTCGACAGTACATGTAACTCTATTGGTGGCTTAATTTTAACTGTTACCACCCCAAAGTTGTTAATTTTCTTATAACAGCATGTCCTGAAGTGTTTTAGTTCTCTTATACTACAGCAATTTCCCAATGATTACTTTTTTTATTCATTAAATTATGACCCGTCATATTTTCCACTCATTTATAGCTATATTTAATGATGCGGAACATTTAAATATGTTAAATGCAGCTTATCATGTTACTGAGAAACTGCAAAAATGCAATGTGTTCTGTACTGAAGACTTTCCCGTGTCAGAAAACATAAAGTTACAGCTTTACCTCAGACTGTTACAAAGTGCTGACACTGGAGACTCCTTCCTTACAGAATACTTCACCCTATTAATGATTACACACATTTTAAAAATTTGTTTATGTGGATCATCTGCCATACAAGTCCCTGTGTAAGTTGTTACTATAGAAACGATAACATATTAGAACGAGCCCATTAATATAAACCTCTGATTTGCTGCTGTCTTTACTCTTAGAGCTGCTGTTATAGAAAATTAATCAACACCTGACCAATTATAAGTCTGTAAATGTAAGATTGAGGAATATGCATGGCTGCTGGAAGTTTATGAGCAGATACATTCCAAGTGTGTGAGTATTACTGTAATGTAACTAATTGTCCAGGTTATTTTTCAGAAATTTCTCTCACACACACACACACACACACACACACAAACACTTCAGCTTACCCCAAAGTCCTCCTTTAGCAATGGTGGATTTGACGTCCACGACGACGGCGGGAAACATGCCGATGGTGATGGTGAAGGCAAAGCACACAGATAGAGCCATCACCCAGATCTACAGAGCAAGACAGAGAGAGAAATAATGAGGAAGAAAAATCACACACTCAAACGGTAACACAAGTTTATGTTACAGGTATGAAATGCAAAAGTCTCTACTATACAACAATTAGTTCCAGTCCACTAATTTGATTGGTCAAGCAGCATTCCAAGTGTGCTTATATTTAGTATAAGCACACTGGGATGTTTCACTGTTTGTATCACTCCATTCCTCTGTGTTTGCACATAAAATTCCACTTCCTAGTTCGAAACGGATTCTACAGTAGAGTTAATGATATCTTCAGCGGGCATGGCAAATGATTCATTTTTCATAAATATAGCTTTTCACTTGAAATATGAAAGCTTGTCAGATGAAGATGAAAAGGAAGAAGGTGACTGAAAAATTTAACCGGAAGCACCTTTAACAAGAAAGTACAAATCATTGTGAGCTAGCTAGTCAGCTAGCTGATGTGCTACAAAGTGGGTGTGGCTTCTTCAGGATCTATTTCCGCTAGCAGAGCAAAAATAAACCGATTATTTCACCATACTGTGTTTAAAATGTCAGCTACTCAAAGTTAATTTCTTGTTTATAGAAGTGCTGTATAAAAGCAATATTGCACATGCAATCACGCGGTTATACTAAATATCAGCACGGCTGTTATTACCTATGACACTCGCTCTGCGGGCCTACGCCGAATCCCAGCCATGCCGATATTCAGTATAACTGCACTCTTGCTCATGTAATATTGCTTAAATATAATATAAGAACCACTGAAAATATAAGTTTCTGATTGGCTGGCAGATGTCTGTTTTTCTTATATCAGGATATGTTGGAATCTAACCATGACAACAAGCTTAATTAACAATTTAGGCCTACTGCATATTTTCATGATCATGCCACTAAATAGATGCCACTCTGACAGACGTTCTACCTGTAATTTTTTTTTAAATCACAGGTTTATATTAATTATTTATCGTTTCTATAGTAACAGCTGATTCACAGGGACTTGTATCGCAGATGCTCCACATAATCTAACCTAATAAAAAATATAGTAAAAGGCATGTTGTCATTTAAGACATGTAATCATTGATTTGGTGAAGTTTTCCGTAAGGACATTTTTATTTAACATTTATGGAAGGAGTCTCCAGTGTCAGCACTTTGTAATAGTCAGTAAGTTTTCTTATGCAAGAAAGTCTTCAGGACACAGGAATTTGTGCTTTGAGGTTTCTTAGTAACATGAAAGATATGATTATTTTTGTCTTATTAACTTCAAGAGAGAAAAAAATGAGAGCCTGGTGACAGAATGACTTTATAGCTGCTATAACATAAGCGATAACTGGAACTACCTTGTCTCTGGGATGTTTCATAACACTGTACATAACTATAAATGGTTAATAAATAAGTACCATGTGGTGCTAGTTAATCAAATAAAAATTGTATTTCTTGGTAATTTGCTGTGGTATAAGAGGAATAAAAAATAATTAACTTCATGGTGGTAACAGCATCTCCATCACCCTGTCATTGATTATTTCCTACAACAGCACACCCCCAAAGTGTTTTATTCCTTGCTTAGCCTAATGATGACTTCTGATCTTCATTCATGTTTACTTAGTGAGAAACAACCCAGGACCAGGTTTATTTACAGGTATAAAACCTATAACCTTTTACACCTACCAATGTTTTGTTGCAATAAAAAGCTGTGTGTAGAGATGGGATTGTGAGTGCTTTACCTTTTTATAAGAAAAGAATATAAGAAAAAACTCAAAAGTGAGTGGGAGCCACTGTACCAGGCAGCCACTCACGCGGTGCCACCAGAAGTACCACTTTAATACTGTTGTGTGTTTGTGTTTTTGTGCATTCTTGGTGTGTCTCTTTTATATCTTTATATTTTTATACTCAGATTGTATATAATTACTAGTATAAGTATTATGTCTCCTATCCTTTGCTGCTGTAACAATGCAAATTTCCCCATTGGGGGACAAATAAAGGATTATCTTATCTTATCTTACCTTTTTAAAGATGCTCAGAAGCGAGGGATTTTGCTGAACTTCTTCACTTGTGCTCATCCCTCCACTGCTGTCCTCTAAAGCAAGTTCAACATATTCCATATTAGATTTGAATCCATGAATTCCATGTTTCCAAATGATTCTGAACTGAACTGAATCAAATACAAAAAGATTCCTACCATTTTTCAATAGTTTGATTTTTTTCTCCTCTTGTAGTGCTCGATTGTTCTGTCTTTTCTCCTGGTAGTATCGGTAAAATTCCTGTAGGAAGGATGAAGAAGTGTGACGTGATTGTCCTGGACTGTACGTCATAAGATTATCCTGATGGCAGGATAGGGATTTACGCTCACCAGTTTGGGGAGGATTATGTAGGACAGAATGGCAAGGCTGATAACCACACAGGCTGTGATGAAGTAGCCAAAAGCGCAGTCCATTAAATCAGAACCACCTGTGGAAGAAAAAGTCACACATCATGTGAGGGAAAGGTGAGAAAATCCTGTATTGTTGAATTTTCTTTGCACTGTTAGCATTTATTCAGTCTTACTTGCAATGGCGCAGATCATAGAAAATGCAGCGAAGGTTCCAGCCAGACCCTGACCGCTCATGATGGGGGTTGTGTAGCCGTCAGGCAACGCAGCAGCCATGCCAAAGAGACTGCCCTGTAGTATAGCTCCAAATGCTAGCAAAGGAGCATGCACACACGCACACACACACACACGCACGCACACACACACACACAAACTGACTATATGCATCAACTTAGGATAATGCCTGGATATTTTTTTGTGTGTCATGTTAGTGTCATCCCATGTATCACACTTGTAGGTAAAAGAGTGTGTGTGTGTGTGTGTGTGTGTGTGAGAGAGAGAGAGAGAGAGAGAGAGAGATGCAGGACTCACCATTAATAATGACTATCTTTATCATAGTAATCACAAAGAAGGGCAAGGGATTAATGGACAATTTAACCAAGATGGCAGTCACACAAAACACCACCAAGATGGACACCAGACTACCCAGAATCCTTATCTTCTGAGGAATTCTGTTAAAATAAGTAAGTAAGTAAGTAAGGCCAGAGGTTAGGGGACATGCTGCAACAGACTTGCCACTTTATTAGGAACATCTATACATCTGCTCAGTCATGTAATTGTCCAATTAGTTAATCATGTGGCCTCAAAAGCACTTTGCTTACACAGGTGATGAAGGACTTTCGTCTGAAACCTACTGAAAAAGGAATCTCTATATGACAATTTATGTACAAAACAAAAAAATCCACAAAGTTAAAATTGTGGGTGGATCATGCAAACCATTTTTAAATAAGTCAGAATCAACTGAAAATGTGTCTGATCTTTAAAAAAAAAAGCAGGATATGCAGTGTCTTGAACATGAGCTTTTCCACATTTAGAAGTTACAACCTGGAAGTGAAATGGATTTAATTTGGATTATAATGTCATGAATTGATTGCACAAGTATTCACCCCCATCACTGTGAATCTGCGCTATCAGAAGTCACATAATTGAATGGAGTCAACATGTGTGCAATTAAAGTGTCACATGACCTCAATATAAATACACCTGTTCCATGAAGACCCTACAGTTTCTTAGAGATCATACTTAAACAAACAGCATCATAAAGAGACCAGGGAGCTATCAAAAATAAGTCTAGGACAAAGTTCTATTCAATCACAAACATTAGAAAATGTGATGAACATGTGAAGAAAAAAAATAATAAATACATAATACTTAAAATAAATACATACATAATGACCACAAATCTCTAGAGTACTTATTTTGAAGACATTCTACAACATTAAAGGTAACTGTAAACTGAGAACAATGACATGTCCTTCTTTAATAAATAAAAAAATGTAATTGTTGGCAAACTGCTGTGATATAAGAAGAATAAAACACTTCAGGACATGCTGTTATAGGAAAATAATAAAATTCTGGGTGGTAACAGTAACTCTGCTTCATGTCAGGCCATGTCACATCACCCCCATCTTTGATTATTTTCCTATAACAGCACGCCTACACGTGTTTAAATCCTTACTTAAAACACTGTCTCTTGAACAAATACATACAATGGGCATACAAGTTAATGGAAAATATTTATATCATACACAGAAAGGGAGACTTTTGAACTGATATCAGGGTTTGTTTGTTTTTTATCATTAAAATCTTACACCATTTGGTCATTTTTGGTTACTTGTGATATTGAAGGAACATCAAACTGAACTCATTAAATTACTTATCGCTATAAATCTAAAAAATTTTTTGCCTTCTTCATTTTCCTCTAAGGGGTACACAAATTTTGCACTCACTTATACCTATGTATCAATTGTCCACCCGTCTATACATATCCATCTTGTCCATTATAGAGTCACTTATGTAAAGATTTACGTTATTCTTGAAGAGAATAAATCGATCCATCGCACTGTTACCTCTGGTGTACGATGGAGTTGAGGCAGGCGAAGATCAGCAGAGGGATCATGGCACACAACGTCATTGCGTTGTTGAATTTGGCTTGCAGGGCATTTCGACTCTCTCCTATTGTCATGTTGGCTGAAGCGGGGTCGGCTAGACGGTGGTTGAAGTACTGTAGATACAAATACAGAGAAGAGATTAAAGTACATGATCATGTTTATCATCACACAGCTATAGGATGTGACATAATGGCTGTAGAGAGCAGTAGTGTTAGTTTTACTGCTCAGAAAACTGTATTTTTGAGTCAGCATACTATTATACTACAGAGCTGTTGAGTTCTCGATTCTGATTGGTCAGGAGATGTGGATTATATTTCCATAACAGCAGTTCTGACAGGTTTATATGAATGTGCCTGCTATTTTTTCTATAGTAACAGCTCATTCAAGGACAGTGACTTCACACTTAACATAATCGAATTACATGTGTATTCAGTGATATGATTAAGTTTACTGTAAGGACATGTTTATTTAGATAATATTTATTAACAATAATATTAACAATGCAACAAATTTAATGCATTAATATTGGTTAACTAATGTTTATTCTGTCCATAAAAAATTACATACAAAATAATTCCACACAAATTAGAATAAATTGTATACAGCATAGGAGTTAGTTCATACTGGTTATTGTGGATTTCCATTTATTAATATATGAAATAAACATTAATGCATTAATGTAGTATTTCATTTTTTTCTGGCTTACAGGGTTCATGATTTTAATTATATAATGTACAAAAAGCCAGGGGAAGCAGCTTTATGCCACTATACACTAATGTGGAACACTTTTATGATCAATATCCCTCAGGCACCTGCCATTAATGATTTTAAAGACCAGTTAAAAACATTTAATTTAACATGTTTATAGTAATGGCTGATCTTTTTTTTCTTTCATTTTAATTTTCCTATGTGCATTAATTTTTTTTCATTTTTTTTATTCTCCCTATTTTTATCCTCATTATATTCTCATAATTTTTTATTTTATTGAAAGGCTTTTTTTACTGTTTTTACTGCTTTTTTGGATACCGTTTCAAGCTGCATTTTTTTTTTTTTTTTTTTTTTTTTTTTTTTTTTTTTTTTTTTTTTTTTTTTTTTTTTTTTTTTTTTTTTTTTTTTTTTTTTTTTTTTTTTTTTTTTTTTTTTTTTTTTTTTTTTTTTTTTTTTTTTTTTTTTTTTTTTTTTTTGTATGAAAGGTTCTTATTCCTATTTTAAAAATAGTTTATTAATGGTGAGGTTTGTGGTTTTGGTTTTATGTTAATTAATTGTAGAGAAAATTTTAGATAAAGGATTATTGTGCATTATTGGTGCAATCAGGCTTATATAGCATTTGCAGCATCTCTAAATAAAAACATTTCCAAAATAAAAAATAAAATAATTTAAAAAAAGAATTACACAGTACCATAGTGGCGGTCATGAAGAAATTCCATGGCAGTAAAGTCCCTAATCCGAGCATGAAGAGAATCAACCACACAGCTTTGAATCTGAATGAAAAGAGAAAAGAATTAAATAAGCACTTAGCATTATTGTGTATTAATGTATAATGTGGATAATCCAGGTTCAATCATAAATCATAAACCAGCTTATGATTGAGCTGATAACAAAAGACAACATTACTAACTTGTCTTTGGGATCCTCTGTGGCCATTTTTGTGGAGAAAATGCTTTTGTGTCCTTCTCAATGCTCACAGACAGCTTTAGATTTGAGAAGGAACAGTAATTAGTCATTTTATCCTGAACAGTAATATACATATGTTACATTTATAAAATAGTAATAAAATAATGTGTGCAAGTAAAACTTACCCAATGTAGTGAAATGCTGGAACTTGCTCTTGGTCCAAGATTCAAACAACCGCTTTTGTGTGTTCTGTTGATTTAATTCAAAAGTTTAACAATCACAAAGGGAACATCAGTGATAAACACAGACACAGTGCATATAAAATAAAATTTTAAAAAAAAATTCATATTTTTCATATTTAATTTCATATTTAAGCATTTAGAGTTAATCACTGACTTAACACTTTCATGCAGTGTCCACACATATGTACAGTCAATTTACAGCTGTTTTTAGGAAAATATAAGATGTAAATCACCTCCACATCACTTGAGAGCATTACTGTAATTTAACATAAATAATTATCCTGATTTCTGATTTCTGTTGCTCTCTAGATTATTTGTCATTCTCAATGCAGCATATCTTTAAAAAAAGGAATCCCAACTTAAGTAAAACAAAAATGTTCCAGACCTAATGAACTAGTTTTTTTTTTTTTCTTCAATGCATAACAGTCATAAACTGGGTATTTTGCATGATGTCAAGTATATTGGCACATTTTGTTCCAATGTAATGATATTTTCTATAATTTTTTGGAAGATTTTTTTTTTTTCAATTTCATATGTGATGTTTTATTCTGATAACTAATTTCTCTTGCTCTCTGGACAGTTTGTCATCCTGTCATTCTCAACATCTTTACAAATCTTCTACACAAACTCTCAGATTAAGTTAAAGAAATATTTTTGCACCAGACACCAATGAACACTTTTTTTTTTCAATAGCTTTTTTCATCTCCAGAAACTACATCATGCAACAGTTGTAAACTGTGTAAATTTTGTAGGATGTCAATAATATTGCTATGTTTTGTTCAATCATGATATTTCCTACAATTTTAGTCCTCAACGTTAAATAGTTTAGACCGGAATGTTAAAATATTTTTGAAAGAATGTTAAGAATGAAATGTTTTTCCTATTTCTCGTATGTGTCTTTTTTTTTTAACTCATGATATTCTTAAATGTAAACAATTTTATAGGTCAAAAATGTAAATGACATAAATTTAAATAATAAAAAATCTAAAGAATCTGGATATGCTTTGAAATAATGTATGCGTAAAAGGCTTAAATAGGTAAAAGAAAAAATCAATTAAATAATGCAGAACAAATGCATGGACAATGCAATCAGATAGATAAGAATGAGATACTCACAAACCACTAATCAGACACTTTAATGCTTCACCTCCACATCATCATACACTCTTTAGTCTATAATGGAAAACAGGTTTCAACTTATAGACCCTCACACAAGCTTTAATTCACTAAAGCCACACCCAACAACCCCCGTGTGTGTGTGTGTGTGTGTGTGTGTGTGTGTGTGTGTGTGTGTGTGTGTGTGGTTGCACATTTCTGGGACTGACAGGGTACACAGGATTTATGAGAGTGTTTGGAGCACTTTCATGTAAAAAAAAAAATAATAATCAAAGGGGTCCAAGCACTGAGGTACAGCCTTTTTTTTTTTTTTTTTTTTTTTTACATTAGATTAATTATATCTACTGTATATATTACAACATATATTGTTGAAATTCAATTAAAATATTCATAATATTTCATATTCAATATTCCAAACCTACTTCAAAACACGTTGCCATTTAAACATCCAACACACTCGTAAACGTCACAGTGTTTTGGCCTATTTATTCTCAAACTTCTTTATCATTTTAGCCCTTTGGCGAAAGAACTATTTAAAAAAAAATCCCTGTGTCTGAAATGATGCTCTGTAGTCTCTACACATGGCTAAGTGCATTATGGGTATTCTGTATATTCTAGAATACATCATTCGAAAGCTAACCAGTGTAGGATTTCATGGGTGCACTACATATTTTCTACTTTACTTTCTGTCACATATAAAACGACAAAACTCCCCAAATAGTGCACTATGAGTGAATAAAGATATATTTTGAATACATTTAGAGGGAGAGTGTCATAAAGCTAGACTTTAAAAGTAGTGTCTAGGATTTGGATATGAAAATAATTTCAGTTTTGATACTGGACTTGTTTTTGCAGTTGTTTTTAATTGTTGCTGTTAACCCTGCTAGAAACCCACCATCAACTGTTTCACCATCATGCTCGAGTGCTCTTAAGCGTAAAGATAATTTAAGTACCTTTAATGACTTTGAAACCACTGAAACACATAAAAGTGTAAAAATGATTACACTGCAAGAAATTGTAAATTTTTACAGCAAAATAGTGTTTCATTATTAGAGGATAGTAGAGCAGTGAATTGGTTTACAGTATAAAAAAAAAAGAACATAATGAATAGTGGGACATCTAACATTTTAGTCACTAGTAAAAATGGGTGTGATCATCTTTGTCTTGACATTTGTTTTGTGCCTTTTATTTTCATGATTATTTTAGGTGAACACAAACCCTTTTTCATTTCTATGCTAGTAAAAGTGTAGTAAAGCATCGCAACATGTGATGCAATTTACGTTTTCACTTTATCAGATCTGCTCTGATGAGACACACTTAGCACTAACAGCTGAATCATTAAAAAAAAAAAAAAAGATTAAGGGCCACCACTGTGATTTAAATGGCTGTGGTTTTTTCACATAAAGCGTTATCATGGCACTTAGAGGGTATTTTCCCTTTTCACTTCTTTACTAGTCCTACAAAACTTCATTCCTCAGTGTATTCCTGGGCATTTTAAGGACTGCGGCTTCCCACAGATCGATCTGACCTTTAAAGAAAAGTGCTTTTAAAGGGATAAAAATTGATTTCCTAATACCATACACTATCTAATGACTAAAAACAGGGAAGAAACCACTTACACAGGAGAAAATGACAAAAGACAAAAGGTCCTGAAGATATCAACTGTGTTACACCCCATAACTGTTCATCAGAAGATGTCTGGATAAGATACACGGATGTATGTACAAGGTAATGAATGTATGATGATACTTTATACTTTATGATACTTCATACTTTATCCTTTATGTTTGTTTTGTGATGCTGACTGATCACTACAGTCTTAGACAAACTGTTCAAAAGTTCCCTCTAGATAGAGATAAGGTCTATAATAAAATGAAACTCTCGACCATCTGACATCTGAATGTCTGGAAACTGCAATCATAACAACAATGTGAGATTCAAATCCCCAAGATTCAAACTACATCCTGCAAAAGCTGCCTTGATGGTTATCCTCGATTAGCCATTGCTATAACGGGAACACCGCAATGCAGGAAGTGTGACCTGACACCACATCTTACCACCTCCTGCTCATTGTCTACACTGTTCACAAACACCTGGGAATGCCATTATGGAAAAGACTTCATTTACTCAACTCTCTGTATTTCAAACATCCGAATTTTTGGATGTGGAAAAAAATCAAGAGTGTTTATACTGTAAATAGTAAAGTCACGGAAGGTGAAGTAAACAGTCAGGTATATGACAGAATTAAACTATTCTACAGTTTCCGGTCCGATTAGTAACTGGTTTTGTGCAAATATCTACTGGTGTGCAAGTGTAAAAATGTTGGCTTATTATCTTGGATCTGTCGCCAAACAATTATTTGACTTACAATTCCTCCGTACTTGGATGTACTTAATCCAATGTACTTACTTTGCTTAATTAATGTACCTAAATTTAACTTCATTTATGTATTCATATTTAGTCACCGCTTTATCTTGGTCAGGATTGATTCAAAGAATTAAACTATATCAGTAAATATTAAAGACTAAAACAACACTAACATTAGCTAGATAGCTACAAAATACAGCTGTTTGTTTCCTGTGTGTATTTTTATTACCCGAGCAGTGTTGTCAGTGTATTTTGTTCTGTTCTCCTGTCATTTTGTTAACTAACTAACTTCTTGTTAGCCTCTGTGTGAAGATAGCCTTGTTTCTGAAGTTCACTATAAAACATAAAAAAAACTAACTTTTATTATTTTTCTCCTCTAACTGATGTGATGCTACTGATTCGGGGTATGCAGTGAATTTTTGACTGTAGTGTCACACTTGACATTACGTTCACAAATTCTGTTTTATTTAGTTTTATTAGCCACTAGAAATTAAACATATTTATTAACTGCAACGCACCTTACATTCCTAGCTGATAAATAAGGAATAAAACATTTGGGGGCATGCTGAAATGTTTTGTTCCTCTTTTACCAACAATTCATTTTACAATCAAATAAAGAGTGACACATCATAAATTGTTATGTTATGTTATGTTATGGAACAAACACGAAACAAGATCGTTCCTGCTATCACTTATGTTATAGCAGCTATAAACAGCAGTTACTTCACCAGGCTCTTTATTTTTTCTTTCTTTAATTTAATAAAACAACCAAAAAAAACCCCAAAGCTTGTCATGTTACTGAGAAACCTACGGAAAAATAGCAAAAACTCCTCTGAAGACTTTCCTGTGGAGGAAAACTTACTGATTTTCCTCGCAGCAGAAACTATTGTCAGAAAAATGATCAACACCTTCTGACTGAACACAATAGAGAATTAACTAACACTATGGTATACACACCCATTAACATTGTTTTTTTTCTGGTCCAGACCCAGTAATGCAAGAGAGTCACTGCTAATCAAAGACTGTGGCTAAAACTCTTGCGTAGGCATATGAGAATTTCACCACAAAGCTGACTACAGTCTATTCTGAAGTCTATCCTTTGCGAAATTTATTATGGTGTCTATAAGCGAAAGAGACCAAAAGCAAAAAGATTTCAAAAATATTTCAGAGCAAGGTGTTAGCTTTGGGACTTAGCTCGCTAACACAGCTTGTGTAAGCTTGTTTAACAGTCTAGGACAATGCAGCTGTGAGAAAGGATGCATCACTCAACTCTAATCTCTAAACTAAACTGTTTAGATTGTTTGTGCTAAGGTTAGAAATGCTAAATTCTTGAGATGACACCAGAGACAATAGCCATTAGCACTTTTACTGTGTCAGTGCATTCCTTGGTGGTCTCATAATCACTATTCAGACAGTTGACAGATGGTTAGTGACTAGAAGGTTTACCATAAAATCCATCAACATTGAAAATAATTACAGCCCAAGTGATTCTATTTCATTGCTGTTAACTCAACACAGAGACTATTCCTACTTTTCTGTTAACATCACTACATTCATGGCATAAGTGCACACAGTTAGATCAAATGAGCATCAGCCTCTTACCTTTTAGTCCGATCAAACTTTTGATTTGTTCTTGGTTGCAATTCTGTTTTCAGACAGTTCTCTTCTTTCTTTTCCACTGCTGTCACATGTTTCTGTGACTGCATTGCATTTTAACCCCTGAGGCTAACGATTTCTGCTTTCCTGGAGAAGTCATGGAAGCTTAATCTGCACTTTTAGAGTTGCGTAATGTTGTAGTGGTCTGTTTAGTCAGGCTGCTGTCACATTTTGCTTACTTTCTTTGTGTAAGCAGAATTTACTGTAGGATTGCACACATATGTAAGTGTTAAAAAGCAGTACATATACATTTTACGACATTTTACAGTCTTTGAACATGTGGCATTTATTATGTTTTATGTTCTTTTAAATTTTGTAACAGTTTACACCCTACTGGCAATTAAATATGGAAAGAAAAAATTAACGTTTCCTAAGAAATATCTAAACCTTTGTATTTAAGGACTTCTTCATTGCTCACTCTCAGATTATAATGAAACTCTAAGTGAGTGCTTTATTAAAGTCCACTTGTTTAATAAAGCAGTTAATTGAAAAACTGTAATTTACTGTAAGCTGAGACAGTGCTAGTACACAAATACATCAGTCTTTTCTAGTTATTTTCTTATTTTGTTTTCCTATAAAAATAGAAATTCCATAAAAAGTTCAAAAACTTTCACTTGCAGTGTACAATTGATATTTATATCTCTATGTCATTTACAATATATTAAACCTGAAGCAAAGCAACACTAATGAAATTCATTAACCTTGGAAATTATTAACAGAATTGGTAAAACATTTGGTGTGTTTATCAGAGTCACTACTGCACAGATTAATGACACGGAAATCCTAAAAATGCTAGGTCATCAATTCACACTACAACTTTGTGTCCCAGCACACCAAGTAAATAACTTATGCTAAATCACACTGATGGTAAAGCAAATAAAGATTAGAAAATGGGTTACAATCCATACACATTGCTGAAACATGAGTGTGTGTGTGTGTGTGTGTGTGTGTGTGTGTCTGCACCAAAAAAGGTTCTCACAATGATAGGACAGTGTCAAATATCCTCATAATCACCCGGTCCTCACAAAAATTTAGTGTTTTTATAGCTTTTATTTGAAAAACTTTCATGGTTAATTTAGGTTAAGGTGTAGTCATATCATTAATTTGCTACAGTAATAGAAGGTCCTCACAAAACAAACAAACAAACAGACAAAAAGCATGTGTGTGTGTGTGTTTTGGCTCATTTATTATATTAAATAAAAGCTGACTTTTTTGAATGAATGAATGAATGAATGAATGAATAAATAAATAAATAAATAAATAAATAAATAAATAAAATAACATAACATAAAAGCTATATTTGGCCCTTTCACTTTTGTTAAACAAAAGCTGCAGTTTTTTTGTGGAAAAAAAAAAGTTCTTTATGGGCTCTAGGCAAATGTCCCCACAAGGACTGGAATATCTGACAGTTTTGACTTTGTGGAGACATTTGCCTGGTTCCCATAAGGAACTTTTTTTTTTTTTCTTTCACAAAAACTGCAGCTTTTGTAAAATTGCCAAATATAGCTTTTGGTCACTAGGTTAGAGTTAGTTTTCATGTGCTGCACTAATCATCTACAGTAATCGTTATGTCAGTGGAAGGTCCTCACAAAGATGGAGGACCTGTATGTGTGTTTGTGTGTGTTAGTATGTGGCTCAACAGCAGAGGTTCAGAGTTGTAATGCTCAGAGGGAAGGGTGTAAAAAAAACTAATACGCCTTGCTGAAGACACGATCAACTGTTCACCGAAAAGTTTGTTGAATTTACGTGTCACTTTTAACTCCTTAAACACTCAGGCTCCAGACTTACATTCCTCACACTTTCCTATTAGTTTCACTGTAGTTACAAAATTCTGTGCTTTAATTTAAATGTGTGGTGGTCTTAGGACTTTTGGCTAAAGCCTGGTACATTCCAGATCGCAAAGTAAAATGATTAGGCTTACATGATTTTTGCAGCAAGATTAGCAAGTAGCCCAAATAAAATAGTGTTGTTTCATTGAGTTGGGATTTTAGCCGTCCAGGCTAATATCACACCCAGCCGTCACTGGATACCTGTGAATGACAGACGGGTTCCTCACCAGGAGAGTGACACGAGAGGAAGCTTGCCAGGTTCTGCCTCCCTTCCTCTTCTTGTTCTTGCTCTTGGTTGTTACTGATATAGTGGTTTATTTATAGACATTGCCTGTTTTGTTTTTTTTTGTTTTTTTTGTACTGTGTTCAGATTCCTGCCTCTCTTGTGTCCATGGAGTAACAGGCGAGGGTGAATGGAGCAGTGTCTTTTATCCTTTTGTCCCCTAACCAACAGTTTCACATCTCCATCAGAGTTTTTTTTTTTTTAAACACAAAAACATGATCACAAACAAATCAAGGCAATTTTTGAAATCACTGATCCATGGACTTCCATGATTTTAATTAGCAAACTTTCAGTATGTTACATTTTCAGTAATAAAGGTACTAGAGTGAACTTTTGTTGCTGGGGTGGTACCATCAAGGGTACTTTTAATATGTATCATATTAAAGGTACTAAAGACAATGAAGCGCACAATTCGTTACCTTTATTTATGAATGTATTGAGCGAGGTTTTCAGACTTTTGACTATAAAATGCGCCCTCTGCTGGCCACAGTCTGGTACAGCAATCTGTTCTTGGACAAGACCGAAGGGGGACCCAATATGCTCTATAAGAAATTGGCAAATGTTCAGAATGATGCTTGAACAATCACATTACACCAGCTCTTAAATCTCTATCTATTTCTTTTACAATTGCGTTTTATTTATTTATTTATTTATTTATTTATTTATTTATTTATTGTATATTCATAGTGTTGCCTCTGTTTAGCATAATAACTGATATGGTCCTGATAGATAATGGTCAAGCTGGACATTTTACATAAGATGATGAGATAAGAACTACTGACAATCTTAGTACTACTTAAACATGCATTTGTATAATATTTAATCATTACGTGTACAGTATATATATATACAGTGGGGTCCAGAAGTCTGAGACCACATCGAAAATCTGGGATTTTTTTTTTTTTATTTAAAACTGCAAATAAACAGAAAGCTTTAGAATTTTGAAAAAAGGAAATGTGCAACATCTTGTCTACTCAATATTTAAGATGTTGCACAATTTCTAGACCCCTATTTAAATGTAAGCAAATTTATGATAGTGACCATGTTAACTAGTTTGTACAGAAGGTCAGATATTCCATGAGTCTTATCCCTTTTACTGAAGCACATGTTCAGACAACACTCCAAAAGATTTGATCTAAAATGGATCATAAGGTTTCACCAAAATTGTGGAGTCCATGCCAGCTTGAGTACACACTGATATCAAGTTGCTGCTGATAATATCATTTGTAATGAAAATTTTTGTGTTAAATTGAAAAAGAATGCCAAACAGAAGCAGTTTCACTAGTGGTCTCAGACTTTTGGACCCCACTATGTGTGTGTGTCTATCTATCTATCTATCTTTATCTATATATACATATATATAATGTGTGTGTGTGTGTATTCTTGCATTTTATCCTGTTTTATTCGTTCTGATGCTGTTGCTGTTATTTTTCTTTCCTTTTTGCATCTGAATCTAACAATTGCTCTGTGAAGTTCTTTGTAGGCTTTATTATCTTTATATATGTGCCAAAAATATAATGATTGCTTTTTGCTTATCATTTTAATATCCTCTTCCTAAAAAAACTCTCAACAACATACTCTCATAGTAACAATGTACTGGTGGTTTGTGTCTGAGAGCTGCTGCTGTAATCATAAAGACTGTCCTGTTGCTCATCCCAGGACTCTTCTGCTCATACTGGAAATCCTGTAAACACATTCAGTAATTTAGTATTCTTTACTCTATACACCTGTAATAATTTATAAGCACACTATCCGGTATAGGGGTGTAACCCTCAGGCTTTTACACAATCCGATACAATTTCAATTCTTAAGTCAATGATTCAATATTTGATGATAACACTGAATCTGCTATGATACGATATGATAGGATTTTTTTTTATTTATTAGCCTCTGATCAATATGTGACCAACTTTGTTCAGAATCTGGAGTAAACCTATTGTTAATTCACGAATAATGAAGACTATGTAGGATTATGGGCAAATCACCTTGCTAGCCTATAAGTTATTTACACATCAGTTTAAAGACACTATTTATTTTTTTACAAACCAGGAAAATAATTGATTCATAATCAATTATAATCAATAATAACTGATTTAGGAATATTGTATTGTGCGTCTTTCAGTTGTTGCCTTTTAAACTGTTGTATCGGATTGTTACACCCCTAGTATCCGGTGTCTGGTTTGAGTCCGGTTCCTCTCTAGGTTTCTTCCTTATGTCTTGTCAGGAAGTTTTTTTCTCGCCTTTGTCATATTAGTTGATTAAGTTTTTCTCCCTTTGTGGCTCAGCTAGTGCCTCAGTTTGCCCTTTGACTATTTTAATGGTTTTATGCCACCACTCAGTAGTGGAGGCATTACGTTTTCGGGGAATCCGTGCGTCCGTCCATGTGTCTGTCTGTCGAAGATTCTCATTAGCACAATATCTCAAGAATGAGTGGTTGAATGTTTGTAGGATTTATATGGATTTATCATCATAACCAGCAGATGAACTGATTCGATTTTGGAATTGATTCAATCAGGATCAAGGTCACAGCAAGGTCAAATGTCTGAAACAGTTTTTCTTCAGTAACTTCCTTCCTGTTTGTCATACTGAGATGTGAATTACACGTTCATAGCCAGGAACTCAAGGCCCATTTTCTGGCTATATATGACTGTTGCCATGATGATACCTGATGAGATGATGATATTGTTCTCCTATTTGAGCCAGTGAGCTCTGTAACCCTTTTAGTCTCATAGCTGACCTCTTGGATACTTCTCTGACAATTGCACATGTGCTCAGTTTGGAAAGACGGCCTGATCTAGGTAGCGTCTGGGTTGTGCCATATTTTTTTCCACTTTGCTATAATGGATTTCACAGTGCTCCTAGGACCATTCAAAGCTTTGCTGATCTTTTTATAACCTTCTCCAGCTGTTTTTCTTCTCTGACCAGCTTCATCATGAAGCTTCATGGGCAGTTCCAGCAGGACTAATCTGATCTGCTGTTTTAGCTGGACACAGGTGGATTTGAAATAAACACAGGTGTACACTAAACGTATTTAGCGTGAGTGCTCAAGAAAATGAAATACTAGTCCTTATTTAGACTGTTAAAAGATGGGGGGAGGGATTGCATACTTATCAATTAAGATTTTAGATTTTTTAAATTATTCTGAGGACATTAAATACTTTATTAAATTTTATTTCTATAGAGAGTTACTTCAAAAATAGCAGAAAAAGTCTCATTTTAATATACTTAAATTTGATGTTGCAATACAGCAAAAAGAGAAATAATTGCTTGGGTCAATACTTTCTAGAGGCTCTGTATCTCTATAATGTAAGATTTATATAGATTTATCCTTGCTAACAAATGATCTGATTACATGGCATTGATCCATGGGATATTTTAAGGGTATTTCAGGTATACACATTAGTAAAAAGAAAGACTAGACTTGTTGGCAGCAGACACATCCCTCGTCTACTTCTTTTTTTTTTTTTTTTTTGGAATTATTAATCATCCACATTACTTCCTCATGGAGTGGGTAAACAGTGTGTAAATGTTAGCATTCACGAAATAGCGTGACGCAGACTTACCGTTTCCCACCCTAATGGACACACCCGCCCTAAATCTGTGAGTGTGAATAATAAACCAGTGTTAACTCTCTATTCCAACTATACCAAAGCTAGATCCATAAAACACGTCTTAAAAAAACCACATAATCTGATTATTCACATGTAAAATTTACACCTCACACATTATATTTCATACATTTTTTTACATGTCGTGTATATCTTTCACTATTTTTTTCCATAATTATTTTCACATGTAGGGCAAATACTGCAAAAATAATATCTTAGCAAGTGAACATTTCTTAAATATGTGGCAAATTTATATAATATTTCCTTTTATGAGCTTACTATAAAATAATTTAAAATTTTCTTATTCTGTCAGCAAATAATTTTGCTTCTTTCTAGAAAATTATTTTAAATAATCTGCACACAAAACAAACATATTTCATGCTTGAAATTAGTAAAAAATAAAAAAAAGTCTAGAAATAGAATTAGTAATCTTTTATGTAGTTTATGGTAATTTAATAATAAATAATACATTTATTAATAATAAATTTGTCTATATTCAAGATATATTCACTTGCTAAGATTTTTCAGATGTGATTTTCTCACCAGATTAATTTATTTTTATTTGTCGATTTTTTTATGTGTGATTTTTTTTTTATTTGATCCATTTATTTTCACAGGTTAGTTTTACACATCATGCACTAGGTTTCATTTTTTGAGAAGTCCTTTTCTGACATGAATAATTCTTTTTCTGTATGTGATCTCAATATTCACATTGCACATAACATGGTGAAATGCCCATGCCCATTTTCTATGTTTTTCATGTGCATAATATAAACACATATATCCAGTATGTCTCAGGAGCTTGCTTTGTTAACACAATTCACTGACAAACTACAACACAACAGCCTTCTTCTTCTTTACACAGTTTTATTCATTTGTTTTGATACATTACAATTTCAGACACCAGCAGCAATCTTAAAAATAAAAAAAATAGCTCTTTGATAAACAGGTACAATGATAATCAACTTTGCCTACAAAATGTTGATACAATTTGTTATGTTTGTTCTACAGTAACCAGATAATAGGTCCAATATTACAGGTGCCAGATTAAATATCGTCATCATCATCTAGATGTTCTGGGGAAAAAAGAAAGAAAGCAGCAATAGAGATTGCATTTCAGTTTACTGATGATGTGGTACACAAATGCTGAAAATACTGAACCCCAGAACCATGTGTGATGTTTGAGCACTGGGATATATTAAAGCTCTTAAAGCTATTTCTTCAGATTTCTTCAGATTTACAGAGGAATAGTGGAACAGTTCCTCTACAGTAATGTAAGAGAGCGATGAAAATGAAGCAAAAGCAGTGGTAATTAAGCAAACACCAGTGTTAGTGGATTATTTGTGAGTCAGACCTTCTTGCGCACAGTTTTAAGTTAAGAACCAGAGGAAAGCAGTCATGCTAGCGGAAGCTGCTGGAGGAGCTGATCGACCTCGTCCTCGTAGCTCTGAGGTAAGGAAGAGTCAGTGCTTTTGGACTGGTTAGACAGCGTTAAGGCATCTTCTGGGCTACAAGAAAATATCAGTACAGTGTATAGCTTCTCATATGCATAGCTTTGGAGCTAAAATCAAACAGAGAGGATGATTTTTCTGATCTAACATACCTAACTAATAGTGTTAGAGCAAGCAATTCACCAAATGGTGCTTTTTAAAGTTTCAGATTATTGTTCAGATATTCATATTAAGCATATAATAAGCTTATGATTCAGTAGCTGCTATTAATTATTCATTAAGTAGACTGAAACTAATAGGAAAGGTGTGTACACTCTCAGAAATACATACATATATGGTATCATCTTTGGGTACCTTTAGCATGTATACTTCAAAAATAATTTAAGCAACATAATTAGACTTTAAGGACCTTAAGTTAGTGAAAGGTGCACTAAATGCGCCTTCTCAGGTTAAAGGTATAAAAAATGTACCATTAATGGTACCACCCAGCATACCCGTCAGCATGGGCGGGCCTTAGGGGGCTGGGCCCACCCACAGAGCCACTAACGCCCTAACTCGCATGAATATTTTGAATGATAAATGAATCATATTGAATTTTATATTGTCTTGATTTCTGGACATTTCCTTATCAACATTAACTGTGTTTCCAGTTTTTTTCTTTAAAAATTTACATTAAAAAATTTAAAACAATGTCAACTTTAGAATTTTAGACTGAGGCCTAGCGACAGGTCTGCCACCCAGGCATCAAGGTACCTTTATTTCTGAGAGTGAGGAATGTAAATCTTTATATACACATATTAGAATTTGCAGGCATTACCTTCTTACCTTCTCTTTCCTGCTAAGACTGAGTTCAGGTATTTCTTGGCTGCCATCTGCTTGCGATATCGGCTGTAGTTGTCTGTAAACACCGCATCCGAGTGACGCTTCATGCGTAGGTCATCTGCGCTCAGCTCATTACTGCAAATTAAACCATCATGCCCTTTTCATTGCACAGATATTCATAACCTTAATAAAATATTCCTATATATAAAATCTCTGGACATCTATTTGTAAACATAATTCAATATTCTGCTACATATTGACATATATATGTGATCTTAATTAAATATTGTGCTATAGGCTATTATTCCAAATGCACAGATATTTGTACGGTTAATTCAATATCCTACTGTGTAATTCTGTTTGGACAGATATTTGTACTCGTAATTAAATATTCCGCTATGTGAGACACACTGGGCAGCCATTTGTAAGCTTAATTACATTCGAGTCATCATGGTCATGGGAAGTGCATGGCTGAGTTTTCAGGGCAAATCTCAAACAAAATCTATAAATCTAACTTCTACACTGTGAATTAGATGTGCAGGTGTACAATGGATAAGGAAAAAATATTTACCTGACACGCTTGGCAAGTAAGGATTCAAGGTATTCTTTGGCTGAAAGTTGTCCGAGGAGTTTGCTGTATCCGCTGGTGAAAAGTCCATCAGCGTGTCTTGGTGGTCTGGATAAAACGACAGGAAAATGAATCCCCATTATTAACAAAAAATATAAAAACATAGCCTTTAAATAAATGTGCTTTTATTTGAAAACATCCTAATATTCATGAAGGCATCTTGTTTATTTGATATACAGTCCACTTTTCTGAATCTACACTTCTTCATACAAAGGTTGATTTTTTTTTAAATGTTTTTTTACCTTTCCACTGTGTTTGCAATTTCATACAGAAGTTTATACACTTCCAGATCCTGAGAGGGCTCATTTGGCCACGCACCATCCCCGTCACTGTTCAGACTGCCTGACCTACAGAGCATCATCGTGTGTCATTCTTTACTTTATTCTTTAATTTATCATATCAGAAGAGGAAAAAATTAACAGGCTACTTAAAGGCCAATTGCATTTCTCAGAATGAATTGGGAGGGGATTCGATCTTCTCACCTGATGGCAGAGTATGTGCTGATGGCTGGGAGAGCTGAAAGTGTCCTGCAGCACAACACGCTACACACAGCCATAAAGAACAACTGTGAGGTGTTCACTGATCTCCTAGCTTTCTTCATATCTAACACAAAAAAGAGGTCATGAGCATGGGTAAAGTGCACTCTGAGAAATTTAGGTACCAAACTGTACTGTTCCTTGTCGCTCGGTTGGAATTATCAAGGGGACATCTTTCATACCTTTACTAAGTATCTTTATGTCTTTAAAAATAAGTTAAGGTATTTAATTGGCCCTTAAGGACCACTGATATACCTTTATACCTTTTTACGCCAAAACTAATTAAAGGTAAAACATAGTAAAATATATATTAAAGGTACAAAAGGTGTACCCTTGATGGTTCCACGCTAGTGGTCATGAAAAGTACTTTGTGTTTGATCCCTTTATTTTCTGAGAGTGTGCTGGACAAGTGCTAAATATTTACCTCTATGAATGTGCTAAATTATCTATCTTAAACCAAATCTTACTATATTACATATATGCAGCATTTCACAATATTGAATCTTAAACTGAATTTCTACCATTTCTAGATATTTATTCATAACCAGATTGTCCATTTAATGTCCATCATTTCCAGATGTTTCATCTTTAAACTAAATTTCTAGAATTTTAGATATTTAATTTTAAACTGAGTTTCTAGCATTTCTCCATGTTTAATCTTAAACTGAGGTTTTAGGATGTTAGATGTTTAATCTTAAATGGAATTTTTAGCATTTCTCAATTTTTCATCTAAAACTGAGTTTCTAGAATTTCAGATATTTCAGCTTGAACTGAAACTCTCACATCTTAAACTGGATTTCTAGAATTTTGGCTATTTAATTGTAAAAAAAACAAAACAAACAACTCTAGATTCAGTTTAATCTTAAACTGAACTGCTAGAGGCTATAGATGTATAATCATAATAATAATAATCATATAATCATAATATGAATTTCTACATACTTAACCTTAAAGCAAATTTCTGGAATATCTAGAATTTGCATATTTAATCTTAAACCGAATTTCTAGAATTCGGTTTAAAAATCTACACAATTCACTGCCGTGTGCATAAAGATCGTGGTTTATGGAAATTATTTTCATATATATTTTTAGCTACTCACTGTCGTGGAGGTGTGAACCGCAAAGGACGCTGTCCGAGGTGCTGGAACCAAAACAGCCGCGCGCCGAGAGCGCACAAAACTCCCCAAGCTTTTCCTCCGAAAAATCAAAGAAAGTTTTCTTCTTTTCTCGTGTTGTTCAGATATGCACAAGCTCCTCTACCTCTGCTCTTGTCCTCCTCCGCCTGCCGCGTTTTATACAGACGGTCGTTTCGTTTTGCTCTGACACTGTCCTGCGTCATGAAGGTCCCGGTAGAATCGAGCAGAGAAATGATGGAGAGGGAATTAACGGCCGGTGGTCTGGTCCTCGAAAGCCCGTGGTCAAATCGCATTTGTTTAACTGATGACTCACTTTTACTAGTAACCGCCTGTGTGTAAAGTGGTCAAACAGATATTAGTTTAGAGTATGAAGTACACACACACGCACGCACACACGCACACACACACACACCCTGAAGCAAGAATACACCCTGGAACGGCAACCAGTACATCACAGGGCACCATCTACACATGTTCACACACTCATTCAGACATTGGGGCACTTTAGCATAGACAATCCAACTGTACCAGCATGTTTTTGGGAGGTAGGAGGAAACTGGAGAACAAGGAGGAAACCCAAGAGAACATGCAAAATGCCACAGAAACAGCAACATAAGCTCAGGATTAAACTGGGGACCCTGTGACATCGGTACCCACCACACCACCGAGCCACTATAAAGGTCTCTGTAGACTTATAAATAATTTAAGATGGTATTAATGCACAAGAACTGATTAAAAATGGCTGAGGAACATTTCAAGTCTATAACGACTATTCCTAGCACTTTTCTTTAAATAATATGTAGCCTACTTTAAGGAATAAGATATATATATATATATATATATATATATATATATATATATATATATATATATATATATATATATATATATATCAGCATAATTGCTTAATTTTTATTTATTTTTTTTTTTTGCCTCCCTTGCAAGTAAAAGTTCAACACTTTGATATAAATTTCCTAAATGAAAAACTTATTATTTCCATTTCTAGACAATTCTGTCAGTCAGAAGGTGTTAATTTATTTTCTATTGCAGCAGCTCTTTTCCAGCTGTAATTCAATTAACAGGGTTAAATGAATATGCTTGTTCTAATATTATTGTTTCTATAGTAACAGCTAATACACAGGTACTTGTTTGGCGGATGCACAAAATAATCTAATATTAACAACAAGCAAATTAAAAATGTGTTGTTACTTAACAAAGAAAAACATATTCTCGTTGATATGGTGAAGCTTTCTGTAAGGAGATGTTTATTTAATATTTATGGAAGGAGTCTCCAGTGTTAGTGCTTTGTAACAACAAGAGAAAGTCTTCAGGATGGAGGACTAAGTCCTCAGGACTTTGTGGTTTGTGGTTTCTTGGTAACATGAAATGCTGGAACAATGTAACTAAATGGTTAAAAAAGTACAACATATTTGTTAAAAAATTAAAAATTGTAATCCTTTGCAAATTTCTGTTGTATGAGATGAATAAATCATGCTGTTTTCATGCTGTTATTGGAAGTGGTACCAGTAATTCTATTCACAGACTGACACGAGTAGAATTTTCATATCAGTTTTGATATCCTCAGTGATTTATTTGACTATAGCAAAACTTGTCAAAATAGCAATCAAAACTATTTTGCTCATCATTAATATTAGCTAAGTTAGCTAGCTAGCTAGCTTAGCATGCAGGTTCTGCAGCTAAATGTTTCAAGCTACCTTGTCATCCTATAATCTTAGAAAGTGGACTGAAGCGTAACACGAGAGGAACTGCTCATTTGCATAGAGCCTATGTTAGTGATCATTAAATGATCCTCACACTGAGTAATTGTGCCAAAGATCATAGGATGACAGGTATCTCGAAACATTTAGCTGCAGAACCTGCATGCTAAGCTGGCTAGCTAGTGGTTTAATGCATGTACGTATATACTTAATAAAATTGTTTGCCTACAAAAGAATAAATAGAATTTTTATGTTTATGTATTAGGTCAAGGTTTGTGAATTTTCTTAGACATTCCTATATTTAAGATATTTAAGACAACATCCCAGGTCAGGATTTTCTAAATAGTTTTGCACATATTATAAACCTATTCTGTAACGTACAAGTACATTTTCCCCGTTTGTTTTCAAATATCGGTTTTCAGATGTCACAGGACGCACGTTCATCATCACCCTGATTAGATTCATAAACTTATGACGAGGAGTGAGTTGGGCTGGTCATTACAGGCATCGTGTTTCATCATTACAAGTTGCCTATGTGCATCTCCAACTCCCCGAGT
This sequence comes from Pangasianodon gigas, assembly GCA_022758105.1. Classification (NCBI taxonomy): domain Eukaryota; kingdom Metazoa; phylum Chordata; class Actinopteri; order Siluriformes; family Pangasiidae; genus Pangasianodon; species Pangasianodon gigas. Next base: position 6,212,065 of record CM040464.1, on the reverse strand, counting down.
GCACTGGCCCACAGGGTCAATCAGATTACTGCATTCTGCATGTTCACTAATCAGATTGGACCTCTCATTTTCATCTGCTGTAGATTCAGGTCAGTGAGTAAGCCACTTTATAAAACTTCAAAAGCAGAAAATACAGAAAGTAACTGCTTTGAGTATGTTTTTGCTATTTAGACATGTATGTTGCATCAGGTATTACCTTAAGGCTTTCAGAAACAGCAGACACTGTAGAAGTAGTCATGGAAGAGAGGTGATAAGTGACAATGAGGTCTCCTACTTTCCTAACACTCCAGCTAGCACCTTTCTTAAGAATGTTTAGTAAAATATTACAGTATACTGTCACAGGATCAGCATGCCTTAGGTGGGGATTTTTGTCCCTGCAAGTCCCTGTTGGGTCACTTCCCAACAGCCTGAATCCAATAACGTCATGTTAACTGTCCTGACAAAACTTTCTTGTGTTTCTAACCATAGCATGGTTTGATCTCAGACAATGCATCTAACCTAGTGTCAATCTCAAACTATGTGCCTGCCCCAGGATGGACCTTGAATCATGTAGCTGCCCCAGTGTTGATCTTGAGCTATGTACCTGTGCCAGCATCAAGCTTGAACCATGTACCTGCCCCAGTGTCAATCTTCAACAATGTCCATGCTTCAGTGTTGATCTCAGACCATGGACCTGCCCCATTGTTGATCTAAGAACATTCGTCTGACCCAGGGTCAGTCTCAAAACATGCCTGGCCCAGTGTCAATCTTGAACCATGTGCATGACCTATGTTGATCTCGGACACTTTTTGCACTTGCCCCAAATGTGGATCCGGGAACTATGCACATGCCCCAGTGTTGACCTTGAAATAAAGCACTCAGTACGGCCCAGTATTGATCTTGGACCATACACCTGGCCAGGTCAAACTTGAATCTCAAACAGTGTCCTTTCCCCATTGTCAATTTTGGGTCTTGCTGGCATAGTCTCCATCTTCAACTATATACCAGATCAGTTTGAACTATATGCAAAATAGCATGTCTTATCCATTTTGCCATTTGGCTTAATGCCAAATGAATGGAATTCATTTGAAATTTACCTAATGGTGCAACATACAGGGTGGTGTCAGTGCAAAGAGAGGCAGAACTACCATGATGGATCTTGGTGCTGATTTCACTGTGTAGCTAATTCCTCCCTCCAAACTGTGGAAGCATGGATAATATCACTATCCAACAGGTAGGTTATTCCATTCCATTCCATTCAGGGCTCTGTGCAGGCCACTTAAGTTCTTCCATTCCAACCCTGACAAACCATGTCTTTATGGACCTTGTTTTGTGCACAGGGGCACTGTCATGCTGGAACAGGTTTGGGCTTGGCCCCTTAGTTTCAGTGAAGGGAAATAATAATGCTGCGGCATATAAGGACATTGTAGACAATTGTGTGGTTCCAACTTTGCTGCAACAGTTTGGGTGTGATGGTCAGGTGTCCATATACTTTTGGCCGTATTGAGCATGAAGAGGAAAGAAGAAAAATGATTCATAACTGAATTAGGTAGACTGTTTAGTAATATTGTGTTCTTTAAGATTAATTGATGGTAGCTGCAAGGTAACAGTGTTCCAGTGCCAAAATAGTACAGTGGGTGTAAATGTAATAATTTGCTTGTGTGAATTACTTGTTGCTTAGTAGCCATGCTTGTTTGGACAGCACTGCTGGTCATAATAGAACTGCTAGGTTTCTGACTGCACATGAAATATTAAGGGTGCGGGATTTCAGATGTGTAAAAGACAGTACACTCCCGTAGAATCTATGTTAATAAAGTACTATATGTGCACAACCAATATTATAAATCTCCTTATAGCCAAACTAGCCTGTGATGTCAGAGGTTTTACTGTTAAAGGAGTGGAGATGTTTACAGTATGACTGGTGAGCATCTGAGATAATATGAAGAAGACATCCATTAAACAACTTGAACAGTTTAATTACTTGGCTCAAAGACAAACTTATAATCAAGAATGGATACACTTACAAAGAATCAGATGAGCAGGCCGATAAGCTAAGTGGCAGTGGCAGTTGCGTAGGATGCAGACTGGAAGAACATTACTATATTACATAAAGAAACATAAATTAATTAGAGAGACCATTTATATTTCCAGGAAGTGGAGGACCATTTAAGGTGAAATAGGTATTGCAAGTTACAGAAAATTGATCAACAAAAGAAAAAAATTTGGATGTTAAAAACAGCAAGTTTCTGAAGTTTGGAAGAAAATTAGCTACCATAGGAGCTGGTTATGGGTTCTACAACATGGACATCCATACATTTTCATTTAACCCTCTTGCATTAATTAAGTACCTGCCATTAACATTTGGCTAAGATTTGATGACACTCGTATGTTCTCCCCAGGGGCTTCCTCCGGGTACTCCAGTTTCCTCCCCCATTCCAAAGACATGCATTGTAGGCTGATTGGTATTCCCAAATTGTCCGTAGTGTGTGAATGTGTGTCTGATTGTGCCCTGTGATAGATTGGCACCCCATCCAGGGTGTGCCCCGAGTTCCCTGGGATAGACTCCAGGCTCCCCCGTGACCGGATGATTTATTATTAATAAGAATTTTTTGGGTTTTTTTCCGCAGCTTTAAAATTTTTAACATGAATTAGCTCTTATAGCCCCACTCTACTATTAAATATGCTAGGAAGTGTGTGTCAAGCCTGAGTGGTGACTCTTAGTATTTTAGTATAATATTATAAAATTACTTATACGACAGCACTCTTGACATTTATGGAAGGAGGTATGGAAGGAGTCTCCAGTGTCAGTGCTCAGTTTTTCGCTACAGGAAATTTTTCAGGATTTGTGACTTATCGGTAACACAACAAGCTACAAAAAATAACACAGTTTGGTGAGGGAGCAACTGTTTACTGTATATCGCTATAACATAAGTGAAAACAGGAACTAACTTGTCTCTTGGACATTCCATAACATTAAATGTAACTATAAATGGATAAAAAGTATGATGTGAAGTTCATGAATAAATAGAAATTGTAATTGTTGACAAATTGCTGTAGTATAAGAGGAATAAAACACTTCAGGACATCATGTTAATGTTATAGGAAAATAATCAGTTTGGGGTGGTAATAGTAACTCCTTGAATTGGGCTGCATCACACCACCCCATTGATGATTATTTTCCTATAACAGCACACCGCCAAGCATTTAATTATTACATAATATTCTAATATTGCCATGTAATATGTCCATCAGAAGACATCTGGTCTAGTAAAGGAGATGACAAATGATCACACACATGTGTCCTGCTTCCTCAATGAAACTTTCTTTATTACTGTTTTCTACAATTTATGCATATGATGGGTTAACGTCACAAATGAACTTTGAGCATTTATTTGAAGGAACTTACATCATCACGGGTTTCCCAGCATATAGGTTTATCTACACCGGGTTTACTTGACGTTAAGAGTGTTTGCCTTGGCCTTTGTGTAGGCATGTGTGCTAAGATTGATGAAGCACCTCAGGAAAGCAGACATGGTTGAGGTAATGGTGGCCTGTGCATCTGTTATGACCGGACTGCGCTCATTTCCTGAGACTAGTGCTGAGGGACTATCAGCGAAGAGGGAAACCAGAGAGGGAAATTGGCCGCTAATCCAGAAAGCTCTTTTGCTGATTTGAGCCTGGTTTTGTGGAGTCATGGGCAATGTTGTGATATCCTTCAGCTACGATCGCACCGATTCATGCCCTAGAGTGCTTGGAAATGATTTAGGTGAAGGTCAAGCACCTTAAACAGGCTGCTAAATATGTTAGCCTTTTATACTCATGTAATGTTATTGGTCTAAGCTTGCTTTGTCATTGTCCAACCTGTTTTCTTGCTGTCTTGAAGAAAGAAATCTCATGGTTGGATGATCACAAAAAAAAAACATCCATATTCAGAGCCCTTTTCATGTTGGGTTGGTTTTCATTTAACGTTTGAATGATTACATTTCTTTGTAACATGTCTTTCAGCTCATTACACAATATCATATGAGAACCAAAACTTTCGGCTTAGGTTCTCTTTTTTTCTGTTTTCTGCTAGTATTAGTCATAGGAAGTTCCCTAAAACCTGAAAGGACGCTATGACACTCTTCCTTTGTTTGAGAGTCAACAGTATCAGCTCTTCTGTTCCTCATTTGTCCTTTCATGCTCTGGCTCCGCTCACTCATTGTACCTGTGTCTTGCTTATGGATGCAAAAGGACTCATAATGTATACTCCTTAGTTTGAGCTTTGTCTATGTAACTGCATTTCTTTTTTTGTGCTTCTGTTTTCTTGTATTTCTCATTGTTCTAGTCTTTACTGCATTTGGATTATTGAGTATAGAAATTTAACTCTATTATTAATGTTTTCACTCTTATTTTCTGAAAATGCCTTATACACAATTGCAACCTTCCCACTCAGCATGTGCATGGCCAGATGTATTTTGTGTGGTTGGTAATAGTGACTTTTTCTTTTCTTATTAACTTCATGAAAGAGAAAAAATAGGGGCTGGCGATGATGTATGATGTGTCATTCATTAATAAATTACATTAATAATCAGAAAATTTCTGTGGTAAGAGGAATAAAACACTTCAGGTTATGTTGTTCTAGGAAAATAATGAACTTCAGGGCTGTAACACTAATTCTGCTTCATGCCAGGCTGCATTCACACCACCATGTTGGTGATTATTTCCCTTTAGCAGCACACTCCCAAGTGTATTATTCCTTACTTATTTCCAAGATCTGCAGAAATCTTACTTGGCTGCTATGTGCTGGATATTATTCAGTTATTCAGACTGGAGTGCAAATCTGGAGCCATCAAAGGCTTCTGAGAGTTTAATGGATTATTAACTCGGAGTCCTGGTTTTGTCTCTGGTTGATGGTCAGATGTTTAACAGGTCTTGTAAAGATCCAATAAAGATCCGGGCAGCTAACTGTGGTCAAAGCACTAAATATCATCAATCTTACCTGTGTAGACCATGATCTCGCAGTTACAAATTCAGAATAACAAATTCAGTTATGAAGAATAAAGGTTAGAGCTCTGGGCGTGGTTTGCATTTGTAGCTCTTCTTACCACTTTATTTGTATGAAATTAAGCAAATTTCATTTGTTCAAATTTGTACAAATGTTTCATGATATCAGGCTTTTTTGGTTTGTGCAAAAGGAGAGTGAGTTGCTTGAAAATTCTAGCTATAATATGGAACGAGTGAAGCAGCGTGAAAGCATATTATATAGTAACTACTACGAATTATACAGTTACTACAGTAAAACTAATGGGGAATGTATGTAGTTACAAGAAACAGAAATCTAGATATTAACATGAACTTTGCTTTCTAACTGTCTTATAAGAGCAGTTATCGAGGTTATGGTTAGCATTAGGTGGCGGGGTTTGTGTTTATATTTTTCCTTATGACTTTATTTGTATAAAATTAAGCAAATTACAACCATGTCACACTCATTTGCTGAAATTCATATCAATTTTTCATGTTATCTGACTTTTTAGTTTGTGAAAATGGAGAGTAATTTAATTGAAAATTCCTAGCTATGGTATGGAATGAGTGAAGCAGCATGAAAGTCTATTATTTAGTAACTATGAATTATTAGTAAATATAGTAACTAATAGGAAATATGTATGGTCACAAGAATCGGAAATCTAGTTCTTAACTTGAACCTTCCTTTCTCACTGTCTTATAAGAGTAGTTATGAAGGTTAAGTTTAGAGTTTGGGGGCGGGGTTTGCATTTGTAATTTTACTTACAAATTTATTTGTATGAAATTATGCAAAGTCCAACCATGCTGTTCTCATTTGTTCAAATTTGCAAAAAAATTTGCAATATCAGATTTTTTAGTTTGTGTAAAAGAAAGTAAATTGCTTGAAAATTCCTAGCTATGATATGAAATGAGTTAAGCAGCGTGGAAGTGTATTATTTAGTAACTACTACGAACTATTTAGTAGCTAGCTTAAGCCTTGCTTAAAGTTAGTTAGAGCTTTTGTATTTAGAGCCTTTCTGTTTGAAATTCAAATCAAGTCCAAATTCCAACCACAATCACATTGATCATTCAAATTCATACACATTTGTCATGATATCAGGATATTTTTATTTGTGCGAAGAAGAGTGTGCTGCTTGAAAATTCCTTGCTATAGTATGGAAAGAGTGAAGCTGCATTTACTGCTTTATGGTCTTGCCCTGCATGGCAGTGAGCGATGTGAAAGGAAGCAGGTGTCAGAAACACAAACGGAGATGCTCAATCCTGATCCCGTGAGAATTACTGGTGAAAAGGGCAGCCATGCGACATTTTACATTGTACCTTCACTAACACGACAAAATTGCTTTTTCGAAACTCTGATATATTGCCGTATTGCAAGTACATTCATGCCAAGTGTGTGATAGATTAGGGCTTTTAAAAATATATTATATTTCAGTTTAGACATCGCAAATCTGAACACGCCCTGATGTAGGTTTGACCTGGTGATAAACAGGAGCTCTGAAAAACAAACAGCGTTGAAAAACAATGATGCAGGAATATATTGGTTGAATTAATTTAAGTTTCAAGCTGCTTTATGAAATACTTATCCAGGGTAGGACTCTAATGTGTTTGGATGTTTTCAAGGTTTTATTTTCTCACCCAAAAGTGTCAAGTCCCGGACCACAGCGTGACGCACTGAGCGCAGCGTTCATTAATAAATCAGCTCAAAGTCATCACCACTGATGAGTCAAGATCTTCATTTGTGTGAGGGTCTCGGCAAGTGCCCCGCATTCTTTGTCGAAAATGGACGAATGATTAGAGACGCTCGTCTACTTGAAATATCCCTCCTCATTACTTAGAAAAAGCTAATTATTGGCAACCCCTTGACTGTTTTCTCCTTGAATAACACACATTTTTCACACATGTGTACTTCTGTTCTGAAATTAACACCAAACATAGGCCTATATATTTAATGAGCTTAAATATTATTAATTGGACATTATTTTGTGCTTGAGAGATAAAATCATATTGGCTTAATTTCTTCTTACGAATGTCTTAAATCATTTAAATCAAATATATTTCCCTTACAGAAATGTCACGTGAGCTTCTCATGTGAATAATCACTTAACTCATATGTGATATTTACATGTGCATTTTGTAGACAGATCACATTGTATTTCACACATTTTTCATGTATAGTGCAAGTGCTTTTATTTTCACGTGATTTTTGTCACGATTCATTTATTTCCACGTTACTTTTACAAAATGTATTTTTCACGTATGATTTTTTTCACATGATCCTTTTTTTTTCGTTATTTTGAGATAATTCATTTATTTTCACCTGTGAATTTTTTTCATGTGATTTGTTTAATTCCACATTATTTTTTTTACAAAATTTATTTAGTTCCACGTGTGAATTTTACAGAATTCATTTATTTTTGTGTGTTATTTTTTTCACGATTCATTTCACATGATTTTACATAATCCATTTAATTTCATGTGATTTGGTTCACACAATGAATTCATTTTTATGTGATTTTTTTACACACAATTCATTTATTTCCACATTTTATTTTTATACAATAATTTTTTTACGTGATGTTTTTGAGGTGATTTATTTTACTCACATAATCACGTGAAATGTATGATGTTTCCATTAGGGACAGGTGATCATACATTTTTCACACGTGACATCACAAAGTCTACTATGTGTGAAATTTTTTTTTTAATTTAAAAGAATTTTAAAACCAGTGATGTGTCTAAATGTGTTTTCTGTAAAGGGCAGTATGCTGTGTTCAGATAGCTGATTTGCTGTTTTGCAGTTTATTAATAATCCGATCCACTTTACCCAGAATTTCACCGCCTCTCGTTGCATTTCTGCGTTTCCTAAATGAAAATGTTTGTTTTGATGAGAAATGGCAGCTTATCAGTAATGACTCCACTGTCTCCTGTTCCTGTCGCTGTCCTGTTCTTGTTGATTGGCTTTGCTCTGCAGGGGCCCTGGCCTGATTAGTGCTCATTAGATTGGAGAGGGGGCTCTTGAGAATGGAGACAGAAAGAGGAAGGCTCTCCATGGTGACATTCATTTATAGCTCTGGGTTTCAGAAAGGATTAATATTCTCAGGCTATTCTGAAACGGAGCATAAGTGTGCTGTAAATTTTAATTTTTTTGGTGGGGAGTTTTTTGAGTGACAGCATCCAAGAGGAAGAGATGAACATGGGCCATGAGCCGTTGCACCATCTAGTGGCGAAGTCTTTAATTAGTAGTAATAAAGATTGAAATTTTGTGAACAGATCCAACATAATTAGTAGCAATAATTATTAATTATTAATTATTAGTAGTAATAATTATTTATGGTAAATCACTGTATTTAGCCGGAACTCATTTAACTGTTAAAAATGTGATAAATGTGAAATGTGAACATGTGTCCTGGTTCACAGTGTTATTATCATTAATATTTCAGACTACTGACAGTACTGCTCGTATTTAAGCTTGGCTCCCAGTTTGGTTCCTGACAGTTTCTTCTTGAACTCTTCATCCATCTGCTTACTCTGAGCCTCGCTGAAGTAGTTCTTCCAGTCTCCTACCTCACCTGTTAAAGAAACAGAATTAGCAAAGATTAAGATTTTGATACCTGGTCTACAGTTGATGCTATATTGGTGTAATATTATGACAAAGAAACATTTATACCAGTAACAATTTATTTGAACTATGTGAGCAGGCTATCACAGAATCATTGCTAAAGGTGATTTCATATTTGAACCCTGAAATATTTTAGGACAGTTCAAAATCCTTATTCATGGGTGCTTAATATAGCACACATACAGTGCAGCTAATGACATACATGTTAAATAACATTAGCACAGTAATTACACTATAATGATGTTCAAATGTTCAGCATTACGATTCCTCCCTATTTAACCACTCCAAATGTCAAACGAACATTTCTCTTTTCTTTTGTTTAATCACATTTAAACACCCAGTTGCCAATTCCCATCCACAAGCTAACTAGCTAACGACACAGGCAGGGTGGGGCAAACACATGCTTCCTCTGAGACATGTGAAGCCAACCTCAATGTTTTTTGTTTTTTTTTCAAACTGCTGCTCATGCTGCATCACAGGGCAGCATAACACACACAGAGGAAAGCGGTATCCGCCCTCTTCCACCTACATAACCTCACAGACGCCCATGATTGACAAGTATCGCTGTGACTGATAGGGGAGAGAGAGAGTATGCCATCCCTACCTTTTATGTGGATTGAAAGTAATGGCACCCTATAAAAGGAGGAAAATTTATTGTGTGTCTGTGGTAGCCAACACTATGCAATGGTTCAGCTGGATTACTGGAAGATTTAGTGTACATCACACTTAGGAGGCGCTGTTTCACAGTTTTTTGGGTGTTGCTAAATGTAAATCAACGGAGCCGTGCATACGCTTAGTAATTTACAGCTGATATTAAAATAAACACGCTTTAGACATACCGATTTAGACATTTGGGTCATGCTGTTGTAGGAAAACAATCAACGACGGGTTGGTGTGATGAAGCAGAGTTACGGTTACCAGCCCTCTAACACATGCAAACTCCGCAAACTCATCATTAATGCTCAGCTTAATTACCTTTTCGGAAAATGATGCTGGCAAATTTTCCATGAGAAGTTTCAGAGCTTGACTGCATGGCACT
>CM040464.1:6132099-6171590 GCA_022758105.1 Pangasianodon gigas | reverse complement strand
AAAAAAAAAAAAAAAAAAAAAAAAAAAGGAAGAGGAAGAAGAATTTTCTTGTGTGCATCCACATTTTAATGGATTTTTTTGTATTGATACTGGACTTGAGTGTAATTTTCCAGTATGAGCTTATGAGATTAGATTTTTAAACTCACATTTTAAAACATTTTTATTCACTACATTAAAAAAGTTAATGTATCTTTTTTTTTTAATTCATAAGATGATTTGTAAAATCTAAACTAAAGATGACACTGATCCAATACCCAGTATCAAGCACAGGTGATTGCTTTAAGACTACAAGACAGAAATTTCATTAAAATGCAGCAGTAAAATGTTTACCAAAGTTTTTATATTATTCATCAGTCTTGGTGTAATTCAATATTTTAGAGACTCAAACGATCAAATATCTCACTGCAATATCACGCTGTTCACTCATTTAACTCAAACTCTTTCCAATGAACAGGGCAGCCTGTTTGAAAATCTCCTTTGAAGCCTCCGACACAGAGCTAATAGACACAGAAGGAAGCTGGTGCATCAATTAGCGTCTGTTAGATGTTCGTGTACTCGATGTTTTTAATGGGATGAAAGATTAACACTCATTGGACAACAGGCTTTTTCATTTTTCATTTTGAGTCCCGCCCAGACGCACAGCTTCACTGGGAGTGAATGGAGTGTGGGTGGGTGCATTTTGCACAGAAAAAACATCTCAATGTTTATTAGACATGATTTGTGATGATTAGTAGACCTCTCAAACAGGCGGAACCTCATAACCAACTCCCAATCACAGAAACACTAATGAACATGATTGCTAGCTCAAACATATCCACACATAACATCTGTCACTTCCTGAAGAAGCAAGTGACAGTGAAGGATGCTGTCACTTAGCTGCTTAGCTGTGTTTTGGGATGAAATGCTAAAAAACACAGCTAATGTTCATCTGATTTTAGACAGATTAGATGCAATAGACAGTTGTGCGTCCCCTATTTTACCAGCAAGAAATGGTGAATCATATATCTGAGAAAACATCTCAGATATTGGCTCCTGTAACAAATGGCAAAGACTGGAATTGGATCTGGGAAAGAAATTTATTTTTGGAACTGGAAACATTAAAGATATGTCACTGGGCTTTCTTTTGTTAGAATTGATTTTACAAAAATTTATTCTTCATTATATATATAATATTTACAGTGTGAATGATTTTTGTGTGAACCGTTGAAATACTTCAGTTAAAAAAATATTTTAAAGCTTAGAAGTTTTTAAAGAATACATCAGATGGGTTTCACTATTGGTATCGGCAAAGAAAAAGTGGCCCTTCTCTACTAATAACCTAAAACTACCACATTCATTTTGAAATTAATTTTTCACATGTAGGGCAAGTGGTTTTATTTTTTACATGTGTGTCACATATTATTCACATGGTGTCGTGGAAAAACCTATGCTCACATCTGAAATGTGTGTGATTTTCGCATAAGGGAAAAACAACACCCAATATCTATTACTACATACAGGATATCTACAAATATCTGTCTGTCTTCAGCTACATTCTGTATTTATCAAGCTAATTTACATCATGACAGACAGCTATGTCTTGTATCATACAAGATAGACAATAGCTATGACAATATAAACTATCATTAGTTACTGTTACTTAATGTTTGCTCATATTCCTTGGTTCTTTGGCAAATATAAATTTTCTGTTAATTACCAAAATTAAAAATGATTCTTTCTTGTACTTTAACTTAATAATAATTAATGATAATAAAACATATCCAAAGTTTAGATGAGTTTATTAGTCAGAAAATGGCATGCAAAATATATACCACCTATATTAAAAATAAAAGTAAAAGTAAAATGGGGTTTAAAAAAAAGGGTACTGCTACTGCTTAGGTCTAAAATATTACACAAAATTGTTGCTGATTCGCCATAACATTAAAACTACTGACAGGTAATCATTAATTATCAGGTTACATTGGCACCTGTCAAGGGGTGGGATATATTAGACAGCAAGTGAACAGTCAGTTCTTCAAGTTGATGTATTGGAAGCAGGAAAAATGGGCAAGCTTAAGGATCTGAGTGACTTTGACAAGGGCCAAATTGACGGGGCCAGACGACTGGGCTAGACAGATTGACGGGGCTAGACAAATTGAAGGGCTAGACGACTGGGTCACAGCATCTCCAAAACGGCAGGTCTTGTGGGATGTTCCCGATATGTAGTGGTTAGTACCTACCAAAAGTAGTCCAAGGAAGGACAACCGGTGAACCGGTGACAGGGTCATGAGCACCCAAGGTTGATTGATGGGCTTGGAGAGCGAAGGCTAGCCTGTCTGGTCCGACCCCACAGAAGGGCTACTGTTAACACAAATTGCTGAAAAAGATTAACGCTGGCTATGATAGAAAGGTGTGAGAACACACAGTGCATCGCAGTTTGCTGCATATGGGGCTGCTTTGCCGCAGACCAGTCACTGTGCCTATACTGACCCCTGTCCACCGCCAACAGAGCCTACAATGGGCACATGAGCATCAGAACAGGACCATGGAGCAACGGAAGAATGTTGCCTGGTCTGATGAATCACATTTTCTTTTACATCATGTGGACAGCCAGGTGCGTGTGTGTCGCTTACCTCGGGATGCAATATGGGAAGAAGGCAAGCCAGCAGAGTCAGTGTGATGCTCTGGGCATTGTTCTACTGGAAAACCCTGGGTCGTGGCATTCATGTGGATGTTACTTTGACACATACCACCTACCTAAACATTGCTGCAGACCAAGTACACCCCTTCATGGCAATGGTATTCCTAATGGCAGTGGTCTTTTCAGCAGGATAATTCGCCCTGCCACACTGCAAAAATTGTTCAGGAATGGTTTGCAGAACATGACTAAGAGTTCAGTGTGTTGACTTGGCCTCCAAATTCCCCAGATCTCAATCTGATCAAGCATCTGTGGGATGTGCTGGACAAACAAGTCCGATCCATTGAGGCCCCACCTCGCAACTTACAGGACTTAAAGGATCTGCTGCTAACTTCTTGGTGCCAGATACTATAGCACACCTTCAGAGGTCTTGTGGAGTCCAAGCCTTGACAGGTCAGAGTTGTTTTGGCAGCACAAGGGGGACCTACACAATATTAGGCAGGTGGTTTTAATGTTATTGCTGATTAGTATATTTATAGAATACTAAATTTCATTATCTGTGCAGTGACAATAAAGTAAATTGTATCTTATACACTTTTAACAAATACAGTTATTATTTAGATGTCTTATCTTTGTTAGTCTTTTTTTTTATTTGATTAGAGTATTTGTGGAGAAAATGTAAACAGAAATGCCTGAGATGTGCTGCATCTGTCACCATCAGCCATGTTGGATTGGGACAATGGGACAATAAAATTTGGGATAATGATGTGTATATATAGCATTGGAGTGGTAGAAGAAAAAGAAGAAGAAGAAGAAGAAGATGGCTGAGATTATTTTTAGCCTTATATTTTAGCCTTTTTTTCAGATATTCATTACAGTACAGAGAAATTCTTTTCTTTGCTTATCCCAGCTTGGGTTCAGAGCACAGGGTCAGCCATGATATAGCTCCCCTGGAGCAGAGAGGGTTAAGGGCCTTGCTCAGGGGCCCAACAGTGGAAGCTTAGCAGTGCTGGGGATTGATCTGACCAGTAACCCAGAGCCTTAACCATTGAGCCACCACTGCCCAGAGGTGGTCTGGAGGTGATTACCATCTTATATACAGTCAGGTGCATAAATATTAGAATATTGACAGTTCTAAGTCAATGTCCAAGTTATTGTCATTTTAGCCGTCTACCACAATATGTTGGAGTTAAATTATATAATATACTGTATATGAGCTCAAAGTGCAATATATTAATTATTTAATACAAAAATCATTGTTGAGGAAAAAGTTTTAAAACAAAAACAGCACTGTTTCACAGTGTTTAATATTTCAGACTACTGACAGTACTGCTCGTATTTAAGCTTGGCTCCCAGTTTGGTTCCTGATAGTTTCTTCTTGAATTCTTCATCCATCTGCTTACTCTGAGCCTCGCTGAAGTGGTTCTTCCAGTCTCCTACCTCACCTGTTAAAGAAACAGAATTAGCAAAGATTATCGTTTGGATACCTGGTCTTCAGGTGATGCTACACTGGTAATATACAAAGAAACAGTTACAGTATACTAGTACCACTGTTTACCATTTTAAATAACCCAAGTCATGGATCAGCCCATCACAGAGGCATAGCTATGGGGGTATTTTGGAATTGAACCCCCTGAAATATTTTAGGACAACTCCAAATGCTTATTTGTGCATACCTAATATAACACACAAACAGTGCAGCTGATTATATACAGTCAGGTACATAAATATTTGTACCTTGACAAAGTTATTATTATTTTAGTCATCTACCACAGTATGTTGGAGTTGAAATTAAGTAATACAGGACTTTTTTTTTTATAAGTGCCACCCTTCTTTTTAAGGGAACAATTGTAATTGGACAAACATAAAACAATCATAAATTAAATTGTCATTTTTAATACTTGGTTGAAAATTCTTTGCAATTACTGCCTGAAATCTGGAACCAATAGACATCATCAAATGCTGGGTTTCTTCCCTGGTGATGCTCTGCCAGGCCTTTACTGCAGCTGGCATCAGTTCCTGCTTGTTCTTGGAGCATTTTGCTTTCAGCTTTGCCTTCAGGAAGTGAAATGCATGCTCAATTGGATTCAGGTCAGGTGACTGATTTGGTCATTGCAGAATATTCCACTTCTTTACCTTGAAAAAAAAAAGTCCTGGGTTGTTTTTGGCCAGTGTCCAAATATTTATGTACCTGACCTGTATGTGTAAAATAATATTGTTTTGCATAATATATGCATTATAATGATGTTCATAAAAGGTCATCATTACAGTTCCTCCATACTGAACCACCCCAAACATCAAAGGATGTGTCTTTTAGTTTGTTTAAATCACATTTTCTGTTTTTTCCCTAATTTGGTCTTGCCAATTCCTACCCACTAGATTACTTGTTAACAACATGGGGAGGGTGGGGCGAGCATGTGCTTCCTCCAAAACATGCAAAGCCAACCTCTACATCTATTCAAACTACTGCATCATGGGGCAGAGTAACACACTTGGAGGAAAGAGCTATTCACCCTCTTCAGCATACATGGTCTCACAGACACCCACACTTGGTTACTGTCACTGTTATTGACAGAGGAGGGTATGCCATCCCTCCCACCCAGAATTTTGCTCTCTTGATTCCTGGCCATTTCCCAATGCTTTTCTGTCGCACATTAATCGTTTTTTATTGCTTACCAGCTGTTATGGTGAGACACAGGATTGTAAGTAATGGCACCCTAGAAAATGAGGAAGAGTTAGTGTATAGCTGAAGGTTTAGCACGCACCATGCTTAGAAGGCAGCTCTTTAACTGCTGATGATTTCAGCTCTCTCTGAGGTTTGTCTCTTAGGATGTTTTGTGGGTGTCACTAAATGGCAGGAAGAACCAAGACCCTGCAGGTGAACCCATCTCCAAACCCACCATTAATGCTCAGCTTAATTACCTTTCCGGAAAAAGACATTGCCAAACTTTCCATGAGAAGTTTTAGAGCTCGACTGCATGGCAATGAATGTGCTCTCTCCGGTAATCACCTTGACCTGTTCATCTGTCAGAGGGAAGCTGAAGAAGTCTGCGATTTTCTTTACACCCTCAAGCAGGTTCTAATAAAGGTTAAAAAAAAACAGTGTTGTTATAGAAAAGCATTTCTGTATTATTTGCTGCTACAGGTGTTCAAATGAGAGCAGTTCATTATTATTATTTTAAACTGCAGGCACAGGACAGATATTGAATAAGAAAAATATGAACTCTTGTACTCTGAACTTAATATATGTACAATAGTAATGAACTAAATTGAATTTTTATAACACAAACAGCAAATTAATTTTACCTGATATGCTAAAACACAAGCATGGCCAGCTTGGATCAACAAATATATACTTATTTTATTTTATTTTTTTACCTCCTTTAGTTCCTCATAAGTGACAATTAACACATTAGGGTCATCCATGTGTTTCTCCCAGCCCAGGGCGTGGTCAAAATATGAACCCCAGCCCACTGTGTGTAAAAATCAGGTCAGTGTGAGACATCTGATCTGTTATCTTTGAAAAAGTAAACATTATGATTGAAATCAGGAGATCTAGAGCATTCGCCTCACCTTCACCAGACATGAAGTCGGAGAAGAATTTGTCCCAGGACTCAGCATTGGGCAGCACTGGGTTGTTGTTCATGAAATGGTAATAAGAGACAACAGTGTCTTTGGGGTTTCGAAACACCACCAACATCTGAAAACAAATAACATTTCGAAGGTGAAGGTGAAGAAAATATACAAAATCCAAGACACAACATTATAAGTCCCTGACTGAACTGCTTAAATTATCTGAAACTAACCATGTGCTCAAATCTATGATTTTTAAATTAAGTGTTGGCTGATTCCTCATTGATGATGTAACCACATTGTTTTAGTGTAGTTACTGAATAATTCATGGTAGTTAGTAAAATAGTGTGCTTTTAGGTGAATAATAAGCTGAGACTGAATATTAGGTGGAACTGCTATTAATACAACAATGCCACAGTGAAACTGGAGTAACGTGATCTGTCACATGTTCCAAAGTGCTCTCACACTGACCTTTGTTTTATTAGTCTTAAATGAAACAGGGATGTCATTCGGGTTCAAATGAGTTGCAAAAAAACGCCTTGATGGCATCTGGGCTAAAATCTGCAAAGACAAACATTAGAAAAATTTGAAAGTCAAACAACTTTATCCCTTAGAGTAAAGAAAAAAAGCTACAAGGCAGCTTTCACTCTTGGCACCATCACATGGTTTACATGTAGTCCTGTGGGAAGCAACCAGAATGCAGGGCACTTTTAACAATGCTTTGCAGAATTATCTGTTTTTTTGGTCACAGCAGAGCTTGCAGAGTGAAGTCAAGGTGTCATACAAGGTTTACAGAGGCAGATTAAGGGTCAAAAACAGTCTGCATCAGCACCAAAAAAGCACTATCAAACAGATCCAAATCACAGTCCAAATCTTTGTCAGGAACAGGACTAGGGCAAAATATCAGTGTCCTCATTTATCAACTGTGTGTACGAATAGTTTTGTGCGTAAACTGTGCGTACACATTTCTATGCATTGAATGGGAGATATCAAGTTTTGTTATGCATGAGGATGTGCGTATATTTCTGAATACTCCTGACCATGCGTATGCAAGAACTCCTAGTGGTAGAAAAGTGTAATAGCAGGTAGACTATGCAGAGCTTCTACATCACATACTGTCTATCATATGTCAGCATAACTGAGAGAGTAATTGCTGATTTCTGTGCTCACAAGACACAGATGATGACAGAGACTGAATGTAAAATAAAATCATATAAAAGGAACATTTAAAGATTGATTGGGGTTATGTCTTTTTTGAAGATTTGGCTCATGCAGCTTTGCAGAGGTAGGAGTGTTTTTAGCACCACTGGAAACTTTATGCTGCAAATGAGGAGTGGATTATCAGTCAATTTCATTTGTCCAGTGCAGTTTTAGTTGATCTATAATCTAGGGCTTTTAGCTACAGGTACATTTCAAAGAGAAATTGGAGATGCTACTGGCATTTCCCAACCAACTGTGAGTTACATAATGGCAAAAATAATTAATTTTCATGCCATTGGAAATGCACACACATAAAATATTTTTAATCATATTTATTTATTAGACAAACTACTTGTAAAAGTGCCAAATGAACCATTTTTCCCCCTCTGCTTCATGCAACAGGATCTTTACTTCATTGTCAATGAAGTTAATCTTCTTAGACCTTGGCATGCTCCATGTCATCTGAAACAAGTAGCACCATGAGCAGGCTACTGTGCTTTTTAAAGGAACATCATATATGGTGATTTGAGGGCGTTTCTTTATGCAAATGAGTGTGGCTGTGCACAAGCACATTAATTTAGAATGTGTGAGATTTATCAACGGCTATTGAGTACAGTTGTGCGTACACAAGCGTGATAAATACCAATTATAAACAAGGCAAGATACATACACTGAATAGTGATCGTGGATACAAACAGCTCGTAACTCACACAATTCACAAGCAAACTGTAAAACTTCACAATATCTGCAAAGTTCATGTGCTTTTTATACTGTGCAAACAGGAAGTAAGTAATGTAAATGAAGAAGTGGTTCAGAATTCAGGGGAATTCAGGGGAATTCTGCCTCTGGCGGTCTGGAGGGGGAGTGTCCCAGCTAGATGTTACACAAGCATTTTCAGTTACCTCTTAACCAATCAGTTTGCACGTTGGGGGTGAGAAAATACAAGAAAAACAAACACGGAAAAGAAAGTGCAGGTAAAAAATGAGATTTGGCATGTTGAATAGAAAATTTTTCATTGCCAATATTCCAAGGTTGAAATACAACTAAAATAACTTGTAAATTTCAAACGTGTGAAAAAATCAGTGAGGACAGTGAAGGTATGGCCAGAGGGGGTGGTTTCTTCACTATAACACCAATTTCAAGATACTGTCTGGAACATGTTTGCCTCACAGGCCACCTTGGGCTCACACATAGATCTGAACACTTACACATCTTCTGTCCTGGATCATATTACCATGGGGGTAGACAATGTCACAACCCTCAAACATGTGAAAACCTTTCCTAATCAGAAGCTGTGGATGAACTCTGAGGTCCGCCTACAGCTGAAAGCAAGAGACGCTGCTTTTAAATCCAGTGATATAGAGGCCTATAGCAGAGCCAGGTCCAACCTGAAAAGGGGTATTAGGAAAGCTAAACATTCTTACAAACCTCGCATTGAGGAGCACTTCCACAACAACTCCGACCCCAGATGCAAGTGAAAGGGCATCCAGTTCATCACTGACTACAAACCAACAACACAGAGTCTCCCAACCAGCAGTGCCTTCCTCCCTGCTCAATCACTTCTAAACTGACCAAGGCAGCAGGCAGCACACTACAAATGGTGACCCTTCTATCTTTGACCACTCTCCACAACAGATGTGCATTCAGCACTAAGCAGAGTAGATGCCTGTAAGGCCGCTGGCCCTGATGGCATACCCGGGCGTGTGCTAAGGGCATATGCTGGACATCTGGCACAGGTCTTTACTGATATCTTCAACCTGTCACTGGCCCAGGCAATTGTCCCCACATCCCTGAAGACAATATTCTTCATACCGGTGCCTAAGCTATCTACTGCAGCATGCTTGAATGACTTACGCCCTGTTGCATTCACCCCCAATGAATGCCTTGAGTTCTGGTCACCTCATAGCAGGCCTACCACCTACACTGGACTCCCACCAGTTTGCCTACCACCGAAACAGGTCAACAGAGGATGCCATTTCCACTGCTCTTCATTTAGCCCTCACCCATTTAACAACAACAACAACATGTACATAAGGATGCTGTTCATTAACTTTAGCTCTGCATTTAACACTGTCATCCCCACCAAACTGATCACCAAGCTCAGTGACCTGGGCATCAGCACCTCCATATGCAGTTGGATTCCAGACTTCCTAACCAATAGACCTCATTCTGTTAGGTTGGGCAATCTCATGTCCTGCACACCCCACTGGGTTGCGTGCTGAGTCCACTATTCTACTCCCTGTTTACCCATGACTGTGTGCCAACAACAACAACCTCAACAACCTCAACCCTCAACACCAAGAAGACCAAAAAGCTCATTGTGGACTTCGAGAAATCTAAAAGCAGCAGACACTCCCCTCTACATCAATGGGACTAAAGTAGAGCGTGTCTCCAGCTTCAAGTTCCTGGTGTCCACATCTCTGACGATCTATCCTGGCACCATAATACTTCAATTCTGGTTAGGAAGGTGCAACAGTGTCTTTACTTTCTGAGGAGACTGAAGAAATTTCATCTGTCTCCCCAGATCTGCCCAGATCTTTTTATCACTGCACCATTGAGAGCATCCTGACCAACTCCGTCACAGTGTGGTATGGTTAGGTCCATGGTGTCTGAAAAAAAAAAAAAGCCCTGCAAAAGGTGGTGAAAACTGCCCAATAAATCATTGGTGCCCAACTTTCAGCCACTAAACACTTTCAAAAGAGAAGACGTCTGCGCAGAGAACACACAAAATCATCAGGGACTCCTCTCATCCCAGGCAGAAACTGTTCAACTTCCTTCCTTCTAGGAGGAGACACAGGAACATTCGTGCCAGAACCAGCAGGCTCAGGGCCAGCTTCTTCCCCACAAACATGACCCTGCTGAACTCTACACTACATCGTTAAGCCACTGAGGTTTTACTGCCTGTAATCATCTTGCAGTTCTATTCTATACTATATATTCTGTGTTATCTCTATATCATAGGTTATCTTTATAGACGTATCTGTATATTATCTGTATATATATTATATATTATCCAAGAATAATCTGGATATGTTGTATATACAATGTACATATCTCTTACATATATGTATGACTATACTTGCATATATTATATTTTTTAAAACCTATTAGAGATTTTCTGTTATAACATAGTGTAATTTACCACTCATACTGTTATCTACTCAGTAGCTAGTGCACACATTCACTGCCCATAGTCTTGCTATTTATTTATTTACAGTATATACAGTATATATTTAAATTCAACCTGCACTTTGTTAATTTGCTCAGTGCTACTATTTGCACTTCTGGTAGATGCTAAACTGCATTTGCTGCTGAGTACTTGTACTGTGCAATGACAGTAAAGTTCTATCTATCTAGCTATCTAATAGTATTTTAACTGTGGCTACATACAGTCAAGTCACACAAGCAGCTTAAACAGCTGAGTGATTTTCTGCCACAGTGAAGGCAAACAACCTCCTCAGCTTCAGAGTTAAACCAATTCTACTTTTTCTTATATTTATTCCTCTTACAATAACCCTGAACTCCAAACTATGACTTCGAAAGTATTAAGTCCTCTTTAAGTCCTCAACCATAGATTTGGTTGTTTAAATCAATTTTCAATCAAAACAAATATGCCAATTATAAGAGGATGGTGTGGTAACTGGAAAATTGTAGCCACAGAAGCCACTAGCTAATTCTGCTACTAGTTAGTGATAAATGGCATTTTTGTTGTTGTGGTATATTTTGACAGGTTTGGCTGCTGTTAAAAATGTCAACCTGTGACACATACAAGCTAGTTTACAAGCAGTTAATTAGCCTGCTAGCTATTCGGGATGACAAAAGGCATAGGTACATTTCCACTTTTCAAAATTTCCAAGCAACCAGCTCATCTTCAGAATTAAACCAATCTTTATTTAATTTTTGTATTACAGATATATAATAAATCTAATCTAGATAGTGAGCTAGGGCCTGGTGTGCCAAAAGCCTTATAAAGTTAAGATAATCTTAACTAGTAGAGAGGGTGATCAGTGTGATGCTTTCACTACTGTAACTTAGCCTAGGCTAGTAAGGTAGCGATTACTAGCTAGAACTGGTAAGAGAGTTGTTATGGTTGCAGTGTGAATGAGAAGTTTTTTTTAAATATCAGCACAAAAGGTGCACCAAAACAAGCCAAGTGTGAAAGCAGCCTAACAGTTGCTTGCTTACAGCGGAATACTAATTGGGGAGAACACAAAAGCTTTCAGTATATAAGGGATATTTTGGCCCCTTAACCTCAGAATGCTTGAGGTTTCTGGAACAATACAGACCTTCTGTGCATCTGGCGGGTGGAACTCAATCAGTGGGGGCCTCTCAGGGAGTGTGTATCCACATGTAGTCATAATTTTCCTCAACACTCCCACCATCCAGTTACAGCCTGGAACAAAATCAGAGCTCAGAGATTACTCGGAGTTTGCAGTTGTGTTAAGTCTGTCATGTTCTTTTTTGTGTACTTGAAAAATAAACAAGGATTAAGCAGTGTTGACACAAAACACACACACATGCACGCCACTGGGACTGTTATGCAAACCCTGGAAACCCGGGAACTTTTCATCTAACTGCAGTGCAAGGTTTAGTATTAATAACACTGCTTCACACTGGACTTATGGAACTGTGAACTGTGGATCTGGAGTTGTTATGTAATGTGTAACCTGATCCTTCCTCTTTTCCTCACATTCCTGCACAGAATGAGAGACTTGCTCTGCTTTTGTAGAGCTGCAGAAACAGCTGAGAAGAAAGGGGAAAAAAACATGCAACAACTGTGATATATTTTATCCAAAAGCAGGTCTTACTCACCACATTTGGGATATGCCACCAGCATGACGTCATCCTCCCTGGCCTCCAGGTCCTTTAGGGCATCGAGGTTCTCCGGTGGGCTCATGATTGTGGAGTAGAGGATCCCATTTCTCTTGTAAAGCTTCTCCTCATCCTTCATATTCATGCCCCGCTCCATGTTGGACTTTATGTTTGCTGCAAAAGTTGGAGCAGACATCTTGTCCCTGCTGCTTCAGGCACGGGGTCTCTTCTACTGCTGGCTGAAGAGTGGTGTGAGAGGACTGTGCGTGCGTGCGTGCGTGCGTGCGTGCATGCATGCATGCGTGTGTGTCTGTGTGTGTGTGTGTGCATTGTGTGTAGGAAGGGCTCGCGTGAGAAGGACTTGTTTGGGTGTTTAGTTACTTATTCACAGATCTTTGACCTAGAATAATGATTACATAGATTTCAGTACATTAAGTGGGGTCCAAGCACTAACCTATTATTATTATTATTATTATTATTATTATTATTATTATTATTGTTATTAAATGTGTAGCATTATTGCAAGTGTGTCATTACTCTTCAACAATGTAAGCTGAAAGTGTCATATAACATTCATTATATATTATTAAGCACAAACTGTGACCCCGTTATATTAAAAGAATTCTCAGGTATTTTTCATCCTAATCTCTAGCCAGCATATCCATAGTGTATGCGTGATTACCACAGACAAGAATTTCAATACATTTCCCTGCGGTGAGAGCTGAACAATGAAACAATGTTTACTCCAAACTCCCTTAAAGTCTATGGGTAGTGTTTGAAGTCAATCAGTAAATGTTTAAATGAATTTTTGTTTGTAAATGAATCTCTGAATCTGTAAAATTCATCTTTTCAAAGAAGGAACTACTTCTCCAGGAGGGACACTTTGTGGCAATATTACCAGTGAAGATGTGTGGTATATGAATACGACAAGCCCTTCAGGAAAGGGTAAAGCGACCGGAACTACTACTGTATTGTATTGTTTTAGTGTTGGAAAGTTGATAAAACTTCATAAGAACAGTTTTGGTAACTGAGCTTGATACTTTTATTCTTCAAGTGTAATGGCTGTAATTTTGAATTCACGTCACACAACTGTGTATTTTAAACAACTGCCCTTGTGTATTTTAAACAACTGCCCTTAGACTTTTATTATAATTGAGTAAACAGCTTTCTTCCCCCTCCATACTGAGAAACGTAATAAAAGTCTGGTTTATGGTAATTAAACATACATTGCGCATACATTGGCTAGAGATTAGGCTGAAACATGACTGGAATATTTTTTGAAATAAATAAATAAAAACATTTAAGTTTCTTATGTCTTATATTTCACATTAATTAAATGTTGCTCTAAGCTATTACTAAGATCATTTTTACTTCTCACTGACACCTGCATAACCATGTTCAAGCTTGCTTTCTACCTCCCATCCACCGACACATTCTTACACAACTCAGTAAACCAGGAAATACAATGAAAGGATGTAAATGAAAATGCAAAGGATGTAATCATCTCTACTACTGTGTGCTTTTTTTTTGGCTCATTGTTATTTTTTGGCTCATATTGTCGGAATTGATAGAAGAGGCAGATGCAAGTGCAGGGAATTTATTAAAGAAGACAAAGCCAAAACAACAGTGAAAACAAGAACCATTAAGATGTATACAAGGCAAGAAACATACAGACTATAAAGCGATACTCAACAACAGCTTAGCAGTAGTTGTTGTTCTTTCAGCTGCTCCCATTAGGGGTCGCCACTGTGGATCACATTTCATTGTCCACATATTGCTTTGGCACAAGTTTTTACACCAGATGCCCTTCCTGATGGAACCCTCCCCATTTATCCAGGCTTGGGACTGGCACTGAGAGTACACTAACCTCTCAGCATGGGGCTCAAACCCACACCCCTGAAATCAAGAATCGCATGCTCTATCAACTGAGCTAGCCAGGCACCACGACAATAGCTTGACAGTGAGACGCTGAAAAACTAGAACTTAAATAGTGGGACTAACAAGCTGTGGGTGTGTCTTTTGATGTTTGTGTTTACCAACAGTGCACTATATTCTATCTAGTAAAGTTTAAGTAGAAAGTAGAAAGTTTAAGCAGTGGTGTAGAAGGTAAAAGGGAGCTGGTTTGCTTTTAAACTATGACCAAGGTTGACTCTGTGCCAGAGGTTATGGAAGTTTATCTCATCTCTTTCTGTTCCTTGACAGCTCCTCCTGTGCCCTCAAGCAATTCGTGCAGGTTTCTCCAGGTTCCAGAGATAATACACACACACCCCCACACACACCCCCACACACACATGCACGCAAAGTACCGTACATGCATGACACATAATTTTTTAAGTTGCACTTGGACAGCTTAATGCTCCAAAAATCTGTAAAGAAACGTGTGTTAACGTGCATTCACATTTTCATGGTGTTTTCTATTTCAAATGAGTTTTTCTTTCACTCAATACTTTGAGTTTCACAGTTTTAAAGAAAGATTTTAAAGAAAGATTATACTGTTTTACTCACTACATGTTAAAACAAAATAATTAATCTATAAGAACATATATTTTTAAAAAATATATTTATTTAAATATTTATTTAAATTTTTTTATTTAAAAATCTAATAACCTGAAAATAAACTTAAACCAATGTGACTACAAGAACAGAGATATTACCGTTTTTTTTTATGTATTCTAAATTTCCTAGATGTTTGTGTATACATAAACCAAAAATGTTTAAGAATTCTTGCTTAAATGAAATAAAAACCCTTACAGAAAAGTCACACAAACTTCACATATGTATAATTACATGGTAAGTTTCACACACTTTTCACATTTTATTTTTCCAGCTGTGATTTTTTCCCCACACGATTCAATTCGTTTTTAAATGTTAATTTTTCACATATAGGGCACATGGTTTTATTTTTCACATCACATATTCTTCACATGATGTCATATGTGGAAATATCTATGTAAAATATATGTTAATTTTTTTCTTACAACAAAACAACACCTACTATCTATTGCTATAAATATCTGACATCACTGACATTCTGTATTTATCTCTCTGATTTATCTCATGACAGACAGCTATTAGCATTAGCATGCAAGCTAGTTTATACTGTCAGAGTTGTTATCTGTTTTTAGTTAGCGTTACTTAATGCTTGCTCATGTTGCTTGGTTCTTTGTCAAACACAGATTTACTGTCAATTACAAATCAGTGTGTGATTTGTGGTTCTTTCTTGTACTTTTATTTTAATGCTGATTATTATAAAACATATCCACAATTTTAGATATATTTATTCATCTAGAAATAGCATGAAAATTCACTTAATTTATATTAAAAAGTTAGCTGCCATCACACGAATATATATATATATATATATGGAAATATATATATATATATATATATATATATATATATATATATATATATATATATATATATATATATTACTGCTGAAAAAAGTTATTCACTGTTATTTTAGGTCTAAAATATTATGGTATATTATGGTATATATAGTAATAAAATTTACAAAATTATAGAAATGTTATATTTATGTTATACTAACTTTCATTGCCTGTGCAGTGACAATATAAGAATCATTTTTCATCATCTTTTTTTTTTTTTAACAAATACAGTTAGTTACAGTGTGATTTTTTCACTTGATTAGATTTTTTGTGTAGAAAGTTTAAACAGAAATGCTTGAGATGTGCTGCATCTGTCAGCGTGACTTATTTTGGATTGGGATAAGCAGTAATAAAAGTCAGGCTAATGGTTTATATAATATTGGAGTAGTTTGGAAGTGATTACCACCTTATTTATTTCTAAAACAGCTTTAAATTAACAGTACATTTAAAAGAGTGCAGTTTTGTTCTTAAAATGTGTATGTTT
The DNA here is from genome assembly GCA_022758105.1 of Pangasianodon gigas. Taxonomy (NCBI): domain Eukaryota; kingdom Metazoa; phylum Chordata; class Actinopteri; order Siluriformes; family Pangasiidae; genus Pangasianodon; species Pangasianodon gigas. The sequence continues at coordinate 6,155,515 of CM040464.1, read as the reverse complement.
AAATTTTTGTACTTTAACTACCAGTAAATTCTGCCCATTTTTGGTATTATTCACTGCAGCAGGATTACTCTTCTGAGATTATTACAGGAAACTTTTCCATTTCAGAAGCAATCTGTTAATTTCCATGCAGTAGAGATTTTGCTTCCTGCATAAAGCAATGAAGACTACTGATTACGCAACAGCACTGCTGGGAATAGAAAAGCTGCTTCTGTAATGATCCACATATAGGCTTTTTTTATTTCCATTTCCATAATTATTCCTGTCTTAACATCTGCATTGCTTATACAGCAGCAAGGCTTCACTGACATATCCATAACATGTCATCTGTAGCTGAGAAGCTTTAATATAAGAAAAGAAGAAAAGTTTGAAGCTGTGGATGTTTTATGCAGTGAGTAGTAAAAAAGTAGACTAAGTCTAGGCCACAAAACATTAATTCATTCATGCACTCTTCAGTAAACAGTGAATCTGGAGTCTATCTTGGGAATGCTGCACACAAGAAAGACTGCTAAACACTTATTTTGAAGAATACATTTAAAAAATAAAACTTAAAAAAGTATGTAATATAATTATAATGTGGTCATAATGGGCTTAAAAAGGTCTTGAGGGATTATTGAGGGTAGAACTTTTATTTTTTTTAAAAAACTATTTGAATTTTACAGAATAATAAGGTTCAATTTGTGTTTGGACATTGTTTAGAAATAATGTAAAGTAAAAAATATGATTCTTTTAAAAACCTTTTGTTGTGTGAGTGAGTAATGACCAGCAGAGGACAGTGTTGTCAAAGAACAAAGTAAAAGTTGGCTAGTAGTCACTGGAATTCCATGAATCAGATCATTTGGCTCAGTTCGCTAGTAAGAGTCGACTCTATTTCAGCTCCCAAACAATGGCTAATTGCCATTTTTCCCCCTAAAGTTTAGAGAAAGATTCACCAGTGAGTGTTGTTCTTTTGCAATTATGTCTGAAATTGTTTCATTAAATGTTTTCTTCTAATTAATAGAATGACATGGCTTTGCATTGCATTTTGTAGCCTAAAATCTATTTAAATAATTTGACAGCTCAGATGTTGAAAAGAGGGCTCCATGGAGACATTTTGATTAAATGACACTACAAGAGTAATGACAATGCATACATCTATGAACAAACAAACAACCCCAAAAGGCCCATATACGAGAGTCAGCTCCAACGTTCACCTAAAAGAGCCGATTCAAAGAGCCAGCTTGTTCCCAAATCACTATTAACAAGAGCTTTTAATGCAGATTTTAGTACAGCTTTATGTGACATCCATTGTTAATGTGTCAGTGGTCAGTGTGGTCAGTGTGTAAAACAGAAGATCTGGCCAGTTGTCTGTTCAATCCTGGCTATGCAGCGAGTCAAATGTTTTTCATTTGACCATGGCTTTTTTTCAGTCAGTCAACTGTAGATGTACTGTTTATGCAGCATGCTAAATGATGAGTTTAATCTCCTCTTAGGGAATTAATCCATGCAGCATTACAGTGGGGACTTCCCAGTGTCAGCTGCCTGGATAATCAGCTTTTTGGTAAGGAGAGGATGGAAAGGAGTGACCCATCTGCTGGAGAGGTAGACCAGTGAAGCCATTCATGTATTCATCAACCACATGTATACTCATTGCTTCTTTTTTTTTTTAGTTAAGATATAATAAATTCCAGAGGACAAAATTAATGTTTTGTGAAATCAGTATTGTCATATATACCTTGATGCCTCCTTCTTATGCTAATCTTGAATGAAAAGTTTTTAAGCTTTTCAATCATCCAGATCCTTCAGTATCTTTAGGAAATACATCTATTAAAAATGCAATGAGGGATAATATGAGCTTAAACATATAGTGAATGATAGTTTTATTTGAACAAAAAATCCCTGCCAAACACTGGATTTTAATATTATTGGCACCCACAGTTTTTCTCCTCCCCTAATTTGTCACCTGCCAATTCCCATCCACGAGCCAGCTCTCTCTATCAAATGACAACAACCAACCAGAGAGGGTGAAGGCTACCATGTGCTTCTTCGGAGACACATGAAGCCAGCCAGCTGCATTTTTTTAACTGTAGTGTCACAGGGCAGCGTAACACACTTGGAGAAAAGCACTCTGTGCCCTCTTCTGCATACATGAGCTCACAGCTACACACAACTGGCTAGTCTCATTGTGACAGGGGAGGGAGAGAATAATGTCCCTCCACCCAGAGAGCATGGCCAGTTTTGGTTCCATGACTCCCAGCCATGGATGGCTGTGGGCTTCAAACTTGTCTAACAAGATTGATCTTGGAGATGTTCTTGGTCCACTCTTCTGTACAGCACATTTCAAGCTTCTGTATGTCTTAGGTTTGGGCATGTGGACGTTCTCATTAATTCTGACCACATGTTTACATCTGTAAATCCAGATACTGAGATGGTCATAGACTTGATTTTGTAAAAATGTCCTGGAATAATTTCTGTGTTGATTTGGACCATCATTTTGTTAAATAATCCATCTATGGTCAATTGCTAAACTTCTGGCAAAGGCAAGCAAGATTTGTCATGGTACTTAGTAAAATTTATAATAGCACCTGAACCACCAGATGCAGCACAGCCCAAAAGTATCACTGATCAACCACCATTTTAAGGTGGAGTTTGTGAGATTTTACTTCTACTCGGTCCCCTTTTATCACCAAGTTTGCCAATGGTGTTCATGGATAAAAAGTTTTGTTTTCATCTCATCTTATCATGACCAATAATTCCAATTAATGAAGTTTGACGAAGTCGGGCGCTGTATTTTGTGCAGTTCTGGCATCTTTTCCCAAACATTTTTTTTTTGTTGTGGATATGGCTGTTCGTTGCCTCCCTCAACATGCTCCTCACCATGCTCACCGGTCCTATTAATTTGTCAACGGTTCCAGCCTTGTAAACCATTTTATTGTGGCTGTTTTATCAGATCTCTTTTCATTTTGTTCTTCATCATGTGATGGATGACAGAGATTTTATGTGTACAACCTGTGTACAATGTGGTCAAAAGTTAGAGTTTCTGGAAAGTGAGAACAAAAAATAACAGACATTTTCTGCAGAAAACTTTGCCACATATTTATTTAGAAAATACAATTACATTAATAATAATAATAATAATAATAATAATAATAATAATAATAATAACTACTTATGTTCTAGGAAGTTTCTTCTGTTGTCTGAGTATCACATCGGAATAATTGTGTTCTTTATATAATAACTTCCCTTATTTGTTTTTTTTTTTTTTTTGAAGGGTGCCAATAATTCTGGAGTTGACCAGTAATTCTGGAGCTGACCATAAATGTAGGTGAGGTGTCTGTAGTGCTATATGTGTTCCTTTGCTGTTGTAATCAAAACAAAAGAAATGAGCTAAAGGTCTGTGTGTGTGTCAGTTCTAACACTGTGGCAGACTGAATTAGGTCTGTGCTACATCTCAGGACTCCAGACAGTCCTTCAGAACTGACCTTCACAACCATGCCTCTGGCTCAGTGACTGTATAACTGTGTGTGTGTGTGTGTGTGTGTGTGTGTCCAAGGCTATTTGGGCTTGTATTTGAGGCATTTCATGTTTTCAAACGGCAGAATCATATTGTGACATTGAGGTGGATAAAGTACATGTCTTATAAAATGTCCACATGTCTTCATATCAGTGTCAGTGACCATAAACTGAGGTGTGTGTTTATGACGTTGTCTTATTCTCAGCCTCAGTGGCTTGATGTGTGTGTCTGCGCTGTGTGTGTTGACCAACAGGGAGGCATGAAGCACATGTTGTGGTTTGCATACACATTTATGCACACACACACACACACACACAGTTCCTGTGTGTGAAAGGTCTGCTGGGCAGAGTGTCAGTGGGGATAAACAGTGTGTCCTTAAAGAGCAGATGTCCGTTCCTGTGTGTGTCTCTGTCTGTCTGTCGGGTGTTCTCTGTGTCTCCCTCTCTGTTTCTCTTTGTCTGTCTGTTTTTCTCTGGGTCTCTCTCTGTATCTTTGGCTGTCTGTCTGTTGTTCTCTGTGTCTCTCTCTTTCTCTCCGTCTGTCTGTTTTTCTCTGGGTCTCTCTCAATTTAATTCAATTTTATTTTATTTACATATTTATTTATATGTACATAATTATTTATTTACAATAAACACACTGATAGAGAAAATATTCTGAACCTGGGGTTTATTATATATTTCTACAATTATATCATAATTAGAGCCACAGTATGTCATTCTGTAATTGAGAAATAAACATTTTTTTTTTGGCCTCATTTTTGTCGGGGGTGGGGGGGGAGGTTTGTTATGGGGGAGGCGGGGGTTTGTCCTTTTCCCCCAGAATTCAGTTGCAGTGACATCCAGTGGGTTTTCCCAGATCAACAACAAGACAGAAACAAAATGTATATTAAAAGAGAGAGAGAGAACAACAGACAGACAGACAGAGACACAGAGAGAGACACACAGAGAAAAACAAAGAGAGAGACAGACAGAGAGAAGCAGAGACAGAAACAGAGAACAACAGACAGACAGACAGACACAGACTCCCTCAAACACATTAAAGAAAAATATAATCTCCAAAACACACTCCCTTACAGCCTCTCAAAATCACAACTTCAACTGATTGACCACACACACCAACACAAACATTTCCACAATCGATAAGCTAAAATGATAAACAAAGAATTAAACAGACAATATGCTCTAGCTGATTACCTGACTAAAATAAAAAAAAAAACAGAGCAACATACTAACATTCCACAGGCTCAGTGCTCACAGCTTAGAGAGAGAAACAGGACAGTATAAGAGACAGTGGAAACCTCGAGAAGAGAGAATCTGTAATCACTGCAGCGTAGGACAGATAGAAACACAACAACAATTTCTTTTATCCTGCAGCAAATACACAAACATCAGACAAGATTTTCTCAACACACTAAACACACACTCTTAGCTACACACCAAATTACAGAAAACAGTGATATATTATGCATACTATGCATATAAGCATATAAGCATAGAAGTACCAGAGTTTGTCAGATTATTAGCAAAATATGTTAATAACTACCACATTCTGAGAAAGAAGAACAAAATGGAAGCTATCAATATTTGTGTAAATATTTTATAGAACAACAATATACATCCCCTCCGAAAGTATTGGAATGGTAAGCACAATTCTTTTGTTTTTGCTATACATACATATGTTGGATGCTGTCACCTCGCCCCTAACCCCCACGCTCACACATTCACTCAGGTTTGTTGACAGTGGAGTGGCTGGCCGCTTTATGTTCCAGGGCGCCTTCATGTCTGTGTTACCTTCTGGCTATCCCATTTAGTTATGCTGTCATAGCTAGTCTTGCCGGAGTCCCTGTTTGCACTCTGCACACAATGGTCATTATCCTTAACCATTATTTGACAATTAGCATACCTAATAATCCCTGTTTCTCTCTCTACCTTCCTCTTTCTCTCCCTCTCCCTCTCTCTCTCTTTCTCTGTTGAGCTACACATGCTACTCCTCAGATACAAGTGATCCTGACCCCTTCTGCTCTCTGGAACTGCCTGATCTATCCTGATGCCCTACTTCTGGTTGGAGTTCTCATCACTTGGAAACCATTCACTGCTGCTGAGGATGGCCCCAGATGGACAGCCAAAAAGATATACGAGATTACTGTAGCTGGTACCACTTAGAAACCATGGCTTTGGACTGCAATTGATACAAACAGTTTTGCTACGATGGCTTAGGACTACAATTGCTATGATAGCTTTAAGACTGCAATTGCCACAAACAGTTTTGTACTCAAGTCTCCATCAGTGAACAGTTGATAACTTTGTAGAACCCCGGTCTGTGAGGGTGTGGAGGACGACTCTGGAAACAAGCAGAATTTTAACTGCGTGCCAGGTTTGCGTTTATTCAAGCCATGCTTTTCAGCTTTTCCGCGAGTCTGTCCCAGACTCACAGCTTTCACTCCATCAAGTTCAAGTTCACGCTGTGTGTGTGTTGTGCGTATCTTGCAAGTTCCACCAGCTATCTTGCACTCTATCTCTCTCTCACCTGTTATGGGAGTCACTGAAAGCACAAACAGACATAAATAAGTAGACTGGCGGTAATAACACACAGGTGAGAATCATCACGCATTACCTGCCAGTTCAGCCTGCCTCCTCTCCATCCACAGCTGACGCTCGACCACGCCCCCACCGCCACATACCCCCACCACCCAACTCAGGTTGGGGAGCTGTCCGACCTGCAGCTGACTCCTCCCCGATGGGAGAGGTAATCCGCCACCACCATCTGTGCACCCAGTCTGTGGACCACCTTGAATTTGAATGGCTGAAGTGCCAGACACCAACAAGTGATCTGAGCATTGGCATCCTTCATGCAGTGAAACCTTTGGAGCGTGGTGTGAACAGAGGGCGAAAGAGGGTGAAAGGGTGCCCCAGAGGGTGAAAGGGTGCCCCAGTAGGTAGTATCAGAGTGTGAGGACCGCCCTCTCCCTCCACCACCTGGGACAAAATGGCCCCCAGCCCTCTGTCTGCCACATCAGTCTGCAAAATAAAAGGGAGAGAATAAAATTAGTGAGGACAGTCAGCGGGCTGGTGACGTCTGAAAAATTAGGTACAAACCTCTGATAATAGCCAGCCAGCCCCTGGAACTGCCTCACCCCCTTTTTGGTCTTGGGTCTCGGGTAGGCTGCAGTCGCTGCTGTCTTTTCAATTTGGGGACGCGCCTGTCCATGGCCCAAGTGGAAGCCCAGATACCGTACTTCCACCCATCCATCTGCACACTTCTTTGGGTTTGCTGCGAGTCCCACCTGTCTCAAGGATCTCAGGACAGCCCTCAGATGTTGTAAATGCCACTGCCAATCCTTACTAAAAATGATTATGCCATCTAAATAAGCAGCGGCATATGCATTGTGTGACGCATCGGATATGCATCAAATTTAGACACTGCATTGACTTTTATAAAGTCCACACAAAAACAGACCAACCCATCGGCCTTGGGCACCAAGACCACCACGCTGCTCCAGTCACTGTGGGACTCCTCGATTACTCCCATGTCAAACATGGCCTTGAGTTCATCCCAAACCACTTTTTTTGTGTTCAGGTAACCGGTATGGGCGCTGCATACAACCACACCTGGAGAAGTCTCAATGTGGTGCTCTATAAGGTCAGTGCGACCGGGTAGAGGCGAAAACACATCAGAAAATTCCTCTTTCAACCTGGCAACCTGTGCTCTCTGGGACAGTGAGAGGTGATCTCCACAGGGGACCGGGGTGAACTGGGCCACACTTTCTAGACTTACCTCTGGTCCCAGCTCCTCCCTCTTGGGAACCCCTGTCATACATTCAGGCCTGTCGTTCTTGGGCATGATGCAAATTCTCCTGTGTTAGGTGACCTAAAGGGTGGAGTTTTGCTCTCAGGTCCAGAAGGTACTGAATTTCGTTTTTCCTATTAGAAGGTCCCTCCTCACAATTTTCCATGATGACATCTAAGACACCACAGGGCTTGTGCACGTACAATAATTTGAATGGGGAAAACCCCATGGAGGCTTGCAGGACCACTCGCACTGCAAACAGAGGTTCAAGCTACTTATCCCAATTCCGCACATCTCAATGAATGAGTTTATGAATCATATTTTTAAGCATTGGATTAAACTGCTTGACCAGCCCATTCCTCTGCAGATGGTAACCACTGGTGCAAATAGAGTTAGTCCCCAATAATTCGTGAAGCTTGCATAGAGTCTGTGACATGAACATAGTGCCCTGGTCAGTCAGGATCTCTTTCAGTATCCCAACTCGGGAGATAACATGGAAGAGTGCCTGACATGTTGCGTAGAGGTACTGCTTCTGGATACTGCATTGCATAATCCACCAGGACTAACATAAAGCAATATCTTCATGTGCACCTTTTTAATGGCCCAGTGAGGTCCATATCAATTCTTTTGAAAGGGACCTCAATATTGGGGTGGCCAGCGGATTCACTAGCTGACAATCTCAACATGCCACACACCACCTGTGAACATCGCCATGAATGCCTGGCCAATAGAAACAAGCCATTAGATAGTTTAGTGTTTTATCCTGACCCAGATGCCCAGCCATACGCTTATGATGAGCCGCATGGAACAGAAGTTCCCTATGGCTCTTTGGTACTAACAACTGGATCGTCTCTTCCTTAGTTTGAGTGTCCTGCATCACTCGATATACTCTATCCTTAATAATTGAAAAATACGGGGGGTTAGTGCAACATTAGGCTGAATTTGCTGCCCATCAATAAATCTCACTTGGTCGAAGGCATGCCTCAGGGTCTCACCGCACGACTGTTCCAAGGGGAAATCCCCAAGGGGAATCCCTGCCAAGGGAGGAACAGCAGAGCCCTCCCCACCCTCAGTGCCCCTCTAACACAGAGCTGAGATCGACGGCCCTGGCACCGCCTCCTCCTCCTGCGCACATTCCACACCATGCCTTGCTACTGCAGGACCCATCCACAAATAGTTCACTCACTAATGCCTGAAACCCTGGCCAATTTGTCCCAAGAATTAGTGGATGGATGAGGTGAGGACTAACTGCCACCTCCACTTTATGCTTTTGCCCCAGAATAATAATGACTGGCACCAGCATGCATTCCCCAATGCCCTGCATTGAATCAGGCTTTGATGGATGGTGGTCTGGTTACACCCCTAGCCCACCAAGGCCTGACGTGTACTCCCTTGTATACACACTGACAAACGGTACATTTCTGCTCATCGGGGGAGGCCTGCGGTGCATCAGGGATCGGGATCAGTATTCCTGCTTCCACGAAGGACCACTGATCCTCGAATTGCCTGGGTTCCCGGCCACGCCAGCAGACCTGCCCGGGCTTTGCCCCAGTCCTGGTGGGCACCGAAGGTTCTACCTATGTAGAGAGAGAGGGATTTCAGGAGGCATCAGAGGTGAAGGAGCAGGGGGAAGGAACAACAGGGAGGAAACCAGGTTCGGGGGGCTCGTTTTGGGGCCCCCGCACGTGGGTTCCAGGGAGCTGGGACCGGGCAAAGAGTAGGAGAAAGAGAGTGAGGAGAGTGAGAGACACTTAGACCAGTGACCACTGCCAAGTGATCCTGCACTAGCTGTACAGCTCCGTCCAGGGATGGGGGTCATTGGCACTGTACCCACTCCACCGTTCCGGTCGGGAGTCGAGCGACGAAATGCTCCAGTACCACTAGCTCAATGATCCGTTCTGCATCCCACTCCTCTGCTGTCGGTCACTGGTGGCAGTAGCCCTTCAGCTGCTGCACGTAGGTGAAGGGGCAGCCGACCAGATTGTCCATGGAGGCCATCTTTGTGAGCGTCATGTGTGTCACGGTGGCAGGGGACACAGCTGGAGATGTGCTGGGCTGCAGCAGCTTCTGGAGTACCCGCCAGCTCTCAGCTTGCTCCTGCAAGAGGACTTCAAAGTGCAGCTCCACTCATGACGTAGGTGAGGAGTGCTTGATGTTGGTGGAGGATGGCGAGGGACTTGACGATCTTGGCTAGTGGGGAGGCTTCCATGACGGCCACAAACTTCAACAAAATAGACTTCATATTAAAACTGCAATGAATTTCCTGTTTACACAATTGCACTTTTTGACCATGTAGTACACACTTATAGAAGGGAATTATTTATAATTGCACTATCCAGTGTCACCCAGATGAGGATGGGTTCTCTTTTGTCTGGTTCCTCTCAAGGTTTCTTCATATTCTTCATATTGTCTCAGGGAGTTTTTCCTTGCCACTGTCACCTCTGGCTATGTTCATTAGGATACATTTATAAATTTAAAAATTATATCCTGAATTTTTATGTTTTACAGAAATATATAAATTCAGGATATAATTTTTAAAATTGCTACACAAATAAAACTGAATTGAATTGAAATTGTTGCTGTAAAAAAAGCTTCCCTGTGCATGAGACTGCTGAGGATGAACACACACACTCAATCCAGAGAGACAGAGGCTCCACGAGTGCACTCATCCGTTCATCTTTTGCTCTCCCCTCCCTCACTCCATCCCTCCCTCCACACGTTTCACTTGCTGTTTATTTATGCTGTTTACTTAGAGCCCTCTCGATAAACACGCTCTATTTAGAAACAAACACAGAGATCTCTGCATGCGTGTGTGTGTGTGTGTGGCATGTCTAGGGACTGTTGTGCTCGGTTCCTCTATGTTCCAGCGTCTGTAGTTTGTACAGCTGGGTGCAGCCATGCAAAAGGAGGTCAAACGCCTTGCCTTGAGCATCTACAACGCCTTGCATCCTGCTGCAGCCACACGTGACTGTGGATGTGCATGCATGTGTAAGTGTGTGTGTGTGTGTGTGTGTGTGAACTGCAACTGTGTCTCCATTTGGCACAAACCCCTCCTCAGTAACCCCCCTTCTGAGAGCCTTTTGTGCTCAACTGGCCTTTTCTGTACATTCTAAATTACATGTGACTCAAGAAAGAGATAGCAATAAAGAGATAGAGAGACAGATAGACAGAAATAGAAAGGGAGGATTTTGTGTGTGTGTGTGCGTATGTCATATCGTTTTTTTAACACACACGCACACACAAAATAATTGTATACATATATTGTGTGTGCGTGTGTGTATATACATATATTGTGTGCATATATATATATATATATATGTGTGTGTGTGTATATATATATATATATATGTATATATATATATATATATTTTTTTTTTTTTCAGTTGAATTCTGGATAGAAAGTGTTGTTTAATTTTCCATAACAGCAGCTCTGTCAGTAGTGCAGCTGCAGATCACAGGTTTATATTAATGTGCTCCCTCCAATATGTTATCGTTTCTATAGTAACAATTCATTCACAGGGACTTGTATGGTGAACACTCCAAATAAACTTATTAAAAACGTGTATAATCATTGAGATGGTGAAGTTTTTTGTGAAGAGATTTCACTTTTCTGGAAGGAGTTTCCAGTGTCAGTGCTTTGTAACAGTCAGCAGTAAAGGAGGCTGGTGAGGGAAATGACTGCCAATAGCTGCTATAACATAAAAATAACAGGAACTAACTTGTTTTGCAGTAAATAGATAAAAGTATCATGTTATTTATTGATAAATGTAAATTTTGTGTATTGCTATGGTATAAAAGGAATAAAACACTGCTGTTGTTGGAAAATAATCAACTGCAGGGTGGTAATAGTAACTTGCATCACACCGTTCCAGTTCCAACTTTATAATACTAAGGCCACAATTTGGTCCAACCTCCTCTCTTTTTCAAAAGTATTCACACGTTTATGGGTGATTAGTCCTTCTAAGTCTTTCCTGCTTGTGTTTGTGTTTACACATTAAGCAAATCATGGGAGTAAGCCCTGTGTCCTAGAGCTGAGCATTGGCTATGACCTGCTTCTGTGTATAAGGATTATCGCTCGAGTTGGATAAACATGTCGACATGGTGTTTGGAAATAGAAGCACTTCCCCCTCTATGCAAATCTAAGTTTATCCACTCAGATTAACTAAAGCTGCTCGCTGGCCAATCCAGAGAAGCACCTCACCTGGGTGTCCCCAAGAACCCAGTTTAAGATTAACTGTACTATTCCACCACACAGTGTCTTATCTTTCCTCATGTAGAACTCAGTCAATGTTAAAGTTCTCAATATCTAATTATGTATTGTTATGAAATCAGGAGTTATTGCGACACTGTGCAAGGCTCTGATGGTATAACCTCAGCTTTGCACATTAATTAAGGAATAACACACTTGGGGGTGTGCTGTTATAGGAAATTAATCAAGGATGGGATGGGGAGATGATGCAGTTACCTTTACTATCCAGAAGCTGATAATTTTCCAAAAATAGTGTTTTATTCCTCTCATACCACAGAAATTTGCCAATGATTATTTAGAATTATCAACAATAATTTTTATTTATATTTATTAAAGAACATCATACTTTTTCAAATCACATTTATATTTACATTTAATTTTGTAGAACAGCCACAAAAGAAAGTTAGTTCCTGTTATATTCTGCTTATATGTTCCGCTTATCTAGTAACATCTACACGTAGCTAACATTACCTAATTTCTGTCAGTGCAACCCCACCGACTTCATGAAATATTCTACAAGTTATTTACAGTAACATTTCTTCCACTGAGATCCTGCAGCTTTAAAGCACTTTTGAAATGAAAATCTTAATTACCTTTAAACCAAAGTCATACTTTTTATCCATTTATTGTTACATTTAATGTTGTGTAATGTCTGCGAAACAGGTTATTTGCTTACATTATAGTAGCTAATAAGTTAATAAGACAAGCTTATTATATTACTGATAATCTGGAAAGCACAAAGCCTTCCAGACTCAAGACTTTCCCGTGTCACCACACTTAAAGTTCCTGCTTTAATGTTAAATAATGTTAATATCACCAAGTGATCGCATGTATGTATGGAAGCTCATTTCCACCACATATGAGAAAATATTACACAGATTTATCTCGCAATTGTGACTTTTTTTAATCTTGCAATTACAAGTTAATATCACTCAGTTGTGACTTTTTGTCCTGTACTTGTGAGCTACTTTCATGCAAGTATGATTTTTTTCCCTCAGAATTACAACTTTTTAATCTTGCAATTACAAGTTAATATCACTCAATTGTGACTTTTTTCCTTGTATTTGAGAGTTAAATTGTGACTTTTTTTATCTCATACTTGCAAGTTAATATCACTCAATTTGCAACTTTTTTACTGTGGAATTCAAAGCTAATATCACTCAGCTGTGAATTTTTTTATCTTGTAATTGTGAGTTATTTTCACACAACTTTGACTTTTTTCCTCAGAATTGTGAGTTAATGTCATTCAATTCACTTGTGACATTTTTATCTCATAATTGCAAGTTTTTTGTACACAACTGTGACTTTACATCTCCCAACAATTTCAATTCCACAATTACAGCCTAATAAGCGGAAGCATGAAGTTGCAGTAGCATACGATTGCAAGATAAATAGTTGCAACTGTGAGATATTATCTCAGAATTGCGATGTAAAAATTTGCAATTGCGCAATATAAACTTACAGATCTTTTTTATCGCAGGTAACACTTCCATACCATATGGCATGATTACAGACCTGAAAAACTTTTAAAAATTAGGAAGCGAAAATATTTGTGTGTGTGTGTGTGTGTGTGTGTGTGTTCCAGTGTGTACATTCCTGGGCAAAAAAAATGGGCCAAGCCAAAAATGGCAAAATACTAAGCTTTTAATGGTCTTAACAACAAATTGTTGGTCAGGAAATTAGCAAGAATTAAACAAATACTGTAGATCCCACACTGATCTATCAGTCCTGGTTCTATTTATCAGCTTGTTATCAGGCCCTTGATGGGCTGCATCAGGTGTGGCAGATAACCAGATAATGATTAATCTTTTAAGGAAAAAAATCTCAGAAGCTATTTTTGGAAAATTTTGTACACCCACATATGTGTTAGTTTGAATTTTACATCAAACATTTTAATCATTATCATGATTTTACCTTTGCTTACAAGAAAACTATATAAGTGAATTTCCCTGTTTGTGGCTTTTTTCCCCCAAACAGTTCACTATAGCAAAAGTAAATAAGCAAATGGTGGCACAGGAGGTGTCAGGAGTTCATTTGTTTAATTCTTGCTAAATTTCTGACCAATGATTTGTTGTTAAGACCATCCATCCATCCATTTTCTGTACTGCTTATCCTACACAGGGTCACAGGGAGTCTGGAGCCTATCCCAGGGGACTCGGGGCACAAGGCAGGGACACCCTGGACAGGGGGGCCAACCCATTGCAGCGCACAATCACACACACTGGCACACCTGTTCACACACTACAGACAATTTAGAGATTCCAATCAGCCTATAATGCATGTCTTTGGACTGGGGGAGGAAACCGGCATACCCAGAGGAAACCTCCGAAGCACGGGGAGAAAATGCAAACTCCACGCACACAGGGCGGAGGCAGGAATCAAACCCTCAGTGCTGGAGGTGCAAAGCAACAGCGCTAACCAGTAAGCAACCATGCCCCCTGTTAAGACCATTTAATGCTTAATATTTTGCCATTTTGGGCTTGGCCCTTTTTTTTTTTTTTTTGCCCAAGAGTGTATACATAATAGATTTATGTCTATGATGAGAGACATACAATGAGAGACCCTGTGCTATATCAGAATTTTCTTGCATGCACACACCCTTGATCTGCTTTACACACTTTCTTCATTAACTGCACACTGTGAACTTGAGTTGACCCGCCGAGCACCCGGCCTACAGACTGAACTTCAGCTGACCTGCGTGAGGCTCAGTGTGTACATGCTGTGACTTGTCAGTGGCCTGTGTGTGTGTGTGTGTGACATGACTGTATATGTAAGAAGGGTTAAAATAATGCAACATTAGTGGCAGATAAACCAGAGCCGATCGCCCGCTACAACACACACAAACAAACACACAGACAACACAAACACAGCTTAGCGCTGGTGATGGCAGGTTCATATGCACTTTATTGCAGTGTGTCAAGTTTATTTATAAAGCAAATTTAACCAACAGATGGTGAGCATCAGATAAATACACCCGAAAATGCAACATACATCAGTGACGTCATGCATAATTAACAGGATTTAAAGACATTAAAACACAAGGTGCTAAGGCGTTCTGTTATAGGAAAATAATCAACGACGGGGTGTTGTGATGAAGCAGAGTTACTGTTACCACCTTGAAGTTGATTATTTTCCTATAACATCACATCCTGAAGTGTTTAATTCTTCTTACACGACAGCAATTTGCCAATGATTATGGTTTCTCAATTTATTAATCAAAGACACATTATGCTTTTTAAGCTTTCATAGTTACGTTTAATAGTGTGGGACATCCATAAAACAAGTTCCTGTTATCATTTATGTTATAGCAGCTATGAACAATCATTCCCTCACCAACTTCAATTTTTGTTCTTCTCACTTGCAGCTTGTTACTGAGAAACTGGGAACTGCAAAATCCTCTCTTGTGAAGACTTTCCGGGATGGAAAAATTCTCCATACAGAAAACTTCACCATATCAACTAAATAAGGCACTATATACATGAGAAGTACTGAAAGACAGAAGATCCTATATGAATTCTGATAGTAGGCTGAAGCAAATTAATCCCCTGGCCTTGGGGCAGAAACGGTAAAGAGAGAAGCAGGACATTTGTATTGCATGTCTTCTCTTTCCCTAAACTGTATATGGTTGTGATGCGGCTGCCAGCAACACCTAAGGCTCTCTACACTATGTTGGTTAAATATTAAATTTATGTTGAATAAATACAGCATGTGTCCCCTGTAAGGCCTCATAGTGTTGAGAGTAATGACTGCAGCTAAAGCAGTTATTTAGGTTGTTTGTTTGTGTGTTTGTGTGTGTCTGTGTATCAGGATTAGGTGTATACATGTGAAGATTATCACTATTAATACTACACACCATAACACACAGCTAAGAGTAACCTGGAACACACAAAATGCCTTTGGATAGTTATAAGCTGGTAAACGTGATGTGTATCTTTTCATACTCATACAGTGAGGGGAAATATGTACTCAGACACTTTTGTTTTTGTTATTTAATAAACTTTCAGGGCATATATCCTCTTCAAATTTACACACAATTCCTTTTTGAGTTTGTACTTATAAATATGAACATTATGTATTCATAAGCATAAACAAAGATATGTTTAAAAAAACACATTAAGAGTGAAAAAAGTATTCGGACACGACATATTACCAACATTTGTACTTTGTTACAAAGCCTTTGCTAGCAGTTACAGCTTCGAGACATCTACGGTAAGTAATTAGCTTTTTGTAGCTTCATGGTTCAGTTTTGGCACGCTCCTCTAAGTAAATCTTCTTCAATTCCCCAAGGTTATGAGGGTCCCTCTGATCAAGAGGTTGGCTAGACCGTCACTTCTTTTTTAGAAACCAGGCTTGAGTTATTTTGGCTGTATGCTTGGGGTCGTTGTCTTGTTGAATCTTCTCCCCAGATTCAGTTTCTTGGCTGATGAGATTAAATTCTCCTCTAATATATCCCGGTACTTCGCTCCATTCATGTTTCCTTCACTGACATGTTATGCCCCAGTGGCATTTCCATATCATGATGCTCCTACCTCCATACTTCACTGTGGGTATGGTGTTACTGGAATCATACACATATCCCTTCATTCTCCAAATATGATGAGTTGCCAACAAGTTGTCTTTTTGTTTTGTCTTCTGTTTTGTCTATAAGCTTGTGCGCACATTTTAGACGCACCTCTCTGTGCTTCTTTTTTAGCAGAGGAGTTCTGCATGGGGTGAAGAAAAAGGATGATTTCGGTGAAGTTCATTGCTGATGCTTCCCTGTATAACTTTTGTTCCTGCTGCTTTCAGGTCATCCTGCAACTCTTTTCCAGCGACTGCTTGCTTCTCTCTTAGCTTACTATGACAGTGCAAAGTGAAATCTTGCTTCCAGGGAAGATTAGTTGTGGCTCCACTAACAGTCCACCTATACATTATCCAACCAATTCTAGTGACAGAGATGTTTAAGATCTTTGCTAAGGCTCTGTAGCTTTTTTTCCACTCTAGTGTTGTTTATTAATATAATAATATATTTTTATTGTGACACAAAGATTATTTAATCAAAAAAGCAGCCATTCATTGGGCAATAATTGGTACAACCACCTTTGGCTGCAATTACAGCTGCAAGTCTTCTGTGATATATCTCTTCTCTCTCAGCTTTGCATATTTGGATCCTGATATTTTTTTTGCCTTGTCTTCTTAGCTAAATTATTCTCTGTCAGACTGGATGGAGACCATTGGTGGACACCACTTTTCAAGTCTGTCCACCAAGCACTGCTCTTCAGGTTCTTGGTTTTGAACAACTCCAGTGTAGCTTTGGCAGTACACTTAGTTTCACTGTCATGTTGGAAGGCGAAGCTTCGCCTGAGTCTCAAGTCTCTTGCAGACTGGAACAGGTTTTCTTCTAGGATTACCTTGTAATTGGCCACATCCGTCTTGCCTTCAACCCTGACCAGTTTCCCAATCCCTGCTGTTGAAAAGCATTGTCACAACATGATGCTACCACCACCATGCTTCACTGTTATGAGAGTGATGAGCAGTGTTCAGTTTCTACCAAAAGTAGCACCAATGACAAAAAGTTCAATTTTTGGTCACATTAAACCAGAGAACTTCTATATGTTTTATGACTAATTTTGCCTTTTACATTGCATTTGCATTTACATTTATGTAGATTTAATGTATTTTGCATTGTTCTGTAACACTTTTTGTTTATAGATACATTTTATAAATAGAGATATATTCTCCTCTAGAAATTTTTTTTATTCTAGAACTTATTTTTGCACTGAATTGTATATCAGTATACATATGTCAGCCTCAGAGTGAACAGCTAAGCAAAATCACAATGAAACATTAATAAAGTTTCAATAATGAATGATTTATTGGCTTTTCCAATATGCCGACTGGTCTGTGTACACATCAGAGATGTGTTGACCTACTTTCATGTGAAACACGGACCGTGGTTGAACATTGTGTACCTCATGACCCGAGAGGACGGGCAGGGATGGGTGGGGGGAGTAGGGACAATTGACAGATTGTCATATCACTGATTCTCTAAGCCTTTGTTTCCATGCCATGTTTGGGAACATCTCAAGAGGGCTTTTTGGATGAAGCATAAACATGATCCAAGTCAGTCACCTTTAACTGAGGATCACAGTGGAGTGCTTGGCCTCGGGCAGATCGTACCACTCTCTGGCAGCTGCATCCAAGAGATCTTCCTGTAATGCATTTTGACTTCCTGTCTATGTTTTTGAGCGAAGTGATGTGTTTTGATCAGTAAGCTGCAACTGTCATTTATCTGTAACTATTAGCACCCAGCACAGCCTGTCAACGTGGATGTCCATCAGATTCTGACAAGATCGTTGAAAACATGTGACCTAATAAAATGTTATTATAGTGGTAATAATACAGTGTCTCTCATTGTTGTCTATGGTGTAACATAAAACTGACTTAAGTGAAATTAAGTTAAGTGTGGCAAATACAATTGAGTGCAAAAATTTGCATCCCCTTGGTTAATAAAATTTGGGTGTATCTTTCAAGGAGGGACATAAACTTATAGATATTTAGCCATGGGCTCAAATTAAACGATTTGTGGCCATTTTGTTTGTGGTCTCTAAATATTAACTCATGGCCTCTATAAATTAATTTGTGGCCACGCCCTTAAATAACCACCATGTCACCACAGCAGTTCCATAGACATACACTATCAACTGATACACTATCAGCCAAAAGCTAATAGTGAAATTGAAGTTTTACTATTGTGATCAGTATTGCATATTTATGCTCATTCTAGCATTTCAGAGAGTTTTAAAAATGGCTGCCACTTTAGAACGTAAGAACGCTAAATAAACAAAGTGTAGCAGAGTGAAAATCTGGTTCACTTGAAGGACTAGTTAGTATTTATGCTCTGATACACAACATTGCTTAACTCTGCTGGTTGACCACTAGTGGTCGACAAAGCTCTGTGAAGTGTGTACTGGTACACAGATACACTGTACTATCTATCTGTCAACCAGTTTTTTTGGTTTCAGCATGCAAATTTAATTTTCAAGACTCACTGCTTCTTTTTCTTTGCATCCTAACAGCATGGATTATACTACAACTGCCATATAGGTCATGGATGATGGCATTTTTACATTACAATGTCATAATAATCACACAAAAACAAACATGTGCTTATTCTTAGTCAGGTCACTGTTTCTCATAAACACATTAAACCACAATAGTACCAAATTCCAGTGTTAATAAACATTACTAATTTTCACTGATGGTATGGGTATGCAGAAATATGTAAAGAATAACAGAGGGGTGATGTGATGTGGCCCTAAGATGATTATTTTACTATAACAGCACATCCCAAAATGTTTTATACCACCTTCTTATACCACAGCAATTCGCCACTGATTACAATTTTTTTGTAATTAAGAACAGCATGGCATGCTTTCTATCCATTTAACTTGCTGTTATGGAAAATTAAACTAAATCAAACACCTTCTGACCAATCAGATTTAAGAATTCAGTAGCGCTGCCTTCATCTGACACTAATGCAGAAACACACACACACACACACCCAGAGAGAGAGTGTTTCAGGACACAAGAGTTTAATCCACCTATTTGCACTGAATTGATCTCCATTAGCTCTGTTTATTTCAGTTTCCCTCTCACCGTCTCTCTCTCTCTTTTTCGCTTCAGGGGTAGAGCTGTTGTTGCGCCACACAGTGACATGTTGCTGATTAAATATTTGTCATCAGCCATTTAGGTCATGCACACATAACCAAGCAGAAACACTTGCATTCCCACAGACAAGTACAGATTAATATTGTGCAAAGGGATGCACTCAGCTTAACAGATTCTCTCTCTCTCTCTCTCGCACACACACACACACACACACACACACACACACACACACACATTTAGGTGATTTAGGGATTTATGTGGTGGTTTATTCTCAGTACAGCAGTGACACTGACATAATAGTGTGTGTGTGTGTGTGTGTGTGTGTGTGTGTGGTTCTGGTATGACTATATCAGTGTTTCTCACAACAGCACTGCTGTTGGCTAGAGATTTTAGGTGGTGGATGTTTTTAACACTGCAGTAACATGGATGCTGCTGCACCTGAGACACTCATAGCAGCATCACACACACTACAATCTCTCTGTTAGAGCATGTGCAAAGTGTGTACCCACAAGAGTAACTCTTGTTGTGAAAATAAAAACCAAACCATAAAAGTAAAAAAATATTAAAACTAATAAAACTTGATACATTATTTACTCAATACAAACCACAATCAAATAAAAATGTTTTTCTTCCATCACTATCACCTTTGGGCCTTTGGGAAATAACTGTTTTGAAAAAGAGGGAATTTAAGGGAAAGTAAAGTAGTCTGTAAAAAAAGCAATGGCTCATCATTAAAGGAAAAATCCACCCTGAACGACTTGCATATTAATCTTTCTAGTTAACGTGATCTTCGAGATTTATTTTTGTTGCAGCGACACCATCACACTCATTGTCTCGTAGATTGCTAATTAGCCGAGATGAGTCTCTGCCGTAACTCATCACATTCTGGGACTTTGACTCCAACGTTTGCACCAACGTCTTTACTATTTCTAGGCGGGATTTCTCATTAATATGATGTTGAATACGACGTCACTGGAAACAGTGAGTGACAAAAGAAGCTCTTGCTCTTTGGGAGACATTGGAAGAAAAGAGAGGAATGTTTTCTTTTTCTTTCTTTGTCAATCCATAATCCGAGCCTCCAAGGCTTCTGGTATTTACATAAAGTCACCACTGTTTCCCCAACAAGGTCACTAGGCATGCCAGTTTGATCATGCCAGCCCTGTGTACGCAGATTCCCTCGGCTTGGCACTGTATTGCCAACAAAGGCTCAGCAATGATAAATTGTTAAAGCTCAAGAGTCGTTGCTGCTGCAGGGAGGTTGTGTTGGAGGACGAGCTGTCAAACACAGTTAAGAGTGGGCTAGCATGAAAAGCGTGGCTGTCTGAGTTGAGGGGGGGTGACTGTCTGGTCCTGATCTCTCTCTCTCTCTCTCTCTCTCTCTCTTACACACACAGGTGAAACAGGCACAGATATCCAGGACAAGTGCAGATACTACAGTTACTTAGTATCTTCATTTTCATGTTTAAAGGGGAGCTTCATTTTCATGTTTAAGGAAGCTGGTCAGAAGGTTGTGGGTTCTACGTGTGATATTTAAGACTGTTGTCAGGATACATGATAAACCTACAAACCATAATAACTGAAAATCTGGGTTATTATAAACCAGATCCAATTATAAACCAGATCCACTTGGAATAATAATAATTTTATTGTTTAATTTAGTAGTAAATAGTTTTTCATTTGTCAACATTTAAAATAAAGAAAACACATATTTAAAAACCTTTCAAAAATGTGTTAACCATATCAGGCAACAATCTTATTTTCTACAAGGCTTCTCTGCTGAGAAAGAGTAACAGGATTGGGTTTTAAACTAGCATTAGCAAATACACACCATGTGGATATCTAGCATCCATGCTAATGGTATGAGGACATTCTAATGATTTATTTCAATTTGTATTATTAATAATAATTCACTTTCAATTAATAATCTGGGTAACAGAGTAGTAAGTGAGCTCATCAGTCAATATCACAATATCATTGAAAATAAAGAAAAAATTATTGGAAACTGTGCTTGAGAGAGAGATTTGAATGGGTTAACGTTAACATTAAGAGTGTTCTCTCGGTACACATCACTGGGAAAAACCTCTCCAAAACTCAAACACCACTGATGCCAGGTAAATGTGTGATTTGCTAAATTCCTACTACTTCAAACTGGATTCTCATACCAATCTCTCATCTATAGTAATATCCGTGTCTGTTTGTCTATGGCTTAATCCATGTGTGTGTTTGGTTTAAACCTCTGAGAGATTAAAACACATTTGGCATCACTGCAAAAACAAAGCCTCAATGTTCATACATTTATATCCGTGATCTAAGGACAAGGAATAACACTACACAACCTGTGTAGCTGTAGCATAATGAGAGATGAATCCATTTTAGATTATCTGTTTTAGATTAATTAAAATTTCTTTAAGTGTCTATGTTCACTATGTGTGACAAAAAGATTAATAAATAGTTTAAATTATGGCTAAACATGGCCTTGGAAATAAATTGTTCATTTGTTATGGAAAATGCTGTCCAAGTGGGCACACCAGAGGATTTTATGGTTTGGATTTAATATGAGGGAAGATTCACAATTTTGCAAAATGAAGCATAATTCACTAGGAGGAGGAGTTGTTTCCTGTTATCACTTATAGTGCAGTGTCAGGCAGTGGTGGAGATGGATACAAGCACAGACTTTTTTTTTTAATCAAATAAACAAACAAAAACGAGAACCTTAAGTCAAGCGGAACAAGAGCTAAGGAACTGTGGCATCAAACACACAATAGGTTACAGACAACAGAAACTTAGCAACTAGATAAATAAACTTAAATAGGGACACTAATCAAGGGGAAACACCAAACAGTGATCAAGAGGGCATGTGACAGGGTCATGTGATCTGTTGTAGTCTTTGAAGGCTGATGGGAACTGAAGTCCAAGGAGACCAAAACCAGCACTGATGTGAAATATAGCAGCTACAAACTGTCCTTCCAGCACCAGCCTTTCGTTTTTTTGCTTTCTTGGCGCTAACCAGCTATTAAGAAAACAAAATGCAGATTGTCACATAGTCTGAGTAACCTCAAAGCACAAACTCATCTTTCCTGAAGACTTTCCCATGGCGGAAAACTTAGTTATAGCTTACTTGCTTTAACACGGATTTAGACTTCTGTCATACATCTTAAACATCTCCTTACAGAAAGCCTTAACCAGAGCAACATACTTAACATAACATTTTTCATTGTTAATCCACTTATTGTTATATAGTCTTGGAATTCGTGACACGGCATGGCAATCGTTTGCTTCTATTGCCATCTGGAAGGACGGTTATATCAGGTGACATGGAGGGGAGCCACATCTTCTCCATGTAGACTCTCCACTGGTGTCCCACTATCTCTCAGGGTTCAGGGAAGGCATGCATCAAGGTTCTTCTCTGTTCTGGTGCCTAGGTGGTGGAATGAACCTCCCCTAGATGTCTGAACAGCCGAGTTACTGGCCATCTTTAAACAATGAGTAAAGACCTACCTCTTCATGATATACTTAAATTAGTACTTTGTTAAATTCATGTCTTGTGTTATATAATAGTATACTATCCTCGCCAACAGGGCTTTTAGACTGCTAGTACACTTGTTCCTGACCTAGTGAACCAGAATGAGGATGTCTTTATTGATAAAGTCTTCAAAGTCACTCTGGAAAAGGGCATCTACCAAACGCCATAAATGTAAATGTAAATATAGAAATGATAAGAAACTAGAAGGAGCGCATTAATATAAACCTGTGATTTGAATTACAGCTGGGTAACGTAATATACACACAGGGTAGGTGTTAAAAAGTAGGAAGGAAACAAGGAAAGCATGCATGTGGACATAATGAGAAAGAAAGAAAGAAAGGCTTGTATTGGGAATGTTAATGTGGAAATACAAAAGTAGGTAAAAAAAATAAAAATTAGAGGTGTAACCAAATATGCATACTTTATTCAGATTTACAGATAACGCATTCTAAATGAATACAAATACAGATACAAATGGTAGGGCGAATTTTTTTCCTTTTTTCTTTTCTTTTTTTTTTTTTTTATAAACCTTGCCCAAAATCTTCAGAATAGGTTTGTGGATAGAAAAATGCAGATGTATGTGTCTTCTATTTGCAATATGTGGACATTATATGAAAGCAGTTATGAATAATTTGTGCACTATGTATATATATATATATATATATATATATATATATATATATATATATATATATATATATATATATATATATATATA
>CM040464.1:6098115-6123983 GCA_022758105.1 Pangasianodon gigas | reverse complement strand
TTCTTCCAAAAGATATTCCCTCAGTTGGTGTTTTGATGATGGTGTTGGAGATTGCTAAGTCCAAAATCTTTCATGATGGTTTGAGATCTGGTGACTATGAAGGCTGAAGCATCATTGATCATGATTTACATCATTTTCATTGTTCTTCCAAAAGATATTCCCTCAGTTGGTGTTTTGATGATGGTGTTGGAGATTGCTAGGTCCAAAACCTTTCAGGATGGTTTGAGATCTGGTGACTATGAAGGCTGAAGTATCATTGATCATGATTTCCATCATTTTCATCCTCATCATACTATTCAGTGAGCCTTGTGCCCTGTGAGTGGGGGTGGAGTCATCCTGGATGAGACCTTGCCCATCAGTATAGAAATGTTTCATCATGGGATAAACGTGATCAGTCAGAAGAACTTTGGATTGGTTTGCAGTGACACTTCACTATATAGTGTCAACGCATTCAAACAAAAATAGATAAATTCCCCCCCCTCCCCAAGTGCCACCATTTTTTCCCTTTAATTTGTTACCCTTCTGTATGATGTTGCGTGCATTTTGATTTCACTTAACTCTTTACTAACAGCTTCTGAACCTACTGAAACTAATGAATGTCTTCCAATCAGAAGTAAAAACATGATGACCCCGTATGAAGACAGTGTTGTAGGTTAAACACCTCAATACAGGAAAAAACCTTGTTTGGCATGACAATGGACTAAAGACATCAGATTCAATCTAAGCTGAAAATCTTAGCTTAACATATAAAGAATAAAACCTGATGGGAAAATAATCAATGACAGGGTGATGTTACCATGCTGAAGTTGATTATTTTCCAATAACAGCATGTCTCGAAGTGTTTTATTCCACTTATAGCACAGCAATTTGCCAATATTAACACTTTTCTATTTATTAAATAATCATCATAATTTTTTATCCATTTATAGTTACATTTAATGTTCTGTAATGTCTGTAAAACAAGTTAGTTCCTGTTATCACTTATGCTACAGCAATTGTAAACAGTCATTCTCTCACCAGACCCTTTTTTCCTCACTGTTGAACTTAATAAGATAAAAAACACAGCTTGTCATGTTACTAATAAACCACAAAGTGTAAAGTAGTCTATCCTCTCTCCTGAAGTTAATAAGACACAAACACGCAGCTTGTCACATTAGCAAGAAACCACAAAGACTAAAATTATCTTTGAACTTCTGCATTTTAAAGATGTCGGAAAACTTAAAGTTATAGCTTTACAGCTCTGACTGTTACAAAACTCTGACACTGGAGACTCCTTCCATAAATTGTTAAATAAACATCTCCTGACAGAAAGCTTCACTATATACCAACAGCTAAGGGTTGATTGGTTGTTCGTCTGGGGGAACCATTAAAGGTTCTATGTTGAATCCAACAACTGAGTGCTTCCTTATCAGAAAGGGTTTCAAGTAGAGCCTGTTTTTGGAAGCTAAAAACCCTTGTACCTGTACAGTGTACCTGCAAAATGTATATTACAATCAGAATTGCAAATCTGTGATTTATATCATAATAATTTTATCATTGCATTTACACATGAAAATTATGAAAATGTTCCTGTTATTTTTTTAAAGACCTGTAGTCCTAATTTTTTAAATACACAAACTATTTAGTTTCTAGAACCCAGGAGTCATTTCTACACCACGAATGCTTCAAATGTTTTATTTTTTGAAACGTCAAGTGCTTTGTTTCAGTACACGAGCAAATGCATTCTTGCGGTATGTTTTGGCTGCAAGTGTTTGTGGATGTTTCTCGCTTGGCTGGAGCCTGTGAGTGAAATTACCCACGGCTGGGTGGCCCAGAGAGATGGAGCTCGTCTGCACCAGGGGTTGGTATTGTAAATATTGCATAACGAGGATAAGCCTATGTGGCAGGATCTAAATATGGATTCTACACTGTGTACCAACATTAGTTAGCAGATTAGTTAGCAGTCAGTCATGTCCATTAAGAAAAGAATTCTCATGAAATCTTTTTCTGAAATATTATTTGCTGTCTATAGTGATACTGATATGGATGGATGTTTAATTCAGAGAGGACTCAAGGTCAGTCTGGTGAGAGGAAGGGAAGAAAAAAACAGAATGAGGAGATCCAGCATGATGATGCATTTTCATTAGTCAACATGTAACAAAGTTAAAGTTGTATCCTTGAGAACAGTTTAGTAATGGTTTAGTAATAGTTCATCATTAGTTACTTGTAGTTATACCACATTGACTTTGAATGCTCGATTCTGATTGGTCAAAAGGTGTTGTTTAATTTCTATAATAGCAGCTCAGACAGTAGTGCTGTAATTCAAATCACAGAGAAATATTTATGTGCTTGTTCTTATGCGTTATCCTTTCTATAGTAGCAACACATGATTTATTCCACTTATACTGCAACAATTTGCCAATTACAATTGTTTTCTTTATAAAAGTGCAACACATCATACTTGTTAGCCATTTATAGTTAATATTGTTGAATGTCTACGAATCAATGTTATCACTTACGTTATAGCAAACAGTCATTCCCTCACCAGCCTCTTTTTCTCTCTTTTGAAGTCAGTAAGACAAAAAACACAGCTCATCATGTTACCTAGAAACAGCAAAGCACAAAGTCTTCTGTCCTGAAGACTTTCCTGTTACTATTACAAAGCGCTAACACTGGAGACTCCTTCCATAAATGTTAAAGGAACATCTCTTTACAAAAAAACATCACCATATCAATGATTATACAGTATGTTTAAATAACAAAATGTTTTTAATTTCTTTACTTCTAGGATTATATTATGTAGAGTGTCCATCATCCAGGTCCCTGTGAATGAGCTGTTACTATAGAAACGATAATGTATTAGAATGAGCGCATTAAAATAAACCTGTGATTTGAAGCTGCACTACTGTTATAGGAAAGTAAACAACACCTTGGAGAAGTCAACAGTACTGTGGTTGACAGCAAAATAAAGACAGGAAAGATTAGATTTGACTTAACTTTATTTACTAATCCTTCAACGGTTGTGTATAATGCAACTGTGGCAAAATAATTTATACAGACACATTGTGATTTCTTGTAAATAAATGAGAGGACACAACCAAAACTCCTTGCCTAAAGCTCTGCCGCTGTACGGCCTCTTGAGCGCTGACAGGCTCAATGGGCATCTTCACCTGAACACAACTTAGTCCTAATGGTTTGTGTACACAGCTGTCAAACCAAGTGAATCTGCCACCTGTCAGGATGTGTGTAGGAGTGTGTGTGAGTGAGTGTGTATACAGTGCTCTTCTCAGGAATTCCTGGTTCAACCTGTACTGCCCTACACCAAGCCTCACGAGTGTGATGTGTCAGCAGTGTCAGCTTTGTTTGATATCCGGCTCTGTACAGGAAATGGTTTAGATGGCATCTTCCACATCCCTACTGATTAGGAGATAATCTTGATGTTCTAGATGAGTTTTTAATTGGTTCTACTCTTGGCACTTTTTTGAAAAGAAAAAAAAATCTAGTTTTCATGCTCTAGGGGTTACTCTGTATCACTCTGTACCTTAAGGTTTTTTTTGTTTGTTTGTTTGTTTTTTGCTTCACATTTTAATAATACTTTATGGTAAAATATTTCACCATTTTTGGTAAGATTACTGTAAACTTCAGAGGATATATTCATGCATTTTTCCACATCCCAGTAAAACTGTTTTTTTTTTTTTTTACTAATGGTTACACAATGAAACAACAAAACAAAGCTTAATACAAGTTCTTTAACATTAGGGTGGAAAAACAAGGGTACATCATCCAATGTGTCCAAATGCAGCCCATGGACAGATGTTACACCTGCAAATTAATTTTATGATATTTAGTCATGGCTAGAGACAAAAAGCACAAAATTAACAGTGAGAAGGGGTGATTTCAAAAGAACTGGAAACCACTAAGCCACTAAGCATGGAAAACCTTACGTGAATTCTTGAAAGGGTCCTTAACTAAAGTGGATTTGCAGCCCAGTATTTAAAATAACAATTTACAATTATATATATATATATATATATATATATATATATATATATATATATATATATATATATATATATATATATGTATTACACACACACATCAATTAGCCAAAACATTAAAACCACTGACAGGTGAAGTGAATAACATTGATTATCTCATTACAATGGCACCTGTCAAGGGGTGGTATATATTCGGCAGCAACTGAACAGTCAGTTCTTGAAGTTGATGTGTTGGAAGCAGGAAAAATGAGCAAGCGTAAGGATCTGAGTGACTTTGACAAGGGCCAAATTGTGTTGGCTAGACGACTGGGTCAGAGCATCTCCAAAACAGCAGGTCTTGTGGGGTGTTCCTGGTATGCAGTGGTTAGTACCTACCAAAAGTGGTCCAAGGAAGGACAACTGGTGAACCGGTGACAGGTCATGGGAGCCCAAGGCTCATCGATGCGCATGGGGAGTGAAGGCTAGCCCATCTGCTCCGATCCCACAGAAGAGCTACTGTAACACAAACTGCTGAAAAAGTTAATGCTGGCTATGATAGAAAGGTGTGAGAACACACAGTGCATCACAGTTTGTTGTGTATGGGGCTGTGTAGCCACAGACTGGTCAGAGTGCTCACGCTGACCCCTGTCCACCACCGAAAGCACCTACAATGGGCATGTGAGCATCAGAACTGGACCATTGAGCAGTGGAAGAAGGTGGCCTGGTCTGATGAATCATGTTTTCTTTTACATCATGTGGACGGCCGGGTGTGTGTGCGTCTCTTACCTGGGGAAGAGATGGCACCAGGATGCATTATGGGAAGAAGGCAAGCCGGCGGAGGCAGTGTGATGCTCTGGGCAATGTTCTGCTGGGAAACCTTGGGTCCTGGCATTCATGTGGATGTTACTTTGACACGCACCACCTACCAAAACATTGTTGCAGACCAAGTACACCCCTTCATGGCAACAGTATTCCCTAATACCAGTGGCCTCTTTCAGCAGGATAATGCGCCCTGCCACACTGCAAAAACTGTTCAGGAATGGTTTGAGGAACATGACAAAGAGTTCAAGGTGTTGACTTGGCCTCCAAAGTACGTAAAGGATCTGCTGCTAACGTCTTGGTACCAGATACCACAGCACATAGTAAAAATGGCTAGAAATAGGTTTAATATATTATCTTATATTTGTGTATTATTATGGTAACAAACTATGAATCAGCAATATTTGCCGCAATCCATTGTATTTCTTCAAGGAATCTCCCCATATTTCAATAATGTAAATATCTTTGAGCAAAAGCATTAATAATAATAATAATAATAATAATAATAATAATAATAATAATAATACACAGCGTAAGGGATACATCCTGGTCACACAGCAGCTCGTAGCTCACTGGCTGTCTGTGAGCAGGATTAATGGGAGGAGCCGAGGAGGATGTAGGTCAGGATGTTCCCACATCCACTGCTCACTTAACCCATTCACAACCGCTCAGGCTGTAAGTCAGCTCCATTTAAACACACAGGTGGAGTATACTATACTCCCTTAGCAAATAGCTTCTTCAGCTACATCTCTGGCCTACAGGTAATCATCAGTAATGTAAGTCCAGATGTGCGCAGGAGAGCCAGAGGCAGCTGGATGGACATGTTTTCTGTAATATGCACTAATGAGACACTATTTATACAAAAGCGCTGTTGAATTCTCAATTCTGTTTGGTCAGAAAGTGTTGAATGATTTTCTATAACAGCAGCCACAAATCACAGGTTTATATTAATACTAATCTGTTGTCATTTCTAGTAACAGCTTGGGACACACAGACTTGTATGGTGGACACTCGACATAAACATGTATAATTGTTGATATGGTGGAATTTTCTGTGAGGAGACGATTATTTAGCATTTGTGGAAGGAGTCTCCACTGTCAGCATTTTGTGACAGAGGTAAAGCTGTAAGTTTTCTGACATCTTCAGGACATATTTTGGTTTCTTGGTTACATCACAAGCTGCATCTTTTTGTCTTATTAACAGGAGAGCAATAAAAAGGAGAGCAGAGGCTGGTGAGAAAATGATGAACATTCACCACCATTAAATGTAACTATAAATGGATAAAAAGTATGACGAATAGAACTATGAGGAATAAAAATTGTAATTGTTGGCAAATTTCTGTAGTGTCTGTAGCATAAGAGGAATAAAACAGTGTGGGACGTTATTTTATTGGAAAATAATCAACTTCAGGGTGGTGACAGTTCCACTACATCACACCACTCCGTCGTTGATTATTTTCCAACAGAAGTATGCAAGAAGACCATGTTTAGAAAACATGGTCTTCAGTTTCCTCTCTTAAAAAAAGTTGGTTTCTTTATGATGCCACGGAAGAACCTTTTTAAGTTCCCAAAAGAACCTTTCACTGCTTTGGTCGTTTCTTTGGTGTTACATTATATTGAAAAAATTACGTTTCCACCATAAAGAACTCCATATGGTGTAAACATTTATAGCATATTATTTCTCATTTCCAATACAAACCATCCAAAGTAAATAAAACAACCATCAAAAGGTTCTTTAAGGAAAAAGAAATGGTTCTTCATGGAACTTTTTCTGGCCCTTTTATTTATAATAGTGATAGGGGAAACCTTAGTTAAAGGGTTCTATGTAGATGTTTTCAGTAAGGAGATGCTTATGTAACATATTTCGAAGGAGTCTCCAGTGTAACACCTAGCCAGAGATCCTACTATATAGAAGATTTTCCACACTTTTAGTGGGGAAAAATGTTTAAAAGTTCTTGGGATGGTTATGGATTCTTAACTTCCTAAAGGTGAGTCCGGATCCTGTTGTATGGTTCATCATAGAACCTTTAAGGGCTTGATTAGGGAAAAAACATAGAACACATAAACAAGTGTTTTTTAGTGCTGCTTCTTTTAGATGCTGGAAATGTGTTTCTTAATCGTTCACCTCAGACAGTTAAATGATTACACTCTTAGAGAAAAGAATCAAGGGTTTTTCCAGGGTTCTTTAAGAGTTCACCTGACAGTTAAGGGGTCTATTTGTAAACCTTTCTGATTGGGTAACAATCTGTGGTAGGATTTTACGTAAAACCTTTAAGGATTCCCCAGAGAGACAACTAAAGAACATTTAATGGTGCACACTGCTAATACTGCAGTAATGAAGCTTGTTTAATTCGTAAAGCTCAGACAAGAGAGCTTCCTTTTAGACATACACACACACACACAAACACCCACACACACACACACACACACGTTTTTGTGTCTTTTCAGGACATGGTCTGTAAGTACCTATACTTAAGAATTTTCTACACTAAATCCGAAACCAAACCTTCTCTTTAACCTCAGTAAGCACAAAGAAATATTTATACACTTTCTGTTTTTTGAAAAAAAAAAAAAAAAAAAAAAGAATCATATAGCTTTTATTAAAAAGGCATTTTACATCATAAGGACTATCTTGCTGGTCCTGACAAGGTAGGGTTATATCTGTTTCTTACTTTCTCTCTTTTTTTTTTTGCTACATAGTCAGGTCATTTTTTTCCCTGATAATTCACAAAAACAACCCCATACACACACACACAAACACACGCAGCTCAGTGATCGAAGCCTGTTTGGACAATTATGATAAGGGTATTGATGTCATACAGTGTCCAGCATGGACATTATCCTCTACAGCCTTGTTAATGATAAACACAACAAATGTGTAACAGCTGCATGATACTGCAGCTCATTTCTCACACTGGAACTTCAGGACACAGACACGGTCCTCATCGTTACTGCGATTAGTTCACGAGTCGTCGAGCACAGCAGGACAGAGAACACAGCTTTATTAGAAAGCGCTTCTGAGTAGAAAGTTGAGCTACAGAGAAGAGCCAGGATGAATGTTTAGGAACGTTTATCAAACAGAAAAAAATATAGAAAAATTCAATTATACAGGAGTAGATGAAGAAGAGCAAAGAGATTGTATACTTCACGTGTTTAACTACTGTATGATACATGATGGCAAAGATTTCACTTTATTTTAAAGTAGAACAGTCAAACTATTTTTTCCTTTAAAAAATCTCACCCCTAATCTAATATGGCTGTTGCACAACTAATGAAAAGGTTCCTCACTACAGTTTTACTGATTGTATATAATGTTGTAAATACAGTATGATGTAATTCAGTAGTAGGAGCTGACTAAATAAAAAATAATGGACAAAGTTCTGTAATTTAGGACCAGAGATAACCAAGCATGTTATTACAGGTGATAATTATTCTAATTTCATTATCTTTTTTCCTTTTTTAGGTTTTGGATTATGAAGCAGCATAGTATTTTTAAGATAAAAATTTGACTGTAAATAGTGTTTGTGTATTGGATAGGTTATATTCAGGCCAAATGTGTTGAAAATCAGTTGTAGCATTAACATTAACTCAGTGATGTGAATCCAGCAAGCAAAACTATCAATAATATTTATAAAAATATTATTTAATTCTTATATAATTCTTGTCATTACTATACTCTCTACCTGGCTGCTACCCCAATAACTGCTATGGAGATATATGGTATAAGCTTATCTGCTGAATACTATGTCATGGTTGTTATGTTTACACAATAAAGCCACTTGACACTTAACATTTTATTATACTGATATTCTTTTGCACTACCTGTTATATCTGACACTTCCACACTAGAACTGTGTACTGGTTGGCGCTGCACTGTCTCTTACTGTGCCTATTGTCCTGTTTTAGTAGTTATTGTACTGTCTTGTGCTGTTTGCACACATCTGTATGTGCACTTTATGTAGTAATGTATAGTCTGGTAGCTCTGTGCTGTTTTATGTAACACCCTGGTCCTGGAGGAACGTTGTTTTGTTTCACTGTGTACTGTACTAGCTGTATATGGTTGAAATGACAATAAAGCCACTTGACTTGACTTGACTAATACTTACTACTACTACTACTACTACTAATAATAATAATAATAATAATAATAATAATAATAATAATAATAAATATGTTTCTAACACAGCCAAAAAAAAAAAAACAAATAAAATGTTCAATCTTTTCTAAATTAGAACTTTTAACTTTTCTTTTATGTAAGCTAAATGTATGTTTAAAGCCACAAAGACAGAAAACCTTTATCTGAATGAGTTATCAAATATATGATGTCATGACGATGACGATGACGTTATGAAATACAAATTCTGACACTTCTTTTCAAGATTGTAAAAAATCTCAGTAAAATGTTTTTAACTAAGCCCTGAGGCAAAGTAAAATTTTCTCTGGGATCCTATTCACTGATGGTGAACATTTAAGACATCAATGACAGAGTACCAAAAAAAAAAAAAAAAAACATGCTCTTGACTTTAGACAGTTTACACAGTGCACGTTTAATAATACAAATCATTATTTAATTAACACTGATCAAGTTCTGATCATCACAAGAAAACCCTGATATTCTGTTTACTTTAGTTTTTAATAATATCCGTATTTAAACTAAACATACATTGATGTATTATTGGATGAAATATTATCTTTAACAGCAGCTATAATAATAATAATAATAATAATAATAATAATAATAATAATAATACAATTTTATTCAACAAAACCTTAAAGTGATTTACATAAAATAATAACAGATTATACATAATAATGAAACAGTCTACTGTCATTAGCACTACTTCAGCTAATATTACAGCGAATTACTAATATTTTGTGACGTATGCAATACAAAAACAATATATTATTCCTATAACGTGTGTTTGTGTATTGTCTCGTGCTATTATTTGATCATCACATTAAATATACAGTATTTATAACGTCATGAGGAAAAAGTATTACTGTAATAGAATCACTGCAGTCGTGTTTTCAGCAACGTTGAGAGAGAAATAAAATAAAATATAATTAATATAAATAAAAATAAATAAGTAAAGACATCATCTAATTCAACTTTGCACTTATTTACTCACGCGACTCTTAATTAACTGCTTTTTTAATATCACAAATCAGCACATTTCCAGTAATAACTCTGATAATTAAAGTACCCTGTACCTGAGTTTTCCCCACTCGCTCCTGTGACTCCTGCGCTTCTGTTAGTTCACATGAAGCTGTTTCTCTGCGGGAAGAGTTCACTCTGTTCTTCTGTTCTCTGCTGCAGACGCACGTGCGTTAAAGGGACAGCAAGAACTTCTGCATAGTTCAGATGTGTTTCTGTTATAATCCCGCACATGGACATGATGTTACTGCTTTCATCCCGCACATGGACACGATGTTACTGCTTTAATCCCGCACATGGATATGTTACTGCTTTATTACCGCACATGGACACGATGTTACTGCTTTAATCCCGCACATGGACACGATGTTACTGCTTTATTACCGCACATGGACACGATGTTACTGCTTTCATCCCGCACATGGACACGATGTTACTGCTTTCATCCCGCACATGGATATGTTACTGCTTTATTCCCGCACATGGACACGATGTTACTGCTTTCATCCCGCACATGGACACGATGTTACTGCTTTATACCCGCACATGAACATGATGTTACTGCTTTCATCCCGCACATGGACATGATGTTACTGCTTTCATCCCGCACATGGACATGATTATTACTGCTTTAATCCCGCACATGGACATGATTATTACTGCTTTAATCCCGCACATCGATATGTTACTGCTTTATTCCCGCACATGGACATGATTATTACTGCTTTCATCCCGCACATGGACATGATGTTACTGCTTTAATCCCGCACATGGACATGATGTTACTGCTTTAATCCCGCACATGGATATGTTACTGCTTTATTCCCGCACATGGACATGATTATTACTGCTTTCATCCCGCACATGGATATGTTACTGCTTTCATCCCGCACATGGACATGATTATTACTGCTTTCATCCCGCACATGGACGTGATTATTACTGCTTTCATCCCGCACATGGATATGTTACTGCTTTCATCCCGCACATGGATGTGATTATTACTGCTTTCATCCCGCACATGGATATGATTATTACTGCTTTAATCCCGCACATGGACATGATGTTATTGCTTTCATCCCGCACATAGATATGATTATTACTGCTTTCATCCCGCACATGGACATGATGTTATTGCTTTCATCCCGCACATAGATATGTTACTGCTTTAATCCCGCACATAGAGATGTTATTCCCGCACATGGACATATTACTGCTTTAATCCCGCACGTGGACATGTTGTTCTTGGTTCAGTTTCTGACATGGATATGATTTTACTGGTTTAATACAGTACAGGGACTTGTTATTGCTTTAACACCGCATGGTGTGATTTTTCGGATTGCATTAAATGCAGAGCTGAAGCGTCAGTAACTGGTCTGATGTTCATTCGTGTTCAGCTGGACTGGAACACTACAGGATTTTAATGCTATTTTTGTCTAATAAGGCCACATATTTAATAACTGGTATTTGAAAACGTTTTTATTAAAAAATATGAATATTAATTTTAATTTTATTTCCATCTTTAATATACTATGAAGAGTTTAATTAGAAATGTGAAAAATCGTTCAAATTTCAGAATAAACGCAGGATAAAACATGAACAAGGGTTTATTAGGAGTGTTTATAATATTATCATTAAAAAAACACAGTTCACCTAATGAATGTTTAATATATATAAAATAATAATATGTACTTACAATAGTGGTGTTAGACTGTCAAAATAACACAACATAACACAAAATAACACAAAATAACACAACATAGCCACCAGTAACTCTTTATTTATGTATTTATGTATTTATTATTATAAACGGTCATTTTCAGATAGTTTACTTTTGGAATTAAAGTATGTTGTTGTTGTTGTTGTTGTTGTTGTTTTTCTTTTGCTAGTCTGTTAGCAAACCACAGACAGTGTTTTATTTATTTATTTATTTATTTATTTTGTAATATTGCCCACCCAAT
Source organism: Pangasianodon gigas (assembly GCA_022758105.1). Classification (NCBI taxonomy): domain Eukaryota; kingdom Metazoa; phylum Chordata; class Actinopteri; order Siluriformes; family Pangasiidae; genus Pangasianodon; species Pangasianodon gigas. The sequence goes on along the minus strand of CM040464.1, from coordinate 6,112,093 downwards.
TTATTGCAGTTATCAGCTGCTTATTTCCTTATTTCCTTATTTATTTATTTATTTATTTATTTATTTTAGAAGTATTTTCTTGCCACGGGGATGTTGCTGTCCGTAGTGCGCATGCGCAGCGTGTGCAACCGCAGCATTCGGACCAAAGCATATTTCTGGAGATTAGCCTCAAAGTGTGAGGGTTAAAACTTTAGCGCGTGCTGATCTCTTTCTAATAGAGCTCTTACCGGGAGAGCTTGACCAAAATGGCCGCCGTGCTGGCTGATGGGATTCACGAAAGAGGAAGATTTCATCAGTGCGGTGATTTTTAGGGATCTTGTGCATATGTATGTATTCAGTATAAGCGTCCTGTCTAATTTCATATTCATCTTGGCTCTATTTAAGTTATTTGTGCACTAACTTATTGCTTCAGTCTGAAATATAGAATTATGTAGGTCTATTATATGCCTTAATGTGCCTGAAATACTATAGAATAATATAATAAATAAATAGGCTAATAAAAATAAATCCTGGTTGTTTTAAGTTCTAACATTTATTTAAGAAATTGTCGAGCTATTCCTGAGGAACTGGGGAAGTTCTCCTGCTTCATCCCATTTTCCTTTTATTTTCCAACTGCTGTTCCTAAAATGTAAATTAATACAGACTGCTACACTGATGCTATTCACTTGAGCATCGTTATCTTTTAGATATTCACAAAACAAAGCAGTGCATTCCAATTTGATTTTTTTCTTAAATAAAAATCGCACCCTATAGAATTACAAATTACTTGGGTTACATCCTCCTTGCACATGAGATCATGTCCCAGTCGGTAAGAAAGTCTGAACATAGAAGAAAAAACAGCTCACGGCTTCATTAAAACTATTTCCTACAACAGAAATAACTTTGACTATTAAACAAGCTGGCATTCTTAAAAATGCACTCAAAAAAATGTAGAACGCTTAAAGGATGTCGCTCTGGGTTAACCCTTAAAGGTTCTGTATAGAACCCAGAAAAGGCTGCTATAGAAACCTTTCTTGGAACAAAACCCTTAATTATCCCATGAAGAACACTTTTCTAAATATAAAAAATGTAAGACTATGGGTTGGCTAAAGAAAAACATTTTTAAATGTATGATGGTAAAATGGTTTTAAGATTTTCTAACAGGAAGCAATAAAAATGAAACGGAGCCGACTCACGTCAAAATACAGCCAACTCACATCGTAATAGAGCTGACTCAAATAGAACCGACTCACGTCAAAATACAGCCAACTCACGTGAAAATAGAGCCGACTCATGATGAAATAGAGCCAACTTAAATAGAGCCGACTCACGTGAAAATAGAGCCGACTCACGTCAAAATAGAGCCGACTCACGTCAAAATAGAGCTGACACATCAAAACAGAGCAGAATCACATCAAAATAGAGCAAACTCACGTCAAAATAGAGCCACCTCACGATGAAATAGAACCAACTCACATCAAAATAGAGCCAATTTGCGATGAAATAGAGCCAACTCATGTCAAAATAGAGCCGACTTACGATGAAATAGAGTCAAATCACGTCGAAATAGAGCCGACTTACGTCTAAATAGAGCCAAATCACATCGAAATAGAGCCAACTCATGTCAAAATAGAGCCGACTCACGATGAAATAGAGCCGATTCATGTCAAAATAGAGCGGACTCAAATAGAGCCGACTCTTGATGAAATAGGAATTATAACAAGTGACCATATCGTTTATGTTCATTTCAAACATACGTCGTTCATTGCTACGTCTCATCCTGATTTTGCATTCACGTTGGCTGGTGTTTACTCCTGCTACACTGATTTAATTATCTGCATCTTACATCAGTTTATTTGTGGCCTAATGTTGAAACAGTCTGCTGAGATGCAAAGCATAACGAGACGTCAGCAGTGTGTTTGTGGATATTTCACGTAGATTGTTTGGTTCACGGTGAAAGATGTTAATGGAAATGTTATTTTCTCTGGGGGATCGACCTTTTGAACACATAGGCAACTTTTTAATTCGCAGCTAAACATGAACTTTCAGACACTTGCATTACTCAAAAAATGGGACTGTTCAGTGAGTGTTTGCTATTTATAGTGGTTTAAATTGAGCAAATGAATGAATGAATGAATAAATGACCACTCAGAGTGTAAAAACTCAGGGTTTTTACAGCGTTTGTCAATGGGATGAGTAATCAAGGGTTTGGGCCTTTTAACTCTTTCTGATGAGGAAACATTGTGGTAAAGTTCTACATAGACAACTGAAGAACCCTTAAAGGTTATGCATTTTCTTTGAGCATATATTTCAAAGATCACAATATTTTTGCTGTTATGTTACTCTTTCATGTTAGATCTGGATTTAGTGCATGCAATGTTTATGCAAAAATGAATTCGCACAAATGTTTTTAAAAATTATTTTAATCATTTGCACGTTGAATTATTTTGTGTATTTGATGCAACATGTGCACAGTCATTCATCTTTCATTTACTTCTATATTAAAATACACAGTTAAATCAAATAGAACATACAATCACACAGCTGAATTGTAAACACTCAATTAAATTTGATAAATTTGATAGAAGGGTATTAGATATTAATAGAAAGGTGAGAAAGTACCATTTGTACAAAAATGTAATTCATTTATAAAGATCATGAACAGCAGAGCGACAGAAGAACATAAGAAATAAGAACAGGACTAAAATATATAATCGAAGATTATTTCAGTGGTTGTGTCAGAGTGTGTGTGTGTGTGTGTTCATAATGCACTTTCACATGTTGACAGAATGTGAACGAGTTCAATGTGGTATAATGTGATGACTTTATATGATTAGCCCATAGCTAATTAATTAAGGCAGTGTTCCTTGGCATTAAAGTCAAATTTTTGGAGAACCCAGAGGAGAACCCGCCGTGTTTTTGTCCTCCTTAATGAACAGTAGGATGAATTGAACCTTTTTTCTATGTGGACATGAAGAAAGACACTGTGTCCGTGAATAAGGAAATAGTACAATACTTTATTTCTTAATTGTGAACCACGTTCAGTCTGTATTTACAGGGGAAGTAATCAACAAAACCAACAAACTGGTATAAATTCACACCGAGGTGTAAATAGAAGTAAAGTTTTACCAAAAAAAAAACAACAACAGTTTTTTTTTTCCTCGAAAAGCCACTGAGTAAAACACAGATATCTGAACGGAAATGGAGGGCTAATAGTTCTGTTATCTGATCACAAAGGTGTGAAAAAAACACAACAAGGAGGGTCAGTAATAAAATATATATTTAAGTGAATTGGATGTTAAATAGCCTTGATTTCTGAAATGGTTCTCTAGGAGAAAAACGCCAATTCATAATGCAAATCTTACATTTTAATTTGCATCAAATTATAGACCTAAAATAATCAAATTTACAAAAATGTAATAATATTTTTTGCAAAAAAAAAATTAATTTCTTGAGTAGGCCTATTCCTGCCCTGATACAAGTGATCAAATGATCCCAGCTTTAGCTGCTTAGCAGATAAATCAAAGTTTATTCAGCAAATATTTTCATATTTTCTGCTTTTTTTTTTTTTTTTTTTTTTTTTTTTTTTTTTTTTTTTTTTTTTTTTTTTTTACACATTATTTAATTTTAGTTTCATTGTCAGGACGCATGAAAACCTGAGTTTAGTCGTTTAGCTTGTGTGTTGCTGCAAACCCTGACTGACCACGTTAAGGCTCATTCACAGTGTTACATACAACCGTAAAATACCACATAATAATAATAATAATAATAATAATAATAATAATAATAATAATAATAAGGAACTGTATAAGGACCCATTTTTATAGGCATGTTCTCAATTTTCAATAAATATGCTACGATTAAAAAAAAAACATGGATAAGTGACCCAGAAATTTAAATAATAATAACAATAATAATAACAATAATAATGATTGAAACGTGTATTGCCTTTGGCATGACGTCATACTTCTGTTACTGTTGCATTATTACTAAATATTTAAATAGAAAAAAAATTAACAGATTGACAAAGACTTGGTCCTTGTGGAACATAAAAGGAGGATCTGCACACTGAAGGGTTTTTAGTGTCACTCGGTTCTGATGCGCAGCAGAAATTCCGGTGTTGGATGAAATTTAGTGTTTAATAAATATTCATATCTAAACTCGAAATAACAGCTACAGTGTTGAGTTAAGTGTTAGTGCTGAGATGAAACTCACAGCGCTGATTTGTGTCCAGCTGGACGCGTTAATACAACAGTCGGCTTTTTGCTGTGCGTGAAACCCGAACAAGCCGCTCAGCTCAGGAAGGAATGAGGCGCGAGTCTTTTATGTTGTGACAAAACTCCCGAAAAGCCGCTCGACGAGAAAGACGGTAACGTGGTCCTACAATCCGCGAGCAGCGGCGGCGGAGAGCTCGAGATCCCGTAAGCAGGGCCGGTTTGGAGCGCCTGCGCCTGTGCATGCTGCTGCTGCGCTCCTGCCACGAAATAGCCGTTGTGTGCTGAGAGTAATCCCGTGGGCGCAGAGCTCGCGCTGTAGCCACCGGAGGTACAGGGTCCGAGCACGGGGCGGGCGATGTCCCCGCTGGTGATGGGCTCCATGCTCGGGAGCAGAGACCCGTACGCGTGTCCTTGGTTAAGAAACCCGTGCGTGGGTCCGTTGTAGTGCGCGTGAGGTAAGGGCAGGAACGGAGACAGCTGCCAGCAGAGCGGGTTGCTCGCGCGCTCTCCGAGTCCGAGTCCGAGTGGGGCGAAACGCAGGCCTCGTTTCATCACCAGCTTGCCCCGTGATGTCGCGGACCTCCTCCGGAGCTTTCCCGTAGTTCCACCGATAAACACGTCATCACTGGACGGATCCAGCATCCAGTAGTTCCCTTTTCCCGGGTCGTCGTAATGGCGCGGCACTTTCACGAAGCACTTATTGAGGCTGAGATTGTGCCGGATGGAGTTCTGCCAGCCCTGCTTGTGCTCCCGGTAGTACGGGAAGTTCTTCATGATGAACTCGTAGATGCCGTTGAGCGTGAGTCGCTTCTCGGGACTTTGGCGGATGGCCATCATGATGAGCGCGTTGTAGCTGAACGGCGGTTTGTCGTGTTTGCCGCTTTTTCGCCCCGCTTCCGCTCCCGAGTCGTCCTCACCTCGCTGCTGCAGGGGTGTGGAGTCCATTTCCGTCGGTTCCGAGGATTTTTCCGAATCCGGAGTCGCGCTATTTTCCGCGACCCCTGCGCCCTGGCTGTCAAACTTGGACGGCAGCAGGAGGCTCTTGATGCTAAACGAACTCGACCTCTGCACCATGGTCGGTGCTTTGTGATCTCCCATGGCCAGGACAGTACACGAAACCAAAAAGAGCTCCGTTTTCCCCCCTCTTTTGGAAAGGAAAAAAAGGAAAAGTTGTGTCACGCGCGCTGAGGTGTTGGCTTTGGAGGCATCTAGGACGGAGGACGCTGCGCCGGGAAATTAGGAATATAGCAGAATCCGTGTTAACAGCTTCATCGTGGAGTGGGAGGAGCTCAGAACTTGCCGAAAATTTGCACTCAATCCGCCCTTTTTTTTTTTTTTTTGCCGTCTGCTCGATTTAGCGCGCAATATTAAGCCCGTGCGCAAAAGAGACGCGCATCCACACCACTCTGCATGAAGTGCGACACTAAAGCAGCGTGGCTTATGGGTCTGACGTGGAAAAACGACGAGCTGAAGATCAGGACACAAAATGAGTCGGATTCAAATCCATAAATAAACCCGAAGTGTGTGCTCAGGGTGGAGCTTGGTCATATTCTTGCCAAAAATGTTAAATTAGCTTCCAAAGTGTTACTCTGTAAAGAGCTAATTCAGCACTGTGGGTGTTGATTCAACTTCATTCATCTTATCCTCCTTTACACAAATATAAAAATCTAAACTAAGATTAGAATTCTAAAGAGTCTGTTTATCTTGGGTTTCTGGAGCCTAGTTTTTTGCACCTGCAGTAAACCTCTAAAAACATCCCCTAGAGAAAAAAAACACATCTCACATGTGATCTTATAGTATGTGAGTAAAACATGTGAAGGTGCATCTGACTGTAAAACTGCCCATGTGAACTCAGGGAGCCTAAACACAAGTGACCTCATGTGAACAATATGGGATCACGTGAAAAAGTTGCTCATGGGAGAAAATAAAATCTGAAGAAAGTGAAATCACGTGCCCTGTATGTGAAAAGAAAAGAAAATCACATATGAAGATAAATGAATTGTGAAAATAAATCACATGTGAAAAAAGAAGAAAATAAATGAATTTTATCTAAAAAAATAAAATAAAATCACACACACATCTGAAAATAAATGAATTGTGAAAATAAATCACATGTAAAAAAAAAGAAAAAATAAATGAATTTTATCTAAAAAAAAAACACACACACACACACACACATCTGAAAATAAATGAATTGTGAAAATAAATCACATGTAAAAAAAAAAAATTTAAAAATAAATTAAAAAAACAAATGAAAATAAATGAATCCTATCTAAACACACACACACACACATCTGAAAATAAATGAATTATGCAAATAAATCACGTGTAAAAAAAAAAAAGAAAATAAATTAATCGTTTCTAAAAAAAACATGTGAAAATGAATGAATTGTGAAAATAAATCACGTAAAAAAACACATGAAAATAAATGAATTGCGTGGAAAAAACTTCACATGAAAATACATTAATCATATCTTAAAAATCCCATGTGAAAATAAATGAATAATGTGAGAATAATTTAAGTATGTGTAAAAAAAAATCACATGTGAAAATAATTTCATCATGAAAATAAATAAATCATGTGATAGTAAATGAATCATGTGGGGGAAAAAACATGTCAAGATAAACAAAAAACAAAAAAAAATCACACATGAAAATAAATGTCATATGTAAATAAAAGAATCACATGGAAAAATCATGTGAAAACAAATGAATTATGTGAAAATAAATGAACCAAGTGGGGAAAATTATGTCTGAAAATAAATTAATCATGTGGGGAAAAAAATCACATGTAAAAAAATGAATAATGTGGGGGAGGGGAATCACATGTGACAAATGAATTGTGTGAAAAGAAAAGAAGCACATGGAAAAATCACATTTTAAAACAAAAAGAATCACATGGAAAAAAAGTTGCATGTAAAAATAAATGAATTATGTGGAAAAATCACGTGTAAATAAATTAATAATGTGGAAAAAATATCACGTGTGAAAATAAAAAACACATGCACTACACGTGAAAAATGTGTGAAACATGTGAAGAGTCTAAAAACTTCACTTGGTATCAGGGTTACCATCTGCCTGTCCGATACATGTGATTTTTCTGTCCATGTAGCTTTTCTGTAAGTGATCTGTCTACAACAATGCAATGATTTGTGTGTGTGTGTGTGTGTGTGTGTTCCATGAGGATGATCCCATGTGCGCAATTACAAAAAGTGGCCTAATTAGGCTGTTTCAGATTGCAGACACAGGGGGTTCTGGCACATCCAGGCCTCTTCTTGGAATCCAGCCACCAGATGTGCCACAGCTGGAGACCCTCTGCCCTGCAGTGTGGGAAGTTTTAAGAACTGGAATTATACATGAAAGATACGTGTAGGTGCTGTGTGTTTTGCTGTGTAGGGTGCCTCCAGTGGCTGATTTTTAAAAAAAGGCAAAGTCACTTGATTTCCAGAGCAAATGATAATGCCATTTTCCCCATCATGAGCTTTGAATAAATCAGAAATCACCTTTGGTTCATTTCAGATGGATTTAAACTTCTCATTTATTCACTCATTCATTCATCGTCAGTAAGCGCTTTATCATGGTTAGGGTTGTGCTGGATCCACAATGCCTATCCATGAGTCGAGAATACACACTAGATGGGAACACCAGTCCATTGCAGGGCACCGTGCACACACACATTCACACCTAGAGGCAATTTAAAGTTGCCAGTCCATCTACCAGCTTGTTTTTGGGAGGCGGAAGGAAACCGGAGAACCTGGAAGAAACCCATGAGGAGAACATACACAAAAACTGCACACAGCCAGTAACCAACATGCCACCCATTTATTTCTGTGTTCTGTTTAATTTAGTTTAGTTTAGTTTTGGGTCTAGTCGAGTTTCCCAAACACATTCCCAAAAACATCATCATTAAATGGTAGAGCGAGCATCACACTGAACACTCTCTCTCTCCCAGTTAGACGATTTTAACTTTGGAATGCTTTTGGGAAATTCAGCCTTGGTTTATTTTAGTTTTTTATTTTATTCCTGGGTTGCACTTTAATTGGGTGTAATAAAAATATTAAAGTAACCCCATGCTTACGTGACACATAACCTTCTATAAAAGTTGTATATAAAAGTACAATGTAGTGCAAAAGTTTGCATACCCTTAAGACAAAATGAAGAAAACCAAGCACTTTATTTTACACTAATAAGACATTTAGGGTTCATTTTCACTCATCTGCATTATCACAACTAACAAAATGGTAGAATAATGTATGTTAATTGTATAATGTATGTTATGTTATTAGCAGTGAAAAAAAATCAAAACTTAGATAAACTAAGATTTGGAGATAAACTGTACAGGTACATTTTCCTTTTTGTTTCATAATCATGGGCATGCAAACTTAGGAAACATAAAAAATAGAGCACATAGCATGCTGAATATGATATAGGTCTAGAGGAGAGAACATGCTAGCTCACACACACACACACACACACACACACATAATCAGCCAAAGCCTTTGTTAGAAACCGTACACTGAAGTCCTCAATGCCAAGTGTGCTTCTGCCAAATCATTTTATGGCAGTTTAAGCCCAAAGGCCAATTTACTACAAACAACTATTTTCTACAGTTAGAACATGTGTCCGATTCTTGTACTAACAGCTCTACAGGTGGTGATTGGGTTTCAAATTCATCACTAAAGCCTCTTTTATAGATGCTTTTACAGGGGCTTAGATTAGGGCTTAATTAAGTGTAGTAGATAAACAAAATTTGTATAACATTTGTTTTTGAACAGCCCATATTTTAACATTTTTGTTTCAAATGACCTTTTAAAGACTCTAATATTTGAAAAATCTAACTAAGGAACATGCGTACAGTAAGCGAATGGAGAAATGGTCATTATGAAATGTTTAGTGAATTGAGAAATGTTAAACATTGGAAGAATCTAGATCTAATCTAATAAGAAAATGCCAACTTCTTTATTACTTTAATTAGATACCACATATTTAGGCTTTACAGTTAATATTAGTGCTGTCAATGAATCATTTATCTGTAGGCTTAACAGCTTTACCATTAAAATGTACCTGTATTTAATAAAGCACTCATTTAGAGTCATATTAGGATCGTAGATTTCCTTGTTTAATTGCTGTTCTATATGACTTTGTTTGGTCTGTGGCTATCATTGTGATTGTGTAAGGAATAAAACACGTAGGTGGTGCTTTTATAGGAAAGGAATCAATGACAGGGTGGTGCGATGCATCCAAGTGTGAAGTGGAGTTAACCCTGAAATTGATTATTTTCCTACAACAATAACAAGGATCAAAGTGGGGTTTTTTTTTTCATACTGTACAGCAGCAATTTTCTAACAACTTCTTATTTACAGTTTCTAATTTTAAAAAGACTTGTCATTTGTTTTGTTTTTTTTAATATTGTGGAACATCTTCAAAACAAGGCAGTTCTTCTTATCACTTATGTTGTAGCAGCTGTAAACTGCCATTCCCACACAGTCTCTGTGTTTCTCTCTCTTGAAGTTAGGAAAACAAACATCAAACTTAAAGAAACCACAAAGGCGTAAAGTTTTCTGACGATGCCAGAAAACTTGCAGCTTTACCTCTGATTGTTACAAAACACTTACACTCAAGACTATTAAAAAAAGTTCTCCTTAAAGAAAGGTTCACCATACCAATGTTATAAAAAAAATATATATATATAGAAAATGAATCAACATCTGCTGACCAATCAGATTTGAGAATTCAGCAGTGTTGTGGTATAACCTGTAGTGAAACATAAGAAGTGTTGATCACCTGGTATCAGATTTACCATCTGCCCTGTCTGATACACACTGCCACACCTGCCATGGACGATTCATCAGCGCACACAGCTATATAAACTGTTTCCAACCTGACAGTGCTGAGACATATGGCTGTCTTCCAACTGAGTTCCACATTCTCTTCCTTGAATTGCTTTGACTAGTTTTGGGGTAGTCTCTGGTACATTAGGTTTAAATCTCTGTACAGAATGTATTAGTGAAAATGTCAGGGAGTTATTTCAACTCTGGTTAACAGTAAAAAACAAACAGAAACATGGATGGTGTTTGGAGATTGTGATAATTATTGCAGAGAGTTCAAATAAATAGCGACAACAATCAAATGTGTGTGGAAGTTGTATGGATACTGGCTCAGAATGGCACTTTTTAAAATCAAGAAATTAAGAGCTTAGATGAAAACTTTTATTACAACACAGTTACAACATTAAAGAAGTGGTTTTCAAAGTCCTCTTGAGAAGCATAGATACAGGGTATGTGATTTTTTTTTCTTTTTCTTAAAAAAGAAAATCACAGTCCAAATTTTCAAAATTATTATATTTATTAGTGAGTTCTTAGTTATTAGCCTGTTGGATTTAATTGGTTTAACCTTAATCATTTAAAAACAAGTAAGCTTATAAATAATGTTAACTTGGACCTAATGTGTTCTTTTGGTGGAAAGTTCAGGAATAAAAAGCTCTATGGAGCTAATGAATAGACAAAATGTTCTTGTACACATTTAAATTTGTACTGAGTAGGTCGTGTAATTGTTTTTACAGCTACAAAATGTTTGCGTACCTCTTAAAGGTTAAGAGAAATGTCTATATACTGGTGTGTATACAGGAAATTATCAGCGTCTTTACTGACTAGGACTGTATGTTCGCTGAACTTCTCTCTTCTCACAACACTACTACCTGTCCTGTGTTATTGCCATGTCTTTCTTCTTTTCCTCCTCCCATTCCCTCTTTCTCATCTTATCCGCTGATGTTCTCCCCTGCATCTGTTTACCCTCGCCTGCCAGTGCCTGAAAAGGTCAGCCCAGGCCGACAAGGAGAAAAACAGAGAAAGAGTTGTGTTGTGGTTTTTTTCAACATATCACTATCATTCATCACCCTGACACTTCATGACAAAACATCATCTCAAAAGAGGCAAAACACACAGATGCATCAGCTGACTCGGTTTTATGAGTGTACTCCTTTATCTTATCGTTTAATCATAACATTCATTTTATCATAAAAATGCATATGTAATGCACAGTAAAAGGTTTACCATTAATCTATGACTTATAATAAAATGATTAAAAACGTGTTGTTATTTAACAAAGAAAAAAGTACAGTATAATCCTTGAATGGTGAAGATTTCAGAAAGGAGATGTTACTTAGCATTTATAGAAGGAGTCTCCAGTGTCAGCGCTTTCTAACAGTCAGTAAGTTTTCTACCATCTTAAGAACAGAGAATTATTCGCCTTTTGGTTACTCGGTAACATGACAAGGTGAGGTTTTTTTGCCTCTCCTCAAAAGAGAGAAAAAATGAGAGGCTGGTGAGAGAATGACTGTTTATAGCTGCTATAATATAACTGATAACAGGAACTAGCTTGTTTTGTGGACATTTCACAACATTGAGTGTAACTATAAATGGATATAAATTAGGATGTGTCATTTTTTTTAATTAATAAAAAAAATATTTGTCCTCTTTGGCAAACTGCTGTGGGATAAGAAGAATAAAACACTTCAGGACATCTTGTAATCAGGATCATTTTGTGCAAATATTAATATTATATTTGTTATAGCACCAAATGAAATAACTATAGGAAACCCGTGTTAAATATTTTCTTACAGACAAATTGGGATAATTCAGCAGAGGATTTTAGAAAGCCCTCATCTGCTACTGAAAACTGTAACTGTAAAGGAAAGTGGGAGAGAAGGAGAGATCTTAGAGAACCTGTCCAATTCCATAAATATATAAGCACCATTTGTAGACTGAATTGCATCATGTTTTTACTAGTTATTTGGCAGATGTTTGAGGTTTGTGGTTGTAAATGTGCTGAATGTGTGTAATTATGTATACTATATTTGCTGATGTTTGATTTAAGTGTGTAGATTAAGTCAGTGTGCATGTTTTGTATTTATATGTGTGTGTACTGTTGTGATTCTGGCCTCTCTCTCTTTGCTTAAGGATTAGTGAGTCTTGCATGTTGGGCATTAAAGGCTCAGAGCAAATCAGCAATAGTGTGTACATTCATCTACGTGTGTGTGTGTTTGTGTGTATGCGGGCAGATGTTTGTCCTGCCGCCTCACAGAGATCATCTGCACAGCTGTGCAGTTCTCAAATCTTGTCATGTTCTCTCAGAATCTCTCGTCTTGCTGGATGAGCCTGAATGAGTCCAGGCTTGAAAGCTGATCAGTGAGGGAAAAGTTGGCATGAACTAAATCCCACCAATCAAAACAGAAGTAAACAAACAGCTGTTGATGGGTGACTGATGCCCAAAGCTCTACATACAAAGGGTTTGCTTTAAAAGTAACAGAGCGTGTCACATCTTTTATACTGTCTTTAGGAGTGGAACCCTTCTGCTGTTGTAGTCCATCTTCCCCAAAGCTTTACATGTTGTGTGTTCTGAGACACTTTTCTGCTCACAACAGTGGTAAAGAGTGTTTATTTGAGTTACCATAGCCTTCCTGTCAGCTCAAAACAGTCTGGCTGTTCTCATCTTACCTCTCTCATCAACAAGGCATTTCCTCCTGCAGAACTGCTGCTCACTTTTTGTTTTTTTCACCCATTTTCTGTCGACTCTAGAGACTGTTGTGCATGAAAATCCCAGCATACCAGCAGTTTCTGAAAGTCCCAAACCCCAGCTGGCACCAACAACTATATCATGGACAAAGTCACAATGCGAGATCAATGTGATCAATAACTGAAGCTCTTGGCCTGTATCTGCATGATTTTATGCCATGTGATTGGCTGAATGGACAATTGCATGAATGAGCAGGTGTACAGGTGTTCCTAATAAAGTGGCCAGTGAGTGTATAGTATATCTGTATATTATTATATATCAACATATACAATAATATACAATAATATCTGTATATTATTGTATATGTTCATAGATAGTGTTAATATAGTATTAATATTCGTCATATTTTTTAAAATGACCAATTAAATTTTTGCATTTGGTCTACGTCATATGGACGATCATCTTTGGGAATATCATGTCCAAAAGGCAACTCCATATATGGCATTTCCGTATGGGTACATAGTGTAAACATAGATTTTACTCATTAAACCCTAACCCGTTTGGACTAAAATATTTTTTTTAATGTATTTATCATATTTTAGTGAATTATTAATAAGGTTGCGTTTGACAACACTGCGCTAATCTAGCTTTCGAGTTATTAATATAACGAGATATAAATAGATCAGGAGTCGTTATAAAAAATTCTGGAAATCTCGCGGTATTTGCAGACTCGCGAGGCGATATAAATATACGGTGTTTATGTTTGGCTACGATTTGAACGTTTTCTGGCTCCTTCCGCTTTTCTTCCTCTTTCCTCTCTCTCAGTTCGCCATGTCTTCAAAATATGCATCTGTAGATTTCGAAGTTTTCGGCGATGTTCAGGGTATGTACGTAGCTCAGAGTGTGTGTGTGTGTGTATGTGTGTAGCATAGACCAGGTATCCCACAATCCTCTGCGCTCCGCTCCACTCAGCTGTAGAAACAAGTGAATGCAAACAGATGTTAAAAGGTGTTTACACATGAGTTATATACATAAAAGTATAGATATATATAAAGTATTGTCATTGAATATATGCTCTGTTATTAAAAAAGAAAAGAAAAGAAATAAACTCGTTCTATCTTGGTAATGTATTAAAATATAAACATGCATTAATGCAAATGACCACCAGGTGGCAGCAAATTCAGCTTATAACTGTCCTTACCAGTGTAACGTATTGAGCATTGAGAGCTTTAATATATATATATATATATATATATATATATATATAT